>BPTQ01000001.1:24062356-24580609 GCA_019973895.1 Chrysanthemum seticuspe
CCCCCCCCCCCCCCCATATTGTAAAAAATTTAATATCTATTCGTCAATTTGTTCGCGATAATAAATGTACTGTTGAATTTGACCCTTTTGGTTTTCCTGTTAAAGATTTCATGACGCGTCGGGTTCTTCTCCGATGTGATAGCACCGGGGACCTTTATCCTGTCACAGCTCCGTCTCCTGTTCCTCAAGCACTTCTTGTTAGTCAAAATACGTGGCACCAGCGTCTGAACCTCGTGCATCACCCTCCATTTACTTAGGACAAGCCTCAAATCACCGTGGCTATCGATGCCTTGACCTACACACCAACAAAATTATACTTTCCCGACATGTCACATTTGATGAAACTGTTTTTCCCTATGCCACCTCTAAACCTACCTCTGCACCTCAATATGCCTTCTTAGATGACCTCCCCGCTATCAATCCAATTTTCACTTTGTCACCTCCGACTATTCAAACGCCCCCTCCCACACCTGAACCAACAACACCAACACCGATACACCAAGAAACCCCACCCATTACCCCCAACAACATACCAACACCAACGCCACCCTCCACTACATCCCCATCAATAATCCCTAACCCCCTCACAATCCAAACCCTGTCTCAACTCATCCCATGGTCACACGTTTTCGTGTCGGGTCTAATCGCCCAGCCATTCGCCCCAACATGCTTGTATCTTCAATTTCTCCCCTACCCAAATCATATCGCGAAGCACACACTGACCCAAATTGGCAAAATGCAATGCACGACGAATACAATGCCCTTATTAAAAATGAAACTTGGACTCTCGTACCTCGCCCTGCTAATACCAACATTATTCGAAGTATGTGGCTTTTTTGCCACAAGTTTTTGGCTGACGGGAGTCTTAGTCGCTACAAGGCTCGCCTTATGGTGAATGGCAGTAATCAGGTGGACGGGGTTGATGTAGATGAGACATTTAGCCCGGTTGTCAAACCAGGCACTATTCGGACTGTTTTGAGCTTAGCCGTTTCTCGACATTGACCGATACATCAGCTTGACATCAAGAACGCTTTTCTACATGGTGACTTATCTGAAACCGTATACATGCATCAGCCCCTGGGTTTCAGAGATTCAGTACACCCTGACTATGTATGTTTGTTACAGTGGTCCCTATACGGCCTTAAACAGGCCCCTCGTGCATGGTTTCAGCGGTTTGCTTCATACATCACTCGGGTTGGATTTTCTCATAGTTGTTGTGATACATCTCTTTTTATCTTTGAGCAGGGGACTTAATTATTTTCTGGGGATTTTTGTTACTCGTGATTCTTCAGGATTGTTTTTATCCCAGAAGAAATATGCTATAGAGGCTTTGGAGCGGGCTCACATGGTTACTTGTAACCCCTGTCGGACTCCTGTTGACACCGAGTCCAAACTAGGGTCTGAGGGAGACCCGGTTTCTAACCCCACGCTATATCGGAGTCTTGCCGGCTCGTTACAGTATCTCACATTTACTAGACTAGACATCTTTTATGTAGTTCAGCAGGTCTGTCTTCACATGCATGACCCTCGGGAACCTCATCTCTCGGCTCTCAAGAGGATCTTGCGATACATTCAGGGCACTTTAGATTATGGACTACAGTTATTTGCATCATCTACTACCGAGTTAGTCGCCTTTTCTGATGCTGATTGGGCTGGTTGCCCCACTACTCGGAGATCCACATCTGGTTATTGTGTTTTTTCTCGGCAACAACTTACTTTCTTGGTCCTCTAAGCGTCAACATATGCTTTCTCGTTCCAATGCTGAGGCCGAGTACCGCGGTGTCGCCAATGCTGTAGCCGAAACTTGTTGGCTCCGAAACTTACTTAGAGAGCTGCACACTCCATTATCATCTGCTACGCTTGTCTACTGTGATAACGTCAGTGCAGTCTACTTATCGTGTAATCTAGTTCAACATCAACGCACGAAGCACATTGAGATTGATATTCACTTCGTTCGTGACTTGGTTGCCATTGGTCAGGTTCGGGTGCTCCAAATTCCCTCTCGCTACCAGTATGAGGATATCTTCACCAAAGGATTGCCATCTACTTTATTTGAAGAGTTTCGCTCCAGTCTTAGTGTCCGGTGTCCTCCCGCTTCGACTGCGGGGGAGTGTTAGCCCATATGATCTGTACTATTATGTAACGGGCCTAGCCCGATTCTAGAATATACCTAGCTCTAGTATATATCTATAATAGGTGTATGTGATACGTATTCAAATCAATACAGAATATTTTGGATATCAATTCTGTAATTAACAACTTCAACTTCTTCAAGAGTTTTTTATTGAACACAATTAAATTCATCTTTGCAGGTTGAATGGTCCCGAAAGCCAAACTTAAGCTAAAATAAAACAAATTGAGTTTCTTACCGAAGCGAATATCTTACAAGTTGCATAAATCTTTTAGTAGTTATTATCATTAAGTTGAGTGTTTTTTTATTAGTTTTGCTACTCTTTTTTATTTCCTTGCCTTTTCCGTGCTTCAGATCAAAGATTGTAGCTTGTGCTATAATTGATGTGTTAATTTGTATATCTTTCTAATTGTCTAGCTATATAATTATGGATAGCTATGTACCAATTTCAATAAGTGTTTTATTAAGGGCATATAGTCAGACATTAATCATACATCTGTACATACTTAGCTTGTTTCCCAGCTAAGACTTAAACTCGTGATGTTTTGATTGTGATGCCGGCAGTGGTTTCATTAGGTTAGAGACCTGTTCCTACCTTTTATTTTTGTTGATTGTCTTTGTGCATATGGTATTAGTATAATTTTATGGTAAATATCTTATTTATGAAACTTATTTAGGTAAACTAGACAACTAGTATACTAACATAATAGCTCAAAAGTCTTCACGCGTTATATATTTTAATCTTAGCAGGGGGTTGTTGATAAGAAAAAGTCAGAAGAAACCCAGGATAGGAACATGTGAAAAATTTATAAACAATTCTTTGTACTCTTTATATTTTATTGGTTTGCCATCAATAATTACATGTCTTGTTACATATCATTAGCCAACTTGGAATAAAATATATACTGTTTGTTGCTTATTAGTTGTGTGATTAGATGCTTTTTTTAATTTTTTATTTATTTATCTTTTTTGAACGGCGTAATTTTATTGGAAAAAGCTAGCAAGAAGCTAGGCTAAAAAAAGATTACATAGTAATAGCATTTAACGGTTCTTTTAACCGCGCAACCCAAACATAATCTTCCTACATCTATTATTTATCCAAAGCCAAGTTTGAGAAAAAAAATGTTGTCGAAGATCATTCTTTTTAAAGGTTTCTTCAAAGAAAATAAGATCGCACTCCTGTAATTCCAAATATGCCACCACATAGATAAAAAAAGATGCTTCCAACGCTAGCTTTTGGAGGGTGTTGAATTGTTGAACGTTGAAGCACGTCTCCCAGGAAATGGGATCGAGCAAATTAGGGATATGGATGTTCCACAATGACCAAGCATCCGAAGTAAATCCAAAGCCATTGAACAACCAAAGAAAAGATGATTGCGAGATTCTACCTCGTTCCCACAATTTGGACACAGCGTACAAGGAATGTCAAAGCCTCTATTCGAGAGATTAATCCTTGTAGGGAGATTAACTAGAAACATACGCTAAACAAAAACATTAAGCTTAAAAGGGAGTAACTTGGACCATCTTGTGACAACCAGTAAAATTTCAAAATCTATTTTATACCACATCATGTTCATTTTTTTAAATATTTATTAGGGGAAATTGCATATATACCCACTAAAACTAAAAAATTTGCATATTTTCCCATAATACAAGTTTTTAATGCATGATTTATAATGCAACTTAAGCATGTTTTGGGTATATATGCAAATATGCAAGTTTTAGTGGGTATATATATATGCAATTGCCCCTTTTTATTAAATGCGGGTATGTTTAAAATTATTTGGTTTGGAGACGAGAGGTTGTCTAGTAAAATGAGAGGTTATCTCGAGAAATATGAGAAATTTAGCACAACGCGTCCCGGCACGAGTCTAGACCTAATGTACGTTCGTTTATTTAATTATGACGTTTTAAGCAAAAATATTCAGGTAAATAGTCATTTATCATAAAAATGATTTTAAAAATAATGGCGCAAGTTTCGGGGTCTCACGACAATTTTTGATAGCCAAAACAAGTCCCGAAAGTCGTTTTGTTAAAAGAATAGAAAAACTGCACAAATGTGCTGAACTAAGCATGTTTCTAGACCCTTTAGCTGCAAAAGTGGTGTTTGAAACAATGCTTGATATCACACCTGAAGCTCGTTTCAGCCTACGTTTGCTGAGAAGGATGTATCATTTGCAAGGAAGAAAACACAGATATCGACATATGGTATTTTTATTTAACTTTTAAAATTTGATGCTTATAGCCTTATATATACATGTTATTTAACGGTGGCAATTTTGACATGTTTACACAAATGGCTTAACCAATTATATAACATATTGTAGGATACGTTCTTCGGGGAGATCCTTGGTGCAGTTATATTGGCTGGTGATCAACAAGTTCTGTCTCCAACCTTTAAAGTCAAACATCTTAAGGTTCATGCAACAGGACTGATATCTAAAGATGAACAAATTAGTATCAATACAAAACAAAGGAAATCATTCAAAGTATTAGACAAATTCGACCATGTATCATATTATGAAGAGTTTGCAGACCGCCTTGCTAATGACACACAGTCTGCGGTCATTGGAAGCTTCCGTCAGCAAAAGAGAACTTGGAGCACACCACATAGTAGAGGCACTGTTAAAGATTACATTGGGGTGTAATTTACAAATTGTGTTATGTTTTCGCTGAATGTGTATGTATCATATACTAGCAGTCCACTGCAAAGAATACAAAATCCAAAAAGCATAACCATATGGTTCATAACATTAGGTATTCAAAGGATAGGGCATAACATCCAATTACATCATGTTCAAAACAAGTACTTAAACTATTCAGAAGAACAACATAACCTCCAGTTACAGGTTCAAAACAAGTACTTAAACTATTCAAAAGAACAATATAACCTCCAGTTACAGGTTTAAAACAAGTACTAAAACCAGACTTACAATCACTCTTGACGAGTCTTCTTACTTTCAAAGTTGGTTATTCCTACATTTTAGCAAAGGGAATTGCAGAAAGTAATATAGGGTGTTTGGGCTTTAATTTGTACATTGGTAGTGAAAATCAACTGTATAGTTATCTTCCAGAAGTTCATTCGAAACAATGTACTAACTTAAAGGACCACAATCAGTATTCAGTAGTCCATGTGCAAAAGGTCCAACCATTTACCCGATCCGCCAATACCGTATTACCGTCCACAGTTCATACACCAAAACCAAATTGCAGGGGTTCTTTTAAACTTTTTAAAACAACAAGGTTCATTTTGAAATAACAACAAAACTTAAAGGACCAGAATCAGTACTCCACATCTAACCAGCTTTAAAATTTTGGTCCACTCCACTGGTAACCAATATCACTGTTAACAACCAACTCACTCCGTCATCTTTCTTTATCATTTTCAAGGGGTCCTTTTAATACAATGAAAATTACAGGGTTCATTTCAAAAAACATCAAATCTTAAAGGACTAGAATCAGGGCATTTTGGTCCACGTCCCCATAACTAATATTCTCTGGTCCAGTCCACCATCACTAATAACTGTAATTAACTCACTCACTTTGTCATCTTTCTCTATCATTTTTTTCCTTCCACATTTCCTTAACAGGTACCGGATCATTTAGAAAGTAGACACAAAATAAAAAGTCTACAAAGTAATGTAAACCGTTGGATTAAAAGGTCTCGTCAGTTCACCATCAGATCAGATTAGGGGTAATCCTGTCTTATCCTCCATTTATCCCGCCTTCAAAACACCTCTCACTCTCACCAACCACTTCACCTTCAATCCTATTTTCACACATAACACCACTTTTCAAACACAAACTCCATCCTCTCTTCATCACCACAGTTACTGCCAAACTTCATCACCGCCAACCATCACAGCCATCGCTGAACCTCACCATCGCCGGAAACATCCGTTCAAGATTCATTTGACCTAATTGACGGTCGTGACGTCACTTTTTGTGAGATTTGATTCCGTCACCACACCAATAGCTTATTCTTCTTCTACAACGTTGTTACTGTGTCGCGGTGGTTTATGATGGTATCCGTGTCTTGCGGTTTCCGGTGAGGCGAAGAGTGTCAGAGATGCGGCGGAGATATTTAGGTTATGAGTGTAGTGCGTTTATTGATGTCGTAATGTAAAAGGTAGTTGAATTTGTTGTTGATCAACTTGTTTAAAAGATACATATATACATGCTGATTTTGATTGTATGCCAATTGATATTTAATATTTGCGTATGAACTATGAAGTGTTGAGCTTACCAATGTTGTAGTATTGATTTGGTGATGTAATTAGTATCACATTTCGGGTTGTTTAGTGTGTATATAACGTGTTTGATGAAAAGTCTATGAGGGTTTTTTTGTTATAAAATGGTGTGATTTTTGTTAAAAAGTGACTGTACAACTTTGTATTTGATCCACTTATTTTTAATAATGTTCATCCGTTACATTAGTTAGTTTTGGTCATCGGTTAATTTTGTTCATCCGTTACATTTGATCCACTTATTCTCGAGTTGAAATAGAAGAGGAAAGGAAAGGAAATGGATAGGTTTTTGTGTTCTTAAGTTTTTTTTAAAGGAGGAAAGGGAAGTGGAAAGGAAATAGAGAGGAAGTTTTGTTAACTAAATCTTCCTCCCACTTTTGGGAGGAAAGGGAAAGGAAATGGAACCTTATATTGTGTAAAGACTAGTATACCCTTTTTAAAAGATTTAACATCAACAACTAAAGGGCATATATGTAATTTGACTAAGTAATTTTCCTTTTCCTCCCACTCAAGAACATGATTTTGATTACTTTCCTTTTCCTTTCCTCTATCTCAAGAACATAACAACTAACACTTACTTTTCTTTTCTCTTTCTTTTCCCTTTCCCATTCTTTTCCATTTCCCTTCACTCAAAACTCGAGAACTGAGCGTTCAAGTTAGTATTGTTCATCAGTTCATCAATTTTGTTTATTGATTAGTTTGGTTCATCAGTTATTATTGTTCATCATTTTTTTTAAAAGAAATCATGTTATTCATCAGTCTTCTTAGAAAAAAATGTTTATCAGTTTATAAAGAAAAAAAGGTTCGTCAGTTTTCTGAGGAAAAAATCATTGGTAAAAAAAGTTGTTTATCAATAAAAAGACTTGTTCATCAATAAAAACTTTGTTCATCAATAAAAAACGTTGTTTATCTTTAAAAGAGTTGTTCATCAATTGATCGGTTTATCAATATTCTTAAGAAAATCACAACGTTCATCAGTTTATTTGTTAGTCTTGTTTATCACATAGTCTTGTTCATCATTAGCATTATTCATCAGTTATATCATGTTATTCATCAGTTCTCATGACAATGTTCATCAATAAAAAAACATTGTTCATCGTACACTTTGTTCATTAATAGAAGAATATGTTGTTTATCAATAGAAAAAAATGTTACTGATCAATAAAAAGTGTTGTTCATTTATTGATCAATAAAAAGGATTCATATTCATCAATAAAAAATGTTGTTCATCAATAAAAAAAATTATAATGTTCATAAGTTTATCAAATTTTCAGAAAAAAAAAAAAGTTTATCAGTTGTCTACAAAAAACCACAATGTTCATCAGTTATAGTCAAAATGTTCATCAGTTTATCATTTGGTTGTTGTTCACCAGTTAAAAAACACTACTACATAACAGGTCTTTAGCGACAGTTTTATCCGTCGGAAATCTGTCTGTAACAGTTGTTTCCAACATATTTGTGACCGAAATAGGCCGTCTGTGAATCCTGGTCGGTAATTACTATCCATCGGAAATCTGTTGGAAACAGCGACTGAAAAAACGCGTCAGAACTCTGTCGGTAATTACTATCCGTCGGAACTCTGTCGGTATACTTTCTCTCGGAAAATCGTCGGAAACAATTCCGTTAGAGATCCGTCGGAAAAGTGTAGTTGATAAACCGTCACAGTTCCGTCACAAAAATACAAATGATTTCTCTCATTAAAGCTCACATTTATAAACCTGTATCTATAAAAACTAAAAAGAGCTAATAAACAAAATGGATAATTCAAAACTAAAAAGAGCTAATAAACAAAATGGATAATTCAAAATTAAATACAAATGATTTAACATTCAAATCACAAAAGTTGTAGTCAAATCAAAATCAAATCCGAAGCATTTAAAACATTCAAGATGAAACTAGAGTATTTAATCAAGTATTCAAATGATATGATGTTATCCAACTAAGGATCGGGACGGGAATCCATAAACTTCTTTAAGACTAAGTTAATGTCATTCATCCTTTGTTGCCATGCTCTCTCTCGAGCTTGTTTACGAGCATTCACCTCCAATTCTCGTTGTTGCATGTGCGTTAGGACCTGTGCTCTCATTTGTGTGTTGTCCTCTTGCAATCTTCTTATTATCACTTGCAAAGTTTGTACCTGCAATATATTAAGTCCTATTAGAAAGCTTAAAACAGATTTCCATGCCTAAAAATAAGAGTGAAGGTTTAACGCACCTACGCGTTACCTTACCCAATGCTCTACAACGCCACATTTTGACTTTTGTGGTGTTTTAAATTCAACTTTTTTTACAGCCAAACACAATATTACATTGTATTTGAAATACAAAAACCCTAAGAACCCACGAAATTCGGTGAACCAAACACAACCTTAGTCATGCGGTCATGCCAATCATTTCTATGTATTAGCACCAATAAACACAACTTATTCGATTCCCATAAGCAGAATGCATCTCACTTGGTCCACGTCCTTACGCCTGTTGATCTTCTTTTGTAGCGGAAAAAGACCGTATAAGAGAGCTTCGGCTGTTGGTAGGCAACCAGGAACATAGGTGTCGACTTGGAAAATCCTATCACAACCCCTAACAACAGAGCATGAGTACCTGATAATAACCACCTCCATTTGCACAGCTTCCCATTGAAATCACTCACCTTGGCTCAGGCATCTGATCGTACACCCTGCAACAAGAACAAGAAGGGAAAAAAAAAAAAAAAAAAAAAAAAAAGTATAGCATGTCATGCGAGTTAACAAGGCAAATAGCAAACAAGATGCACACAATCAGAACCGATTACTGGTGAATAGACTAATATGGGTCATGTTCGATCTCATATACATTGACGTAAACGGTTAGCAAATAAGAATGGGTCAAAAGGACAAAAAATGGCCCAAGATGTATCTTTTATGCATTAGACCTACAAAATTAATTCACATGCCAGATTCTTACTGTTATCTTTTAGTTTTTGTAGACATATGTTACTCATTAACTATCTATTGAAAACTTAAAAACAATGAAAAAAGGCGTTTAGGGGTCAACATAGCCCTTACCATTTTGTCAACATAGTTGGTACTTCCTTTGCTTCAAGCACCTTTTTTAAAGCATCAGCCTGCAGCAATGAGCAAGGGTGATGTTATGAAATGCAACATCGAAACACATCAAATTATCTGTTAGTTATCAAAATCTCAACAGAGACCGCGGGTGGGACACAACTAAAGCTGTAACATCAGAATAACTGGTTATAGTGAAGTCATGACTATTTAGCCAGCCTAGTGTATGTCGGTCAATATGAGAGATATGTGCTTAATTGCTAGTAGTTTTTAAGCTGCTTTACAGCCACGTGTATCTTTGAAATAACGTAGGAATAACAGGGGAAGACGCAACAAGAGTAAGACAAGTAATTTCTCATCAGAAGTCAAACAAAACCTGTCAGTGGCCATGATCAAGCAATATTACTTCTCAATCTCAACCTCCACCTAAATCACTAAAACTAAATATTCAATGACCTGACTTTATTGATTCAGTCACAAAAAGGAAAGTCGAATCCTGGATCCTAAACTAAACTAAACCAAACTTTACATTTCATAACCTATTCACCCTACAAACATTCTACATATCTAACATGTCAACAGAATAATACGAAATGCATGTCAGGTGGCTAGTACTCAGATCATTGGGTATAACAGAAGGAGATGTAAAATGGGCCAGGCAAACAGGAGACATACAAGAAGCATATATACATCACTCACAGATATTAGTTATTATTGTACTGGCCTAAAACTTTCATCTTAAATAAATGCTAGAATCCAAGAGTAAACCATACCAAAATATCATGCATGCAGATACGCAATATTGCAACCATTCAAAGAGACAATCAATTACTCAAAGATATTACCCTATGAATCTATGATATCTTTATGTGCTCATAGTGATTTTTTCCCCTATATATACTTTATGTGGACCAACTATTTTAATTATGTACTTCAATAATTAAGCATACCCGTTCGCTAGATGTGGAACTCGAACTTGATGTTGCTGATGTACGGGTCACCATGACCCTCGGATCACCTCTTGTACCCAACCCAACTAAATTACCTTTCTTCTTCCCCCCGGTAGCCTCTTCCCATACATCAAAGTCGTTGGGTGGATGATCACTAGTTTTTGTTCCATGTTTCTCTATCATAGCAGCCTCAACAGCATCCTATGATTAATATGAAAAAGTGAGAAATAATGTTCACTGATTAAGTACTTAATCCATCATTGAATACACAGGAGATAAAAAATACTTACTGCCACTTTTTTTAAGGCTTGACATATCAAAAGGACTATCCATGGTCTCACTGAGACAAGCTTAAACAGGATAAAGCTTCATATCGTACACAAGTTGAGATGTAAATCCTAAATTTCTTAATTATTATGCATGCCACCCTCGTGCAAGCTAAAACTCTGAGATGGAATGACGGATATATATAAGCAACTTAGAGGTGGAAGATTCGACTCATTTACTTATCACATGCGGAGTGTGGACAGACTTGTGTGTATATATCAAAAGAAGTAGCAAAAAGAGTAATGGGTCAAATGGTCAAAGGGGTTGAAAGTTACCAAAATTCTACTGCTATTGCACACAACCTCTTAAGTTGGTTTATTCAAAGAGTTAAATTAATTCTTTTATAAAGTAACACTGCATTAAAAATTGGTCTACACATTCCTTATGTGTAATCAAAAATCTCAAACAAAAAAATAAGTGTTATCAGATACATCCGACCCAGGCTGATATGGCACAAACTAGAGACTGGCCCGTTTCATTTCAAACCTATTGTGACCCGTTACCCAAACCAAATCAACCCGTCGATCTTATCCCTAGTCCCTCCTAACAAATTTGCTATATAATGTGTGACAACTGGCAATTTAGGGAGTCTATTTTAGGTAACCGCATTACGTTAAACTAAAACGAGTTTTGCCTTTATTACTATTTTTATAAACCGTGACTTGTTATATCGTCTATTGGTTTTTACGGTTTATTTCATTATTAAATGAGTTATCGTATGCGTTTTAACTCTAATTGGTAGGCACTACTCGATTCGGCACTAGAAAAGCCTAAAACGAGAGTTATTGTAACTTTTAGACCGTAACTCGAAAATTGACAAATAAATAGTCAAAACTCATGGAAAAACGTAAATAACGATGTTGGAAAGTTGAATAAATGTTGTGGGACACACGGGGGACAATATGTGAGCTCCGGAATGGGTAAACGGGATAGTTACGAAAAATTACAACCCGACCCCTCCCCTTTCTCTTGAAACCGGCGCCCCTCCTCCCAAAATAATTATTTTGAGGTCCCTAGTGGCCTAGTATAAATACCCTACCCAACCCTCATTTCACCTAATTTGTTTCTCTCTCTAAAACACACATACTAGTGCTTTCTCTCTCTACCTTTCTCACTCTAAAAACCCTAACCCTAGATCTCACCACCGCCGACTACTATTCCGGCCACCACGGCTTGCCGATTCTCACTCTAAAAACCCTAACCCTAGATCTCACCACCACCGGCCACTATTCCGGCCACCACGACTTGCCGGCAGCGCGTTACCCAACACCTCCACCACCATATTGAAGCTCTCTTTCTCCTCTTTCCAACCATATATTACACACTCCATTTGGACATCATTAACACCTTCAAATTCAAGGATTAAGATTCGTACTTTTAGGGTTTCAAAGGGGTTTTGCATTTGGTGATTAGATAAGGTAAATGGAACAAGTTTTGAGCTTGATTGGGCAATAAAAAGCCATGAATTAGGAAGTAGGGTTTCGACCCTATGAACAAATTTGGGGCTTTTGGGTGGAACATGAAATTAAAGCTAATTAGTGACTAAATAAACAAGTAATTAGTGTTTGGTAAATGTGTGGTGTATTAATTTGATGGGTTTGTGAATTTAGGGTTTAGTTGCATATTTTTGGTTAAGATAGATGATGGGTTTTGTGTTTGGTTAAAGTTTGGAGCTTGAATGATTGTTTTTGGTTGTTGTGGAATTGACTTGGTAATGTTTGGATTGGAGTAGAGTGGTGTACGAGCCACAAGAGGCACGTACGAGGCCTTTGGCTTGCGTACGTGACCCACTTGGGTCATGGGTCAGAGTCGGGTCGAGTTGGTAGCTTGTTGATTGATGTAGTTGAGGTTTGGATGAGACGCGTGGAGCCGAAAAGCTTCTAGAGCTTGTTTGGTTCACGTGGTCTAGACCGCGACCGTGTCATGACCATTAGGGTCATAACATTGGTTTCGAGTATATTTGGTTGAGTGATTGGTTAGCGAGATTGTTTTGAGTTGGTTTGGGATTGAATTGCGATATTGTGACTTTTAATTATGGACTTGATATATATATATTGTTGACTTTGAGCTACGTCGGTGTTACTTTGACTTTTTAGTCAATAGTTGACTCCGACAAAGCCGTAACATGGACTTTAGTATAACTTGGACTATGGATTGATTAAAAGCCGAGAAGTTATGACTCGTTCTTGTGGACTCGAAACAAATAACGATATGAGATTAATAATGAAATTTGACGAAATATATATTTGTATATGAGAATGCTAATAAACTATGAAATATAAATAATAAATGGGCTTTTGTACCAAAAATGTCGATAACAAGTCTTATCTTGTTATTTACTATTTTTAAACGGAAACTAACGACTAAATTGGAATTGTTTTGTAATGAATAAGTAATTAATGTTTCGAGTACGCGATTATCAATAAATGTCAATTGTGGACATTTAATACTAGTTTAAGTAATTATTTACTTGTGTTATGTGCATGGGTTACGGATAACCTAGCATTAATAGTGTTGATCCACTTGGTAGCGGACTTATTAGGTTGACGAATCTAATAAGAGCCCGCTAGGTACGTTGGGTAACCCTATTAATGGGTGACTTATCCTTTTGACTCTTTAGGATACGATTGATTTATGGGATAATAAGCGACACGAATAAATAAATGAGTTTATCGAGTTGACGAATTCGATAAGGTCTACTATTTATTCCGAAACTTATTGGACTATGGAGCTTATCGTTTAGAGGTATCATTGTGTCGCATTGATTTATATATTGGTTGTTTGAGTGCGTTTATGGCATCATATTGAGTCGATACACCCACATGAGGATACCAAACACTAGGATTAAATGGTGAAATGAGACGTTTTTGGAAATAAAGAGATGGAATATATTGGGGCAGATAACGTTGATTTTGAGGAATATATATATTAAAGTTGGTCTACGTTAATAGGTTGTGCCGAGTCGATAGTTGTTGTGCTGTGATACCGTTATCTTCTGCTAGTGTTTAATTGTGCGTTGATTGCTTGAGGTGAGTTTCATAGCCTCAATTTTATATACGTTTTAACTACGTTTTGAACTATTTTGGGGTGAGAATCATGCTGCTGTTTAGATAGATGTGCGGTAGTTGTTGCCTTAGTCTAGGTTTAACCGTGCCTAACTAAGAATAGACTTCTACCTCGACCTAGTCCGGGGTTGGCAATTGTTCTAGATTTTGCCACGACAGTGCTGGACTAGAGTCGTTGGGCCCGAGTAGTCCCTGGATGCGAGACATGTGTTATGATTGGTGATCCGGGTAGGATCGGTGTGAAACGGTATTTATCAATCTTAGGTCTTGCATAGCAAATCAACTCCTACAAGTCCACTATGATTTTGATGAACTTAAACCTATGAACTCACCAGCGTAAGCTGACCTTTTAGCATGATTTCTCAGGTATTTGAGAGATGTTTGGATTACTTGATCGGTGGAAGCTTGGCAAGAAGGCGGGGTTCAAGGATCATTTCTGACTCTGATAAACTATGGGGACCTATTTTATTAAACTATTTTTTGGGCCTAATAATTACTCTTCTGGATTAAATGTTTGGATTAACTAAATTGGGATTGGTTTTGAATGTTAAATGACTATATTTTTGCTATACTTGTGTGCGATACCAATCCAATAGTAACGCCCCGAAAACTTGATTAAGTCTTCCGCTGTACCGAGATTTAGGGGTGTTACAGATTGGTATCAGAGCTCAAGGTTATAGAGAATTAGGTATTTTATAAACCCTAAACTATAACCACTTTTTGAGAAAATTGATCCTCGACCGACGCACGCCCGCTTGCCAAGCCAAAGCTTCTTATTTGATTATGATATGAACTGCAAATTGAATTATGAGATGATATGTTAAGGGATATTGTGAACTGATTATGGAAACATTATTATGGGGAGATATAATTATGGATTTTGGAAATGAGATACGATTATTGGTTTTGGAAAATGAGATGTGATTATCGGGATATTACGGAATTTGATTTGAGTAAACGTTATATTGTGATTTTGGGAATGTTGAACTCGATTGATTTGATATGGGATTATGTGATGGAACGGAACTTATGTGTTTTATTTAAAGGCATGTTTTGAGTAATGCAGTACCTCTACTTTTAAAGCTTTCATTATGTGATATGTGTTTTGGTTAAGTTGATGCGCTTATTAAAACTAGTTGTTTCGAACACTTATACCTACCCTATGCCATTGTCACATACTATGCCTTCACTAGCTTTTGATGTGTCTAAGGAGGTCCTTGCTGTTGCTAGTTCGCCAACATTGACTCTCATGACGGTTGCGCAGGGTGATCCTTATGAGATTGCCCGTTACACTAGTTCATCATCATCAGATCGTCCTAGCTCATCTAGGCAGCTCACTTTACATCAGGTTTTAGCGTAAGCACAGACTCCTAGGCTTGCTTATAGCACTGCCCGCATGTCCGTGAGACCACCATCATCACCCATCCGTTTAGCAGCATCACCCTGTCTTAGGAGGCCTAGATCTCCTAGTGTACCACCTCAGGATTTACCTACACAGAGACTCCGACTCATGGACTCTCCCTGTTAGATATAAGTTTTCACATACACATCATAACACAATCAAACATAGGCGTATAAATGGAATTCTAGAGAGAGAAAGTTAGAGGTTTAGGGAACTTAGTGAGAGAAAGTGAAAGATATTATTATGAGCTCCAACTCTCTACCTTGGAAGGTAGAGAGTATTTATAGTCTTACATAAATCGCCACACATCGGGCTGTGGATCAGGCATACAGTGGGTAAAGACCCGTCCATCCTCCACGGTGTTACTTAACTAAATACTACTTAACATAAAAGAACTACGACTACGAGCTTTCTAACGATTACATATACTTGAGGTGACCGACTCTTTAATACCTGGATTTTCTAATTCCTAACAATCTCCCCCTAAGGGAGGTCACCTCAATCATGTGCCAAAATTATATTGAATACAAATAGATATTACATTAAAAATTGATCTTGCATTCTTGATGTAGTGCTTTGCTTCGAAGCTCGTAGTCATTGATTCTTCACATTGCATGTTTGGTTACTCCAGGTGGAGGTCTTTTACTGATCCACATGATAATAAATATGAGCCAGCTTTTGAGATCATCAGATATCAAGAATCTCTGAGACATACATTGTGGTGTTGTGACTTTGGGACCGACATGCTCACATTCTGGATCATGATATCTTCTCATCAGAGTTGCGGAAGCTTTAGATGATTCATGATATTGGCAGCAGCGTAGCAGAAGCATGGAGTGAAAATATCAGAGTCATTGATGCACTAATCATGATTTCTTTTGAGTTGAATGTGTTAAGTGAGCATGCGGCTATGGATTGACCGCTTTATTCTGATCAGCTGCAAACGTCGGGCGTACCTGCATACAACAGTTAGCAATAAATCGCACGAAAGTGTCTTTGATCACTTTCGTTGAATTGAGGTACACGGCCCACGGTTCCCCGTTGATCAGTACAAGTACTGCCTGTGATCAGGTATAATTCCGAAGAATTTCCTTGACAGGGTTTCGCAGCTGCTCTAGCTGTTCTCAAACCGGAACGTCTCAAAGAAGACAACACGGAGTGAGTGAACCAGCGAATTTTAAGTCCACTGATTGATGAAAAGAGATTTGAAAAACAATCGTGTATTGCTTAATAGAAATTGTTTTTGCAATACAACGAGGGTTTTATTGAAAATCAATTATCAATCATAAAAACACCTTTTGGTTTGAAAGATGAGTACACGGTCGATGTGCTAAAGAAAAGAGTTGTTAAGCACAAAGACCGGTTTTTCAAAGGTATCCGTCAATCCATATCCTGAACCAGGATTGATTCAAGAGATTGAATCGCCCCATTGTTTCTGTTCAGTTGTCACATGGTTGATCTATATACTAGATCTCACATGCCACCTACCAGGAGCTTGTTTGATGATGGCTCCAGAAGGCTTTCTATCTTCATTGTGAATATGATAACACATCACTCAGATGTTCTGGCAATACCACAAGGATAATGCGTAGGACTCAAGATATAATCTCTCTTTTCACATTGTGTGAAACAGAGAGTCTTCATTGAAAGTGTCCTAATGAGATTTATTGATGATCTCGTGGCTCTAGACTCAATTTGTGCATATTTTGATCCTGTGCCGGAGACTAGGGAGAGGGTCTCCTTCTTCAATATCAACAATCTCTAAGAGAAAGTCGATAGATAATGTCGGTTCCCCGTGAAAATGAAACAAGTCCTTTTAAGAGGAACTTGAGTGGTTTGGAAAGTTGAAGAGCAGTGCGTCACTGGGTCCATGACGTCTTTGTCTTCAATACCGATGTTACCATCAGTAGCATATGAATTGAACCCGGTTTCTGCCCTAAGGTTGAATAAATGGAGGGCTATTTGTTTTCACCCTTTTCTCATTCAATTCTTTTTAATTCTTCAACCCCTTCAGTGCTTACCGAGACTTCATAACTAGAACCTTGTTGGGTTTATTCCAGTACTAGCTCAGTCTCAGTCTGCACTCTTCCCGTATCTCACATTTCTCCTTTTTTCAATATACCTAAGGACTCTACACTATCTAGTGGATTGTCCCTGGGTAGATCCCTCCGGCTCTGGCGGATCTTGGGAACAAAAACCTAACCTTATCATCCTTATATCACCGTACATAAAGTAAAGTTGGTCGGTCTATTTGGTATTTGTTCATCTGCCGTTGGAACCAATTGAAAACAATTTGAAAATCAATTCAGATACTTATGATATATTATCAAAGCATTTTGTACCTGACATTGTTTTTGATATTTTTAGAAAAAGTGCTCCCCCTCAACATGTGCATCAAATGTTTGAAATCGTTTTGTACATGGAGGCAAGAGGAAGAAATTACTTCTTTGATTACCATTTTTCTAAAAGATATCACCATCACTTCCTTGATCAAATCAAGTAGATAAAGCATTTTCAGGAAGGATGAGGTTTCCATAAATTTGCTCCCCCTCTATATGTGCCTCGAGGTTAGAAAAGAGTTTTGCACATACTAGAGGGAACCTGCACATTGAGATTAATGATCACGTTACAAATCATAGGTTTAAGATAGATGCTCCCCCTCAACATGTGCATTGAAAAAATTGAAATCGTTTGTCACATGTGGGAAGGACAGCATGTACATCCTTATAAAACCATTTACCGAATAATCAGTTTAAATCCAATTTAAATCACACATTCTCCCCCGATCACAATTATCAAATCATTTGAGATTTGTGATCTCTTATAGATTTAAATTTATTTTGAAAGCTTTTGAGGAGAATTGTGACGTGATTATGAAAGCGTTTTAACTGATACAGATCGGATTTTAAGACTTTAAACTCCATTGATAAAACATGCATGTACATCTTTTGAAAACAATTTAATGCCAAATAACTTTTTAATTTAATTGAAATCATTCTCCCCCTCAATCAATGACATAGGTTGTTGATTGAGAGATAGATATTTTGACAAATAAGTCCTGATGATTATCAAAAATAGAGACCGAGTTATTTTTCAAAGCATTTAGTTTTCAGCAGATAAATGTTTATAGAATCAGAGCATGGAATTTGAAAACATGGTAAAACATGGCTCTGTTCTTTCTTTTAAAACCGGGTTATTGCCTGAAAATGACAATAAACCATTTCATTCTCTTTCTCTCATCATTTTTTTTTTTTTTTTTTAATAAAAATTTGAACAACATCTAAAGTCCCGTGTCATTCTTTGAATGACAACATCAAGACCGTAGATGGTATCGAACCGAGAAAAGCATGACAAAAAAATGACAATATTTTTTGAAGATTTTTCGAAATTTTCAAATTTTTATGGATTTTGAAAGTTTTATTATTTTCTATTTTGTTTTTCGAATAAATATATACAAGAAATAGATGAAGATAGACCTTTACTCCTAGTCTTCCTCCTGAAGACGTTTGAGTGTTTCTGGTTGAAGGCTTTTCAAGCCAAGACGTGGAAGAATAAACTCAAATCGTTCTCTTGGAAGAGCTTTGGTGAAGATGTCAGCTAACTGATATTCAGACCTCACAAAATAGAGTTCCACCACACCTTTTTCCACTTGTTCCCTGATGAAATGATGTCGAATGTCGATATGCTTTGCTCTTGAGTGTTGAACATTGTTGCATGAGAGAGCAATAGCACTTTTATTATCACAGTACAGAGGGATTTTGTTGAATACAAAGCCATAGTCGGATAATTGAGATCTCATCCATAAGATTTGAGCACAACAGGATGACATGGCTATGTATTCAGCCTCTGTAGAGGAAATAGAAGTACTCATTTGCTTCTTTGAAGACCAGCTCACAAGCTTATCACCCAAAAACTGAGCACCTCCAGAAGTACTTCGACGTGTATCTTGACAACCTGCATGATCAGCATCTGCATAGGCCGTTAGTGACATACCGGTGTCCTTCGGGTACCAAAGACCCATATTGATGGTTCCTTGGAGATACCGAAAGACCCGTTTAACTGCTTCAAGGTGCTTTTTAGTAGGCTTAGCCTGGTATCTAGCACACATGCAAACAGCGAACAAGATGTCTGGTCTACTAGCAGTGAGGTACATCAGGGATCCAATCATACTACGATATTTCGTTTGGTCAATCATGATCCCTGAGTGGTCCTCATCAAGTTTGGTTCGGTCAATCATGGGGGTGTCAACAGGGTCACTTGAATAAAATCCAAATTTCTTTAAAATCTCTGTTGCATATTTAGATTGATTTATGAAAATGCCTCCGGGACTTTGTGAAATTTGTAATCCCAAGAAAAATGACATTTGTCCCATCATTGACATTTGAAACTTTGAACTCATTTCATTTGAAAAACGATCACATTCCATTGGGTCTGTCGAGGCAAAAATAATATCATCAACATAAATTTGAACATGAGTTAAATGTTTGCCTGACTTCCTGGTGAACAATGTAGGATCAACTGCTCCTTTGCTGAATCCGGTTGATAGAAGAAACTTTGACAGTGTATCATACCATGCCCTTGGAGCTTGCTTTAAACCGTAAAGAGCCTTCTTCAGACGATAAACGTGAGTAGGATGCTCTTGATTCACAAATCCTTCAGGTTTGCTGACGTAGACGACTTCTTTAAGATCTCCATTCAGAAATGCCGTCTTCACATCCATCTGATAGACTACCATGTTCTTACTAGCAGCATTAGCCAGAAAGATTCTGATTGCCTCGATTCGAGCAACAGGAGCAAAAGATTCTTCAAAATCAATCCCCACCTCTTGACGGTATCCTTTAGCAACTAATCGAGCCTTGTTTTTCAACACATCACCATGCTCATCAAGTTTCACTTTGAAGATCCATTTAAGAGCTATAATCATAGCACAGTCTGGAGCAGGTACTAACTCCCATACATCAAGTCGATCAAACTCATGAGTTTCATCTTGCATGGCATTGAACCAGCTATCTTCATTCATGGCGGTTTTAACATCTTTTGGTTCGATCTTAGATAGTACGGAGTTGAAGAAGCACCATAAGGCATCGGTTGCAAGTTGTTTCCGGGTTGATACAGGACGAGAGGGATTTCCAATGATGTTGTCTAATGGATGATCGTGAGTCCATTTTCTGAGGTGTTCATGTGGCAGTTGTTGAGGGACTGAGGTAGCTGAGTCGATGTCTCCTGAAGAGGATGGTTCAGATGATGATTCAGGAGCAAATATGTTTTCAAATGGAGCATCTTCAGGAGTAGCAAAGGGATTAACTTCATCATTGAAGCCAGAAACATTTCCATGATGTACATTTGAAGAATGATGATTTGTTGAAGAGACTAAAGGATCAGCAGCAGGTGCTTCTTGACCTAACGATATTGAGACTGAGGGATTGCCTTCATTCACAGGAATATGAGTAGCCTCTGTTGTAGGAATCGACACCTCATTAGCACTTGGATCATAAAGTTCATCAATCATAGGATCAAACAATTTCTTTAAATCATCTTCAGATGGAGGTACATATGGAGTTTCTTGAGAAGAGTTTGGAACAAGGGATGAACCAATGGGACTGTTTTGAAGTGCGGGTCCTGAGCTGGAGTGTCCAGGAGCCATTTGACCGGTCAGCTCATCAAACGTAACGTGAATTGTTTCCATGATATTTCGGGTTCTTTTGTTGTAGATTCGGTATCCCTTTTTGTTTGATGCATATTCTACAAATACTCCAATGTCAGCTTTAGCCCTAAGTTTGCCTAAGTCTTGACCCTCATTGGTTGGATAACACAATGCACCAAACACACGAAGGAAAGAGAGATTTAGTTTTCTGTTGTGGACAAGTTCATATGGAGTTTTTCCATGTACAGTGTGAATTAGGGAACGATTTTGTGTGTAGCATGCAGTGGCAATTGCTTCAGCCCAGAGAAACATTGGAACCTTTGAGTAAATCAGCATTGTTCTAGCGGCTTCAACAAGAGTTCGATTTCGTCTTTCAACTACACCGTTCTGTTGAGGAGTTCGTGGAACACTTCTTTGATGGCTGATTCCAACGCTTTCATAGAATTCACTAAGTTGTTTGTTGACAAACTCGGTTCCATTGTCTGTTCTGATAATTCTGACGGTTTTGTTAAGTCGAACCTGCAGCTGTTTGATGAGTTTGATGATGATATCAGGAGTTTCATCCTTTTTCCTTAAGAACTTGACCCAGGTGAATCTAGAGTAATCATCAACCACAACTAACACATATTTCTTCCCAAAGATATTCTGCACCCTCATTGGTCCACATAAATCCATATGAATCATATGAAGAACTTCTGTGACAGAGTTAGTAGGTTTGGGTTTGTGGGCAAACTTTTTGCTTTTACCTAATTGGCATGCTGAACAAAGATGATCCTTTTCATACTTTAGTCTAGGTAAACCTACAACTAAGTCCTTTCTGGAAAGATCGTTGATGGTGCCGAAGTTCAAGTGATTGAGACGACGATGCCATAACCATGACTTTGTTTTTGAAGCCTTTGATAACAAGCAGATTGGAGAAGCCCTCATCATGTCATCGATAGAGATGGTGTAAAGATTTGAGCCACGAGTTCCTTTTAACAGTTCCTTACCATTAAGATCTCTAACAAAGCAGGTATGTTTTCTGAAGGCTACTTCTAGATCAGAATCACAGAATTGACAAACAGAGAACAGATTATGACCCAAACCTTCCACATAGTAAACTCTAGAGATGACACTATCACCAACAACATAATCTCCATAACCCATAATAGCACCGAAATGATCATTACCAAATCTAACAGTCCCGATGAATTTGCTCACGAAGTTCATGAGCCGCGACCGGTCTCCAGTCATATGCTTGGAACAGCCTGAGTCCAGGTACCACAGAACGATTTGAACGATCTGCAGTTGAACACAGACAAGAATGGATAACTGGATAATTGGGATCCCCATGCAAGAATGGGTTCCATTTGGTTAGTAACAATGTTTGGAACACCCACATCAGAAATAGAAGCATTCATATCAGAAAGTGAGGCAATGGAATCATTGTGAATAGATGCAGTACTAGTGTCTGTATTAGCCCTGTTCACAGTGTGATCACTTCTTAAGGGAATAGTTCTACCAGTAGGCATCCATTTTCTAGTGGGCAATATCTGATTAGTCTTATGACCAACAGGTATCCAATAAAAGCCTATTTTACTGAATGTTCTTCCTGTGGGTTTCCACTGTTTTCTAACTTTCTTTCGTTTTTGCCTTTTAGCCTTCTTAGCATGAATTTTTGCATTAACAATATTAACTGGACAATTAACATCATTAGGCAGAACATTAACACCACATTCATGATTAGAAACAGAATTCAAGCAGACATCAGTACAGGGTTTGCAAATAGTATCGGAATTCGAATTAATTACAGTACGCCTATGGCTAATACTAGAATCAACACGATTCGTTTTATTCAATTCAAGCTTAAAGTTCCTAGATTGTTCTTCTACTCTCTTCCAGTGCACATTCTTAGCTTGAGAGGTCCTATCATTCCTTGTATTGTCTTGAGACTTTGACCTGCTCCGTTTAATGTCACTGATTACTCCTGTAGAGGGAATGGGAACATTAGTTGGTTTAACTACTCTTTGCATCACCTGTTTAGATGTACTGGGGTCTGAACTACATGCAGGTGCATTAAGGTTCACTTTCTTAAAACTAGAGGTACTGAGATTTGTACTCCTAGAAGGCACACTTGAGTTCTCTTTCTTAGCATTGACAGATCTGGAATCTGAACTACTTAAAGGCACACTACGGTTTACATTCAAAACATTGGGAATCGAATGCATATCATACTTGGCATTAGGCATCGAGCATGGAATCAAAGGATTAACTCTCTCACCTAATGACTTTGGGCATATTGTGATCAAGCATTCTAAGATTTCTTGAGATCGTTTGGCATATAAGTATGCATGTCCAATTGCATTATCATGAGGTTTCTCTAGCTTATCCTCTTCAACAATCTCACGCAGACATTCTAGGCAATCCTTAAGGGATGAGAAGTATGTTTGAATAGCAAGTTTGTTGTTCCTTAGATGAGGAGGGACATATGTCACAGATAAAGCATATTTATTACAAGAGTGAACCTTTGATACAACATTCTCCCCATTGGTCATTGGCATTTTCCCTTTTACCTTACTCTTCAGATTCTCAATTTCCTTTTGCAATGAAGCTATTTGTTCGTTATTTTTGTTACGAGTGACTTTAATTGATTCAAATAACTCATTGAAATGACGTTTAACCTTTTCATTTTCTTCTAGAAAACTTTCGCTTTCCTTTTGTAAAGCATTTACTAGGTTTTGAAGATGAAACGTTTGAGAATTCTGAGAATCTAAAGGAGGAGGCATTTGGGAGCCTGTCATATTGTTCGTTTGACCCTTTAGTTGAGAGATTTGGGCTTTCAACTTTCTGATCGTGTTGCACTGAGCTTGAATCTGTTCATCACGTTTGTTAATTTGAAAAACTGCATCAAACTCTGGAGCATCTGAAGATGTCTTGATATTTGAAGTTTTGACATTTTCTTTGAGATGTTGATATTTGAGTTGTAAATTAAAATGCTCAACTTCTAGTTTAGAAAAATGTTTAACCAAATTGTCGTGATCATCCAGTTCAATTTTCTCGTTTAGTTTAGAATTAGTTTTTTCAAGCTCAATGACACGATCATGGGAGACTTTCAGGGCCACATATAGTTCATGA
Organism: Chrysanthemum seticuspe; assembly: GCA_019973895.1. Classification (NCBI taxonomy): domain Eukaryota; kingdom Viridiplantae; phylum Streptophyta; class Magnoliopsida; order Asterales; family Asteraceae; genus Chrysanthemum; species Chrysanthemum seticuspe. Next base: position 24,086,280 of record BPTQ01000001.1, read on the forward strand.
AATTTGGAAGCATTAATAGAGCAATTTGAAGCAGTGAAAAAAATATCTTGAGCAACACATTCAGTAATAAGAGTCTCATTTAAGGTATGCAAGTTCTTCCTCTCAATCTCATTATATTTTAGTGCACGCTCATAATCACTAACTTCAACTACCATTGCATCAAATTCTTTTTCCATTCCCTTGATATCAGTTTCTATCCCCTTTTTAAGACTCTCAAAGTGATCTTTCAGAAGTTTAAAGAAAGGCATGACCTCAGTTAAATAACATTCTTTCATTTGCTCAAAACCCCTTTCTCCTTCCGTTATACCAGTGGGTGTGATCCTTTTCTTGCAAGTTTTCTCAAAATCAACAAATAGTTGAAATATAACATATTGGCTAATTAAGGTCTTGCTTTTAGTGGCAATTTTTCTAGGAACAAGATGCATTGGTGTATATTAGGAGGATACACAGTCGCTCTAGGCATTTTCCATAGGGGAGGGTTTGTTTCAACAATATTTTCAGCTTTCTGCTTATCTAAATCCTTTTTCCAGAAAACTTGTTCGGGAGTCAACAATGTCTGAGGCTTAAACATGTTCAAGGAAATCCAGTTTTCCTTTTTGTAGTCATGGGGAGTGATAATTATTTTTTTCTCTTTGCATTTAGGATCATCTAATTTTTTGTTCATCCTTTCCCTAGTGACTTCATCTGATTTCTTATCTTCCTCAGTGCACTCAACGCAACTAGGTTTCTGTCTGGGTTTAAGAATCTCATTGCCATCATAGATCACACTTTGAGCTACTTTTGCTATCTTCCCGTACTCAGGGTTGGGTTTATCTATAATGGGAACACTATGCTTATCGCTTAGAACTCTATGTTTAGTGACCATGTGAGCAGTCTGAATGGTGTTCCCTTGTATGTACAACTTGTTTTCAAGTTTGTTTTTCAAAGTTTTCAGATTAGAAAAATCTCTCAAGAGTTTTGATTCCTTTGCATTAAATTCTTGCTTAAGCATTTTCACATTTTCTTGAAGTTCTTGTTTTTGATTAGCTGTTTTAGAAAGTTTTTCTTGCAAGGAATTTAATTCTTGTTTCAATACTTCTTCTCTAAAATTACTTTTTCTAATGACTGTACGCACTTGGTTATCCATTTCCTGCTCACGAGTGGTCAACTCAAATTTAGCACATTGTTCATAAATAGCAACACGTTCTTTATAGGCATTTAGTTCAGAAATTACAGAATCAACAGGGGCACATGCAGTGTATTCATCAAAAACATAGTCATTGTTGACTGCAGAAGATGCATCACTTGGTACACCTTCACTTTCACTTTGTTTCACGTATTGATCATATGGGATAATATCGATATTACCCATATTTTCAACATTTGATTCAATAGTTTCAGTTGATTGTACTTTATCATGCATCTGTTGCATATCAGCATTATCGTATAGTTTTAATACCTTTGAGATGAGTTTTTCTTTGGATGGGCCAGCTAGTGGTGAAGAAGAGACCTTGGGAGAAACCATTGGAGAAATGCTAGCCATAAAAATTGTGTGTGCCGTAGGTCCATCATCCACATCAGAGTCGTATGCATCACAATCAGCGACTTGAAAGGCATTATGATGATTGTGACCTATCTCCTGAATAGGCTGCTCATCCACATCTGCATCATAGGTCTTGGCATTTCCCTCAGCTAGAAACAGCAATTCCTCTTCATCCAAAGCAGCACCATTGTCCTGAGCTTGTACCAGCAGCATCTTATCTCTGAAGTAATCAGCATTCTGTGGACGCTTTGGAGATGTGCAGTTCCTTGCAATGTGTCCCTCACCACCACAGTTATAACATTTGATTGGCTTAGCTTGACCTTGGTTACCATTCCTTCCTCGATTCTGGTTGCCAACATAACCTCTCCCAGCTCCACCTCTTCCCTGATCATACTGTCTTTCCTGAACTGGTTGCACCACGATCCTTCCATCTTTAACAGTGGCTTGATTGTGTGGGTTAGATGCTGTTCTGAGGTTGTTGTTGGTTTGTGGGAGAGAATTCATGTTTTGACTAATTAGAAGAGCTAGTTGATTAATGAAGTTACCCACGTGTGCATCAGCATCAGCTTGTTTGAACATAGGATCAGGAATGAGTTTGTGATTACCATTACCCAAGGGTATGACTTGTGATGCTTTGGTTGTGATTCCGATGTTTGAGTAGAAGGCAGTTGAGTCATTAGACGAGCTTGTCTCTCCCTGGTTGGTTTTGAACTGATTGAGAATCAATTTTTCAAACATAGCATGTCTCTCATTCTGAAGGAGGAAGGCATAGAGTTGCTCATAGTTTGTATTCTTCAATCCTTTAGTGAGCTTCACAGCGGTGACAAACTTGTGCCATTCGGGATTCATGTTGTTCACAAATTTTGAGTTCAGCGGAATATGTACGTATGTATAACAAAAGCTTATGTTTATTCTACATCACCATAACAGTTAAATTACATTACAGGAACATATTCCTCTCACATATAACAAAAGCTTATGTTTATTCTTAAAAAAACTGCGTCTTTACAAACCTATTAATCGTTTTCTGAAAAAAATACCTCTTACAATTGTTAAACGATACAATTACTCATAATCATCATCTAATCACATTGAAATGTACCTCTACTTACCTGACAACCTCGTTCAACTACAACATCATCATTATCATACTAATTCGCAAACAAACAACTCTATCAATAATAATAACAAGTCCAACCGTAAATAAACATCCGATCAACATTAAACAGAACTCGTTGCTTATGGTTCATCTTTGACAATTGAACAACTATACAACTACTATTATCCGTTCCTCATTATCATCATCAATAACATAGAAACGCATCTCGATCTAACTAATAATCTCATTCTTCCACAAATTCATCGCAATCCACAACATATATAAACTCTATTAATTAGTTTAAATTGTAAATACGCATCCAATCAAGTGAATCAACATTAATCAAATAACACCTAAACTAACAGAATTCATCACTTTCGACTCGTCGCTTACGATCACATCGAAATGTATCTCTACGTACCTAACAGTCACAAATCCATACTAATCCGCAAACAAACACTCTATCAATCAAAATCACGCGCTTAAACAAGTAATAAACATCAGATCAACATTAATTAGATAACGACACATCAATTAAAAATAGAATTCATCTCTTTCGACTCATCAATTAACACCAGAAATGTATCTCTAAATTTACAAATTCACACCAGTCTATACTATATAACACTATAAATCATAATTCACAAGTTTAAACTATAAATAAATATCCGATCAACATGAATTAACAACTTAAGTAACAGAATTGAAGCTCACCTGGTTCACTGAGCAATCGATGTGTTTCCTAAAAAAAAGTTAGAAAAAAATTTGGGTTTTGAATTGATAAATAATAAGATGAAAGTGTTTTAATTGTAACCTTGATGATTCTTCGGGGTAGATTGCTGTTAGTCGCCATTTTTATTAATGAGTTCAAGTTACGCTAACTTTTGTGATCTCTGAAAATAGGAAATGATTTGTTTCAATGGGAGGGAAAGTGAAAAAGATCTGGGAATAGATGGGAACTGGGAATAATGGTTAAAAAATGGTAATCGCTAGAATATGTATAGTTTGTAATAAATGGGATTGGGAATATATGTGAAAGTTCAATGTATGATACTATCTTCTTGTAACTTGAAATAAAATTATACTAATACGAAGTGGCTGAGCTAAAAATTTGGGTTATGGGAGGCGAGAAAATTAATACACGCGCAAATAACAAAAAAGTAATTAAGCAACCAAAATAGCAAGAGAAAAAAGAGCTTGTGATAAGTAGAAGTCATGTATCGTGTGAGAATCGAGAAATAATAAAGTAAAACATATCAATTTTTCCACAAGAAAGATAATGTTACAAAAACATTCGATTTTAAGAGAAAAAAATAAATTCCTCTATATTGTTTTTATAGTTCTAGCCAAATAATGTAACAATTAGCAAATTTAGAGCAAATAACGGTTTAACACTATTACATTATAACTAGTACTCGTAAGTTGATTTGATTGAATACATTAGTATTAACAACATTTACTTAAGGGAAAATTGGTCAAATAGACCGCGCGCCCTGATGCATATCACTTTATGGACCACGCCCTTTTAAAATTCGAAAATAGACAGGTTGCCCACCGCTTTTCTTGGACCCAACCAGGGGCTGCCATGTGTCCGACAACTTATGACACAAGTACGTATTCTGAAGGTATATGTCATGTATTGTAACGTATTGGTTCTTGGGCAACTTGTATTTGATTTTGGGCATCTTTATGTTTTTTTGGGCAACTTGTATTTATACACGAGGATATTTTTGTCATTTCATATTTAAAATAAAAAAAATACAAAAAAACAAACGCCCATACAAAACACAGATTTACGGTACATGTCCTTTAATGTCTTTTGTTCCCAATCACTTTCTTCTTTCTTCAATACAATTTGTTTAACAAAATCTTTCTTTCTTCTTTTGGTCTATTGACTTCATATCTTTATCCCAATCTTTCTGCTTTTGTTTAGAAAATATGTCTGACAATATCCCACTGGATGTTCAACTAGATATCATCCGTAGGCTACCTCCTAAGTCTATACTCCAGCAACGTAGTGTTTGCAAGTTATGGAAGGCTAGTATAGATCGTGGAAGCTTCATCTTTAATTACGGTGTTCGTCGTAATGATCAGTGTTTATTTAAGCTAACATTCGATATGGATGACCAAGGTTTTGTGTTAGCTTTAGAGGAACAGCTAATCGCTACGCCACTTAATACAGATTTAATGCTTTCATCTATGATTACAGTTGGCAATTCTAATGGTCTTTGGTGTTTTGTCTATGGTTCTAATCTAATGACTGTTATTTGGAACCCGACAATCAAAAAATCACTTGCAGTGTTTGTCCCTGTTTACACGAATCAAATCGAACGTCAAAAGATTTGTTTTGGTTTTGCCGTCCGTCCGGACACTCTCGACCCGACGATCGTGAAGGTCTCCTATCCTGTTTTCGAAAGTGGTTTCTGGTATGTGTCTGTCTTTTCTTTGAACTCTTTACGGTGGACACGCCTTGAAAATTTCGGACACCCCCCTCATGAAACAATCAAATTGAAACGTAAAACTCAGGCAGTTGTGGGTCGTTTTATCTATTGGACTGGGAGTGAAAAGTTAACTAATGAGGACGATGTTACCTACAAGATTTATATGTTGATTTCTTTTGATTTGGTAACCAACCAATTTAAAGTTATAGACCTACCACAGTTTTTAAAAAATGAACTCCCAGTTCCATTCAATGTTTTCGATCTTGGAACCTGTCTAGTGATTTCTGGGACGATCATTGGTGAAGATATTCCATTGTTTTGCGGATGGTTGTTAGATGTCAATGGTTCTTCCATAACATCATTTAGAAGCCTATTCGCCATCCCTACCCTATATTCGGTTCGTTTGCTTGGGTTTACAAAGGATCAAGCTCCAATAGTGGAAGCGTACAGCGCCAATCATTTGGGTCAGTCGGTATTTGTGTACAACAAAGAACTTGAATTATTTCTCTGCATGGGAATGTTAGGAGATGCAGGATCTTTCTACATCGCCCCATACAAAGAATCTCTTCTTTTGTTAAATCAGCCAGACCATGCTGTTTATAGTATGTTTTATTTGTAACTTACCATTCTATTAATGTTTTATTTTTAACTTTCACCATTATATTCATGTTCAACAGGTTTGTTCGGCAGAAGTTAGGGATCATGCTTAATGGGAATGAAGCTTTGAGGGTTTAGTACGATGTCTGTATGTGAAGGAAGCATGGATGGTTAGCTTTTTTTGCGTACTTGCTGAATTTTATAAATCAAGTGGTTATATATTATGTAACCATTAAAGTCATAATTTTGGAGTAATCGTAATATGTAGTAGGTTGTTTGTATGAAACGTTGTATGTCAACGTATTTACTATTTCCCATGTTCTTTAATCCCATTATACATCTTTGTTTAATCTGGGGAACTAGCAGTTGTTTCCAATAAACAATGTGGCAACTAACTGTTCTACGTAGGGCAACTTGTTTTCCTTATTGACTACTTTTATAAACCAAGGAGTCCTTCTAGTTGTTACAATTTGTACTCTACAATCAACTAAACTAGTGACTATGCACACTTGAACTTAACAGATTTACCATTCAACACTAGTACAATTTAACTAGCAGTTGTAAGTTTAATACTAGCAGCACTAAACCAATATGTCTCTATTAAGCACCAGAATGCTATCAGCATCACCTACACACGGGTAACACAAACACGGCCATACACAACATTATTAACGACGGTGGCATCATTTCGTTCATGTGTTCTATCACAAGCAGTGGTTAAAATAGCTAGCAGTAGTAACGTGTATACTGGCAGTTGTAAGTATACAACCAATTTAGTTTTACTAGCGGTAGTAAAAATAACTATAGCGGTAGTAAAAATGACTAGCAGTTGTAAGTCTACAACCACTTCAGTTTTACTAGCGGTAGTGAAATTAACTATAGCGGTAGTAAAAATAACTAGCAGTTGTAAGTATACAACCAATTCATTTTCAATGTTTGGCGTTGCTTTCATGATTCAATGTTTTCAATTTTTACGTAGTTATTTCATTTGTTGTATCATCAAAATACATACCTAACTTTGAACTTAGTTTGCAGACTCATTAAACTGAAATATTGAATAAGCCAAACATGTATCACACAACAAACCTAATAAGAGCCATCTCTTCATCTTGATTAGTAGGTTCTCTTGTATGTTGCAAGATCCTGTAGTGCTTTTTTACTACTTCTATACCAAGAGCCATCTCTTCATCTTGATTGGGATCAAGAGTCTATGACATAGACTCAAGTTCATGTTCACTATTTTCTTCAAACTCATCTTCATCTACATCATGTTCCTCGTACCCTCCATCGTCGTTATCATTCACGCTGCATGCCTGCATAATGGTAAACCAATATAATACACCAATAAATAATGTCGTTTGACAGAATAACAATTTATCCTCACTTTACAATCATTAACAATGGCCCTAATAAACCATAACATGTACTGTTGGTATTAATGTAGTTGGATATAATTAAAAAGGAAACAACAACAATAGAGAATAAATAATGTACTAAAACTCACCATTCACAAATTTTTCACAACAAAATCTAAAAATATTCTATTTAAAGTATCACATGATCAAACATTAAAGGAGGCGACGTTTTGTTTTCTCTGGATATTTGACTTTTAATGTAGAAGACTAATAGGTTTTATTTGGCCCATCAAATATTTAACGGCACATGACCTAGATAAGTAAACGGATGGTTGTAAAATGACCCATTTTCCAAGTTCAGGGTACCATCCGGCGCCCTTAAAAGTTCAGGGTAGCAGGAATTTCAGTTAGCCAAGTTGGAGGCAGTAAAATGGGTTTTGGCTATATTTTACGTACCAAATTTGAAAAGCTTGTATCTTGGGCGCGTGAATCAATGAACCAACCCAACCACCACATATAATGATCATAACACACCCTCGTTCTGACCATCAATTGCAAATCAACAACCCTCATCCAAAGCCTTAAAAAAAGCAAAAACATTTCCTTGAAAACCATGTCGTTTCGAGCTAATGTTATCAGCATTATGAGAGATTATATTAGCAACATGCCAGATACAGTGATCGGTAACATTTTGAATCGGTTGCCAATAAGAGAAGCGGTGAGCACCTCTATTTTATCTACAAATTGGAGGTTTAAGTGGACCTGGCTCACCGAAGTCATAATTGATGAGGATTTCTTTTATTATTTAACATATAAGTTTGATGGGAGGCATGTTACTAGACTTTTAAATCAGCTTACGGGGTCCTATAAAAAAAGTTTGTCTTCTCTGTAGATCCCAAACCGTTGTCTGGAATGGAAGACTTGAATTATGAAGAGATTCGTGATTGGCTTATGTTTTTTGCACTGCAAGGAATTGAGGAGCTGACAGTTAGAAACTGGTATGGACAACCAATTACATTGCCAGCCCAACTTTACGGGCGTATTGAATTGAAACATCTTGAAATTCATTGTTGTGATTTTCCTAGTTTGGTGTTTTTCACTAGTTTTCCAAATTTATTGAGCTTAGAATTGTGTTTAGTCAAATTTCTTACCGGTACAGTTTGGGATTTAATTGTTGGTTGTCCCTTACTTGAGTCTCTTAGATTGGATGTTGAGAGTACAAACGGGATGAAACTATGGAATCTTGAAAGTCTTAGGAATTTGAAGAAGTTACATTTGCCATTCGGTATTTCGAATGTTGTCACGACAATCATAGCATCCAATATCTTTCACCTGACAAGACTTCCATCTCTTGAGACCCTTACATTGGATTTTGACTATTGCACGGTAAGACCGTTTTGAGATTTACACTTCTAATTTTACAATGTTAAATATATGTGTAACTGTAACGACATTTAATCTTTGAAACTAACCCAAAACTCGACCTGTTGTAGTTGATGCGTGATGGTAATTCCAGGATGAATGTCCCTTTGCCGTTTGTATCCCTCGTTAATCTGAATCTAAATGGAGTTGATTTTGGCGAGACTGTTATCGTGTCACTCATCGTCCAAATGATTCGCGGATCTCCAAACTTAAAAAAGCTGGAAACCAGAGTAAGTGTATTACTTTATTACACTATTTCATACGTATCAAATAAACATCCGTAAACTGCCATGTTTTTCTATCTCAATACTATTTGATTTTCCAGGCTGCACACACGCTTAGTGTTTTATCTTTGGAACAACCTTCATTTGATTTAGACACAACCACATTCAGTCATGGGCAGATTCAGACAGTGATTTTTCGATCATTTCCTAGATCACAGAATGAATTACACATAATAAAGTTTATACTTGCTTGTTCCACGTCGTTAAAGAAAATGTATATCAGGGCCAGCGATTTGATGGACGATGGTTATGATAATATCAAGACGAATTGGGAGTTCGCTAGGAAGCTGTTGAAACTCCCACGATCTTCCGTCACAGCCGTTGTAAAATTGTTCTAGTGGTTGTAGTTTTATGTATGGTTTGAATACCCTGCGTCAATTAAATTTGTGTACACAAAGTTTGGTGTGTCTGTTTATCAAGGGTCTATGTAGTAATCGTAATATGTTGTAGGTTGTCGTCTGTATGAAACGTTGTATGTCAACGTATTTAGTATTTCCTCTGTTGCCATTATCCATTTTTATTTCATCTCGCCAACTAGCAGTTGTTTCCAAATATCAATTTGGCAACTAACTGTTGAACGTAGGGCAACTTCTATCACTAGCAGTTGTTATAATACTAGCAGTAGTCAGTATAGTTAGTTGTAGTAAAAATTAACTAGCAGTTGTAATTTGGCAACAATTCATTTTATAATTACATATATTTAATTTAAGTAATCAAGCATAAAAGCATTGTACCATTTTTTGACGTTTAGAAAAGTCGCATAAACCTCAACATAATCAACTCAGTCTACATATCTAATAACATGAAGCGTTATGTGCTTACGTCAAACTGATGATAAACTCAATCTACACATATAATCAACCAATTAGGAGCAACCAATTGTGTTGCTCTTTATAACAATTTTGTGGTATTTTTAAACTCCGTGACCTAACAAAAATAATGTAACATTTTTTTAATCTAACTAGTTACAATACATCGACATTTCCGTTTCATCAGTGTTCACTTGAATAGTTTGTTTGAAAACAAATATTAATGTTAACAAATTAAATTCACACCATTAAGTTATGGTCTATAAAAGACATACAAATATTATTAATACACGAATACACTGAATAGTATTAGCGAGTAGAACCTTGGAGTGTATCGACTCTATTCTGGACCTCCTTTTATAGTTAAGGAGTCCTTTACAATATACAGGATAATTATACTTAGCATACTTATCTAATACAAAACATCCTACCTAAGAAATTCAAGAATGTTACATATTAAACTGACACAATCATACTAGCAGTGAAAAACTACATTAGCAGTCATTTGCTCTTTATTTTATCCCGGCGCACGCAAGCTCGTCATTTTTACCTTGACCTCAGTCTATCCAACCCGATCTTCCAGGATTGGTAGACGTACACTTGCTTCGGGAAACGGCCACCAATCAACAGAGGACTGCAGACCATAATTTTAAGCCTCTCTTTGCATATTCTATCACTCCTTCGACCCAATACCCATGATTTACTTCCTTCTTCCGCTCGGGTAGAACAAGGTTAAGAAGTAAGTGGCTGAAATTTGAACATCCCAAATGGCTAATGAGAGTCTAATCGATTTAAACTCCCACATTTGGTACGCCATATGGTATGGCCATGCTTCCACAAACTTCAAAGGACACGGGTTTTGGGTGAATGAATGTTTTGAATGGTCGCGGGGATGTGTTATTAGTCGTCATTTTTGTCATTTTGGAAATGACTAATTGTTTTTAGTAGTCATTTAAGAACATGTTTCAGTTGTGGCAGCAACTGATTTGCGCTTATGATTTTTTTTGGGGGTAAAGGTTTAGGCTATGTATGGGCTTTTTTGAACCGACGGTGCTTGGGCAACGGGTTAACATTTTCAACTTGTCTTTGTTGTTTTTTGTTGGTGGAGGAATGGTTGTTTTTTATGTGCTTTCCCTTTATTTAAAGCGAGGATTTTACTGTTCTTGCACGCGGTATAATAATTTCCATTTACTGTTTTGTGGGTAGGCACGTGCCTAGGCTCCTACCCTTCTATTTTTCCTGCTGGATTTGTCCCAAAATTTCTAGGGAAGGAACGTGAATATCTTACTTGCAGATTTGTTCACCTTTTTTTGGTTTTTGGATAAGCCTTATCCGTAATTACAAACCGTTTGAATTTAGAGTTTTTTGTTTGACCATAGTACTTTTAAAATTTATTTAACCAAATATAGTACTTTCAAATTTATTTAATAAAACATAATAGTTTTATATAAACCTAAGTATTTTACAAAACAAACAAACAAACTATTTGGAAAGAATCTTCGTATTGTGAATAAATTCATTGGATATAAAGGAATGCAGAATGTAATGTCTTACTACTATGAGAAATTTTATAGAAGCGAACAACACCAAAAATGGTCAATGTATGTTAAAAAAAAAAGTAGAACAAAGTCTTCACCTGGTAGAAAGACTCCTAAAGGGTGGAGGCGACAAGGGCTTTTGTCTCGTTTACTTCCTAATGTCGCCGATGAATGCAAGCAAAACTCGTTTACTTCCTTTCGTCTAGTTTACTTCCTATAGTATTAAACAACTTGTTATCACCTCATTCGATTATAGTTGTGGATATCGTTGCCAGTATGAACCTTGTGAGATTTTGATAGAATCTTTATAGTTTTATATGAAACAAATGCATTAATTTGAAAGTATTCGAATATAATTTTCGAAAGATGTTTCTTTCACTAAATCATATTACGTAGAAATATAAGCCTTTAAACCAATGTCACCACATTTGAATCGACAATAAAACTTCTTTGTTTAACCTCCATCTCGTACTCAAGTAGCATTTTCTTCAATATGTTTCTTTGATTAAGATTCAATATTGAATCTTCATCGACAATAAACTTCATCGTTTAACCTCGATCATATTGTAAAGGGTGACTTTTGGTTTTTTTTCCCTTTTTTTTCTTTAGATGTACGGGTCATATGTGCGAGTTATTTGTTGTGCTTTTAGTTTGTTTGTTTTTTTGTAAAATATTTAGGATTACGTAAAAATACTTTTTTGTACTGAAACTTTGTGATGCTATATATACTTTTTTTTTTGGAAAAATGTAGCTTCCACAGTTGTTGTTGGTTTTGGAAATGTTGCTTGTGCACGTTTGACAAACTGAAGTAAATCATTCATATCGGCGCTTTAAATTTCACTTTTAAAATTTGAACTTCAACTAGTCAACCTTTTAATTCGCAAAAAACCATATTGTACTTCAGGGACTTTTTTGGAAAAACAGAAACAAAGTTGATATTTGCGTCGACACTAGCGGTGGTTTGAGCGAACCTAGCAGTGGTTTGTTGAATTGTAGCAGTGGTTGCGTATTAACATATGCATATAATTGAGAATTTGTTGAATCCATGTAGCCTACTTTGGTTTTTCCAAAAACGCAACCATGTTGTGAGTTGCAGCAGAAGAGTTGGGCACCATTGATGTTAATTTCGTAATTGATTGCAACAGATTGTTAGGTGTTGCGAATTATGATGTGTGTGGGTCTAAACTATGTTTTGCCCTAGCAGTTGTAACTATAATTGTTTTTTTATCCCCAATTGAATCCAAATTAATCTGCACTTTCAAAACAATTGTTTCTCTTGTAGCAGTTGTTAGTTTTTTTAGGCGTATTTATCCCCAAATGTGCTATTCTAATCAGCAAACACAACCGTTATCGTCATCTACTATCTAGACACGACACCATTTTATAACGCATAGAAAAGTCGCATAAACCTCAAAATAATCAACTCACTCTACATATGTAATAACCAGAAGCGTTATGTGCTTACGTCAAAGTGAAGATGTTGATGTTTTTACAATAACTTATGGTCTATAAAACACCTGGAAATAATATTAATACACGAATACTCTGAATAGTATTAGCGATTACAACCTTCAAGTGTATCGAGTCTAAAGTTATATCAAACTCTAGCCTGGACCTCCTTTAATAAGCTAAGGAGTCCTTTACAATATACAAGATAATTATACTTACTATACTTATCTAATACAAAACATCCTACCCAAGAAATTCTAGAATGTTAAATATTAAACCGACACAATCATACTAGCAGTGAAAAGCTACATTAGCAGTGGTACCCGACTTAATTGTGAATGTGGATTCCCTCTTGTTTGCTACCATTTTCTTGAAGGATTTCCCGTCGTCTGGTTCTCCTGGGGCGGCCGTATTTTCATATGGGATTCCCCGCAGAAGTTCGATACGCTTCTCAATGGGTTTCCCGTGTAAATCCGCCCCTATGCGCGGTACTGGAAGAGCTTTTAGTGGGGTTGCTTTTCAATCCGCGCAGCTTTTATTTTAGAGCAATGGTAGAGCCACAGATAATTCAGAAAAAATACATCCACACGCTGACGTGATAAGTTTGAATTGGAGTGAGGAGAGAGAACTGTCACAAAATACACCAATCATCCCCTACATGATAGCATGGGATTTTTTTTACGAATTATTTATGTGGTTTGCTCTAAAATTAATCCCAGTGGCCGCAAGCTCGTCATTTTTACCTTTAACCCAGTCTATCCAACCCGATATGCCTGGATTAGTAGACGTACACTTGCTGCGGCGGCTGGGCTGCAACCAACAGAGGACTGAGACCAGAAATTTCAGCCGTGTTGTTTGCCTCTCTTTGCACATTCTACCACTCCTTCGACCCAATACCCATGATATATATCCTTCATCAGCTCGGGAAGAGCGAGGTTAAGAAAGAACAGCCTGAACTTTGAACATCCCAAATGGCTAATCAGAGTCTAATCGGTTTAAACTCCAACCTTTGGTACACCATATGGTCAGGCCAGGCTTCCACAAACCTCAAAGGACACGGGTTTTGGTTGAAGGAATCTTGTGAATGGTCGCGGAGATTGGTCATTTTTGCCGTTTTTGAAACGACAAATTGTTTTTAGTAGTCATTTAAGAACATGTTTCAGTTGTCGCATCAACTGTTTTGCGATTATGTTTTTGTTTTTGGGGGTAAAGGTTTAGGCTATGTATGGGCTTTTTGGAACCGACGGTGCGTGGGCAACGGGTTGTTAACATCTTGTACTTCTCTTTGGGGTTTTTTGTTGGTGGATGAATGGTGTTAGGAATTAGAAAATTCCTTAGTGAAGAGTCGGTCACCCCAAATGTTATCTAGCTTAAGTTAGCTCGTAGACTTGTCGTTATTTACGTTGTTTAATAGTTTATTAGTTAGTTTGTAGCGTAGTTTAGTTTAGAGCAACACCGTGGAGGAAGGACGGGTCTTTACCCACTGTATGCCTGATCCACAGGCCGATAGGAGGTCGTATTTCTTGTAACTATAAATACCCCTTCCATCCATGGAAGGGGTGGTGCTTTCAATCTAATATTCCATAATTTGTAAACCAAGTCTCTAGCTTGAACACCCAACTCTCTAACTTTCTCTCTCTAATGGCTAACATGTATTTTGATCATCCAAGACCACCCGAATCATCAACACAATAATATAATGATCTTACAATTGGTATCAGAGCCAAGGTTTATTGTGTTGTGTCGATTTATTGTGGTCTTTGATTCTTTTTAAAACTATTTTGTATACCTTTTTGTGGTCGGATTTTTCTGCTATTGTTTTGGTTACAGATTTTAAACAATGTTTTTGTATCTTACTTTGGTCAAACATTGATGGTCATATCTGTGGTCATATCTGTTATGGGTTATATGAATCTTTTTTTTGGTCTCAAGTGGTCATCTGTTTCTTAGTCCAAACAATGGGTCAAAAAAGAAATATTTCATAGCAGTTTCATATTATGTTTTCTGGGTAAGTATGAAGATGGTCGGAAATGTAGTCGGAAAACTCATCGGAAAACATAAAAATCTTGCTAGCGACTTAGACACAAAACTGTCCTGATTCATTGTATTGCAGTAGCGAGTTGTATGAATATAGAGACTTGGTTTATAGACCTAGCGACTTATTATTTAACAAGTCGTAGCGAGTTAGCTTAGCGAGTTGGCTTAGCGACTTGGCTAGCGACTTGGCTAGCGAGTTGACTCAAGACCATTGTCACTAGCGACTTGACTCAAAAGATGATGCAACTTTACAGAAAGGTAGAAGAATGAGAAGACTTGACAACATAAACCGAATACCACAACTGGGCTCGACATCAAAACTATACCATTCACCAAATACCAATATCATACCTCAGTTTGTTCAACAAACATCATCAGTCCCAAGTATCCTAAACAAATCGAATACAAGACCCTATCCTAGTCTCAACCCAAGAGCCTCACAATCTAAACATGACTCGACCCAAAAAAAATTTATCTCAGTTTTATCTCATTTTTTATACTCAACGTTCCATCTAAACACAAAAATGAGATAAGACACATCACAGATCATAACCAACGACTCATGCATGATCTCAGCTTTGTTCCTCTTGTGAGTTGTTCTTCAACACATAGATATTACTCTATCTATTCACACGGAACTTAAGCATCATAGATCTTTTTGGAATATTATCCCTCTGAATATCCGAATCATCAAAGTAATAAAAACATAGCAAGGATGCTAGTTTTATTTCTTTTGTTCGTTGTTTGTCAAATCCGAAATGAAAAATAAAACGTTTTCAAACCATGAAAAAGAACCTACCTTAGTCGCATCGAAAGATCTTAAAGCCTACTTCTTAACCTCGAACCATCTCTGTGGTTGTTACATAAACCTCGTGCCATCCCTGTGGCAAGGCTTATATGAGTAGCAAAGGATTAATTGGGTAGAAGAGATTATTGTATTTTTGTGGTGCGTCTTGTTGTTAAGAGTTTGATGGGGAAAAGATTTGTTTTTGGATGTGCTCTATTGTGGATTTTGGTTTGAGTAAGATGGGGAGAGATACGTTTCTGTGTTAAACAAACAGATGGGGGCGGATCTATTTGAGATTAGGGTTGAAATGGAGAGATTTTAGGGTTAGTGTAAAGTGTGAAGTGAGTGTGTGAGGCTTTTAATATATCCGAATATTAGGGCTTTCTTAATTCTTGACTTCGTTTGATGTGATAGGGCCTCGGTGGACTTAAGTTGGATGGGCCATGTATGATGCTTTTTATTCATGTGCCTCTCAATGCTTAGACATTAATTATGTTTAATTCACGTGAAAGTATGGTCGTTGGTGTCATCGTTCACGTGATACGTCTTTGTTAATTCACGTGAAAGTATGGTCAATGCTTAGACATTATATCTGTTTTGCACATGTCACGTCTTTGTTAATGATTCTTGGGTATCTCGATCCTCTGAACATATCACGTGAAAGTGTTTGATAAGTTTCGTTTGGAATGGAATAATTTTGTGATGCGGGACAATATTGTTTCATTGTTTAGCGGATCGGGTATCTAAGTTGATTGCAATGGGCCGATTGTTAACCTTTTACATGAGCCTCAGTTTCATACTTGCATTTCGTATATGGACGTTGGGTCTTATATTATCATGGGCTTCTTACTTGGACTTTGAGTCTTTACTTGAACGTGGACAAGGCTGTTGAGGAAACAAAATGACTATACCCACAATTGTTATCCGAAAATGTGTTCTTGCTACAAAACAATGGTTACAATTTTTGGGTACATTTTAATAAAATTGATATTGTTGGTATATGAGTTATTTGGATCGGCTTGGAATTTATTGTGGGATGCTTGGTCTTGAAACTATCATGGGCTTCATTATGCATTTTGGTGATAATATGAAGATTTATGTGATCTGAATTCGATGAGAATTGTGAGGATGATATTTGGTGTGATGATGAGATTCATTGAGTTATGAGGGTTGATACTTTAGTATATACATTTTCACGATGATTATTATGTCACGGCTTGGCTTGAATTGATTAAGGTTGACTACGGAGTTGGTTGTACGGTATCTCTTATTTGGATTTGAAGTGAGGTTTTCCAGGGGTGTTTACTTATTTTCGTCTTCTTTCTTTCTACCCTTCTGCGAAGATGACTTGTTTGGGCATTTATAGAATGTGATAAAGACTTGGCTATTTAATTACGTTTGTGATTATTTCTCGTTTAACCCACAATGTAACTGTCACTTCGGTGTCTCACGCAGTTGAGGATATGTCAAGAGGTTTTGTACATTGGGTACACCGTTTCTTCTTCACAAGGATTAGTACAAGGTTAAGTAACAAATCTGAAAAATTCTATTCATGATCAAGTTTGGTATATCGGGTTTACTTCTCCATGTGGTCATTACAATAGCCGACAAATTGCGTGATTGATGTGTTTTCCAAAGTGTTGATTGGATGGTTGATGATGTTGATGATGTTGGATAATGGACCGTTGATGAACCGCTGCATGTTCCCCTAAAACTGATATTCTCTGAAACCAAAGTCGTCGTAACACATTCAAGCTGACATTGTTTACGGTTTTGTCTTGATTTTGTAAAATCCCGCGAAAGAACCTATTTCTCGGTTTAAATCATAGACTTGTAAAATCCCGTGACAATGGAAACATCCTGGTATTAGTAAAGTGCATTTCCGGATCTATCTTACGGTTTATTCTTGGTTTTGTAAAATCCCGCAAAAGAAACTATTTCTCGGTTTAAACCATAGAGTTGTAAAATCCCGTAATGATGGAACCATCTTGGAGAAGAGAAAGTGTAAGTTTGGATCTTTCTTGATGCTGATGCTACGGTTTCTGCTTCAAAGAAGGGATAAAAGGGTGTACTTCATGAATTGGGTGTGTGTTTGGGTTTTCTTCATGGCAATTTGGTTATTACATGGTTTACGGGGTTATGTGCTTTTAACCATGGTCGGGATGAAACCATTATCAGAGTTCGTTTAAATGTCAAAGAAGGCTAGATTTGAGCAGTTAACCAGAGGATGTGACAACGGCGTTAATTCAATATTATTTAGTTGAGGTTGAAGTGAATTATCACGGGCGAGTGTACTTAGTATCTGAAGGTATCGGGGATGGTTGGATGAAGATTCTTCATGATCCTTGTTCGAGCTTACTATCATAAACGAAGACTTGGAAATCTAGTTATTGTTGGGTGTCTTTTACCTTTTCTTTTACCACTTGGGGGAATTGGGCTCATACCACCACAAAATAACTATCACTTTAAGGAGTTACGTTGTAGTGCTCAGTGTCACATTCAATTGTGGATTTTCAAGAGGTGATGTACGTCTATTACTTGATGGTTGGTTGGTTGAAGAGTATAGAGTACTTAGAGATTCAATGGAGCATGATTTCTCGGCACCGCTCTTTGTTACACATGTGCAAGTTTAAGTCACGAGTTCGGGTTAGTTTACTTCAGGGTCAAATTCATCATATTGGGTTATCTCCATCAGCTGTCACGACAAAAAGCCTACTGAATGATAATGGGGTTGATTACATGTTTTGCCAAGAGATTGAAAAGAGAGAGATTATGACGTATGAACACAGCAGTTCATGCCTCGTACTCCAAAGAAAAGAAATGTGTACGTTTCAGTGCGCATTATCTTCCATAGAAGAGAAATCTTCTTATGACGTCTGTTCACATCAGTTCAGGCCTCGTACTTCAACATAATGACGTATGAACACATCAGTTCATGCCTCTTTCTCTAAAGAAAAGAAAAGTGTACGTGTCAGTGCGCTTTATCTTCTGAAGAAGAGAAATCTTCTCTATTATGACCATTCTCATCAACATGCTTCATACTTTTTCCATGCGCTTCAGTCATCAAGTGAACCGGGCTACCACTGATTGTTTTCTCATTCCACTTGCTCGATTATAATGAAGATGGCAACATCATGTGCTGATTTTGCGGGAGAGAAGTGTGAATAGAACATTCGGATGATTTTCACTTATTTAATCAAGAATGGCAACTCCGTATGCAATTCTTGAGGGGGAGAAGAAGTGTGAAATTACTGCATGGTTGATTATTATATGAGAATAAATGGTTAAACGGCTCCAAACTCGTGTAAGAACCGAGCTTCTTCTTATCGGGACATCTTTACATGGAGTTTTCTTCTATGAGCCGTTGGTTGACATCTTCACACTGGCTGATATGATCATCGACAAAGTGCTTCCGGTTAATGCTTCACGTACACATCAACATGATGATTCCGAACGATCTCTCTGTTCTTGTTTGATGTGATTGGTAGTTTGGTGTTACCATCTCGTGTGTTCGTTGCGGCCTGATTGCTGATTTCCTTGATTAACATCTTTCTGTTCTTGTTTGATTGGGAGAGATTTTAGTTAAGGGGACTTGCAAGATGTAAGTTAATTGTGATGCTTTTTGGTGATGTTCTTATTTTTTGGTGAGTTGAAGATGTTAACTATCTATTCCCCAACTGGACAATCTTGAAGAAGGTCGAGTCTACAGTCGGTTCTACATTTTCTGATATATGGTAGAAGACTAAAGACGAGTTGCATTTAACGATCTAAAGATTTCTTCTTAATCTGGGCTGTTATCAAACAGATTGTCGGTTTAGGGGAGAGCACTAATTGGGGGAGAGTGATATGTCAGATTTAATCCCCAGTTAGACTTGCTCATTCTGTTCTTCAGCAAGTTGATTCTCACAAGATATATAATGTTTTTCTCAAAAGATTTCGAGTATACGGGCTTATAATATGTTGCTGATTCTGAAGTATCAAAACCAGCAAGGGGGAAGGAGACAAGCATCTAAACGCGAGTAAACTTGATGAGCTTAATACTTCTAAGTAATTGAAGATATCCCGGGAAGACAAATGTTATTACCGCAGAGAAACTCAAGGTTTGACTCATGGCGAGTAAACTTGATGAACTTAACTCTTCTAAGTGATTGAAGATATCCCGGGAAAACAAATGTCATGACCGTAGAGAAACTCAAGGTTTTACTCATCAAAGCGTTTAGTGTTCTTATTCCAACTACGCGGGGGAAGAGATGGAAGAGTTAGTTTCTGAAGATGAAAGAGGTACACAAGTGTGTGATGATTTTGATCTTATCACAATCATCAGGGGATAGAGATTGTGTACATTGGGGATGCTCAGCTGTTTTACCTGAGGGCTTAATCTGTGATTCAGAGATATAATCACTTATTTTGGTGTTGACATCCGCAGAGATTGTCACCCGCAGAGATAATCAGTGATTCGGCCTGCTTCTTCAATGTTATCAGCTATTCTCTCTTTGGGCATTCGGGTACTTCGGGTTCTTGAGCTTCATACACTTTCTTCAGGGGAGAGAAAAGTATACATCGGGGTTATTCTTTGGCTATTGGACTTAATCTGCTACTTCGATGGTATAAGTTTCTTTGTCTTCGGGTATGTGTATTCGGGTTCGTGAGCTCTAGTCTAAGAGATTGACTGCATCAATTCAACTACTTGGGGGAAGTGGTCTCTTGACACCTTTTTGGAATGGATTGCTTCAGACTTCAGTGGAAAAGAAATTTGAGAAGATTATTTAAGTGTGGGATGAAACGTTGCTGGTGTTCTATTGGATGATATAACCTCGAACGAAGAATCACGGTGATTATTCTTAAAAGGAGCAGCAAGTTCGATGATAATGGTGTGCTTCTTTGTGCACCAGGCTAAGAGAAGCTTGAAAGAAAGCTTTGAATCTGCTCAGCTAAAGGATTTTCGGTTTGGGGGGAAGCTGCCAAAGTCTCACTTTCAGATGGTTCTATTTCTTTCAATTCAAGAGCCCTTGGAAGCTTTGGTGGTGGATGTTTAAGAGATGACGAATTCTATCTTCTACGACGTGCTGCTCGATATCCTTATCTCGGTACTCGTATCATCATCCTCTTTAACTATATCATCTATTCTATCTTTGTATATATTTATTAAAAAACCAAATACAAAAATATAAAACCAACAAAAAGAAAATAGAAAAATATAAAACCTTCAAAAACCCATAAAAAATCAGAAAAATTTCAAAAATACCAAAAATATGTTTTCACATGACATGTCTTCTGGTATCGATAACATCTGCGGTCTTAGAAATGTCATTCAATAATGGCACGGGACCATAGATGAAGTTCGAGCAGGAGGTGTAAATATTCTTTTCTAAACATGTCTCAAAATATGGCTTACAGTTATTTCAGACTGTAACCCGCGCTTCAAAAAATGGCTTGCAGTTACTTCAGACTGTAACCCGTGCTTAAAACTATGGCTTGCTATTATTTCAGATAGCAACCTGTTTTTCAAAGAAGGAAAGTGCTACGCTTAAACGATTTTCAAATATTTCGTGCACTTATCCTAAAACAAAACACTTTGAGGAAAGTATGTCGAAGGACTGCTGTTCCTACACAAATGTTTTTCCGTCTAAAATTCTTCAGAAAAATATTTGTTGTTCTCCAAAAATGGTGGTAAAATGAGTTGCTTTCAAAACAATCAGATTCAGAGTTTTCGTATTAATTTGCAAACTCAATCAATGACTTCTGCGCTTTTAAAATGTTTCAAAAAATGAGTCATTGATTGAGGGGGAGAATGTTTTCAAATCTATATCATCTAACGAGCTTTCTTAATTATCCTAAGTGCTTAATTAAAAATAATATTTGCCTGTGTCGAAGGACTAGGAATTTAGGATATGATTGTTAGGTTTAGATGATTAGTGTTTGATTAACACATAAACCCCATGCCTTATATGATCTGATTGTTATGTTGAATTGACTTTAATTAGTCGATTGCTGTTATGGGTGATGTCGACCACCATATATCTGTATGTGTGTTCACTAACGTATGCAGGTATATTGGTATATAAGAATGTTCCCGATCCGGATCCCACAATTGAATATGATTGGATGCCGAAAGGAAAGGGTAACTATATCTTGGGTTGACAAATGAAGAAACGGAGCTTAACTGGACTTCAATGGAAAGTTGGCATGAAATGCAACGTAAGAGGTCTCACTGCATCAGCAGATGGTTTTCTTCAGCAAGTGAAGAAACGGAGCTTAATTGGACCTCAGTTGGCATTCAAAATGCAACGTAAGAAGAAGTCTCACTGCATTTGCAGACGGTTTTTCTTCCAACCCTACAGCAACAACAACGAAAGCTTCTCAACCACTAACGAATCTTTGTGCAGGATACCATTTTTAAACAATTTTTGAGTAAATTGAATTAAATTGTTTTGAAAATGGAAAAATGTTGTTTTGAAAATATATTGGACTAAATTTTGAAAATCACCGGACTTCATTTTATCAAAACTTGAGTCACTCAAATATCGACTACGGTCATGGATTGAGGGGGAGAGTGATTTAAAATAAAATATTTTCAAACGATATTTCTTCACAAAAGTTCCGCTTTGTACAATATAAGTGGTGATCTAAAGATTTAATGTTATGTCATGGTATGATTTTTTCTTTAGAATCAAGGTCTTTCAAAATGAAATTTTTTCTGTTCTTGTTTGATTGTGAAATTGTTTTATTTTACTAAAAGATCTCTTAAAAACTATCATACCTGACACTAACAATCTTTAATGTCTTAAATTGGTCCTTATCTGTCATTTTTCAAAAATTAAATCTTGCCACGTCTTTCCCCAAAATTTTCTAAATTATTTAAATCTTTTGGGATCACTAATCTCAAATGGTTTAAAATCTTTGATCGGGTGAGAGATCGTGATTTAAATCTCAAATCTGTTTTAATGGAATTGGTTTTAGTCCTTCAAAGGCACTCCTGCCTCCATGTGCCAAACGATTTCAAATACACAATGCACATGTTGAGGAGGAGGATTTATCCAAAATCCAGATGAGTATTTAAACAAGGCCACATTTTCTCCCATGTTTTCTAAACCTTATTAAATCACTTGGGATCCAAAATCTCAAAGGGTTTGATATTTTTGATCGGGGGAGAATTTGTGATTTAATAATGAAATTTGATAAAAGGTGATCGTTTTTGATTTAATTGTGCAAGCTGCTCTCTCATATGTGCTAAACGCTTTCGAATCTCGAAGCACATATTGAGGGGGAGCATAACTATCGAGGTACAAAAGTTTTTTTAAGAGAGACTTATAAAGTACCTTGATTGAGTTTTCATATGGTTTCTTAATGGCTTTTGTGATTGTGGATGTGCTTCAAAAGAACTCTTGTCTCTATGTGATAAAATGTTTTAAAATATCCTATGCACATATTGAGGGGGAGAATTTTACCAAGAAAATCAAATGGCTTTTTCGTATGAAAATTGTGATCAAAGAAAATATTTCAAAGTCCTCTTGCCTCCATGTGCCAAACAATTTCTAAATCACATGCACATGTTGAGGGGGAGGTTTTCTAAATGATCAAAACTATTAAGGTACAAAATGCTTTGATCTCGTATCACAAGTACCTTGATTGTTTTTCCAAATGATTTTTCAATTGGTTTTAAGGAAGAATGAACTGTACCAAAAGACCGACCAATTTACTTTATGCATGGTGTTATAAGGATGGTTAGGTTAGGTATTTGTTCCCACGATCCGCCAAAACCGGAGGGATCTTCCCAGGGACAATCCACTAGATAGTGTAGAGTCCTTAGGAATATTGAAAAAAGGAGAAATATGAGAATATGGGAAGAGTGCGGACTGAGATAGAGCTAGAACTGGAATAAACCCAACAAGGTTCTAGTTATGAAGTCTCGGTAAGCACTGAAGGGGTTGAAGAATGAAAAAGAACTGAATGTGAAAAAGGGTGAAAAGAAATAGCCCTCCATCAATTCAACCTTAGGGCAGAAACCGGGTTCAATACATATGCTACTGGTTGTTACTAAGGTAACACTGGTATTGAAGACAAGACGTCATGGACCCAGTGACGCACTGCACTAAACTTCCCAAGCCACTCAAGTTCCTCTTAAAAGGGCTTGTTTCATTCTCACGGGGAACCGACATAATCTATCGACTTTCTCTTAGAGATGGTTGATATTGAAGTAGGAGACCCTCTCCCTAGTCTCCGGCACAGGAACCAAAAGTGCACTATTGAGTCTAGAGCCATGAGATCATCTACAATATCTCGTTAGGACACTAAATTCATGAAGACTTGCTGTTTCACACAATGTGGAAAGTAAGTATATATTAAGAGTCCTACGCATTATCCTTGTGGTATTGCCAGAACATCTGAGTGGTATGTAAAAATATTCACGATGAAGATGGAAATCCTTCTAGAGCCAACATCAAACAAGCTCTTGGTGGGTGACATGTGAGATCTTCTCGTAAGATCAAGCTTGTGACAACTGGATAGAAACGATGGGGCGATTCATTATTGAATCAACCTTGGTCCAGGAATGGAATTGACGAATACTTTTGGAAAAACCGTTCGATGTGCAAATCTTCTTTTCTCTAGCACGTCGAATGTGTACTTATGTTTTCAAATTCAAAAATTATCTCTGATTGAAAAATACTTTTAGAAAAACCGTTCGATGTGCGAATCTCTTCCTTTCACTAGCTCGTCGAATGTGTACTCATTCTCTAATACAAAAAGTATTTTGTTTGAAAATTGATCTTTCTCATAAAACCTTCGTTGTATTGCAAAACTCTTTCTTCAAGCAATACGCGATTGTTTTCAAATCATTTTTCATCAATCAGTGAATCTCAATTCGCTGGTTCACTTACTCCGTGTTGTCTTCTTTGAGACGTTCCGGTTTGAGAACAGCTAGAACAGCTGCGAAACCCTGTCAAGGAGATTCTTAGGAATCCTACCTAATCACAGGCAGTACTTGTACTGATCAACGGGGAACCGTGGGCCGTGTACCTCAATTCAACGAAAGTGATCAAAGACACTTTCGTGCGCTTTATTGCTAACTTTCGTATGCAGGTACACCCCGACGATTGCAGCTGATCAGAATTGAAGAGTCAATCCAAAGCCGCATGCTCACAGCATCCACACTTAATTTGAAGAAATCATGACTTGTGCATATCTACAGAACCTGGCTCAGATATTTCTATACTATGTTCGTGCTGCGCTGCTGCAAATATCTTGAACCAGTAAAAGCTTCCGCTACTCTGATGGAAAGATGTCATGATCCAGAAAGTGTGAGCATGTCGGTCCGAATGTCACAACATCACATGATGGCAACACAATAAAGGGTGATCTAGAGATTTACTGTGGCTGATGATCTCAATGAAAGCTCAAAGATCATCAAAGATGTGGATCAGTTGAAAGGCCTCCACTAAAAGTACAAAATATGCGGACTATGAAGTGTAACTGCTTAAGCACAAAGATTGCAGAATTGAAGAATTGAAGTCTACGAGCTCAAGAACAAAGTCAAGAATAGAATGCTAGGATTCGAAATGTAAAACATGGGGTGACCTCCCTTAGGGGGAGATTGTTAGGAATTAGAAAATTCCTTAGTGAAGAGTCGGTCACCCCAAATGTTATCTAGCTTAAGTTAGCTCGTAGACTTGTCGTTATTTACGTTGTTTAATAGTTTATTAGTTAGTTTGTAGCGTAGTTTAGTTTAGAGCAACACCGTGGAGGAAGGACGGGTCTTTACCCACTGTATGCCTGATCCACAGGCCGATAGGAGGTCGTATTTCTTGTAACTATAAATACCCCTTCCATCCATGGAAGGGGTGGTGCTTTCAATCTAATATTCCATAATTTGTAAACCAAGTCTCTAGCTTGAACACCCAACTCTCTAACTTTCTCTCTCTAATGGCTAACATGTATTTTGATCATCCAAGACCACCCGAATCATCAACACAATAATATAATGATCTTACAAATGGTTGTTTTTTTGTATGTGCTTTAAATTTATTTACCTCGTGTCTTTATAGCAAGGATTTTACTGTTCTTGCACGCGGTATCATTAATTTCCATTTACTGTTTTGTGGGTAGGCACGTGCCTAGGCTCCTGGGAATCTATTTTACCTGCTGGATTTGTCATAAAATTTCTAGGGAAGGAACGTGGTGAATATTTACTTGCAGATTTTCTCTCCTTTTTTGGTATTTTGATAAGACTTATCCGTAATTACAGACCGTTTGAATTTATCGGTTTATTATCCTTTTTTGTAATGAAAGTTTGTTATGTCTGTACATCTGTTGTTGGTTTTGAAAATGTTGCTTAAGCACGTTTGTCAAACTGAAGTAAATCATTCATATCCGTGCTTTAAATTTCACTTTTAAAATTTGAACTTCAACTAGTCATTTGGAAAATAGAAACAAAGTTGATATTTGCGTCAACACTAGCGGTGGTTTGAATGACACTAGCAGTGGTTTGTTAAACAGTAGCAGTGGTTGGGTATTAACATATGCATATAATTGATATCCGCGCTTTAAATTTCACTTTTAAAATTAGAACTTCAACTAGTCATTTGGAAAACAGAAACAAAGTTGATATTTGCGTCGATACTAGCGGTGGTTTGAGCGACACTAGCAGTGGTTTGTTAAACTGTAGAAGTGGTTGCGTATTAAAATATGCATATAATTGATATCCGCGCTTTAAATTTCACTTTTAAAATTTGACTTCAACTAGTCATTTGGAAAACAGAAACAGAGTTGATATTTGCGTCGACACTAGCGGTGGTTTGAGCGACACTAGTAGTGGTTTGTGAACTGTAGCAGTGGTTGCGTATTAAAATATGCATATAATTGAGAATTTGTTCAAACCATGTAGCCTCCTTTGTTTTTTCCAAAACGCAACCATGTTGTGAGTTGCAGCAGAAGAGTTGGGCACCATTGATGTTTATTTCGAAATTGATTGCAACAGATTGTTAGGTGTTGCGAATTATGATGTGTGTGGGTCTAAACTATGTTTTGACCTAGCAGTTGTAACTATAATTGTTTTTTTATCCCCAATTGAATCCAAATTAATCTTGTAGCAGTTGTTAGTATTTTTGGACGTATTTATCCCCAAATGTGCTATTCTAATCAGCAAACGCAACCGTTATCGTCATCTACTATCTAGACACGACACCATTTTTTGACACTTAGAAAAGTCGCATAAACCTCAAAATAATCAACTTACTCTACACATCTAATAACCTGAAGCGTTATGTGCTTACGTCAAAGTGAAGATGTTGACGTTTTTACAATAACTTATGGTCTATAAAACACCTGGATAAAATATTAATACACGAATACTGTGAATAGTATTAGCGATTACAACCTTGAAGCGTATCGACTCTAAATATGCCGAAAAGTTATATCAAACTCTAGCCTGGACCTCCTTTTATAAGCTAAGGAGTCCTTTAGAATATACAAGATAATTATACTTAGCATACTTATCTAATACAAAACATCCTTCCCAAGAAATTCTAGAATGTTACATATTAAACCGACACAATCATACTAGCAGTGAAAAACTACATAAGTAGTGGTACGCGACTTAATTGTGATTGTGGATTCCTTCTTGTTTGCTATCATTTTCTTGAAGGATTTCCCGTCGTTTGATATGGGATTCCCTGCAGAAGTTCGATAGGCTTCTCAACGGGTTTCTCGTAAATCCGGCCCTATGCGCGGTACTGGAAGAGCTTTTAGTGGGGTTGCTTTTCCAATCCGCGCAGAATTTATTTTAGATCAATGGTAGAACCACATATGATTAAGAAAAAATACATCCACACGCTGACGTGATAGGTTTGAATTGGAGTGAGGAGAGAAAACTGTCACAAAATACACCAATCATCTCCTACACGATAGAATGTGATTTTGTTTACGAATTATTTATGTGGTTTGCTCTAAAATTAATTCCAGTGGCCGCAAGCTAGTCATTTTTACCTATAACCCAGTCTATCCAACCCGATATGCTAGGATTAGTAGACGTACACTTGCTTCGGGGGCCGGGTTGCAATCAACAGAGGACGACAAATTGTTTTTAGTAGTAATTTAAGAGCATGTTTCAGTTGTGGCAGCAACTGCTTTCCGCTTATGTTTTTGTTTTGGGGGGTAAATGTTTAGGCTATGTATGGGCTTTTTGGAACCGACGGTGCTTGGGCAACGGGTTAACATTTTCAACTTGTCTTTGTTGTTTTTTGTTGGTGGAGGAATGGTTTTTTTTTATGTGCTTTCCCTTTATTTAAAGCGAGGATTTTACTGTTCTTGCACGCGGTATAATAATTTCCATTTACTGTTTTGTGGGTAGGCACGTGCCTAGGCTTCTGGGCATCTATTTTTCCTGCTGGATTTGTCATAAAATTTCTAGGGAAGGAACGTGAATATTTACTTGCAGATTTTCTCTCCTTTTTTGGTATTTGGATAAGAGTTATCCGTAATTACAAACCGTTTGAATTTATCGGTTTATTATCATCGTTTTTTTGTACTGAAAGTTTGCTATGTCTGTACATCTGTTGTTGGTTTTGAAAATGTTGCTTAAGCACGTTTGACAAACCATGTAGCCTTCTTTGGTTTTTCCAAAAACGCAACCATGTTGTGGTTTTTTATCCCCAATTTAATCAAAATTAATTTGTACTTTCAAAACAACTGTTTTAACTGTTGTAGCAGTTGTTAGTCGTTTTGGGCGTATTTATCCCCAATTGTGCTATTCTAATGAGCAAACGCAACCGTTATCGTCATCTAGTATCTACACACGTCAAAATTCCGACAATCAAGTTAAAGTTATTGGCCAATTTCCACCTTCCAATTTGCAATCTGGGCAACTAAATGGCATCATTGGGCAATACTAGTTGTACGATCGGGCAACCATAATTCTTAACCATATGATCATAAAGGATACACTTAACAGCAGAAACCTAACAGCACTAAGTTTGGCATAGAAGCACTATCGCATGGTTGGCAGCGTAAACTTAAAATTTAATTTTACAAGAACAAACATTCATAACAGGTGGATCCATTCCTTGTGCACTAGCCCTTTTTTTCTATGATCTCGAACCCTCTTTCAGTTTTCGTGATAGAAACATGCTTTGTTAACTTCCTTCTTTTGAAAGGTGTTGCACTACCGCACCGCATGCCAGCGTCTTCTTCCTGCCATACCATGTTTTTGAAATAAAATTATGACAAAGGCTGTAGCTCGTGCACAATGTAGACGTCCATGGATCCATTCTCATCAGCAAGGTCATACATTCGTCGAACGTCATTGTCTGTGTGCAACAATGTTAAACCATCTTCTAGTGCATTATTTGGTGCAGCATAAAATAAAGCCCATTTTTCCCCTCCAATATCATTCAAAACATGATCAAGCACCCTAGTAAATGCAACCCTTGTGGAGCTAAAACACCAGACATCAGCAAGGAGACCGCCTACATAGCGGAGTGGCTGAAATTCAAATTTCCCGTTGTGGTGCACTTTAAATATGACTTCTTTGGTTTCCGCCATGTCCTATAAAACATAAACCCTAATAACAATTTCAATAACTTTTAATTAAATAAATATTTAATAATATAATATAAAATATAAATCTGCACATTTATTTATATTCATGTACTCTATAAATATATGAACGAATAAGGTAACAAAGTACACACGGGGGAGTACAAGAAACCTGGATTTGTTTATAAAAAAGAAGAAAAGGACAACGATTTTTTTATTTGGATTCTTCGATGAAAGTGTAAGCATCCGCAATGGCAACTTGGTGAAAGACTTTTTTACTATTCTAATAAGATATTCAAATGACTAGTTCCATTGTGGCAATAACTTTGAAGAAGACTTTTTACATAAACACTAGTAAAGACTTCAAGTGTTTGAAGCTATTGTCAAAAAGCTTTTGTATTTATAAAATTTTATTTTTCACCCAACATTAAATATGCAAATGCTTTTTGCAGTGGAGTAGTTGGTTTTGCAAAAGCTTTCTAACTCTAATACTTTGGATGCTGTTTGTTAAGTTCTGTTTGTGCAGGGTTGAAAGTGTAATATCTTTGGATATATATTGAATCTTCTCAGCTAGGGTTTTATAACTCTCTCTCTCTTAATATTTTCTCAAGGTTTCACATACAAGTCTGGTTGTTATTCATCTGGGTTTCTTTGGTTTCTGGGTTGTTTACTGTTGTAAACGTATTATAGATCATCTTGATCTTTGGTTTGGTTTTAGTGTGTGAGTATTTGTATTTCATTGTTGCACCTATTAGAGGGACAACAATCTTTCTTTGTATCTGTATTGGCTAGCATCCGTGTTGGAGACTAATCTACTGTGTTTATCGTTATAATAAGAGATTATCATCAAAGGGTGGTTGGTTGGGTGATTATTGATATTGTTCTGTACCATTTTAACAGTTACAGATGTTGGTCTGAATTCGATTTGCAGATAATCAGTTTATTCTTTTTGAACCTTTTTTTGCAGGTTATCACTACCATTTATATAAAATCATCCTTCTTTACTCCTCTGCATTCCCAAATTGAACCTCCTTAGAAATTCGCCACACAAAAATGGGCCCACGCCTCTTCTCACACGCACTACCATACATCATACATTATTACATGTGATGATAATACTTATATATTACATGCAATTTACTATACTCATGACTAGGGGTGTAAACGAGCCGAGCCGCTCGTGAAAAGCTCGAGATCGGATCGATAAAAAGCTCGAACGAGCCGAGCCTAAACGAGCTCGAGCCCGAGCTCGAGCCTAAACTAGAGCTCATTTAATAATCGAGCCCGAGCCCGAGCCTTATATACAAAGCTCGATTAGGCTCGCGAGCCTAAGGGTGGTGGCAACGGCTTCGGGCTCAACTGCGGGTTGGCCTAGCCCGCGCGGCTACACCGTCGCAACCAACGAAGGATGGAGCGGGTTCACCATGCAGCGGGGAAGAATGCCGAATCGGGCTAAGCAAAAAACAACCGTTTTTTATAAGAATAATAAATAATAGATGGTGAAGGATGGTGAGGGCTAGGGATACATGGTTGCCACTAAAAATCTATGGTGAAGGATGGTGAATGATGGAGATGAGTTGGAAGAATGTTATTGGTGGATAGTGAGGGATGGTGAAGGATGGTGAGGGAGGGTTGCCACCACCCTAAACGAGCTTTAATATATTTTGTGTATGTATACCGTATATACATATAATATAATATGTATATGTATGTATTAATGCTGAGAATTCCAAAAAAAATTGAATGCAACTATTCTTATTCTCATTTTCTTACGTATTTCCCAAACCATGTTACTCCGTATAATTTATTACTCTAAAATAAGTTTAGGCCACATATTAAGCTATTGGCTTTTGATTTGTCTCTTCCTCTACCCATTTCTCTTCTCTTTCCTTTTTACAGTCTTCTTCTCCTTTTCGAATCTATAAACCACAAGTAACAGAAGAAAAAAAAAAACAAACTATTTTGTTGCATAAAAATAACTAACTAGCTTGTTAACAAGCTCAAGACAAGTAAACAAGCTTTAGCTAAACGAGCTTGAACAAGTTAGCTCAAAGAGCCAAGCTTTATAAAGATGCATCACAAACGAGCCGAGCCCGAGCCCGAGCTCGAGCTTCATATATTATACTACGAGCCGAGCTCGAGCTCAAATCTTAAGGCTCGAAACGAGCCGAGCTCGAGCTCGAGCTTTTTAAAATACAAACGAGCCGAGCTCGAGCTCTGGCAGGCTCGGGCTCGGCTCGGCTCGTTTCCACCCCAACTCATGACAAAATATAAAAGGAGCAGTGGCTAGGATTCTTTTTCTTTTATGGTCATGATGATTAGGGAATCAAAATAATTGTTGAGTTGTCAAATATAGTGGGCTCAAAACAGATTTAGTTCTCACGTCTACAAAGTTGGTCGAATGTAATAATTTAGTTATGCTTTCATATAGCAAACTCTTTATTATTTACTGTCATGAAGGTTTCTGTTAGGCTAGCCCCAGTAAGGGGATTCAATCCCCTTACTTTTCTCTGCCACGTCAGCTTTCTCTCTCTAGCGACCTTCAGGCGATTAGGTGCCCCAGTAAGGGCGACCAAGTTCAATTTTTTTTTTTTTTTTTTTTTTTTTTTTTTTTTTTTTTTTGTAAAAAAAACATTTTTAACACAAATTAAAATTTCATTAATAATTAAAACGTTACATAATAATTCAAATAAAATTAAAACATTACGACAATACAACGACTAAACTAGTTTTGATTCTGACGATGCTAAATGTCTTCCACCAAATCGGCTTTGAGGCTAAGATGAGTTGTTTTGTTGCATATCTCCTTGGTAATTTCCAACGATTCCACATGCGTTCTTATGGGATCATAAGAACGGTGCTGCTCTGCTGGAAAGAAAACGGGAGATATCGCCGTCTGTTCGTCCTGAATTATCATATTATGTAATATGATACACGTGTACATTATATGCGATAGACGCTCTTTGTCTAACCCTCTAGCCGGATATTTAATCATTAGCCACTTCTTCTTTAGTACACCAAAAGCACGTTCCACATCTTTTCTTGCTGCTTCGTGCATCGTCTTATACAATATTCGTTTGTGATCATTCGTCCCTGGATTTTTAATGGACTTCATAATAACCGACCATTCTGGATATGTAAGTATGTTGTGTATTTATAGGGTGGTTTTAATTGTATTTTTTTTTTTTTTTTTTTTTTTTTTATTTCAAACGGTTTTTTTTTTTTTTTTTTTTTTTTTTTTTTTTTGAATTGCAACGGTTGGAAGTAAATGTAGTATGGTTTTGTTTTGTGAGATGTCGATCGTATGCAAGACCAACTCCTTCATGAAACTTGGCGATCGAAACAATGCACAACAAGCCGATCGATTTGGAGATCGATCGAATGGGTAGGCGATCGACTCCAAATCGCACCACTGGGGTTAGCCTTATAGGTGAATATTATAAGTCAATTACATGCATGAAATCTTGTCCCATGACAGAGATCAAAGAAACAGTAGCCAAATCAAATATGTGGTTGACTAAAGTGGGTCGATACATTCAAAACAGATTCAAAAGGACCCGATATGGGTCGACATGTACAAATTCAAAACAGGTTTCATGCATGCCAAAATAATTTTCACATCAGATTTTATGTGTGTCGCATGGGTCGAATTTAACATGCATCACCTTTGAATATTTATATGAATCTATTATGATTTTATGTGACAAATACTCTATTATTTATGCAAGGTCCGCATCGTATACATGTGGTCGAATAGATAATCATTCATTTGCTTTAATCACATGCATGATTTAAAAGTAACTACTCTTATTTTTATGTGATGATTTTAATATATCACTCATGTGATGATTTACATGCATACTGTTTAGGTACCTCACGACAGAAGCAGCTCCAAACCAAGCTCAGGATCAGGCCATCAACACCCACGTCCACAGAACACCATGCCTTCGAATCCAAGACCCACATCCACAGCAGCATCATTCACTACGTACTGATTCCCTTGGAGCTTCTTGATGTCGACACAAAAATGGAGGAAGAGAGGCTGCCGTTTTTCTTCTGGTTTAAGGTTTCTAAGAGTCTATTTTTGAGAGAAATATGGAAGTTATAATTTGATGATATGATTGATAATAAGAGCATTCACTATGGTGTTTCAAGAATAGGTCTAAAAACATAGGAAGAGGTCTAAGATTAAGTGTACCATAGTGAGGAACCATTTCATGTCTAGGTGGCATGAAAAGGTCTAGTATTTTGGAGATGTTCAAAAAGTGTTAATTATCATTTTTTGATTTTAATAGCATTAATTTATGTTGGAACAATTCATAAATCTTAAAGCTTTAATCATAGTGGGAATAGGTTCATAATATGAAAAGTTTTAAAAATTAATGACAATGTAAGATGTGGCAATTTTATAAACCTTTTAAAAGGTCCACCATAGTGGATGCCCTAAGTGGAAAAGTTGATGATATGATTGATAATAAGTGGGATGTTAAGTGGAAAAGTGGGGGAATAAAGTGAACCGTGATTAGGGGATTGTGGGGAGGGAATGCCGGCCAAAATTAAGAGGAATCATGACCATAATTAACTTTCCAAATAAAAAAAATAAAATTAGCTTAAGAGGCGTGTGTTTTTAGCCGAGATTAGGGGGAAAAGTATTGACCAAAACAACTTTATTTATTCACCAAGAATACTTGTTACATTTAATTTAATCCTCTAGTACATGTAAATGATATAGGGGCTGTTTGATAAAACATAATGATTTAGCACTGAATGATTTAATTCTCTGAATGATTCAAAAGCTCTGTATGATTTTGTTTTGACTGTTTGATAGCTACTATGATTCAACATTGTGAATGACTAAAATTATAATTTAATCTTTGATGGCAATCATTTTATAGTTATTATAAAGACATAATAGTCATTTTTTTTTCATTTATACAACACAAGAACCAAAATATTGAAAATAAAAATGCGCAAACCAACATATTCAAGTAAAAGATCATGACCAGTTTTATGTATATGTGTTAGGCTAGCCCCAGTGATAGAATCGTTGGTCGATCGAGGGAGGGTGCCGATCGATTGCAAGTCGATCGGCTTGCTGTGTGCAATGTCGATCGCCTCTTGTTTATGTTGTATTCAATCGTCCTGAAGATCGACATTCACAACACACTTTAGTAAAGTTACATAACTCGTAAAGTAAGAAAAGTACAAATTAAATATATGGTGTCTGCAATCAGTAACTTATATAGAAGATATATGCTTAATATGTTAAAAATACCTTTCACAGATTTAAGAGATTTCACCAGCTAGCCCTCAAGGATCAAACAATGTTTACTGAACAAAAACAAGTTTGGTTGAAAATTTCAAGAGTGTGAAATTAAGCAAGCATTGGATGCTTTGTTGACTTTAAACAGTACCATATTTACTTTTAATTTTAATTGAATTATTATGTAAAGTTTTAATTATTAATGAAATTTTATTTTGTGTTAAAATGTTTTTTTTTTTTTATAAAAAAATTGAATTTGGTCGCCTTTACTGGGGCATCTAATCGCCTGAAGGTCGCAGGAGAGAGAAAGCTGACGTGACAGTGAAAATGAGGAGGATTGGGGTTCCTTACTGGGGCTAGCCTTAGCCATTCCATGATAAATGGACAGCACATTACAAAAATAAATAAATGATGATAGCGACATGAGAATAAAAAATTTGTTAACAAGGACATCACCAAAATAAATAAGTCATGATAGCGACATGAGAATAAAAAAAATGATTTAGTACATTAGCTTGAAATTTAGTCATGGTTGAGGGACCATATTTTGTAGAATCGGTCAGAGCCATTTGCCTCTTTCAGAGGTGGCTTTTTTTCTTAGTCAAACACATTGTCTGTTGTACGCTTCTTCAATCAGTGCTGTCTCATTCTATTAAGTAAAAAATTTATTATCAATGTTCCATGTAAATCATTTGTAATTTAAGTATTTAACGTATTTAACAAGCTTGATTTATTTTACAAATGTCTAAATTATTGGCTTGAGGGCTATTATGATCATTTTACATGTCTACGATTTGTAGGGTTTTACAGAAACAATCATGAAATGCTATATCGTCGTATATTGGGGTCTCGCTGAAGTAAGCATCCACTAAACGGTTATGAGCACCCAAACGAATCCTAGTAACAGTGTTTCGTGAGAGCTTTTCTGACACTTGAAAAGCCTCCCAATACTCTTCCGCAAACATTATAAACTCGGTACTAACTTCATTTTCATCATCCGATGACGAATCGACAATGAATAGCTCGTAAGAATTAAAATTCATTGTGTAAAAAGAATATAGAGAATGTGTGAAATGAGATTTGTGAATTTAGTGTGTAAATATGTTGTGTATTTATAGGATAGTTTGGTAGTTTTTTTGTTGTTGTTTTTTTTTTAAGCCACAAACGTTTAAAATAATTTATTTTAACGGTAGGATTCTTTTCTTTTTGTTTTGATATGCGACGGATACAAGTTTTTTGTTTTAAAGTGTGAATTAACTCGATCGTCCATGAGATTGATTTGGGAGTGAATTGTCACGATCGACTGAATCCACAACAAGACGATCGAGTGTGAATCTATTGCCACAATCACTCGATCGACTCTATTGGAGGCCGCCTGAAGTATGCCCATCATTTGTAAAAAGGAGATGATTTGAACACTATTATAAATGATTGACACACTTAAATTTTGAGTGTTTGGACATTTATACCCTCATATTATTTTTAATTATGTATATCCTATAAGTATATATAAATGTTCAAACACTCAAAATTTGAGTGTATCAATCATTTATAAAAGGATTTTTCTAACTTGTGCCTTAAGGGCACATGTTAAGCACATAAAAAGGACACCGAGTCCCACAGAAAATGACACATGGATCTACAGAAAGTACAATTTTTGTGGATCCCTGTGTCCTTTTCTGTAGGACCCAGTGTCCTTTTAGTGTGCTTAACTTGTGTCTTAAGGCACATGTTAGACAAACCCTTTATAAAAATGTGCAAATCACATCTTTTATAAAGTCAATAGTCTTTTTATATTAACTAGACGAGTATCCGCCGCCTAGCGGCAGCGGTTTCTAGCGGCAGATAATTAACGATATGCAATATTGTGGTAAGTGTTTTGTAACATGCGATAATTCAACTGAAGCAAAAATTATTAACATGTATCAAAGAACATATAAAAATATTTATTAAAACTGAAAATAAAACATTACATCAATTATGAGATAACTAACAATGCACGTTACTCGCCGTGTAAAATTTATTAGTACACGGCATTTGAGGTGTTGAATCCTCTTTGACCGAACTTTTTGATTGACTTCACTTTGTAGTTATCATCCATCAAGACATGAGATTTGACCCAATTAAAAAAACTTCAAATCTAAGAAACTTAACAAAAATATATACACCGGTTGTATAATGTATTTTGACCAAATTATTTCAGGAAACTTTGTATAATATCTTTGAAATTAATGCGCCAGAACAATCAACGATTAAAACACCAATCAATCACCATCATTATAGCAATATTTGAAAATAGAGTTGTATTTAACATATTTAATGCGCATAAACAAGAACAAAAAAAATAAGGGTAATGATATGTACACATAGTATTTTACTATGCACACATTGAATTAATGAATAAGACAAACAGTACCCCATGTAATTTTATGTGTGCAAAGTAAAATTACATGTGTACATATCAATTCCCAAAAATAAACCCCGTGACTAAATAATAAATCGATACAATGTTTTGTGATTGTAAACATTCAAATTATTCACAACAATATCCCTGCAATTTTAACTATATATAAATGTCAAAACAATATTTAAAAATCATACGGTCATTGCACACATTTCAGTATTTAATAACTGAGATCGCATATGATACACACACTATGAACTAACGTAAAAATAAATAATAGGTTGTAATATGGTGCCTTATAAATTAGAATATGTTGATAAACAACAAAGATATAAAAAACACAAAAAAGCATACAAAGTGACCTCAGAAAGCATCATTGGCCGTTTTCTTAACCGGGTTTCATCAGATCTGAATGAATATCGCTGGATAAATCTCACCAAAAAATCTAATACAGGCAAACACATTAATGTGCCAAACATATACACACAATCACCATCGGTTCATCATGGTAGAATTCACGTCGCCGTGAAGGTACCCCGTCTTAAAATATCCATCACCATCGCCAAACGCTAATCACTATTTTGGATCACAACATCACACACCCGTCACTATAGTCACCCACCAATCACCACTACCACCACCGGCAACGTTAACCGACGAGAGAAAAAGATGAGGCGACATCAATGGTGTTGATGCGGTTTGTTGACACATAGAGACGATCGTGTGAGAGATGAGAGTGTGTTGATTTGAACCGAGACATGAGATGTGTGTGTTTGTATGTGTGTTTTTAATTTGGAAATGGATGAGATGTGTGGGTTTGGAAGGGTTATGTTAACTTTTAGGTCCGGGAATTGGCCGGAAATATTTCTCTTTTATAAAGCGTTATAGATTAAAGAGTTACCCACTATAGGTTGACCATCAATACTTTCCGAAATGTTGAATATTCCAGCCATATACATCCGAAATTTTGAATATTCCAGCCAATAAACTCAATATTTTCCGTTAATACTTTCGTTAATTAACACAGCTTAAAGATAACATTTTTCTTCAATATTTAACCTTGACTTTCAACTTTCAAGTTTCAAGTTTCCACTTTCACCTTTGATTTTCTTTTTACATTTTATGAATGAAAAATATGATAGTTTATTAATCATAGATGATTTTCACATCAGAACTATGAGACAAGTTAAAAAATGTGAAAGAAATAGATAGAAAACTTAATTACCTATTCAAGACATTAACGAATTTATACATTGTAGTGACAAATCCAAATTTTGTATATTCCACCAATAAACTCAATACTTTCCGTTAATACTTTTGTTAATTAACACATCTTAAAGATAACATTTTTCCTCAATATTAAACCTTGACTTTCAACTTTCAAATTTCAAGTTTTCACTTTCACCTTTGACCTTTTTTACATTTTATATAGTAAAGTTAAAGATATAGTAATAAAAATTAATGTAAAGACAGAAGAAAGTTGATAGATTCCAGATGACGGGACACAGACTCATCCCCAACCACATATAGAAAACGCGTATTAAACACGTTTAATGTTCAAACGCGTAGTAAACACGCGTAGAAAGTTGATAGATTCCAGATGACGGGACACAGACTCATCCACCGGCGACCTCAGCTCACTCCTTTCTCTCTCACTGTATTTGTTTTGTTCTTCCATAGTACAATAATGCAAACAGCAAGAGAGTGTGATGCTCGTTATAGTACAATAATGCAAAAACAACCGGGACCACCTCCACAACCGCAAAAGTCAATAGTCTTTAAATTTCAATATAGTATGGAGTAATAAATATAATAAGTGAAGACAGGCTGAATATATAGATAACACATGAGGGGATAGAGGCTCATCCACAACCACCTATACAAAACGCACATCAAACACACCAGCGACCTTGTGAGAAGTACTCCTTCAATTCGAATCATTTTGTAACCCAAATTAATTTAGTCATGAGTTTTCAAGATTACACAAACATGGTTATTTCACCCGATGACTTTGCTCACCTAAAAATCCCCCTTGAAAATATACTTTCCGCCACCAACAACTTTGCTGACGAAAATATCAACGGCAGAGGTGTAGTTGGAAACCTTTACACGGGGCAGATTTTGTGGTCGGGTGAGTTGATTGATATCCGTGCTCAGAGGTTAAATAAAGACATGGAGGATCGAGAACAACAGTTTTGGATGGAGATTTCCATGCTTTCTACTCTCAAGCATAAGAATCTTGTTTCATTAGTTGGGTTTTGTGATGAGAATGATGAGAAGATTTTCATTTACGAGAGTGACATGAGGGGAAGTCTTGATAACCATTTAAGTGACTGTATGCGGTTGACATGGGTGCGAAGATTGGAGATATCTGTCGGTCTTGCGAATGTGTTGAGTCACATTCATTATGATGAGCTACGAGACTTTAGCGTAATACACCGAAAAATCAACAATGGCACAGTTATATTAAACCATAACTGGGAGCCTAAGTTATATGGTTTTGAACGTTCCATGAAGATCAATGCATCTCAAAGGCACCATTCATTTCATACTAATAAACTTCCGTATGTGAGTGGGTATGTAGACCCAACATATATTGACACTAAAAGTGTGAACCACAAGTCAGATATCTACTCCTTTGGGGTAATACTGGTTGAACTACTATGTGGCAGGGAATATTATAATGATTTGGCTCCGCTAGCCATTGCCCTTTATAGAGATAAAAAACTCACCAGTAGAGTTAATCCGGAACTACTGAAACAAATGGACTTGCATTCATTCAACATGTTAGCGGAAATAGCGTATGAGTGTTTGGACAATGAACGATCGCGACGCCCAAATATAAATGACATTGTCCCAAGACTCGAGAAAGCTTTGGAAATTCAATTGAAACCAGAAAATCATGTAAGGCCTTTTTTTCTCTTCATAATATGTACCGTATATACTCTGTATTTATTTATAAGTTCTACTTTACTAATTAGCGTGTTTATTGCAATTGATGTTACAGGCTAAAAACTCAATAGCTGAAGGTACATCATCATCATCCATGCAGGAGAAGGTAACTAAATTCTCTTAAATTTAGGCCATTGTGATAAAATCCTTGGCAACTAAAAAAAAGGAAAAATAAGAATAACAACACAAACGTCATGGGTAGAGTTTGGAGCAAATATTTTCAAAGTGGGTTTTTGCATTTTGAGGGGATTTTAATTAATCTTATTTGTAGGTTTATGAGATTATTTCGACTCGGCTTATATTTTATAAGCTTAAATTTCTTGACGTGTTTTGTAACTTATGAGCTTATAAAGGTTTATCTATCCTTAATAAACCACAGTTAGAAAAAGTCACCTGTCAATCCCTCGACTAAAATTGTTATCTTAACTAGGAGTTTTTAGTTGACTCTTGTGTTTCCAAAATAAATTTAACAAAATAAGTACTTATGAAAATATTTACTTTATAATGGTACTTATTTTCCTTTGTTAGCGGTTAATGACTTTTATACAAGATTTTTTACTTTACTGAATTTGAATCATTTTCATCATGAATGGGATTATTTTGTTCACTCTTCCACAATAAGAGCATAAAAAATTATACTACAAAACATTCATGAAAAGATCAATTCCATTCTGATTCAGTCCCTCTATTAAAAATCACATGTCATTTTTAATCACATGTGATTTACGTATGAAATTTACGTATGAAAAAATCACATGTGATTTGTGGAATCATACGTGATTTATAACATACAAATCACATGTAATTTTTCCAGACGCAAAACAACTCAAAAAAAAAAATGTCGATAAGATGTCGAAGTGCCCCTCTGTTGATAGATAAAAAAAATTCTAGTCGCGATGGTGTATTTTTTGTCGCCTAACGATTTACTATTTGCAAGATATTTTATTTTCAAAACTAAGTTTTTTTTTTTTAATGAAAAAATAGATGACTAGAATTGATTCATTAGGTCGATAGAGAACTTGAGATCTATATTGAA
Organism: Chrysanthemum seticuspe; assembly: GCA_019973895.1. Lineage (NCBI taxonomy): Eukaryota > Viridiplantae > Streptophyta > Magnoliopsida > Asterales > Asteraceae > Chrysanthemum > Chrysanthemum seticuspe. Next base: position 24,126,805 of record BPTQ01000001.1, read on the forward strand.
CTTAACTCTATGCTAAAATAAGGTAATTCCATATCCCCCTTCTCAAAATCTGAAAATTTGATATTTGCTCAAAAATACTTCAAAAACATTGTACATTATCCATCAATTGTTATAAATTATGTACATATAAAATTAATCAACCAAGAAACGGGAGATATGAATTCTCCCTGCCAACTAATACTTGATAAAAAAAAAACATGTATATCATATCCTTATGATGCACATTACAAACGATTAAACTATTTTTAATTAATCAAGTTCCTTCGTTAACCCATGATTACACGGGCACAATAAACTAGTATTATGATATAATAAACTTATATAAGCTCATTAGCTTAAGCATATTAGGATATAATAGCATATAAACTCATAAGTCTTAAAATAAGCCAGAGATTTCGAGATTGTGCGATATAAGCAGAAATCACATAAGCCAAGCCTACAAATAAGCTTAAACAAACACCCTTTGGTGTTGGGACGTGTCAATTTTTATGTGCCGAGCATGTGAGGCCAGTTTAGTCATTTTACCTCATAATCTTTTTTTGTTAATTTAAACTTATAAACTTAAATCAACATATGGGTGTGAATGGTATCAATTACTTGCTAAAATTACCATTTTGTTACCATGTAATATGAATCAGAAGTTTAATTTTGGATTTAATGAATTTGTTTGAGTGAACTTGAGTCTCTATGAGTTTGGTAATATAAAAGATAATAAGAATCGGAGGATGATGATAAAGGAGAGTGGAATGACTAAACTCTTAGGCACATGGGACTAGGGGTGTAAAAGAGTCGAATTGAGTCAGACTTTGGCAAGACGCGGCTCGATAATATTATGTTCATTTCAAGCTCGACTAGATAAAGTTAGAATTCGGCTTGAAAAGGTCGATTTATTTGTATTGATGTGTGTTTTTCAATCAACTAGAGTTTAAATATAAGATAAAATTTGAATTCAGCTCGAGCTCGACTAGAAAAGCTTGATACATTCATAAATAATTTTTTAAACATAGTGTATTTACATATAAACCCTTAAACTATACATATTATATATAAAAAGCTCGACAATAACTCGAGTTATATAAGCTCGACTCGATAAAGATTTCGAGCTTATTTTTGGGCTCGAGCTTGGGCTTAAGGCTCGATAAAGCTCGACTCAAATGAGCTCGATTTGAGTTCGAGGTTGAGTTACTTAATAAAAGCTCGACTCATTTTACATCCCTACATGGGACTGACGTAATGGCACAAGGGTAATTGTAATGTTAGGAAGGATTTCGAGCTTATTTTTTGGGCTCAAGCTCAAGCTCAAGCTCAAGGCTCGATAAATCTCGGCTCGAACGAGCTCTAGTCAAGTTCGAGCTTCAGTTACTTAACAGTAGTTCAACTCATTTTACACCCCTACATGGGACTCACGTAATGGCCCAAGGGTAATTGTAATGTTGGGAAGGATGAACTTGGTGTGAAAGTAGTGTTTTAGAGATGGTTGGTAAAATTATTTGGTGGGATGTATAGAATGTGAAACATTGATATAAACACGTGAATGAAGTTTGTCATCTCATATTCTCATCTAAATTAAATAAGAACCAAGAGAAAAAGTGTATACACCAAAAGTCACTTAGGTAGTGTTTATTTGTAGAAAATATTCTTGTTTTTCTGTTTTTAGATTCATTGATAAGGGATTGGTTTTTCTTCTTTAGAAAAGAGTTGAGAATTTTGAAAACCCGTTAAGATGGAGTTATATTTTTTTTCTTTTTAAAAACATTACATAGGATTGCAACTGAAACGCCCCAAACCAAACTCGACAATTTAAAAAAAAATGTATGACAAAAACTAATCTTTTGTCATTTATTAAGTACACTTTTATAATATTGTTAAAAACCAAGTCCCGAAGATATTTATAAAAAAAAAGTAGACTCAATTACTTTTAAAATGATAGGTTGCACGACTTCTATGGGGCCATAGTTGATTTTATACGATTTTTCTAAGATGGCCAAAAACTAGAACAGACCCATTTTTGTCGCCCGGATGAGAATTTAGCCGCAGCGGCGGGGCATCTAGCCACGTGCGGCTAAATCCTTAGTCACGCGGCTAAAAGCCACTGTTAGCAAATGCATACATTTTCGGAAAACCAACTTTCCGGACCTTACATTTTATGAAATCTTCCAAAATTCATTAAAACTTCATTAATACTATAAATGCAAAGTTTACCATTTTACTAAGTGCATAAACGAGTTTTACAAAAGTACATGAGTTATACCAAACACCCCGTTTGACACAACAAGCATCCCTTATTCTAAGATCTTACATACATTCATAAGACTACAATTTAACATTTTGACGTATCAAAAGACATAATTTAAAAACAAATTTATATTGAACTTGGGGGTTCAAACTTGATTAAGCTTGGTCAAGATCTTCTAGTTACCCTTTAAGCACAAAATGAGCAACAAGCTTCTACATCTTAGTTTTTCTACTTCATGCCTTGTCTTTACATTTATCTACACCGCTTGCACTTACAAACATCAACAACTAAAAAGTAAGATAAATGCTTAGTAAGTAATTGGCGTAACTATATCACCAACGCATAATCCAAACTCCATCGATAATAACATACATTTAGCTAGTTTTACCAAACTAACTAATTATTTTCATAGCATACCTTTAGCTAGTTTCATCAACTAACTAACTATTATCATAACATATCTTTAGTTAGTTTCACAACTAACTAACATCATAATCAACTAACATCATAACATACTTTTAGCTAGTTTTACCAACTAACATCATAATATACTTTTAGCTAGTTTTACCAACTAACTAGTTATCATGAGCATTATTACCATAACTCAACATATGACAAAGCATGGTAAAACAAGTTAAGACCGAATTACTCACCTCAAATCCGCAACTAATCTACTTCATAAGGTCAAACTTTATGACATGAATCCTATATGAAAACCAACTCATTTATAGCATACTATTCAACATATAATACATGTATCTACTACCTACTCCCTATACCAAATACCCATTACTATTCAAACTCATGATCATCAATTTTGATCATATAAATGTTTTCCCATATTCCAAATATTCATCTATGATCATCATACATGATTTTACAAAATCCCAGATTCTTTAAATTAGGTTTTATTATATATCTTTTCAAATACATTTTATTTTATTTTCATGCTCCTCAACTTTAGTGTTTTTGGAGGTCATAGTTTTTGTTTCCAATCATTGATCAATCATTAATGTGATACATGTCAAAAAACAGTTCCAACACCTCAAAATAGAACTACAAGCTATAAAATCTGCAACAAAGGCGTTTCATGATTCCCATTGCATCGGAAGAGGAGGATTCGGAAAAGTTTACAAGGGAGAACTCGTCCATTCGAAGGGCCAGTCAGTTGTTGCTCTGAAGCGTCTAGATCGTGCATTTGGACAAGGGAGCCCTGAGTTTTGGAAAGAGATCATCATGCTTTCTCTCTACAAGCATGACAACATTGTCTCTCTCTTAGGGTTTTGTGACGATTGTGACGAGAAGATCCTTGCATACGAGTATGCGTCAAAAAAAAGCCTCGACTTGTATCTTAATGACAAAGATCTCATGTGGGTACAACGCCTTGAGATATGCATTGGGGCGGCTCGAGGGCTTGCTTATCTTCATAATCCTGGTCAGTCCCAACAAAGAGTCTTGCATCGTGATATTAAAAGTTCCAATATTTTATTAGATGAAAACTGGAATGCAAGGATCGCAGATTTTGGTCTATCCAAGTTTGGTCCCGCAAACCAGCAATACACTTTTCTTGTTTCCCATGCTGTAGGGACGATTGGGTATTGTGATCCGGTATATGCAGAGACGGGTTTACTGACTAAAGAGTCAGATGTTTACTCGTTTGGGATAGTGTTGTTTGAGGTGTTGTGTGGGAGGTTGTGTATTCGCAACAAGCAGGATGAGCGCCAACCTTTGACCGAATTAGTTCGTAAATGCTACAAACAAAACACCATGGATGAAATCATTTATGGTAATATTAAGGATGAAATAAATCCTCATTCTTTGAAGGCGTTTACAAAAATTGCTTATCAGTGCTTGAAGAGAGTACGGGAACAACGTCCGTTAATGACCAAGGTAGTGACAGCACTTGAAAGTGCACTACAATTGCAAGTAAGTTATTTTTTGTGTACTTTTTGTAATAATCGTTCATGTTTAGCAGTAATGATTTTAATCTACTTTTCTATATTATAACCCAAAGATAAAATAAAGGAGATTGTGTTTGAACTAAAATATGATTTTGTTCAACAGTAATATGATTTCTAGAGTAAGATGGTCTATGTGGTTTTCAAGATATTAAGGATTTTGTCTTTGGACTTTGTTGATTACATGAATAGTTTGTAATCAGTATAGTTCACATATAGAGGTCTCTTATTCAATATAACCATACGTACTTAAAACATAATCTATGCCTTCTTATTAGGTCTCTAATGTGCCATCACCACCTAGCCTATCTCCTCCAGAATCGCCAGCTTCTCCAAATGAAAGTTCTTTAATCCGACATTAATGCAACAAAGGTATGTGGATTAGTTGAACCGCAAGTGCTAACATGATATCCCACAAAGTAACACATTATATTTTGGTGTAGGTTTATCAGTATGTCTAAGAGGGCACATACCAAGAAAAGTTGGGTCGCAGTTGATTCAATTTAATGTCGTTGTGTCTTTGTATCCTCTATTCCATAGTGATTCATATGTTATTTTCAAGTCATTGTATGCATTTACTTAAATTGCCTTTTCGATTGGGTTGACATGTAAACAACCAATTGTTGAAAAAACAATGTTTCGGCTCAATTTGGGCTTTGGTAATGGACCTTTTGGACTGAAATTATCTTCACTTTCTTAATTAGTTATGGGCTTTAAGCTCTTGGTTTAGTCTACCACTAATCTTCAAATAATCCCTTCTTAATCTTCAAAATCTTCATATATAGAATCTTTTGCTCCATAATTATATATAAAATACCTACAAAATAAAATAACAAAATAGAAGTAATATTTGTAAGAGTTATTAAGAATCAAGAAACTGGTATGCACAATACTTTAGAGCCACATGTTGCTTTTAAAACTTGATAAATTGACATCGATCTCTGTATTTTAATATGCAGGTATTGATAATTCCAAGCTAATTTGCTTAGAGGAAATACATAGATTTTGTTTAGACATTTCTCTTAGAGCATTGGGTGTGGGAGGTATCATGGCTCGCCGTGGCTGAGGTGGCAGCTCGCCGTGCGTCGCCACCATACCGTCCCCCTTCGCCGTCCCTCGCCGTCGGGGATTTCGTCGTCTGCACGACGAGCTTGAAGTTGTACATTTGTTTTTCTCTTTTTTCTTTTTATTTGTTGAGTTTTTATTTGTGGAGAGGATAAATATTTTTGAAGGTGAAGTGTTTTTTTATAAAGATTGAAATGTTCGTGGAGGAAAAAATAATGTAAACTGATGAAAAACACAAATTACACTGAACATTTAACTGAAAACAAGAAATACATAATAAGCTTAAACATTAAAAACTACAACGCATACTGATGAATTTTGAATTTGACTTTGAATTTTGAATCTGATTTTTGAATTTGAATTTGAAAACCACCCATTTAAATAACAAACTATAACCACCATTTTTTTCACATTTGCATCAATTCAAACTTTCTATCTATGTAGCTAAAAAAAAAAAAAAAAAAAAAAAAAAAAAAAAAAAAAAAAAAGTCTCAAAATCTGAAGTGGAACAAGTCTGAAGAAATGTTGCTTGCGCAAGTTTGGATAGAAATTTCGCAAGCTCTGGATATGGAAAATAACCGTTCCGATTTTTTTTTGGAACGACGTTATGGAGATGTTCAATGATGAGACTACCGATGACCATCGTACCAAAAATTCAATCACGGGAAAATGGACGAGGATTAAAGTTGATTGCAAAAAATTCAACGCTATTTACAAACATTTGCAGCGTCGAAGTGGTGAAAATGACCACACTCATCTCGAGAATGCGAAACTAAACTTTGAGCAACAAATTGGTGGAAAAGAGTTCAAGTATGTTCACGTTTGGGAGATTTTGAAAAATTACCCGAAGTGGGATGTCGAAGATCCGATCCATTAGTATGTGTTGTACTTTTTTTACCAGTGTCGTTTTTTTCGTATCGTGTTTATTTTTATTATTATTGTGTTATGTATTATATTTTTATTTTTAATGATATGAATTTAGTTTATTTGGAAATTTGAATAAAAAAATAAAGTGGTAGTGGTGAGTCCCAAATGAAGAGGTTGAAGTTTGTTATGAGGGAGGGGGTTTGTTGTGGTTAGATGTGGAGGTTAGTTATGCTGATGTGGTAGTGACGTGGCAATGATGAAGAGTTATGATATACCTCCCACACCCAATTCTCTTAACTCCCGATTTCCGTGTTACCTGACCTTCATCCTTTAAAGCAGAGTTGGTAATTTTGATCCGTTTGTCTCAAAATGGGTTGACATGAATATTATTTTATCTCCAGTCAATCAAATTTGTCTCAAAATATTTTGGTGTCGCTGGATGGCAAAAAGGGTAACTTTTTTATATAGGTCCAACAGGCAACAAGTCAACAATTTGTGTCCTTATATGAACTTTATCTACTCTTTTTGCCAACTAAATATTGTAGTACTAAAGTTTCTATGATTCAGTTTTTCTGTAACACCCTCAAAATTAAAACATAGCAGCGGAAGGCTAATTTGGGTGTTACTTCAAGGATCACAGTCAATAATCATAGAAAACGACTCTAAAAGAGACGTTTTAATAAAAGTCGTTATCATTGAAGAAAAACTCATTGTTTGGTTACAAAAGAACTTCCAAATAGTTAGAGATACACAAAAGATGATTCACGAGTTTCTGGAAAATGATAACTTTATTTTTACACCAAGTTGAAAAGGTCTTGCAAGCTCACTGTGTGCCATAAGGTTTCTTCAGTTATTACCTGAGATAAACATGCTTAAAAGGTCAACAAAAATGTTGAGTGAATCTATAGGTTTAAAGTTAATCAGTTAAACACAAAAGGACAGATGATAATTGCTTCGAAGACAATTAATTATGGAAAATCACAGATTATTATGCACTAAGCTCATGACACCAATACTCAACTGCATACACCTAATTACTGGTGTACGTGATAGTTTGACCCGAAGGAGGTAATCGCGAATTACCTAATGCAATTCAAATATAGTGTACCCCAGTTATTTCCGATGACCAAGACGGGGTCATTAATTCCCATAGTACTATCCACAATATCTGCGTTCACTCGGAACTGACTAATGGTTCATTGTGCAAGGGTCTTTTGGCTAACAACTTAGGCAATACCAATAATCAAGTAGCGTACATTTTCAAAAAGGCTTGTGTTCTAGTTTATAGCATGTATCTCCCTCGCGGAGTTTGTAAAGATAAGTAAAAGCGAGGCTATGAACTCATCTTGGTAGAAATGATAAAGCACAACGAGATCAAGTATGAAATAGCAACGGCTCCGTCCCGGAACCTAAGTATGAGATGGCAAGTTGCAGAATCATGATAAACGTTTGGTTCACACCAAAATGATAGTGGTTGGAATGATGGTTCGATAGTGAGGTACTAGCGTCGTTTCCAGTTGTGTGGGAATGCCTAAAGTTCAAATTCAAAAAATTTATTACATTATCCAAGTTATTTATTCGTTAGAAAACCCATTTTTATATATTCGAAATGTAAAATGGCATCTAATAATTCCATGTCATTAATCCATGTCATCATTGATTACATGTGCCATGTCAAGTGTTTAAAAATCACGTGTGATTCCATAATTTGAATTTTGTGTTTTTTTAATTTTAAATTTATAAAATTCGGATATATTATAGTGTTTTTATAATTTTATAATTTTAAATTTATAAAATTCGGATATATCATAGTGTTTTTATAATTTTAAATGTAGAAAATTTGGTTTTATTAAAAAAAGGACATGCATTGGATTCGAACTTGGGTCATTCTTAAGTTATGTAAACAACTTTCCAATAGACTAAACTGATTTTTGATTTATATGTTCCAAAACAATACAAATAAGAATATGTAAAAACAACCAATATCCATATCTTTTCATTAAATAAAGTTTCTAATAACTATAAACCTATGCATGGCATTTTTTATGGTTTTTGTTTTAGTGATAAAAGGTACGCTCTTCTCCCTCCCTAATGATGAAACTTTGTTACTGTTGGTTTGTGGGAGTTATAAACACACGTAAACGACTAGAAGTGTGTGAGCCGATGGGGGCACACACGATAAACACGAGTATACGTGTTGAACGTATTAAATGCTTGAATATATTACCCGAGATGCATGCATGTTGACCCGATCATCTTGTACGACCCATGGGCTGTTTTTGGCTTGGACTTGGGTCGAATTTGGAGTGCTTTGGGCCAGGAGATCCAAACGATTGGGCAATGGGTTTGGTTGGGTTTTTTTGCTTGTCGATCAAGCAAGGGGTTCAAGACATAAGTCTGTTGATACCCTATAAATATACATCCAACTTCTCATGCATAAGATGACTAACAATTAATAATAATAATTGACCCACTATATCCCTAAGTATCATGCAAATCGTTCCTACCATCTAAAGGTTCAACCAATCAGATTCTCTTATATGAAACGATTTGTTTATTTGATATATATTGAATTCATGAACTTGCATCATGTTGGTCCAAGTTGTATCACTGAATTCATTGTCTTGCTTAATTCCTATTTACGAATTGTAACAGCAAAGGCTAAGGGGTTTTTCTGTTTTGACATGTTATCGGGCGGAAGGGTATATTGATAAGGTTTTAAAAGGTACCATTTTGAGGGGTCGTTTTAGTCCTTATTTGATCACTTTTGTATCCGTTATTGCTTAATATCGTTCCTTTTAACTTTTTAGGTCTCTTGAAGGCAAAATGCTGGAATGGCACTTATTTGGACGAAAAGGCGCGAATATATGAAGAAAATGGCCAAAGTCAAAATCGAGACACTCACAGCTGCTGAAAATAGAAGGCGACGGCGTCAGGTGCTAATTGCGACGCCGTCCGAGGATTTTTGTGACGATTCAGAACCCAAAACTCGTATTTTCAAGTGACGACGTCCAGTTGTAAAAGAGTAGGCCGTCGCTACTCAGACGGCCTAGATTTGATCCAGACGGCGTCAGAGACTGAAGGGGACGGCATCACAAGCATAAGGTGACGCCGTCACAAGCTGATCAAGTCACAATATGCGTGCGAAGTAGCTGATACTGTTTTGGCCATAACTTTTGCATACGAACTCGGATTTAGGTGATTCAAAAGCCCACGCGACCAGAACGAGAAAATCTACAGTCTGGTGAAAAAAAGTCATTGCGACGCCGTCACTCTTTAGGTGTGACGCCGTCGCTCTTTGCCGACAGAAAATCTGCCTATAAATATAACATTATAACTTCACTTTTTGTAAGCCCTAAACCCTAAGTCCGATTCTAGGGTTTAGGTAGGTGTTTTTCCAGCAACTTAAAGGGTTTCAAACACTCTAGAAACATCGTGTAATGGTTTGTTTGTTAATCCAATCCTATGGTATGTCTTCAATTATCATGATTGTTGCTTGCTCTTCATTAATTATGCTTGGCTAATTCACCTAGTGTTTGCTTATGATTGTATGAAACTTGTATATAATTAATTATATCTTATTGATTTCTTAGTGATGCTTGTATCTATCTTCATCATTAGGGTGTGACAATTTCAATGAGTCTAATTGGTTTAGTTTATAATTCTTGCATCCTACTGTCTCTTGTTTGATTGGTTGTCTCTTATCTTAATTGTTAATGATCTAGTAATGCGATAGGTCATTCATTGTGTACTTAATGCTTGATTCATCTTTGTGAACCTTAGAATATAATTACTTGAGTAGTTGTAGGCTAAACCATCCAAAGAGTGCCTTAGAGTAAGAGTTTATTATCCCTAGTGGGTTTTGTAGACGAGACCCTTTGGTAAGTTCAAAGAGTTAGGGAGAAACGCATACCCTACGACTTTAGACACACAACGCGTTAAGAATAAGGACGTGACAATTCAACCATCAATAGGACGTGACAATTCAGTAGGTAGAATTGGATAGCTAGCAAGGAGTAATACATCATAAGTGGATACGCTTCATGTTCCTGGTAGACCCCTAAGTTAGTTAGTATCTTTTGGAATAGTTGACTAGCAACTAATTCCACCCTCCCCTCCAAAACCGAGATTCATAAAATATAAAAATACAAAAATAATCATCCCTCACCTTTAGACTTAAATCGACATACACTTCAGCCTAACGACACTATTCCCCTAGAGAACGATATCAATACCCGTGGCTTACCCTAATACTACACTACAACGATTAGGTTCACTGCCTAGGGTGTTATAAAACTTGCTCGAAGAAAAGGAAGTTCCTTTGACCCCGAACGACGCGTGTACCGTTATCAAGTTTTTGGCGCCGCTGCCGGGGAATAGTTATTGTTTAGGCTTGATTTCTATCTCATTTAGGTCTACTCACAAGATTCCTATCAAGTGAGATTTTTTTTTTCTTTTTATTAGCTTCCTTGTAGTCTATCCCCCTTCTTTGTGCCTTTGTTCGTAAAACTTGTCCATTGACTCTTCCGTTCACCATTATGGAGAACGCGAATCCACTATATCCGCGATTAGGTTTTTTCATAAGAAATTATGATATTACTAAAGCGGATTATTCAAGATGGTGGGAAGAAAGTAACCAAGTCCATAAACCTTTTGAGGATTTCACCATTCCATCAAGCCCACAAAATACCTCATCTAGTGAAACCTATGCTTCGTTTGAGCCTTCACCTAGGATAGACTTTCGTGAACAACCTCCGTGTTTAGAAACTATTTTTAGTGAGGCCCTTAGGAGAACTGACCAAATTTATGAAAACATTATGGTAAGCAACCAAGCATTAAACCATAAGTTGGATCAATTACTAGAATTGGTTTCATCACGACCTAAGGAAATATTACATGACGAGCAAATAGATGATGTAGATGTGATTGAGGATGAAGTGAAAAGTCTAGACCCACAAGGTACCCCACAAGCCCCACCATCATTTAAGGCATACACACCGCACGTGACTTACCCGGAAGTAGTAGAAGAGACTTTAGGAATCCCAATGGAGGTAGAACATTTGAACCGAACGCAACTGGAGAATATAGGTTTGAATACTTGTAGTCTCAGTCTTACTCTTAGTTCTAGGGAATTTCCTAGTGTTGATGAACCGGAACCTCAATCTTTACTTCCATCCTTAGATAAACGAGGAACCGACCCACCCATCAACCAATTTAGTCCGGGTAGTTTTAGGATGAAGGAAGCCATTCACACACTCCCTTCACCTCACTTGGCATATTTCCACCCTAAGGGTGTGTATCGCTACTATCACCCGCACTTAAACTTAAGTGTAGGGAAAACCTCCCCTTTATCCGTTAAATAAGGGTAGAGTCAGGCTCGTGACTCGAAAAAAAAACAAGCGCTTCTTGGGAGGCAACCCATGTGTATTTGTTTTTCATTTTCATTTGTGTGTCGTATATATTTTATTAATTGTTTATTCTCATGTTTGAATTTGTAAAAATGCATTATTTTGTCTTTAACCTCCTCTTAATTACATATAAAGGTATTTTACATAAGGGATAAGTGTAGGGAGGATTACACACGTTTTCAAAAGAAACGTGAACATGAGAATTACAATTATTTAAAAGATATACATGTGTGTTCGTTCGAGTCAAATGCTTGTATCGAGTCATAATGGATGTTATTGCAGGAAATTTTTCCAGATTTTAAAGATATAAATTTTCCAGAATTTTTTTTCAGAAAATCGCAGACCAGTTTCTGTCATGATATCCTGACGGCGTCAGGGTCTCAACCTGACGGCGTCAGGAGGAGTAGAAATTGCTTACTACTTTTTCTCGTTTTCTGTGCTACTTATAAATTTTTGGAATTTTCCAGGTCTCAATTTTCTAGAAAATCTGCAAACATCCATTCCACAAGCATTATATCTTACTTAAGTATGGAATTACATCTTGTTGAGATTATTGTTTGTTCGGTTTGATGCGTTGGGTTGTCTGTTTTCTTAAAGTGTGCAGGTTTTATTTATCAAGAAGAAGATACATAAGATTGGAAGGAGCTTTTCACGCATACATTCTTCGTGGAAAGGATTTAACCACCACTTTACACGGATCCTACCGAGCTAATCAGGGGAGTATTAGTTTCTTTCGTTTTTAATTACCTTCTATTATCATAACTTTGATACTTTCAGGGAACATTGGGGACAATGTTCAGTTTAAGTGTAGGGAGGGAAAATAAAACGGGAACTTTGAAACTATGCTTATCCTTGATTATTTGCTTTGTCCAATTGTATTTGTGTAATAAACAATGAGAAAATGTCGGTTAGGGTAATTTTGGCACAAAATTTAAAATTTTTCATGACATATAGGAGTGGGCCATTAGTTTTAACAAAAGCGTCTCACGGATAGGAAGTTGCATGACTAGCACAAAAACCCTTTACCACCTAAATTCCACCCAAAATGTGAGGATCACCCTTAGATTAGTAGGAGTTAAAGCATTCATCCTTAATGCTTAGAGTGTGAACCGGTAGTATATTAGATTCTAGAACTTGTTTTGTGATGCATTCCGAGATCGCAAGTGAGACTACACTTGTGTAGTTAGGAATAACTAAATGATAAGAGACATTAGGATAACCCTTGTTTGATACCCGTAATATAATTACTTCTTCCACATCGGTTGAGTAATTCCCCCACACCCTTTGCGTTGTACTCATCTTTAGTACACGATACCCTTAGTTAACCCCTCAGAGCCTATCCTTTTCGCGGTTCTCGTGATGTTTCGGTTTTTCCGGAATATCAATGAAGAGCATTGTTTACACCCCACCCCCAAATATACACCTAAATCGCCTTAGCCTACCCCTTATGCACTCACTTTTAGTGCAAATGTTTGTTATCACCCTAAACCCTTAGTTCAATTATCTGGTTGCTTGCATAAGTTGCTAAGTCGAGTCATATCCTTTGTATACAGTTTTGGGACGATTGGGATTCATGGGAAAAGTTAAAGTTTATGAAATAACGGGAAGGGAACGTTAAAAATTCAAATTCCCTTTGTTTGCGTAATAATGTACCCCAAGTGTTTTGATCTTTTCAAATCGGGTCAAATTAGTGTTAGAGTAATAAAAACTCAAGTGTAGGGATATGCCTATAATCCCTAGTATTTTGATGTTATCGTAGAGGATGGTGGAGTAAAAGTGTATGAAAAAAAAAAATCGAAAAAAAATATAGAAAAAGAGAAAAAGAAAAAAAAATATATAGAGTAAAAAAAAAAAAAAAAAAAAAAAAAAAAAAAAAAAAAAAAACGGGCTACCATCCTACATCTATCTTTGAATTTATGTTTATTTATTTCAGTTATCTAGAGTTTAGAGTGTCGAGTCTTGGCTTAGCAACGCCATTATTCATATGCATTTAACATAGAGATTTTTGACTTGCCACCACTAAATAGCCTATCCCACCAAACCCCTTGTTTCCCTACCGTAAGCCTAACACTACAACCCTTTAAAAGACCTCTTTGATAGTCTTTCCTAGGTGCTTACGCCAAAGCGATGGAGGTTTGATCTATTCTCAAGCCTTTGGTAATCTATGTACTAGGACCGGTTAATGAGTGTTTATCTTCTATTTCTTATTTGTTATATTTCATATATACACCCGAGAGAGATGTGAGTATCCAAACACCCCATGTGAGGTGCTAGTATGTAATTTCCGTGCTTGTTATGACTTTTGCGGGGCTTATATGCGTTGTGGACCGTTTTGAATTAATGCTTCATGACCCCTAACTTATAAATTAATTGGTTAAAAGCACATTTGCTTGAGGACAAGCAAATAACAAGTGTAGGGATATTTGATAAGGTTTTAAAAGGTACCATTTTGAGGGGTCGTTTTAGTCCTTATTTGATCACTTTTGTATCCGTTATTGCTTAATATCGTTCTTTTTCACTTTTTAGGTCTCTTGAAGGCAAAATGCTGGAATGGCACTTATTTGGACGAAAAGGCGCGAATATATGAAGAAAATGGCCAAAGTCAAAATCGAGACACTCACAGCTGCTGAAAATAGAAGGCGACGGCGTCAGGTGCTAATTGCGACACCGTCCGAGGATTTTTGTGACGGTTCAGAACCCAAAACTCATATTTTCAAGTGACGACGTCCAGTTGTAAAAGAGTAGGCCGTCGCTACTCAGACGGCCTAGATTTGATCCAGACGGCATCAGAGACTGAAGGGGACGGCGTCACAAGCATAAGGTGACGCCGTCACAAGCTGATCAAGTCACAATATGCGCGCGAAGTAGCTGATACTGTTTTGGCCATAACTTTTGCATACGAACTCGGATTTAGGTGATTCAAAAGCCCACGCGACCAGAAGAGAAAATCTACAGTCTGGTGAAAAAAAGTCATTACGACGCCGTCACTCTTTAGGTGTGACGCCGTCGCTCTTTGCCCACAGAAAATCTGCCTATAAATATAACATTATAACTTCACTTTTTGTAAGCCCTAAACCCTAAGTCCGATTCTAGGGTTTAGGTAGGTGTTTTTCCAGCAACTTAAAGGGTTTCAAACACTCTAGAAACATCGTGTAATGGTTTGTTTGTTAATCCAATCCTATGGTATGTCTTCAATTATCATGATTGTTGCTTGCTCTTCATTAATTATGCTTGGCTAATTCACCTAGTGTTTGCTTATGATTGTATGAAACTTGTATATAATTAGTTAGATCTTATTGATTTCTTAGTGATGCTTTTATCTATCTTCATCATTGGGGTGTGACAATTTCAATGAGTCTAATTGGTTTAGTTTATAATTCTTGCATCCTACTGTCTCTTGTTTGATTGGTTGTCTCTTATCTTAATTGTTAATGATCTAGTAATGCGATAGGTCATTCGTTGTGTACTTAATGCTTGATTCATCTTTGTGAACCTTAGAATATAATTACTTGAGTAGTTGTAGGCTAAACCATCCAAAGAGTGCCTTAGAGTAAAAGTTTATTATCCCTAGTGGGTTTTGTAGACGAGACCCTTTGGTAAGTTCAAAGAGTTAGGGAGAAACGCATACCCTACGACTTTAGACACACAACGCGTTAAGAATAAGGACGTGACAATTCAACCATCAATAGGACGTGACAATTCAGTAGGTAGAATTGGATAGCTAGCAAGGAGTAATACATCATAAGTGGATACACTTCACGTTCCTGGTAGATCCCTAAGTTAGTTAGTATCTTTTGGAATAGTTGACTAGCAACTAATTCCACCCTCCCCTCCAAAACCGAGATTCATAAAATATAAAAATACAAAAATAATCATCCCTCACCTTTAGACTTAAATCGACATACACTTCAGCCTAACGACACTATTCCCCTAGAGAACGATATCAATACCCGTGGCTTACCCTAATACTACACTACAACGATTAGGTTCACTGCCTAGGGTGTTATAAAACTTGCTCGAAGAAAAGGAAGTTCCTTTGACCCCGAACGACGCGTGTAGCGTTATCATATATACATTATAACAGCTTGTTGGCTGTTTGATAATCTCGAACAGAAACAAATATGTTTCTTGGGTTTTTCTGGTTTGAGTATATTCAAGGTGGTCAAGTAGTTGATTGGTTTTAAATATTACGTTCTTGACTAGCGTTTTTATCGAACGTATACGTTAATCGGGTTTGTGTGTGATACTCTTCGAGGTATCTAATTTAGATACTTAAGGTTTCGTATTGGTTTCTTGTTCCGTTAATAGAGATCAATTGCCAAGCAAGGTTAGCTTTTCTTTATCCTTTTTAACTAATTAATATTGTATTAATTATTTGTTTATTAATTATGTGCTTAACATAATTGCGATAACTAGATCCAATATCCGCTGCGTACTCGTAGAGCTTACTGGTTAACTTGTTCTAAAATCCCAACAGTGGCATCACGAGCCAACTCGTTTTTGCGATTATGGGTTACACGTTTCTTAATTAATAAACATGTTTTAAAAGGCTGCATGAAACCTAATTCAGTTATTTGTTTTATTTTATTTTGACAATTACATGCAATACTTGTCAATTTTTAATAAATAATAACTAGTCACACACAAATTAAAATTATATTGATAATTAGAATTAATTGTTAATTGGAATTAATTTGTTAATTAGAATTTAATTTACATGTTAATTATAAAATACTTTGTTAATTGAACTTAAATTGTTAATTAAGAATTACATGTTAATTAAAATTACTTGCTAATTAGAATTAAAAGTTAATTTGAATTAATTAATTGTTAATTAGAATTATAATGATAATTAGAATTACATATTGTTTATTAAATACATAAAATAGCGTAATTACTTGTTAATTGGGATTGCCATGCTTTATGTGTTTTTCCGGCCACAAGACCCACTCAATTGCTTTTCTAAGTGATGTATGGGGCGATCTAGGTATTACATCCTAGTGACGGTCTTATGGTTCTCCGTTTGGGGAAGACTCGCAAGAGAACTCGGAACAATATGTGGTTATTTATATTGATGTTTATGCTTGTATGTTTGTGATTCCTATATATGCATTATTACTTGCTTTGACACCTAATTGTATGCAATATAGAATAATACATATCGTAACCATAACATTAATATTGGTGTTTATTTACACGCCTAAATACCATGCTGATTGTGACCTGCTATTTGATTCGTGGAAAATTGTTTTTGTAAAATAAAGTGACTTAATATATGAAACACGTTTTCAAGAATTTAAAAACTAGACGCTATGGACACTTGGGATGTACGGCTCACCCACTAGAACAAACTCAAAAGGGGGTTCAAAGAGGTGCGACTGTGGATGTCTAAGGTTATGCTTCAGCGCTTACCTGGTCCTCAGCCTCCCTGTGCGTTCGACTGGAGCTACCGTGAACCATGATGATCACTACAGTGTCATTACCAAAGCTTTTAAAATTAGTGTTACAAAGTTGTTTTGCATGCTTCTTTGTACACGACTTTTACCACATTTATATGTGCATACCTATTTTTAATTTTAAGTCTATGCCATCCAACTATGAACACGTGCACTTGGATTGACTTCTCTGGTCAGACCTAAGGGCCTTTCCAACCCATGGTAATTATTTCTCACTGGTCAGACCTCTGGTTATTTTTACACGTTCATACTTGGTCGACTTATATCGAGTTAACCTGGTCAGACCTCGGACCCGAGGCATGAGATGAGAACTAAACATGCTTCTGACATTATTATTTGATACTAATGCCTTAAACAGTCTCATAAATCTAAGAGTTGCATTCTGCAATTAACGCTCGTCGCTTACCTCTTGTCCTATTTTTTTTACACACTGGTCAGACCTATGGTAATTAAGTGGGGTTGCAAGATGGATCTTAGTCTTATTAGTAATTAATTGGGTAGTTAATTCTTTTAAGAATATAATTATCGAAAATACTAGAATTGAACTTTTTATGTTCTGATTAATTGTGTTATTGCAACATAATTCGTAAACAAAGTTGTTTTTCTTTGAAAAACAAACTTAGTCTCTTTTCCTAGTAAGAAGAGTGAGACTTATACCTATCTTTTCTCCTTAGTTGACAAACTAAGATAGGATTCCAAAATTGATAAACTCTTATATGATCTTTCATTACCCTTTCCGTGGTCTAGAGTTAATTGAAAGATAGAATCTTTTGTGTAACTGGAAACATTGTGTTTAGAGCTACCAAAATAAATAACATCCTGCACTTGTCACGATGTATGATTTTAAACTGCAAAGAGTAAAGGAATTACTAGCATATTTGCTAGGTAATCTTCTTGGACTCTTATTATTTCTAAAGTGCTAATTACCCTTGGGGCTATGTAGACGATAAAGGAGGAATTGCATGCTAAAGATTCAAGTTAATTGAATGAAAGAATGGCTAGTCCATTGTCTACATAAGTATAACTTCATATACTCTGTTCAATACCTAAGTACATGCTACTCGTAGGCATTTGAAGAGAATAGGAAAGTATATAAAACTGCTATATGCTTTCTACTGGAAATGTAACACTTACAATGTTGACAAATCCAGTGGGAGCAGTTGCATTTTATTACTGAAATATCATTCATGTAATGTTGTAAATTTCAGTGGGAGCTACGGGATTTATTTCCGGTTAGTCATCCATATCATTTCAAACTTGCTTTGAAATAATTCATTACTTTCCGAATATGAACAACCATTGCTTAAAGGAAATTTGCATTTTATTTTATAAGATAACACGTTGCCTTCCTGCTGTCGCTTCCTGAACTGCTATCTATAGAATAATAATCCACAATTCCTTATTACAGGTTATGGTTCTAAACTACTTATGGTATATATGACATTAATCATATCGTTTGAACAATCAATCACGTGTTGTTTGTTTTCATAATATGATGTTGTACCTTTCACAAGTGGGAGAAATCTCAAAGTGTGTGCAAGGAACAACAACATTATTGGTATCTCTTGACCGCAAGGTAAAGGAAACTAATAATTCTACTAGGACGTAAACACGTTAGATGTTTAATGCCCTACTACATGTAAATAAGAATTCTACTATGACTTAAACACATGAGATGTTTATTGCCCTACTACATTCTAATAATGATTCTACTAGGACTTGAACACGCTAGATGTTTGTTGCCCTACTACATTCAAATGTCATAATATAGTGTAAAGATACTTCAACATTTGACTACATGTTTAGTCAACATAATAATGGTTATATGATAATGTTCATAATTCTGAAGTATAAAATTAACTTGAAATTACTATAGAACTCAAGAGTTTGCGTTCATGATTACTTATGTTAGTATAATTATGCTTACATGTTAAGACATAATTATAAAGTCGTTGAATTAATCAATGACTTATAACCTAAAGTATATATAATAAATGTGTTATGTCTTCTAGTTAACACATAAACATAAGGCCTTTGAATTATTCAAAGACTGATAATGTATTATTGAAATGTTATGTTTTCTTGTTAACACATGAACATATAATCCTTGAACAGTTCTGTCTTCTTGTGAACACGCGAACATAAGGTTCTTGTATTGTTCAATAAATATACATTATTGCATGCACTTGGTTCGTAAATACTTTATATGCAATTTGGCTCGACCCAATTGACAAGTATTTGGTCCAAAGAGAATTAAGTTATCTATAGAATTCTGATAGAGTTTCACAATTCTAATAACTCATAGGATACTACTTCATTATGGTATGTCTAATGTGTTGGATCAAACCTTATTCATAAAGTTTGGTTCTTGATAGCTTTAATTGCTCTACCTCCAAAACATATCAAGGTTAGAAAATTGCGTGTGTCATGGATACACTCAATAGAGTTCAAACCTAGAAGGTATTCAAGACAACCTATAACTGAAAACCCTAATTCATTAGGGATTTGAGGTTTTACTACTCAAACCAATTGAATCATAAACCCTTTAGGATTTTTGATTTTTCTACACTTCCTAGCTTGAAGATTGTAGTTTTGGTGTTCTTCCTAGCTTGACGAAACATAAAACTGTTGCTAGAGCTTTTGGTTAAAGAGTGATACTAAATTAGATTTTTTCGATAAACCCTAATTTGAGTTGCTGGAAGGAATTCAATTATGTCTTGATTTAAGTTCTGAATTTGTTAAAATCTTCTGAAGCATTTTATTAACAAATCTTGAGATGAGAACTTAAAATGTATTTTGTGATTCTCCATAAAGAACAATTTATTGTTGCTTAAATACTTAGTATTTAGAGAATTGTCTCTACTTACAAAAGTAAGTGGGAGTAGATAAATATCTCAAAGTTTTGAGAACAAAATACACAACCTTCTAAAATGCACTTATTAATGTCATACTAAGGTTAAACATGAAAATGCTGACTGAAGTATAATGATTACACTCATTCATAAATCCGCAAGGATGGCTCATCACTTGAAGTGATATTTTAATATCAATGCTGAGGGATATTAGTTAGAATATTATTGTAAATCAGCTAACTACTAAAATATATTATCACATCTTGAATCTGATAAATGTTTTAGAACTATGAATGATAAGATGCAGTCCTTAAAAGGCAAATCGAGTTTTGAGCTTGATTGTTATTTCGTTTAACATTTAACCTATGAGGTTGGAATGAGTTTCTTTTGAAGAATGACTCACAAGGACAAAAGTGTATACATATTAATGTTTGGCATTTTATAAAAAGTTTTTAATCATACTTAAGCAATTGACTGTGATTAAATTTTGTTATGTAATACATGCATTAATTATATAAAGATATTTAACTGTCGTACATATGATTTGTATGTTGAATATGACAAATTAGATTTTATAACTCTTTCTTTATGATTACCTTTTGCGAGGACGGTGTGTAATCAAAAGGGTTATGAATCTATATTATCTTTATGTAGTATACAAAATTTGGGCAATCCATATTTTGGATTGGATCATGCATCTAAGAGCTGAGATCTTGAATTTAACTACAATATGATTCTAATTGAATTAAGATATCTCTTAAGTACATCTGACATTGAGTGGGAGCAATGTGTTTATCCTTAACATTTACATGTTGAAGATATCATTATATTTAAGCTAGATATTGATCCTTAAGCTTGGAATGAAAACTTCATTTGGAATTTAGGGAGTAAAACAAACAACATTGAAATAGATGTTTATCTGGAATAAACAAATGCGGAAAATTAAGTCTGGCACAAATGCAATATATCATTCAAGCAAGTCTTCAATGATATATTTCACTTGGAATAATTTACATGGATGTAAACCTTGTGTTTTTAAACTAAGGGTTTATCATGTATATATTATATTGTGTATAAGACTAGTTGTTGCTTTTGTACAAGAACAAAATGAGCTGACAACAACAATATCTAATTGAGAGTGTTTAGATTATTGTTTTATAAATGTTTACGAATTTTAAAGCATAATATTGTATAAGTACAAATGATGCTAGAGGATTATTAATACTAGTTGTAGTAGGATTTCATCTTTTATTATAAATCTGCTAACTAGTTATGCTCAATATAGAGCATTGTTGCATTACACATTAATGAATGAGAATACTTTACACTTTTAGAAACTGTAAAGATGACTGTCAGTATGTTGTTGACTTTTACTACCTCATGCAAGGTAAGACAACATCTCCATACTATAATTCTTGCAATAGTATGAGCATATGAGATAAGACACTCATCTTATATTTCAAATCACTCACTATATGTGAAATTTGAAACAAGTATTCGGAAAGTTTACTCAAATAACTATTTAGTTTTTCTTGTAAAATAAAGGTTGAGAATGTTAGAAACATTAGGCTTCAACTTACTAAATGAGTTTCACACATATCTGTTTTAGTATTTGGATAATTGGGATTCATAGACAATTTTTACTTTATAATGAATAAAGATACTTGGTATTTGTTATTCATTCATATAATAATTGTTATCCTATATTTGCATGTTTAATCCTTGAATAATTTTATTATTCTAAATATGTCCATTGTCGGTTAACAATATGGGAATATTGTTATGATAAGGCAAATGTGAGTGTTGGTTATAATTCTAACGAGAATTCGGATTGTTCCCGCCAAACTCATATGTATTCACTAGAGATGCATATTGGATTCCCCAACTTTCAAACATTTACTTTTGGATCCTTAGTCATAAGTAAAATATTGAAAATGGTTTGTTATCTTCATCCTTAGACTTGAGATACAAGCAAGTTCTGTTATGTGTGGATTTCATTTTTTGTAAGTATACGCAAAACGCTATCTGAACAAGGTAGTTATAAAAGCTATATTTCGGAGTGATGTGAAACAGCATCCACAACACTTGTAGTCAATAAAGGATTTATTACTCCACTTGATATGTGCAGAAAGATACCATGGCGCCTCTCCAAAATTAATAAGATAATTGTTCGGCTGAACCCAAAGGGTAATGTAAGATGATACTTGATTACATTTGGTATATCTAATTAAATTCTATAACGAGATTCTAAATGGTTAAACTATATGAAATGATTTGAGATCCATAATCCATGGTTTAACGGTATCTATAACAAACGATGATTAGAGCAAGACATTGAATGACCATGCTACTGAGAAACTTTTACGAAACTATTCTCTCAGACACTTTTAGTTAAAAAGCGAGTGAGAGCGTTTGCTAGGCGTTTCCGTCGTTAGTTTTGTGTGCCATTCGACACACCAACTCCCAAGTGAGAGCTGTTGGTTTGTGGGAGTTATAAACACACGTAAACGACTAGAAGTGTGTGAGCCGATGGGGGCACACACGATAAACAAGAGTATACGTGTTGAACGTATTAAATGCTTGAATATATTACCCGAGATGCATGCATGTTGACCCGATCATCTTGTACGACCCATGGGCTGTTTTTGGCTTGGACTTGGGTAGAATTTGGAGTGCCTTGGGCCAGGAGATCCAAACGATTGGGCAATGGGTTTGGTTGGGTTTTTTTGCTTGTCGATCAAGCAAGGGGTTCAAGACATAAGTCTGTTGATACCCTATAAATATACATCCAACTTCTCATGCATAAGATGACTAACAATTAATAATAATAATTGACCCACTATATCCCTAAGTATCATGCAAATCGTTCCTACCATCTAAAGGTTCAACCAATCAGATTCTCTTATATGAGACAATTTGTTTATTTGATATATATTGAATTCATGAACTTGCATCATGTTGGTCCAAGTTGTATCACTGAATTCATTGTCTTGCTTAATTCCTATTTACGAATTGTAACAGCAAAGGCTAAGGGGTTTTTCTGTTTTGACATGTTATCGGACGGAAGGGTATATACATTATAAGGGTTATTATACAAAAAAGTCACTAAAGTTTGCGTGAAATTTGTCCTAAGTCACTAAAGTTTAAAAGTTGTCATTCAGGTTATTATAGTTTGTGTGACCGGTTATACTTGGTACTCATTTTTTGTATACCTTCAATTACCGGTAATTTGTCCTACGTGGATTATATATTTCATTTATGTTTATTATATTTGATTAAACCAACAGCCCATTTATCCAACTCACCACTCTTCCCCTCCAAACTCAACATATTCTCATAGGGCGAAAGATAAGGCAGCTTTTGCCAATCATCAACCCACTTCTTAAACTTCTTATCCACCTCAAATCCACGCGAATACCCAACGGGAAACGAACTCAGCCCCTTCATTTCCATAACAGAAACAGCCAAGTCATTACTCCAACAAACCAACTCCAAATCATTCCCATTAACCTGAAAATAATCCGGAAAACACGGGACAACACTCTGAACATAATCATTAGGCAAACCCAAGTCCCATTTGAAGCTATCAATAACCGAAAGTGGAATCCTATTAACTCTACCAATCATCAACAGCTTTAAAAGGCGATTCGCGACATCTAGCTTTTGAACATCAGTATCGAATAGAAGCCGTTCTTGGGCATCAAGGGACACAGTTTGATCAGTGCGTTTGACATGAGGGTGTATAGTACTAATCCCAGATGGGAAAAATTCATTAAAAACAGAGGGGTATTTTCGAATAAAATCGATAGGACGAATGGGTATATTTAATGATGTTTTTTTGTCTTGAATGATGGAAAGTGGTAAGGTTTTTGATGGTTGGGATATTATTAAGTTTTTTAAGCTGATCATGGGTTTTAAGTCTCGTTCTTTTTCGACTGCGTGGTCAAGTGCACGGTCACGGACCCAGGTTTAGAACCCTAATTTTGGAATGGATAATTGGGTGAACTTTTGGGTGGGGTGGGTTTTTTATAAGATGGTAGTTAGTGGTTTTCCAATGTGGCAAACATGTGATGATGTGTATGTTTGGCCTGGTCCACGTGGACACCAAAATGGTATTTCAACCGGTTGCCCACCCTGGGAGTGAGCTAAGGAACACGTTTTAAAATGTTTAATGACACGTTTGACAAACCCGTGTAGTATAGTAACATGAATGACAACTTTTAAACTTTAGTGACTTAGGACAAATTTCACGCAAACTTTAGTGACTTTTTTGTATAATAACCCTACATTATAACAGCTTGTTGGCTGTTTGATAATCTCGAACAGAAACAAATATGTTTCTTGGGTTTTTCTGGTTTGAGTATATTCAAGGTGGTCAAGTAGTTGATTGGTTTTAAATATTACGTTCTCGAATAGCGTCTTTATCGAACGTATACGTTAATCAGGTTTGTGTGTGATACTCTTCGAGGTATCTAATTTAGATACTTAAGGTTTCGTATTGGTTTCTTGTTCCGTTAATAGAGATCAATTGCCAAGCAAGGTTAGCTTTTCTTTATCCCTTTTAACTAATTAATATTGTATTAATTATTTGTTTATTAATTACGTGCTTAACATAATTGCGATAACTAGATTCAATATCCGATGCGTACTCGTAGAGGTTACTGGTTAACTTGTTCTAAAATCCCAACAGTTACCATGTGTTTCTTTTCTAGGTTTTTGCAGGTTAGACGTTTTCACGTTTTCTTTGGAGGTTAAGCGACTTCTTTAAACACATGTTTTATGTTATAGGTTTGTTATTAAATACCTATCTATTGATCTTCTTTTTTCTAATTCTCATATAACGATTTTTTATTGAGCTCATTGATTAGGTTTGTACAGGTAAACTCAAATATTAAAAACCACTTAGATTACTGGAGGTGTTCAGCCTGTGACGTCATCTATTGAAAAGAAGGTTTACTCTTACACTTTAATCGATCATACTTATGTGTGTATAATTCTGATTGAGTTTTAATTGTTAGAAGATTTTAGTATTGAACTATTTAGCCCATGCTTAGATTGGCTAATTGATTGATATTTTAGCTATTACTATTACTATTAAACTATAAATAGATGACTCAAGGATTTGTGTACTCATGTTGATTTAGGGTTTATCGAGGTTTATTTTGTAGGTGTAGGATTAGGTGATTGTGATTAAGTGTGGTATTAGAAAGATTGATTGATGGTCTATGGGTGTGAGTGAAATCTAGATAGTTTTATGAATATGATAGAACGTAATACTGTTAAAATATATATAGCTCACAATGTTACTCATAATAGAATCGCTACCGTTTGTTGTCTTTGCAGCAACAAGAACAATAGTAGGTATAGCTTGTTCGGTTTCAAACACTGCCGACCGATGTAATGTATTGTGAAATTTTTTTTCAATGTTGTTATGCATACTAATTATATTACTACATACATTCCTAATTATGTCATATTATTTCTATTTTCTTATAGCGACCGGATCACGGGCACGGGAGGCTGGTGTGTTTACAGGCAATAGGCGACAACGTCGTGCACATACAGGTGGGATGTATAGTTTGTAAATGCCTGTTTAAGTTGGTATGTCCATGTACCTGTGTTTCATGGTTATCCTAGCCACTTTCTGCATGTTTTAGTAACACCAAACACGCACTCCGCACCACCTCATGTACTTTGCACGTATTTGTGTCGCATTTTAAGAGTACTACAGTTGTTTAAAAACTGTCTTTCTGCCCGATGCTTATCCCCAATATTTTTTCCGTATTTAGTTTCTGAGTCATTTACTGTTTTTTTAAAGTTAGTTGTAATTTGAATTTCACAGTTGTAATCTCAGTTTTATGAATTAAATATCAGTTTTCATTTTATACTTTGTCTCAATTTAAACTCCAATATTTCATACTGTTTTTTATCACTCATAAGCTTTCATAACTGTTTACATAAGCTCATTTAAGCTTATTATAGCTTAAGTGAGCTTATTCATGTTCTACTTTGTCCTAAATTCTGTTTTTGCTAAAAAGTAAATAAAAGTCAAATCAAAAGTTAAAGTCAGTTTTTCTGATTTCAAGTTGTTATTTAGTTAATTTTAATGTTAATTTTTGTGTTTTAAAATCAGTTGAGTCAAATTCCATTAAGTTTTCACAGTTAATTTGCAATTTGGTTCATTTAAAGGGTGTTTGGTTTAGTAGCTTATTAGGTGTTCTTGACTGTTTCAGTGAGTATAAGTGGTACAAGTAGTTCAGTGTAGGTTAGAATAGAGTAGATATAGCTTAAAACACATAGTCATTTCATAAAAAGTCAAAAAATCTTTTTAATCCTCATTTTCTGCATCATTTTAGCTTAACAGTTAGCATACCCTCTCATTTAGTTGCATAAGCTGTTAATGTAGCTTATTTAGGTTCTCACATAGCTTATTACATCAATTATGTTTAGTTTGATTCATTCATAGTTCAATTGAATCAGTATCATAAGTTTTAAAATGTCAAAAAGGGTCATTTTCAGCTTTCAATATAGTCATTCTGTCACTTTTCACACAGCTGTTTGAGTCATTTTAATTTGTCTTAAAAATTTTTAAAAAATAAAAATAGCAATTTCACCAGCTTATTTAACTTTTCTCAAAAGTAAAAAAAATTAAAAAAAATCATTTGTTTTGTTTTAATTAGCCTTAGATTCACTGGTTTGAGTTTTTAGTGCCCTGTGCACAAGAGTTTTCAGTCAGCTTATTGTAGGTCTGATTTTAGAGCTTATTTAGTGTTCCAAAAATCTATAAGAAATATTGAACTGCATCCCACCTTAAGAGGAAAGCCAATTAAGAACAACCACAATTTGAGTAAGTATAATCTACTTTAAAATCAATGCTTTTGGCTTTCTTAACACATTCATGTATGGCTTGCCATCTTTTTCAAATTTTAAAAAGCTCAGACACAGTGCAGAGGCTAATTTAAGCAATCTTTTAGTCTGTTTTTAAAAAGTATAAGATCTAGATTTAGTGTTAATAATAAGTTGATTCTGATAGTTACTAATTTTTCTTTAAACTAAAATTAAGTTTTAGTTCTTATTAACAATTGGGGTGTTTGGATTAGCTTCTTTACCCGGGCTTATGTGCTTAATAGAATTTGGTAAACCAAGTTCACTTTTTGGGCTTATGAAGTTGAGTTCAAGCACTTAAGTAGCATAACTCAATTTCTTAAAACTAACAAGCCAAAAATGACCTTATTAGCCTGTTCACTATCTAAATTAGCACGCCAGCAAGGACAAGGAGCTCAACCAAACTGCCCCAAATAGTTTTTCAGAAAGTAGAGCTTAATTAATATCTTAAAAAATGATTCGACTCAAAACACTTGGTATTCTTCGAATCTAAAATCTCGTTTTAGTGTTGCCAACAGTTTTATATGTTTGGATTAGTTTGCTTCCTGGGGCGTATGGCTTATACGCTTATTTAAATTTGGAAAACCTTGTAGGTTTATGGGTTTATCAAGCTGAGCATAAACTCACTGTGATAAGCTAATAAAAAGCCAAAAAGTGAGCTTATTAGCTTTTTCAAATTATACTAAGCAAAAAGCACGTGTGCTCGGAAAAAAGGAACTCATCTTAGCATATCCTAACAATTCTTGAGAAAGTATAGCCTAAATTAATATCTTCAAAAATCTTGTTATAGTGTTGCTAACGATCTGATCAACATTGTTAGCAGGAATATTGGTGATGTACCGAGCGAGCTTTGGACTGGGGTCCAGGTGGTGGACCAGATTTGATTGTTGATGATGGAGGTGACGCTACTTTGTTGATCCACGAAGGTGTGAATGCTGAGGAAGAGTTTGCAAAGACCGGAAAGGTGCCAGGCCCAATTTCAACTCACAAGGCCGAGTTTCAGATTGTGTTGAGCATTATCAAGGAAGGTTTGGCCGTTGACCCCAAGAAGTACCACAAGATGAAGGAGAGATTGGTCGGTGTGAGTGAGGAGACTACCACTGGAGTTAAGAGGTTGTACCAGATGCAAGCTAATGGTACTTTGTTGTTCCCGGCTATTAACGTGAACGAGTCCATCACCAAGAGCAACATATGCTTGTTTGTTATTGTGTTTTTGATTTAAATATGGTTAATTGTGTTGGTACGTTATTATTAGGTTTATATTAGATGCGCTGATTATAGTTTTGTAAAAAATGAACCGATTTTAATGCTGGTATGCTAATGGTTATGGATAAACGATTTATCGTGCAAGTTTGTTTTTTTTCGAAATCCATAACTAATTTTGCTAAAAGCTTTGAATTTCGTCCTCAAAAATCAAAACTGTTCTTAGTTTGTCTTATATGTTTTGATTTCTCTTCTTCTGTTAATAATATTTAAATGAGAGATATATCGTCGTCTCATCATAATGATAACAGAAGGATAAAAAAAAAGATGGCAAGATATATGTTTCAGTCGTCATTTTTTCCATTGACGGTCTGATTGTTACTTGTCCACATTTCATTTTTAACAAATCTTTGCTATTGGTTATGGTGTGTACTTATTTGATGAACATATGGTTAATCATGATATCCATAGCCTTTTTATCGTAACTATGACGCTGATAGATAGTTAATAATATTGTATGGTTTTGATTTTGATGCAGTTCGACAACTTGTATGGATGCCGTCACTCTCTCCCTGATGGTTTGATGAGAGCCACTGATGTCATGATCGCTGGGAAGGTGGTTGTTGTCTGCGGTTACGGAGATGTCGGAAAGGGTTGTCCTGATGCCATGAAACAAGCTGGTACCCGTGTCATCGTGAGAGAAATTGACCCCATCTGTGCCCTTCAGGCCACCATGGAAGGTCTTCAAGTACTCACCTTGGAAGACGTTGTTTCAGAAGCCGACATCTTTGTCACAACCACCTGTAACAAAGACATCATCATGGTTTCCGACATGGTCAAAATGAAGAACAACGCTATTGTCTGCAACATTGGTCACTTTGACAATGAAATCGACATGCTTGGACTTGAGAACTACCCTGGTGTCAAGAGAATCACCATCAATTGCTTAGTGAATTAATTTTAAAAAAATCAATTGCTTATTCTAAATAGTGCTTAAAGCTGACTGATTGATTGTTTTTTTCCTGCTGTAGGATTGTTTGCTTTTAGCTTATATTTGTGCTTTTCGTGCCTTATGTGATATTGTCTTACTTATCTTGATTCCATAGGACTGTTAGCAGCTCTTTTCTCCCTTTAGACTTAGATTATAAATCCTTAGCAGCCTAGGTCCTTTAGCTTCTTCCTAGCTTAATCTCCTATCTGCCACAGCTTATTTATGCATGTTCCCATAGCTCTCTAGGTTTCCCCTTAAGTTCCCCTAGCTTATTAATCCTTTAGAGCTTAAGTATCCATAGATCAGTCCCTATAGTGTGCTTATAGCTTATATTATGTTTGCCATGTTCTTGCAGCACTTTGTTTACTTGTTTTAGTCTTATTAGCCTTCTGTCAAGCATTGTCACACTAAAATCTAGCTTATTTAATAAGGTTAAAAGTAATATTTTCATAAAAAGTTTACATTTTAGCTTGGTAGACAATTGTGTAAAGAGAAAAGCCAAAAATAAAAATGAAGAAAAAAAAGGGACACTGCCCAGGCTTGAACCTGGGTCAGTATCCCTCCCACGCCCTACAAACACACCATTCAACAAACTTTCCACCTTAGATGTTGCATATAAAACCTCTATTTAAATTCGTTTTATAGTCATTTTTATTTTGTTAAGTGCTTCTAAACAGCTTATTTAGAGTAACTTTTTCCATGTTCTTATTTTTCCTACATTAGTAATAACCTAAAGTACTTTCCTGAATTTTTTGGTAATTTTTCTCATAAGATTAATATTTTTAATAATTAATTTTCTTAGAAATAGTTTTTAATTCATAATAAATATTTAAAAAGTCATAAAATATTCCGCTTTTTCCTACAATTCTTTCTTGTCTTTTAGTAGGTAGGAAAATTAGATTTACACTCCTAGGGTCGTTATTTCTTTTAGTAGGTAGGAAAATTCTATCTTGTCTTTTCCCGAACGAGCGCGTTTTTTCGATTTTTCTTACCTTTCAGGTTTTAAGTGTTTCGTTTTTATCATTTTACATGCTTATTGAGTTAATTTTAGTTTATGTTTCAGTATCATAGTGTAAAAACCTATAATTCTCCCTTATTTCTCATTCAAAATCACG
Organism: Chrysanthemum seticuspe; assembly: GCA_019973895.1. NCBI lineage: Eukaryota > Viridiplantae > Streptophyta > Magnoliopsida > Asterales > Asteraceae > Chrysanthemum > Chrysanthemum seticuspe. The sequence goes on from BPTQ01000001.1 coordinate 24,156,841, forward strand.
TGAACGTTACAAGAGTTTATTACTTCATTCATCCTTCGCTAGGAACGATCCGGGGACTCAAACATAACCGTTTGAGTTGCTTAAGAAATTATATAATTGACGAAGAATCAATTTTTGGGAAGCATTTACACAAGACACAAAGGCAAGGAAACATTTATATACCTGTTATAATTTCCTTAACCACAGACCGAGTCCAACGAGCAAAGTGGAGCTACCAAAAGTGTAGCAAATTCAGAATCAAACTCAACACAAAACGAGTCAACACAGAGCGAGTCCAACAAGCAAAATGAAAACACAGACTCAGTCCAAAAGGTTACGGCCTAACTAAACATCAGTTACGCCGTAACTTCCCCAGAAACTCAGCACTTCAGATGTTTCAATTACGCAATAGATTACGCCGGAACCATCAATTTTCCACAAGGGGTAAAAGGTTTTGATAAAATTTTAACCTATTAATGCTGAGGGACCGCGCCTAACCCACTAAGTTTGCGTTTGACCTAAAACCCATTTAAATAAAGCCAAAACACCTAAATCGAACTATAGCGATAGGACACGAGTCAAAATAACATGAGGAAATCATCAAAATTATCCATTAATCAAACCAATATCAATAATCAATTCAAATAGGCAAGATCCCTAAAATATTAAAATAAAACCCTAATTGAAATAATCAAAAGAAAAAAACCAAAAAGAGTAAAGATAGGTGTAACACCCCAACCCGACAAGGGTAGAAGTGTCACAGTCTGGTGTCATATCAGAACATACAAGTAAAATTTTCAAGCGGAAGTCTTTAAATAATAATGTACCAAGTCATAATAACCAAAGATTTACAAGGGAAATTACAAAATCCAAAAGTTAAAATAAAATGAATCTCAAAACAAAAGCCCGCCAAAACCAGTCCAAACAGTAAGGTAACTAGGGTTAGTCCACTCAGATAATCCAACTCTCAGCCCAATCAAAGCCCATCTTCAAACCTAAAACCTGCCGCAGGAAAAGAAATGCGGCTGAGCTTAAAAAGCCCAGTGAACAGATATAACAAAGCGAAAGCTAAATAAAATCTGAAATGCAAATGAAACAAAGGAACGGATAACAAAGTCGTAGCGAAATGGGAGTAATGAGTCAAAGAGGATCCTGCAGAACACAATTATACAAATATCCAAAATGAACATATAACAAGGAGAGCGAAACGAAGCAAGGCATCGATGACATAAAAACAAGCACATACAAACCAGACATACAAGAACTGAAACAAAAGCAACATGGCAGGCATAGAATCCACACAACGTATATGCCATACAACCAATTTAGGAAATCAAAATACATACAAGCCAAACAGATATCTACAGGAAAGCGGAAGCAATAAATAAATCAGTGAGCATGGCAATTCACACAGGTCAAACTCTTAATTGAAGACATGATCAGTATCATAACGGTAATCAAGACATGGCAGTCACAAGTAACAAGTAGGAATACAGTATAAAGATATAATTAAATGAATTAAAGACATAGCAGGGCAACTAAACAAATTAACAAGCCAGACGTCACAAGCTGAACCATTTACCCAATCAAACCGTAGCATAAACAGAAATGCAAACATGGCAAGTCAACAACAAGCAGATAAGGATACAACGGATAGTCATAGTCCACGAGATTTACTGAACGAAGCACACATGATAAACAGACAAAACTATCGATATCACACTAGCATGGTCACCAGACAATCAGAGGGTCATATAACAGTGAGATCACATATCATCAGATGACAACAGGTAGCTCAGATAACCGCATATTAATCACATCATAGCAGGATAATCAATGGTTACATAAAACATGAATAGCATAATCAAATCCAATAAACATATAATAACCCGGTACGTGAATGGAACGATGGTCGGAAATAGCGGAGTGAGAGTGTGACAGATCAAGCAATGAAATATATATATCTTGGTAGTAGAGTGAGTCATATAAGGGTATTGAGTAATAAACAAGTAATACAGATTATGGTGCGTTGAGGAATGCAGAAGGTACAATATAGGTTCATCAAAAGTGTAAGGGTTATCAGAAATCTACCCGAGCCCAGAAACATATCATATCATATCATAAGTAGCCATTGTATTCGGAGGGTGACCTCGGAATACCATACATAATAGGAGGGGAGACCTCAGTAACAAATGGAGTAGCTAGCTCCCAGAATTGTGAAGACGCGGATTGCACCCGACATCATTCACCAGACAAAGCTCCAATCAGATCAAATCCCTCGAAACATATCATATCTAGGATGCATCCATACGCCCCCCGGAACATATAATGGCCAAATCAAATACATATAGTGAGCTCATAATCATATCAAAATGGGGACGGTGTGCAACATCACTCGTGCACACTGGAGTCATGCCATTAGTGCATCAATGACACGGTCAGGTTACCTTCCTGACTAGGAACACATATTTGGCTCGGGTATCAAACTGAAGGGTCAAAGCATATTCATTTCATATCATAAGGGTTCATATCAAAGTTCATATCAAAGTTCATATCAGAGTTTCATATCAGAGTTTCATATCAGATGGTTCATAATCAGAGGTTCATAATCATAACAACTAATGTCATAGCGAATAGAATCATATCAAAGGATTAAGTCGGAATCATATCAAAAGGATCATAGCATAAGGAAACCATAGCAAGGGATATCATAAGTGAAGTAAAGTCAAGGATCGAAAAGTCAGGAGACATCCCTACTGAAAAGGGATAGAATATCTGTACCTTATTCGAAGCAAATCACAATTGAAAGTAAAATCAAGAAAGAAGATCAATCCCGTCGCCCGGAACCTATATGAATTAAATAACGTTCTATAAGAATCAGATTACTCGTTTAAGACGGCTTTCCATTTTTAGTAATCTTTCCATTTTAAGTACTTTCTATTTTAGGCAGCTTTCTATTTTAGGCAGGTTTCCATATTTAGCAACTTTCCATAATTAGTAGGTTTCCATATTTAGTAAGTTTAGTTACTTATCTAAAGTTAAATAATGAAAATGAGTGTTATTATGATTTAAGGATCATTTATGACAAGTTACAAAAGTTTAGGGTTTAAAATGTCAATAATGTAAAGTATAGGGTTAAAAGTGTAAATATAGAAAGTTTACTCATTTTACTCATTAAATCCATTTAGTTACTATATTAACAAGTTAATCCATCAAGTTTCATAGTTTACAAAATAACCCCTTAACTTTATTAAATTAAGTAATTACAAACCCTAGTTTTAGGTTATGATTACGTATCCATTCTAAACCATTTTAGCTCGATTATTACAAGATTATAATACACCTTATGTGATAACATTTTAATTCGAACCATCCCTTCCAAAAATCAGTTTTGTACGCCCCTTATCATATCAAAACAAACCCGTAATTCATTCGTTATCAAATCCATTAATCACATACGTATTCGTATAATTTCGCAAGCTCATTAAACCCTTTATTATCATTCATATAAATCGACATAAAGAACAACCAATTTCAGTTTCATATTCATATTCATGTCATACATCATTTCGAATTACATAGATTAAAGATCAAGGTTTTATGTATAGTTATGTTATCATTTCATGTGACAATTATATTTATGATTTTATGTGATTAATAACTCGAATACAAGCCCTAGAAACATCATCTACAGCCACGAATTGAATGAGAAACACAAAGAGAGATACGAGAGATGATGATACGTTACCCTCGTAGCGTGTACGTGACAAGGAACAAGAATCAAAGCACCAAAATCAAAACCAAGCCTCCTAGGCTTTATGTAACCCACGGCTACAAATCAAACCCCACGACCTAGCTCCTTTTCGAACCAAACACAATCACCACGTCCACCAATCGATCATACACTATCACGAGCCTCCTAGGAACCTTTTGTTTGCAAGAAATTCGGATGGAAATGATGGAAATAATTGATGGCCGCCACTTATGGATGAGAGAAAATAGTTTTAGGGTTTCTTGGTATTTTTGAAATGAAAAGAGAATGATAAATGGGATTGAATATAATTGATTGAGAAATTAATGGGGGAGTAAAGGGGGAGGCCGGTCATAGGGGGGGGGGGGAAGAAGACCAAGTTTTTTGTAACTTCCATACTTATCTATACATAATGTATTTAGTCCTCTTTTTAGTTCAAGTTAATGTGTACACTTTGGTATGTTTAATTGTCACTTAGAATTTAATCACTCATGTGTCTTTTAATTTATATCATAAGTTCATTACTTCATAATGTGCATATATTATTAATGAGATAATTTGTTAAACGATGTTGAAGTGTTTCCCGAGTTTGTATGATTTTTAATTTGAGGGCAAAATTGTCATTTCACGCGATTGAGATTTTAGGGCTTTACAACTCTTCCCCTCTAAAAAGAAAATTTTCATCCTCGAAAATTGAAGTCGCAGGGGTACACAGAGACGTACCGGCTTAAGGCAGACGTAGCAATCCATAGTTTCATACAGATCATAATCGTATCAGTTTCAAAATGGACAAATCTTACACGTAACAGATATCGGTGAGAATCTCACAAAGAGGTACAGAATTCCAATCGAACATGAGGAGTGACAAATAACGGTTATAAGTCTTAGTCCATTCACGTACCAACCCCGGGCATTTCCCAAGACGTCGTATGATTCCAATAAGTTCAAATTATATGATCTCGGTATTATCACGTTGATCAGGCGTCATAATACTTGCATCACATAACAAGCCCTTATTGTCACCATATTCTGTCCCGGTTCATGACAAATCACAAAGCCAAAATCACACAAAACATATCACGTACAGATATCAAGTAACATACCAGAGCAGACCAGAATCGCGTACATACAGCATATAACACATCAAACAACTTACCATACTACAAAGGAGAGAAGCCACCAACTTGCGTAAAACGGTTCCTCATGACTCATTACTGACGATTCAAAGGAAAAGCTGAGATATTACCAAAATGCCAAAAGATGACTCTTCACGATTCAAACCGAGTTCTGAACAAATCAAGGAAGAGCAATGCCGATCAAAATCACATAGCAAAATATCAAACCGCCACAAACGCATGACAAACAAATCGGAGTACACAAGTCGTGCCCAAATCATATGAAGTGGATGAACCTTCTCAGCCACCGGTTGAATCTTGTCTTCGTCGTTGCGTCTTTGGTTGATTCGTCCAGCTTCCTCCAGCAGCATCCTGATGTCTCCAGCAGCACGGCAGTCGGGTGTGGCTTCTGCTTCACGAACCTCTCCAGCACAGGGACTGTTGACGCAACGCAGGTTCGGCACCATCATCTTCGGCTCCGCGGTTAGTCTCTGTCTAACGATCGACAAACGGATGTGCGAATACTCAATAATAAAATCAAATGTGAAGAGAAGAAGACCCAAAACAGTGAAGACAAAAGATTATCGAAGTCAAAGCTGAACGACAATCCAAAAAGAATCGGAATATATCATAACAGACGGAAGCCTAGTGTCTACCCAAGTCCTCACAGGTCAATCCTAAGGTCAACAAGACGAAACCTGGGCTCTGATACCATAATTGTAACACCCCAACCCGACAAGGGTAGAAGTGTCACAGTCTGGTGTCATATCAGAACATACAAGTAAAATTTTCAAGCGGAAGTTTTTAAATAATAATGTACCAAGTCATAATAACCAAAGATTTACAAGGGAAATTACAAAATCCAAAAGTTAAAATAAAATGAATCTCAAAACAAAAGCCCGCCAAAACCAGTCCAAATAGTAAGGTAACTAGGGTTAGTCCACTCAGATAATCCAACTCTCAGCCCAATCAAAGCCCATCTTCAAACCTAAAACCTGCCGCAGGAAAAGAAAGGCGGCTGAGCTTAAAAAGCCCAGTGAACAGATATAACAAAGCGAAAGCTAAATAAAATCTGAAATGCAAATGAAACAAAGGAACGGATAACAAAGTCGTAGCGAAATGGGAGTAATGAGTCAAAGAGGATCCTGCAGAACACAATTATACAGATATCCAAAACGAACAGATAACAAGGAGAGCGAAACGAAGCAAAGCATCGATGACATAAAAACAAGCACATACAAACCAGACACACAAGAACTGAAACAAAAGCAACATGGCAGGCATAGCATCCACACAACGTATATGCCATACAACCAATTTAGGAAATCAAAATACATACAAGCCAAACAGATATCTACAGGAAAGTGGAAGCAATAAATAAATCAGTGAGCATGGCAATTCACACAGGTCAAACTCTTAATTAAAGACATGATCAGTATCATAACGGTAATCAAGACATGGCAGTCACAAGTAACAAGTAGGAATACAATATAAAGATATAATTAAATGAATTAAAGACATAGCAGGGCAACTAAACAAATTAACAAGCCAGACGTCACAAGCTGAACCATTTACCCAATCAAACCGTAGCATAAACAGAAATGCAAACATGGCAAGTCAACAACAAGCAGATAAGGATACAACGGATAGTCATAGTCCACGAGATTTACTGAACGAAGCACACATGATAAACAGACAAAACTATCGATATCACACTAGCATGGTCACCAGACAGTCAGAGGGTCATATAACAGTGAGATCACATATCATCAGATGACAACAGGTAGCTCAGATTACCGCATATTAATCACATCATAGCAGGATAATCAATGGTTACATAAAACATGAATAGCATAATCAAATCCAATAAACATATAATAACCCGGTACGTGAATGGAACGATGGTCGGAAATAGCGGAGTGAGAGTGTGACATATCAAGCAATGAAATATATATATCTTGGTAGTAGAGTGAGTCATATAAGGGTATTGAGTAATAAACAAGTAATACAGATTATGGTGCGTTGGGGAATACAGAAGGTACAATATAGGTTCATCAAAAGTGTAAGGGTTATCAGAAATCTACCCGAGCCCAGAAACATATCATATCATATCATAAGTAGCCATTGTATTCGGAGGGTGACCTCGGAATACCATACATAATAGGAGGGGAGACCTCAGTAACAAATGGAGTAGCTAGCTCCCAGAATTGTGAAGACGCGGATTGCACCAGACATCATTCACCAGACAAAGCTCCAATCAGATCAAATCCCTCGAAACATATCATATCTAGGATGCATCTATACGCCCCCCGGAACATATAATGGCCAAATCATATACATATAGTGAGCTCATAATCATATCAAAATGGGGACGGTGTGCAACATCACTCGTGCACACTGGAGTCATGCCATTGGTGCATCAATGACACAGTCAGGTTACCTTCCTGACTAGGAACACATATTTGGCTCGGGTATCAAACTGAAGGGTCAAAGCATATTCATATCATATCATAAGGGTTCATATCAAAGTTCATATCAAAGTTCATATCAAAGTTCATATCAGAGTTTCATATCAGAGTTTCATATCAGATGGTTCATAATCAGAGGTTCATAATCATAACAACTAATGTCATAGTGAATAGAATCATATCAAAGGATTAAGTCGGAATCATATCAAAAGGATCATAGCATAAGGAAACCATAGCAAGGGATATCATAAGTGAAGTAAAGTCAAGGATCGAAAAGTCAGGAGACATCCCTACTGAAAAGGGATAGAATATCTGTACCTTATTCGAAGCAAATCACAATTGAAAGTAAAATCAAGAAAGAAGATCAATCCCGTCGCCCGGAACCTATATGAATTAAATAACGTTCTATAAGAATCAGATTACTCGTTTAAGACGGCTTTCCATTTTTAGTAATCTTTCCATTTTAAGTACTTTCTATTTTAGGCATCTTTCTATTTTAGACAGGTTTCCATATTTAGCAACTTTCCATAATTAGCAGGTTTCCATATTTAGTAAGTTTAGTTACTTATCTAAAGTTAAATAATGAAAATGAGTGTTATTATGATTTAAGGATCATTTATGACAAGTTACAAAAGTTTAGGGTTTAAAATGTCAATAATGTAAAGTATAGGGTTAAAAGTGTAAATATAGCAAGTTTACTCATTTTACTCATTAAATCCATTTAGTTACTATATTAACAAGTTAATCCATCAAGTTTCATAATTTACAAAATAACCCCTTAACTTTATTAAATTAAGTAATTACAAACCCTAGTTTTAGGTTATGATTACGTATCCATTCTAAACCATTTTAGCTCGATTATTACAAGATTATAATACACCTTATGTGATAACATTTTAATTCGAACCATCCCTTCCAAAAATCAGTTTTGTACGCCCCTTATCATATCAAAACAAACACGTAATTCATTCGTTATCAAATCCATTAATCACATACGTATTCGTATAATTTCGCAAGCTCATTAAACCCTTTATTATCATTCATATAAATCGACATAAAGAACAACCAATTTCAGTTTCATATTCATATTCATGTCATACATCATTTCGAATTACATAGATTAAAGATCAAGGTTTTATGTATAGTTATGTTATCATTTCATGTGACAATTATATTTATGATTTTATGTGAGTAATAACTCGAATACAAGCCCTAGAAACATCATCCACAGCCACGAATTGAATGAGAAAAACAAAGAGAGATACGAGAGATGATGATACGTTACCCTCGTAGCGTGTACATGACAAGGAACAAGAATCAAAGCACCAAAATCAAAACCAAGCCTCCTAGGCTTTATGTAACCCACGGCTACAAATCAAACCCCACGACCTAGCTCCTTTTCGAACCAAACACAATCACCACGTCCACCAATCGATCATACACTATCACGAGCCTCCTAGGAACCTTTTGTTTGCAAGAAATTCGGATGGAAATGATGGAAATAATTGATGGCCGCCACTTATGGATGAGAGAAAATAGTTTTAGGGTTTCTTGGTATTTTTGAAATGAAAAGAGAATGATAAATGGGATTGAATATAATTGATTGAGAAATTAATGGGGGAGTAAAGGGGGAGGCCGGTCATAGGGGGGAAGAAGACCAAGTTTTTTGTAACTTCCATACTTATCTATACATAATGTATTTAGTCCTCTTTTTAGTTCAAGTTAATATGTACACTTTGGTATGTTTAATTGTCACTTAGAATTTAATCACTCGTGTGTCTTTTAATTTATATCATAACTTCATTACTTCATAATGTGCATATATTATTAATGAGATAATTTGTTAAACGATGTTGAAGTGTTTCCCGAGTTTTTATGATTTTTAATTTGAGGGCAAAATTGTCATTTCACGCGATTGAGATTTTAGGGTTTTACAATAGGTCTTACCAGCCATGAAGATTGATAATGATGAAGAGAGCTCGAAAAAAATTTCAGAGAGAAAATTTTACTGTTTGTGTGGGCGGTGAAAGTTTGTGTAAAACCTAGTTTTTATTCCGTAAGGTTTTTATACTGCCATGATAGTTACGGCGTAATTCGATTATTAGTTACGCGGTAACTAATATTTCTAGAATATTAGTAGGTTGTGAAAGGGTTACGTCGTAATCCAAATAAAGGTTACGCCGTAACTAATTTTAATCAAAGGTCAGATTTTTTTTAAATAAATCTGATTTTATAGTGGTTACGTCGTAACTCTTATAAAGAGGTTACGTCGTAACTAATTAGTCAAAAAGATTTTATAATAATTTTAATAAATTGCAATACGGTTACGTCGTAACTCAATGAAGTAGTTACGCCGTAACTAATAGCGTCGGAATATTAACTATGAAATATTGTAATAGGAGAGATTTAAAATGTACCTTTTGGAGGTGCTCAAATCTCTTAATGAGGTGAATATGAAATACCTTAAATCTTTCATTAACTGCTCCCCGACAGCGGTGCCAAAAAGCTGATGTGCTATTTCATCGTGCTTTTAATATTTATAAAACTTGAATAACTTAGGATAGACAGATACTAACGGGCAGAGTACCCGATCAGATGTAGTAAAGCCTTAGGTAAATCCGAGTATCGTCCCAAGAGAGCTGTGACCTTGAAAGAACTAAGATGATTAGATAAAATATTGATAATATATGGGTAGACAAGGTTGATGTAATCCGTAGATATGCTAATATTCTACTCACACAAACACTAGAAATTTAGGTAACTGAGATAGATAAACGAAGCTTAATAAAGACTACAAATATGAATTGCTTCTCGATACCCAGATTCAATATAGTGGTTAATTATCACCAGACTCCTTTGGTCGATTCGTCATGGCCTATGGTTCTTAGATTCCTCACCAAGATGAGCAGGTCACCCGGCAACGTAATAGCAGTCATTAAGCACCAAATCTACTAGATCTAGACGGTGGGAACCCGGCCGTTAGGAACTTAGATTCCCCCTAACCTCTTAAATACCTCCACTTGATAAGTGATCATTTGGTCAATTCGCACACGAAGAGTGGTCGTACTATGGCCAATTCCTTCCATACTTTGCTATCTATCATACAGGGGTCAGTTGGTCATATCTCCCAGCCCTTTAGATACTACCAAGCTTATAATACTACCAAGGCTAGCGATCTATGGAAAGACTAGCAAATGTCTATAAAGAATTGTAGAGAATAACAGTAACATAAATGCAAACTTTAATTAATAACATGAATTCATAATATAAGATCTAGAAAAATATAAAAAGAATCCAAACTCGAATACAAGGGAAATCGTAGACGAGGACTTCGTTATTCATGCTCCTAAACCATGATTCTTCTTCTGTGTTTTGATCTCCCCAAACCCTAGAAGGTTTGGGAAAGGAGACATATCAAATACTGATGAAATCATCGACTATTTATAGGCTTCAAAATAGTTACGGCGTAACCCTATTAGGTAGTTACGCCGTAACTTCCTTCAATCTCCAGTGCTTATCCATTGGCTACGGCGTAACTTTGTTTGTTGTTACGCCGTAGCTGCTCTAATCCAGTGTAAATCTTGGTTACGGCATAGCCTAAGCTGATGGCTACGCCGTAGTCTATGTAATCAGTAGTTACGGCGTAACCTAAGCTGAGGGTTACGCCGTAGTCTTCGAAATCTTTAGTTGCGTCGTAACTTCATCACTTGGTTACGCCGTAATTAAGAGAAAGTTGAATCAATAGTTCCTGAAAACGTCCAATTGCAGTTTCCTTACTTCGAATGCGTCCTGAAATGAAATAACAAGGAATAAGGATGTTTTCACTAATAATATATTCAAAATGTGATGATAAAGGGGGAAATTAACGCTAAGAAACTCATGACTATTTGATGTTATCAATGACTTGACTAGAAATTGAATGAATATCCAAACTAGGTAGGGTGAGGCCATACGCCCATGCCTATGACTGTGAGAGTGAACATATGAGCATGTATTGTTGTTATCTTAATCAACGAATATAACGTTTAGTTTTTATAAATGAAATGATATGTGATTTTCTAATTTAACTGAAATTTATATACTACATGAAAATAAATCCTAAGAAATAGAAGTACCAAATTATAAAATTATCAGTTGTAAGCACTAAGTGCCAAAAATTATTGTCCATCCTTATTAAGAATACTGGAAGCATTTAATTGATTATAACACATGTCAATATGTTCCAATTTAGTAGCTAATTAGCGAGCAAGGGATGATGTTGAAGACTATTTCCTCATCACGTCAAATAATAAATAACTCTATTACACTTTTCACATTTCTCAATTGTTCATTATATAAAAAAAATTATTTATTTATTTATACTTGACAACGACATCACACTTGAAATCTGATCCTCGAGTTAAACCATCCAAATAGGCAAGTCCTGGGACCCGAACTACTAGGAGAGACCCGCGAAAAGAAACATCTAGAACTCACAAATTCGCACTAAAAAAAATACGGATTTTTTGTCACTTACGAGATTCGAACTCGGATAAAACCCATCCCCAAACTCCAGAGAGCTAAGTCAGTTGGTTCATTATATACAAATTGATTCAAAAAAATGATAAGAAGGAACAAAGATTTACTTTTTATTCGATACACACTTGCTTGGTAAATTACCAAATGATGTCCCGTATAATTGCAACTCTCTTTAAAAGAAATAAACATTAAATAAATATACAACATAATCGGATCATCCTAAGCAAAGCCAAAGGTCCGTTTGGTTCATTGTAATATTTCGTAATTGGACGTTATTGTAATTTGATTACATTACGTAGGGTGTTTGGTTTGCATAATAAATGTAATTGTAATTCAAATTACATTACGTAGGCTGTTTGGTTTGCAATGTAGTTTTAATTAAATCATTCCAATTCAAATTATATCAAGTGAGGGAATTCAGAGTATATAGCAAGTTGGAAGGAAAGTTTTGAATTACGTTGTAATTCAGTATATTATAATTCAAAGCATCTGGTTTTATAAATTATTACTATTATTATTATTATTATATAAATAATAATAATAATAATAATAATAATAATAATAATAATATATAATAAATAATAATAATAATAATAGTATTATTATTATTATTATATTTATTATTTAATAAAATATAATATTACTAATATTTTATTATTATTAATAATATTATTTTGTTATTACTAATATGATTATTATATTATTTTTTATTTAATAAATAATATTATTATATTATTATTATTTAATAAATAAATTATTATTATTTTATTATTATTATTATTATTATTTTATTAATAAGATTATTAATTTACTATTATTATTAATAATATTATTATAATATTATATCATATTATTATTTTATAATAATAATAATTATTATTGTTGTTTATTTATTTATTTATTATTATTATTATTAATGTTTTTTTCAATTACATTACATTGCGAGTCAATAAAACACAATGACAAATTTTATCAATTAGAATTCCATATTCTAACTTTTTGAATTACTATTCATTCAAACTATAATTCCTTCCAAAAATTACAATTCATTCAAAAATATAAATTACAATTCTTTCAAAAATATTCTGTGAAAAAACGCACTCTAAGAATATGAGTGGTATAATCTTTTTCCCTCCCAAAATACTACCTCATTCCCACATTAGTTACACACTATGACTTTTAAAGTATCATTTCATCAACTTTGGACTTAAATATATTTCTTTATATTATGTACTCCTTCCGTCTCAAAATTATAGTCCCCTATTGACTTTTTCGGTTTTTCTTTTACAACTTTGACCTTAAATATTTTTGTTTATGTTATATAATAGTTAATACAAATTATATGAATGTGTTTTAAATGTATTTTTCATTAGTATATTTTTCATCAACTATTGTATAACACAAACAAAAATATTTATGGTCAAAGTTAAAAAAGAAAGACCGAAAAAGTCAATAGGGGACTATAATTTTGGGACGGAGGTATTAATACTTAATGAAAATTATACAAATAAAAATACATTTAAAAACTTAATCCATTCATATATCTTGCATCAAGTATTATATAACACGAACAAAAATATTTAAAACCGATTAACCCTTTCTATATATTTTTAGTAGTGGACGATAAATTTGGAACAACTTATATGGAAACGTAAACAATGTATTCATGAAAGTAATTAAATCACATATGTTCGGCTTATATATGTTCAAAACATTTTTTAACTAGAAATGAGCTAAAAATAAGTTACACAAAGAGAGATAGAACGTCACATGAGTTATAAAATCACTTTATCGAATTAAGGGAGTTTCTCTTAGATCTATTGGAAATCCACTTGAAAGAGAGGGTTTTAACGTCGTTAAGAACAATGTCTTTATTTTGTTTCTTGAATTTGAAAATCACTTGGTTTTGAGACATACATTCAATTTCATATATGTGTAGTCTATATTTATGTTTTATAACTAGGATTTGATATCAATTATTATGCTTATAGATTATTCTCAACTATAACCGACCTATTTCTATTCAAAAGACGTGAATAAATTCCCAGGGGCCGTGTTTAGCACTGCACGGCCAAAATTACTTCCTAGTAGTAATAAAAGTTAATGTCAAGACAGAATGTATATAGATTCCAGATGACGGGACACATAGACTCATCCACAACCGCATATACAAAACGCGTAGTAAACACGTTTAATGTCACCACCAGCGACCTCAGCTCACTCCTTCTCTCTCAGTGTATTTGTTTTGTTCTTCCATAGTACAATAATGCAAAAAGAATGTAATACTCGTTATAGTACAATAATGCAAGATGCTAGTTATAGTACAATAATGCAAAAAGAATGTGATACTCGTTATCCTCCACAACCGCTCTTTCTTTGTGTATAGATTCGAATGCTTTATAAAGTCAATAGTCTTTTAATTTCAATATCGTAATAAATATAATGTGAAGACAGACTAAATATAGATAACACCAGCGACCTCTCTCAGTGTATTTGTTTTGTTCTTCCAGATCTTGTGAGAAGTACTCCTTCAATTCGAATCATTTTGTAACCTAAATTAAACGCCCTTTTTAGTCATGAGTTTTCAAGATTACACAAACATGGTTTTTTCACCCGATGACTTTGCTCACTTAAAAATCCCCCTTGAAAATATACTTTCCGCCACCAACAACTTTGCTGACGAAAATATCAACGGCAGAGGTGTAGTTGGAAACCTTTACAAGGCGCAGATTTTGTGGTCGGGTGAGTTGATTGATATCCGTGCTCAGAGGTTAAATAAAGACATGGAGGATCGAGAACAACAGTTTTGGATGGAGATTTCCATGCTTTCTACTCTCAAGCATAAGAATCTTGTTTCATTAGTTGGGTTTTGTGATGAGAATGATGAGAAGATTTTCATTTACGAGAATGACATGAGGGTAAGTCTTGATAACCATCTAAGTGACTGTATGCGGTTGACATGGGTGCGAAGATTGGATATAGCTGTCGGTCTTGCGAATGTGTTGAGTTACATTCATTATGATGAGCTACGAGACTTTAGCGTAATACACTGAAAAATCAACAATGGCACAGTTATATTAAACGATAACTGGGAGCCTAAGCTATATGGTTTTGAACGTTCCATGAAGATCAATGCATCTCAAAGGCACCATTCATTTCATACTAACAAACTTCCGTATGTGAGTGGGTATGTAGACCCAACATATATTGACACTAAAAGTGTGAACCACAAGTCATATCTACTCCTTTGGGATAGTATTGGTTGAACTACTGTGTGGCAGGGAATATTATAATGATTTGGCTCCGCTTGCCATTGCCCTTTATAGAGATAAAAAACTCACCAGTAGAGTTAATCCGGAACTATTGAAACAAATGGACTTGCATTCATTCAACATGTTAGCGGAAATAGCGTATGAGTGTTTGGACAATGAACGATCGCGACGCCCAAATATAAATGACATTGTCCCAAGACTCGAGAAAGCTTTGGAAATTCAATTGAAACCAGATATACTCTGTATTTATTTATAAGTTCTACTTTACTAATTAGCGTGTTTATTGCAATTGATGTTACAGGCTAAAAACTCAATAGCTGAAGGTACATCATCATCATCCATGCAGGAGAAGGTAACTAAATTCTCTTGAATTTAGGCCATTGTGATAAAATCCTTGGCAACTAAAAAAAAAGGAAAAATAAGAATAACAACACAAACGTCATGGGTAGAGTTTGGAGCAAACATTTTCAAAGTGGGTTTTTGCATTTTGAGGGGATTTTAATTAATCTTATTTGTAGGTTTATGAGATTATTTCGACTCGGCTTATAATATATAAGCTTAAATTTCTTGACGTATTTTGTAACTTATGAGCTTATAAAGGTTTATCTATCCTTAATAAACCACAGTTAGAAAAAGTCACCTGTCAATCCCTCGACTAAAATTGTTATCTTAACTAGGAGTTTTTAGTTGACTCTTGTGTTTCCAAAATAAATTTAACAAAATAAGTACTTATGAAAATATTTACTTTATAATGGTACTTATTTTCCTTTGTTAGCGGTTAATGACTTTTATACAAGATTTTTTACTTTACTGAATTTGAATCATTTTCATCATGAATGGGATTATTTTGTTCACTCTTCCACAATAAGAGCATAAAAAATTATACTACAAAACATTCATGAAAAGATCAATTCCATTCTGATTCAGTCCCTCTATTAAAAATCACATGTCATTTTTAATCACATGTGATTTACGTATGAAATTTACGTATGAAAATATCACAGGTGATTTGTGGAATCACACGTGATTTCTAACATACAAATCACATGTAATTTTTCCAGACGCATTTTTTAATACTAAAACAAAACTCAAAAAAAAAATGTCGATATGATGTCGAAGTGCCCCTCTATTGATAGATAAAAAAATTCTAGTCGCGATGGTGTATTTTTTGTCGCTTAACGATTTACTTTTTGCAAGATATTTTATTTTCAAAACTAAGGGTGTTTTTTTTTTTTTTTTTTTTTTTTTTTTTTTTTTTTTTAATGAAAAAATAGATGACTAGA
The DNA here is from genome assembly GCA_019973895.1 of Chrysanthemum seticuspe. NCBI lineage: Eukaryota > Viridiplantae > Streptophyta > Magnoliopsida > Asterales > Asteraceae > Chrysanthemum > Chrysanthemum seticuspe. The sequence goes on from BPTQ01000001.1 coordinate 24,173,227, forward strand.
ATTGATTCATTAGGTCGATAGAGAACTTGAGGTCTATATTGAACTTAACTAAGGTAATTCCATATCCCCCTTCTCAAAATCTGAAAATTTGATATTTGCTCAAAAATACTTCAAAGACATTGTACATTATCCATCAATTGTTATAAACTAGAAGGGCACCCGCGCAATGCGGCGGCGGGTACCCGGTGACTACTTTGTGGCGAGCAAATGTTTTATATTTAAAAATCTTAGTTAGGCGACCAACATTTTTTTTTCAATTTTTTTAACAACAAAATTAAATTTTATTAATAATAAAAAAATCATTACATAATAATTCAAAGACATTTAAAAACATTACAAATACACAGTTTAGCCTTTTTATGGTTAAGTGAATATTAAGTACCCGATCTAGCCTTTTTATGGTTAAGTGAATCTTGATAAGGGTCAATACCGACCTCGACAATAAACGATAATCCCGAAAAATTAGTCACTTTGGCATTTTAAAGTTCAAGTATATCACAATTTTATGACTAATTTTCGGATTAACCCACTTATTATAACCATATCAGCCCAAAATTAACCAATATAAATCATTATAGTCCAATAGGCCAAATTCCATATCCACTAACCAACCCTAATTCTTAGGGATACATAACATAGACTTATAATAATTTGTCTTATTACCAACCCTAATCTCACATACTAAAACCATGCCTACCACTTATCCTTTATCTCCCAAACGCACTACCAATATCCTATTTTTCTTTCTTTCTCATAGTATCAACAACAACCGCAACAACTACAATCACCATGCCCCGTTGGTTTCTTGCTGCATATCTTTGAATCACAAACCCACTTCAAATACCCTCTATGGTTACTTTCGGCTTGACACAAACATAACTTAGATCCGTTTGTTCGTTTTTGACACAAACTGAAGCTTCATCACGTCTTCAAGATCTTTTAGTGTCTCGAGTAGGTTACGAGACAAAGATTGAATATAACAGGTTTGTTATCATTCTTTCTTTATATTCGGATAAAAAAAGAGATGTTGTAACATTCACAAATCTATGATGATATCCTCTTTCGTTTTTGTCTTTAAGAACGAAACTTGGAAAGTTAAAAGAGGAACCTGAGATCACGTGTTTTCTTATTTGTTTGAGATGGGTTTTGTTGTTGGTTGAGGTAATACTTTTATTCGAAGCAAGATCGATGACGGGTTATGTTTAAGCTTGAAAGATATTTCAAGATCTATTCTTCAAAAGGATTTAACCTGAGATCTCGAAGTCTTTTTTTTTCGTGTCTTGGTGTAGTTAAACGAGAGTTGTGTGAGTGTAGCGAGGGTTTATGGTTGTAGTTATTATTATTTTTTTATTTCGGCTACAAGATATTTGAAAAGATCTACCATAAAGTTTTTGTTTGGGAAGCAGTTGATCTCGTGAGATGGGGAGTGAGATACTTCAGGGCCTGTTTGTAAAATTAAAGTGTCTGTCTGGATATATGTTGTCTGTTTGTAGATAACTAAATGGTTGTTTGTTTTGTGTGCCGAATAAAGTGCCTTAATCAGAGAAAATTACTGGTATACCCTTTTATATGAAATATGTGGGATTATAGGTTAAGAATGGGAGGGTAAATATGTAAAAGCATAATTAAGAGGATGACTTAATTTGGAGACCCTCCACCCCATGACTTTTTCTATGAAGTCATCTTTTTATTTTAAGCCCCAAACAAACACCCATTTAATGACTTAATACATTTACATATTTATCTATTAAGACTCTTTAAGTCCTTATCAAACACCACCTGAGTGTTTTGCTTGTGGTTGTGTTGTTGATTGTAGGTTTTTTGTGGGTATTTATATCCCATAAGTTAGAGTATACATTAAAAGCATGAATTAAAAATGTATTAATGATTTAGGCGTTTTTTTCTAAATTATATTACAGTTTTCTTTTTCCATTAAAACATATTTAATGGAAGATATATGTTACGAATTGGGCTCTTTAAGACATTCAAATGAAATTCAGACAATCCAAATCTCATTGACTAATGGCTCTTTGATTTCCTATTAAGGAAATGTTTTTGGTCTTAATTTTTTTAAGACTTCTTATATTAGAAAGTCCCAAATATTTTATATAGTAGTATAGATTATGTACATATAAAATTAATCAACCAAGAAACGGGAGATATGAATTCTCCCTGCCAACTAATACTTGATAAAAAAAACATGTATATCATGTCCTTATGATGCACATTACAAACGATTAAACTATTTTTAATTAATCAAGTTCCTTCGTTAACCCATGATTACACGGGCACAATAGACTAGTATTATGATATAATAATCTTATATAAGCTCATTAGCTTAAGCATATTAGGATATAATAGCATATAAACTCATAAGTCTTAGAATAAGCCAGAGATTTCGAGATTGTGCGATATAAGCAGAAATCACATAAGCCAAGCCTACAAATAAGCTTAAACAAACACCCTTTGGTGTTGGGACGTGTCAATTTTATGTGCCGAGCATGTGAGGCCAGTTTAGTCATTTTACCTCATAATCTTTTTTTGTTAATTTAAACTTATAAACTTAAATCAACATATGAGTGTGAATGGTATCAATTACTTGCTAAAATTATCATTTTGTTACCATGTAATATGAATCAGAAGTTTAATTTTGGATTTAATTAATTTGTTTGAGTGAACTTGAGTCTCTATGAGTTTGGTAATATAAAAGATAATAAGAATCGGAGGATGATGATGAAGGAGAATGGAATGACTAAACTCTTAGGCACATGGGACTAGGGGTGTAAACGAGTCGAATTGAGTCGAACTTTGGCAGGACGCGGCTCGACACTATTATGTTCATTTCAAGCTCGACTAGATAAAGTTAGAATTCGGCTTGAGCTCGGCTTGAAAAGGTCGATTTATTTGTATTGATGTGTGTTTTTCAATCAACTAGAGTTTACATATAAGATAAAATTTGAATTCAGCTCGAGCTCGACTAGAAAAGCTTGATACATTCATAAATAATTTTTTAAACATAGTGTATTTACATGTAAACCCTTAAACTATACATATTATATATAAAAAGCTCGACAATAACTCGAGTTATATAAGCTCGACTCGATAAAGATTTCGAGCTTATTTTTGGGCTCGAGCTTAGGCTTAAGGCTCGATAAAGCTCGACTCGAATGAGCTCGATTTGAGTTCGAGGTTGAGTTACTTAATAAAAGCTCGACTCATTTTACATCCCTACATGGGACTGACGTAATGGCACAAGGGTAATTGTAATGTTAGGAAGGATTTCGAGCTTATTTTTTGGGCTCAAGCTCAAGCTCAAGGCTCGATAAAGCTCGGCTCGAACGAGCTCTAGTCGAGTTCGAGCTTCTTACACCCCTACATGGGACTCACGTAATGGCCCAAGGGTAATTGTAATGTTGGGAAGGATGAACTTGGTGTGAAAGTATTGTTTTAGGGATGGTTGGTAAAATTATTTGGTGGGATGTATAGAATGTGAAACATTGATATAAACACGTGAATGAAGTTTGTCATCTTATATTCTCATCTAAATTAAATAAGAACCAAGAGAAAAAGTGTATACACCAAAAGTCACTTAGGTAGTGTTTATTTGTAGAAAATATTCTTGTTTTTCTGTTTTTAGATTCATTGATAAGGGATTGGTTTTTCTTCTTTAAAAAAGAGTTGAAAATTTTGAAAACCCGTTAAGATGGAGTTATATTGTTTTCTTTTAAAAACATTACATCGGATTGCAACTGAAACGCCCCAAACCAAACTCAACAATTTAAAAAAAAATGTATGACTAAAACTAACCTTCTGTCATTTATTAAGTACACTTTTATAATATTGTTAAAAACCAAATCCCGAAGACATCTTTATAAAAAAAAATTAGACTCAATTACTTTTAAAATGATAGGTTGCACAACTTCTATGGGGCCACAGTTGATTTTATACGATTTTTCGAAGATGGCCAAAAACTAGAACAAACCCATTTTTGTTGCCCGGATGAGAATTTAGGCCGGGCATCTAGCCGTGTGCGGCTAAATCCTTAGTCACACGGCTAAAAGCCACTGTTAGCAAATGCATACATTTTCGGAAAACCAACTTTCCGGACCATACATTTTACGAAACCTTCCAAAATTCATTAAAACTTCATTAATACTATAAAGATGCAAAGTTTACCATTTTACTAAGTGCATAAACAAGTTTTACAAAAGTACATGAGTTATACCAAACACCCCGTTTGACACAAAAAGCATCCCTTATTCTAAGATCTTACATACATTCATAAGACTACAATTTAACATTTTGACGTATCAAAAGACATAATTTAAAAACAAATTTATATTGAACTTGGGGGTTCAAACTTGATTAAGCTTGGTCAAGATCTTCTAGTTACCCTTTAAGCACAAAATGATCAACAAGCTTCTACATCTTAGTTTTTTCTACTTCACTCCTTGTCTTTACATTTATCTACACCGCTTGCACTTACAAACATCAACAACTAAAAAGTAAGATAAATGCTTAGTAAGTAATTGGCGTAACTATATCACCAACGCATAATCCAAACTCCATCGATAATAACATACATTTAGCTAGTTTTACCAAACTAACTAATTGTTATCATAGCATACCTTTAGCTAGTTTCATCAACTAACTAACTATCATCATAACATATCTTTAGTTAGTTTCACAACTAACTAGCATCATAACACACTTTTAGCTAGTTTTATCAACTAACATCATAACATACTTTTAGCTAGTTTTACCAACTAACTAACATCGTAATATACTTTTAGCTAGTTTTACCAACTAACTAGTTATCATGAGCATTATTACCATAACTCAACATATGACAAAGCATGGTAAAACAAGTTAAGACCGAATTACTCACCTCAAATCCGCAACTAATCTACTTCATAAGGTCAAACTTTATGACATGAATCCTATATGAAAACTAACTCATTTATAGCATACTATTCAACATATAATACATGTATCCACTACCTACTCCCTATACTAAATACCCATTACTATTCAAACTCATGATCATCAATTTTGATCATATGAATGTTTTCCCATATTCCAAATATTCATCTATTTACATATGATCATCATACATGATTTTACAAAATCCCCAATTCTTTAAATTAGGTAAAATTATTAATTCATTACAAATTATCAATGGGATCTCATCCTCTTATCTTAATAACACATTAATTTAACTAAAAACTCAATTTTCTCAATATCCCTAATTCACAACTCATGCACCATAAATTAAAACACAAGATTACTACAATTTAAACACACTTACTTGTTGTCTATAGTATCTAGGGCTGAGTTATTGATGATTACACAATTTCTTTAATCAATTTACTCCCACAAGATATTTCCCTCTCTTGGAACTTGTGAGAATGGTCTAATAAAGTCAGCCATTCTAGTTAGGCTATGTTTGGCTAAGCTTAAATTTCGGCTTATTTTTAATAAGCCCCAAGTTTACGGCTTATTTTGAGACTTGTTGGCTTTTATAAGTTTATCATATCATAATAAACTTATATAAGCTGACAAGTCTCAAAAGAAGCCACAAAATCGGAGCTTATAAAAAATAAGTCCAAACCGGCTTATGTTAAATAAGCTTAGCCAAATAGGTCCTTAGCTATAAGATAAGTTAGTGGAAGTTTGAGTCCTCCCTTTAGTTTTATTTCTCTCATGTTAGCCATAATTAACTTCCTTACTATTATACTTAACTTACTTTGTGAACTCGAAACTTAAAAGGCTCCTAATATATTAATCATAATCAATTACAGCTACAAAAGCAATATAATATAACATAAAAGTACATCATTCTATTTCGGGGTGTAACAGCAACGATGGGCGGCAACGACGAGGATGGAAGGTGGAGATTTTATCAATAGTGATTAGGGTTAGAATGAGATATTTAAATGGTAGATTGAGAAATTCGTTTTTTTTTGTTAGAGATAAAAATTGGATAAGGGTATATTAGGGTTTTAATTATTCTTGGTAAAATTTAAAAAGTGAGAATTTTAGTTTTTTGAAAATTGTTAAACAGTGTGACTAAACGGGTTTTCAGTTTTTCAATTTTCTTATAAAAAATTTCTTAAAAAAATGAAATATTGTTTCACCAACTAAATACATCCTTAGCTTCATTTATGTTTATGTTGACAATGAGCACATGTCGTGTTTGTTCTCAAATCAACACTCAACCAAAGACATTTTGTGGTTAGGGGGTGTGTAGAATTCGGGTTTCACCCATAAATACAACAACAGAAATCGAACCGAACTGAGAAAACTCAAACCGAATTTGCCAAAACCGAACCGAACCGAAATAATATTCGGTTACACACACACACACATACATACATACATACATACATACATATATATATATATACATACATACATACATACATACATATATATATATATATATATATAGAATGAGGTTCATGTAAGATAGTAATTAAAGTAAGATAGTGTAAGAAGCCAATAAAATAGTGCCAAGTGGATGCTTAATTTATTTAAGTAAAACAACTTAATTAAATAAATAAAAGGGTATAATCGTAATCTTGTGTTAACCCTCTTGGCTTGAGATCCTTTGTTTCAGTCAAAAATATTATCCTTGTTTGTGCCTTCGTATACATTTTCATCTGAGCTACCAGCCGCCATTGTCATTTTCTTTACTCTACGACGCCGCATCCATTTATTCATTGTGAATAACTGATACAGATCATGTGTCATTAAAACCATAACTACTAACAGTGGCGAATACCTAAACATCGTTAACAAGTCCAAATACTATCCGTACGTTGTGTCTCATCACTGGCCGCGTGTATCATAACTGGTTGATCGATTATGTGTAGATAAGCTGACGTTTATCATAGCCTCCGTCGTAGCCTAAATCTTTTTATCATATCGTAGTTTCGAACAAGTTGATATGTTTATGCTCGCGAGATGTTTGTGGGTGTTTCATTTTATGCGTCTATAGTCACGTTGAAACTATGAAGAATTCTGGAATGTCACAAAGGCCATTGATGCTTGACTTGGGCATATTGGTGCATGCGTCAGTTATTTTGCAACGTGTATCTCTAAATGTTTTGTCCATAAATCACCCATTGGTGTGTTCTTATTTGGTTTTCATATTTTTATTTCTTACTTGGTCTTCTTATCATATACTTAAAAGAGCCATGATATGATGCGTCAATTTTTATTGAAGTATGTAACATTTACAAATCACTTAGTAGTGTGTATCCAAATGGGTTAGACGTGTAACATTTACAAATTACTTGAGGTTAATAGCACCGCAATGTATCATACTTGTCACTTGCACTTTTTATGTGTATTGAACAATTCATTGCTATTCTATAACCTAAACTTGATTTTTATTGTATTTTTTGCATATTTTATGACAACTATTATACATATAGTAGCAAAAAAATGAGAGGTAAAATGGTATAAAGTAAAATGGTCATACGTATATTGTATATTAAAAATAATTGTCCGATACATATAAAAAATGCAAATGACAAGTATGATAAATTACGGTGTCATTAGCCCAAAATGGATTTTATGTATCACGATTTATGTATTATTAGTGCTTGTGTATCTAATTTTTATTCTGTTAATATGAAGAGATTTTAATCTACTTTTGTTTCTAACTATATTATGTTAGTAGAGTAAAAATTAGATGTGAATCAAACAAAAGGTGTATCAATTCATAAAGCACACATTACGTTATTTTTAATATTTATAAAAAATTACTACACCGTAATATATTTCACTATGTAACACAATTATGTGCAACAAAGTTGAATATTAAAAATGGTGATGATAAAACGATGGGAAGAACGCAGATAGAAAAGAGGTGCGTGGGTAGGTGGACAAAGTAAAAGTTGTCAAATTAGTCATTTGTTTCAAGTTATTTACAAAACCACAATTTATTTAATTTGATGTATTAAAATGAATATTGATACATCCGACGGCTGATATTACTTCCTATTCTATTCTATTTTAGTACACTATCTTACGTTAACCTCCCTCTATATATATATATATATATATATATATATATATATATATATATATATATATATATATATATATATATATATATATAGTAATTAAATACATAAATAATTAAAATTAAGTAATTCAGGTTATTTGGTTTAGTTTCGGTTATTCTGTTTGGTTTAATCAAATTTGAATTAGGTTCGGTTCATTTTCGGTTTAACAGAAAAAATTTAACCGAATTAATAAACCGAAAAACCCGATAACAAAACCGATGAACACCGCTATTTGGGGTCAAGTCTAAGGTTAATAGGAAACCTTATTGACATATAATATAAACGAATAGGATGAACCCGTATTCATTTAAATTTATTTAAACCACTTGTTTTTTGCGTTACCCAGAGTTTAAATTATTTTTAATGTTTGAGTTAATTCATAAATTATATCGTATTGAATTTATTAATTTTAATTTATCTAACCAAAATTCAGATCTCAAAACTTTTAGGAATTCTAATGTAAGACACAAAAGTTTGTTTAATCAACGTAATACTAAAATCTAGTCATAATTTAAATTAATTTGCTAAAATTTAAATATAAGTTATAAATATTTGTATTTAAGTTTAAAACATAGAAAAAATATTATAAACTTTAAAGTCATGGACAATTTTCGTAAAGTAGGATAATTGGCAGGGACTATTTATGTAACGTTTGCGCTACATGGGCAGGCAATAGTTTTAACCTAAGGACTTTTCTGCAAGCTTAAGTGAACTGGAGGGGCGGTTTATGCACATTTTTCTTTGAAGATTACTATTCACTGAATAGTAATTCCTTGTTAATATCGAAAATGCACGCTCTAATAGGATATCTCTTATTTTAGAGTTGACTAGGAGCTTCTAGCCTTTTATTATATATCTTTTCAAATACATTTTAATTTATTTTCATGCTCTTCAACTTTAGTGTTTTTGGAGGTCATAGGTTTTGTTTCCAATCATTGATCAATCATTAATGTGATACATGTCAAAAAACAGTTCCAACACCTCAAAATAGAACTACAAGCTATAAAATCAGCAACCAAGGCGTTTGATGTTTCCCATTGCATCGGAAGAGGAGGATTCGGAAAAGTTTACAAGGGAGAACTCGTCCATTCGAAGTGGCAGTCAGTTGTTGCTCTGAAGCGTCTAGATCGTGCATTTGGACAAGGGAACCCTGAGTTTTGGAAAGAGATCATCATGCTTTCTCTCTACAAGCATGACAACATTGTCTCTCTCTTAGGGTTTTGTGACGATTGTGACGAGAAGATCCTTGCATACGAGTATGCGTAAAAAAAAAGCCTCGACTTGTATCTTAATGACAAAGATCTCACGTGGGTACAACACCTTGAGATATGCATTGGGGCGGCTCGAGGGCTTGCTTATCTTCATAATCCTGGTCAGTCCCAACAAAGAGTCTTGCATCGTGATATTAAAAGTTCCAATATTTTATTAGATGAAAACTGGAATGCAAGGATCGCAGATTTTGGTCTATCCAAGTTTGGTCCCGCAAACCAGCAGTACACTTTTCTTGTTTCCCATGCTGTAGGGACGATTGGGTATTGTGATCCGGTATATGCAGAGACGGGTTTACTAACTAAAGAGTCAGATGTTTACTCGTTTGGGATAGTGTTGTTTGAGGTGTTGTGTGGGAGGTTATGTATTCGCAACAAGCAGGATGAGCGCCAACCTTTGACCGAATTAGTTCGTAAATGCTACAAACAAAACACCATGGATGAAATCATTTATGGTAATATTAAGGATGAAATAAATCCTCATTCTTTGAAGGCGTTTACAACAATTGCTTATCAGTGCTTGAAGAGAGTACGGGAACAACGTCCGTTAATGACCAAGGTAGTGACAGCACTTGAAAGCGCACTACAATTGCAAGTAAGTTATTTTTTGTGTACTTTTTGTAATAATCGTTCATGTTTAGCAGTAATGATTTTAATCTACTTTTCTATATTATAACCCAAAGATAAAATAAAGGATATTGTGTTTGAACTAAAATATGATTTTGTTCAACAGTAATATGATTTCTAGAGTAAGATGGTCTATGTGGTTTTCAAGATATTAAGGATTTTGTCCTTGGACTTTGTTGATTACATGAATAGTTTGTAATCAGTATAGTTCACATATAGAGGTCTCTTATTCAATATAACCATACGTACTTATAACATAATCTATGCCTTCTTATTAGGTCTCTAATGTGCCACCACCACCTAGCCTATCTCCTGCAGAATCGCCAGCTTCTCCAAATGAAAGTTCTTTAATCCGACATTAATGCAACAAAGGTATGTGGATTAGTTGAACCGCAAGTGCTAACATGATATCCCACAAAGTAACACATTATATTTTGGTGTAGGTTTATCAGTATGTCTAAGAGGGCACATACCAAGAAAAGTTGGGTCGCAGTTGATTCAATTTAATGTCGTTGTGTCTTTGTATCCTCTATTCCATAGTGATTCATATGTTATTTTCAAGTCATTGTATGCATTTACTTAAATTGCCTTTTCGATTGGGTTGACATGTAAACAACCAATTGTTGAAAAAACAATGTTTCGGCTCAATTTGGGCTTTGGAAATGGACCTTTTGGACTGAAATTCTCTTCACTTTCTTAATTAGTTATGGGCTTTAAGCTCTTGGTTTAGTCTACCACTAATCTTCAAATAATCCCTTCTTAATCTTCAAAATCTTCATATATAGAATCTTTTGCTCCATAATTATATATAAAATACCTACAAAATAAAATAACAAAATAGAAGTAATATTTGTAAGAGTTATTAAGAATCAAGAAACTGGTATACACAATACTTTAGAGCCACATGTTGCTTTTAAAACTTGATAAATTAACATCGATCTCTGTATTTTAATATGCAGGTATTGATAATTCCAAGCTAATTTGCTTAGAGGAAATACATAGATTTTGTTTAGACATTTCTCTTAGAGCATTGGGTGTGGGAGGTATCATGGCTCGCCGTGGCTGAGGTGGCAGCTCGCCGTGCGTCGCCACCATACCGTCCCCCTTCGCCGTCCCTTGCCGTCGGGGATTTCGCCGTCTGCACGACGAGCTTGAAGTTGTACATTTGTTTTTCTCTTTTTTCTTTTTATTTGTTGAGTTTTTATTTGTGGAGAGGATAAATATTTTTGAAGATGAAGTGTTTTTTTATAAAGATTGAAAGGTTCGTGGAGGAAAAAAGAATGCAAACTGATGAAAAACACAAATTACATTGAACACTTAACTGAAAACAAGAAATACATAATAAGCTTAAACATTAAAAACTACAACGCATACTGATGAATTTTGAATTTGACTTTGAATTGTGAATCTGATTTTTGAATTTGAATTTGAAAACCACCCCTTTAAATAACAAACTATAACCACCATTTTTTCACATTTGCATCAATTCAAACTTTCTATCTTTGTAGCTCAAAAAAAAAAAAAAAAATGTCTCAAAATCCGAAGTGGAACAAGTTTGAAGAAATGTTGCTTGCGCAAGTTTGGATAGAAATTTTGCAAGCTCTAGATATGGAAAATAACCGTTCCGAATTATTTTTTTGGAACGACGCTATGGAGATGTTCAATGATGAGACTACCGATGACCATCGTACCAAAAATTCAATCACGGGAAAATGGACGAGGATTAACGTTGATTGCAAAAAATTCAACGCTATTTACAAACATTTGCAGCGTCGAAGTGGTGAAAATGACCACACTCATCTCGAGAATGCGAAACTAAACTTTGAGCAAAAAATTGGTGGAAAGGAGTTCAAGTATGTTCACGTTTGGGAGATTTTGAAAAATTACCCGAAGTGGGATGTCGAAGATCCGATCCATTAGTATGTGTTGTATTTTTTTTACCAGTGTCGTTTTTTTTTCGTATCGTGTTTATTTTTATTATTATTGTGTTATGTATTGTATTTTTATTTTTAATGAAATGAATTTAGTTTATCTGGAAATTTGAATAAAAAAATAAAGTGGTAGTGGTGGGTCTCAAATGAAGAGGATGAAATTTGTTATGAGGGAGGGGGTTTGTTGTGGTTAGATGTGGAGGTTAGTTATGCTGATGTGGTAGTGACGTGGCAATGATGAAAAGTTATGATATACCTCCCACACCCAATTCTCTTAACTCCCGATTTCCGTGTTACCTGACCTTCATCCTTTAAAGCAGAGTTGGTAATTTTGATCCGTTTGTCTCAAAATGGGTTGACATGAATATTATTTTTTCTCCCGTCAATCAAATTTGTCTCAAAATATTTTGGTGTCGCTCGATGGCAAAAAGGGTAACTTTTTTATATGGGTCCAACAGGCAACAAATCAACAATTTGTGTCCTTATATCAACTTTATCTACTCTTTTTGCCAACTAAATATTGTAGTACTAAAGTTTCTATGATTCAGTTTTTCTGTAACACCCTCAAAATTAAAACGTAGCAGCGGAAGGCTAATCTGGGTGTTACTTCAAGGATCACAGTCAATAATCATAGAAAACGACTCTAAAAGAGACGTTTTAATAAAAGTCGTTATCATTGAAGAAAAACTCATTGTTTTGTTACAAAAGAACTTCCAAATAGTTAGAGATACACAAAAGATGATTCATGAGTTTCTGGAAAATGATAACTTTATTTTTACACCAAGTTGAAAAGGTCTTGCAAGCTCACTGTGTGCCATAAGGTTTTTTCAGTTATTACCTGAGATAAACATGCTTAAAAGGTCAACAAAATATTGAGTGAATCCATAGGTTTAAAGTTAATCAGTTAAACACAAAAGGATAGATGATAATTGCTTCGAAGACAATTAATCATAGAAAATCACAGATTATTATGCACTAAGCTCATGACACCAATACTCAACTGCATACACCTAATTACTGGTGTACGTGATAGTTTGCCCCGAAGGAGGTAATCGCGAATTACCTAATGCAATTCAAATATAGTGTACCCCAGTTATTTCCGATAACCAAGACGGGGTCACTAATTCCCATAGTACTATCCACAATATCTGCGTTCACTCGCAAGTGACTAATGGTTCATTGTGCAGGGGTCTTTTGGCTAACAACTTAGGCAATGCCAATAATCAAGTAGCGTACATTTTCAAAAAGGCTTGTGTTCTAGTTTATAGCATGTATCTTCCTCGCGGAGTTTGTAAAGATAAGTAAAAGCGAGGCTATGAACTCATCTTGGTAGAAATGATAAAGCACAATGAGATCAAGTATGAAATAGAAACGGCTCCGTCCCGGAACCCAAGTATGAGATGGCAAGTTTCAGAATCATGATAAATGTTTGGTTCACACCAAAATGATAGTGGTTGGAATGATGGTTCGATAGTGAGGTACTAGCGTCGTTTCCACTTGTGTGGGAATGCCTAAAGTTCAAATTCAAAAAATATATTACATTATCCAAGTTATTTATTTGTTAGAAAACCCATTTTTATATATTCGAAATGTTTCCGATATTGATCGATGAAAATAACGATTTCTAGATGTCAAGTGTTTATTTAGTTCATTCAGGAGGCATGCCACATATTATTCCACGTGGCATCTCATAATGCCATATCATTAATCCATGTCATCATTGATTACATGTGCCATGTCAAGTGTTTAAAAATCACGTGTGATTCCATAATTTGAATTTTGTGTTTTTTTAATTTTAAATTTACTAAATTCGGATATATTATAGTGTTTTTATAATTTTATAATTTTATAATTTTAAATTTATAAATTCGGATATATTATAGTGTTTTTATAATTTTAAATGTAGAAAATTCGGTTTTATTAAAAAAAGACATGCATTGGATTCGAACTTGGGTCATTCTTAAGTTATGTAAACAACTTTCCAATAGACTAAACTTATTTTTGATTTACATGTTCCAAAAAATACAAATAAGAATATGTAAAAACAACCAATATATATATATATATATATATATATATATATATATATATATATATATATATATATATTTTCCTTAAATAAAGTTTCTAATAACTATAAACCTATGCATGGCATTTTTTAGGGTTTTTGTTTCACTGATAAAAGGTACGCTCTTCTCCCTCCCTAATGATGAAACTTTGTTACCATGTGTTTCTTTTCTAGGTTTTTGCAGGTTAGACGTTTTCACGTTTTCTTTGGAGGTTAAGCGACTTCTTTAAACACATGTTTTATGTTATAGGTTTGTTATTAAATACCTATCTATTTATCTTCTTTTTTCTAATTCTCATATAACGATTGTTTTTTGAGCTCATTGATTAGGTTTGTACAGGTAAACTCAAATATTAAAAACCACTTAGATTACTGGAGGTGTTCAGCCTGTGACGTCATCTATTGAAAAGAAGGTTTACTCTTACACTTTAATCGATCATACTTATGTGTGTATAATTCTGATTGAGTTTTAATTGTTAGAAGATTTTAGTATTGAACTATTTAGCCCATGCTTAGATTGGATAATTGATTGATATTTGTACGAAAGTATAAGCAACACAAGATGAACAATAGAACCTTTATTCAAACCTAAGCCACAATAGTCAGCTTAGATTAAGTTTACAATAGTATCCGAGATGTTACAAGATTAGATTAATGTCAATGAGACAATAATCATGTAAGTATAAAGACAAGACAAGATCAATGAAATGATCAGAAAGAAGAGAAGAGTGTGATACAATGACTGCACACACAAGTGTGTGTAACCCTAGATTAAGGGACTTATTAAATAGGAGATTAAGTTACACTAAGACCCCTCTAACGGCTATAAATGACTCATCAGCAGAAATGAGAAATCTTCAGCAGAAACCAGCTTCTTGGAACTTTAAACCTTTTATTCTTTGTCCATGATTAACCCCTGTAGAGTCTCTGCAATGAACATAACTTGAAAGCCATTAGCAATTGATAGAATGATATGTTTGCCACAGATTAATACTCCAAAATTTAACATTCCCCCTTAATCTGATGGGCAAACATATCAAACAATATCAATTTTTCACACAAAAATTTATGCTGATAGACAGGGAGGTTTTTAGTGAGTATGTCAACAGTTTGGTTTGAAGATCCAATCTTTTTTGCACTAATAACACCTCTAGCAATTTTTTCCCTGATGAAGTGAACATCAATTTCAAAGTGTTTTGATCTTTCACGGAAAACAGGGTTGACAGCAAGTTGTAAAGCAGATTTGTTATCACAAAAAAGATTAACAGGGAGATTAATATCAACTTTTAGATCCTTTAAGATTTTTTGAATCCAAATGATTTCACAGGCAGCAGTAGACATAGATCTATACTCTGCTTCTGTGGAAGATTTTAAAAGAGTGTTTTGTTTTTTACTTTTCCATGAGATTAGACAATCATTAAAGAAAACACAATACCCTGTTACAGATTTTCTGATTTTCTTGCATTTGGCCCAATCAGCATCACTATATCCTTCAAGATGATTTTCAGAGTTGCTGAAATTGTACCTTAGACCTTTTCCTGGAGCTCCTTTTAGATATCTCAGAACACTGAGGGCACATTCCAGATGAGATTTCAAGAGAGAATGCATATATTGTGTCAGACAATAAACTGAGTATGAGATGTCAGGTCTTGTATGGGTGAGATAGATAAGTTTCCCAAGTAACTTCTGATAACTAGTGATTTTGACAAGTATGGGATCATCAGCAGTCGGAATGTATGGAAGGACAGAGTTGGGTTCCATAGGAGTGGACACAGGTTTGCACCCAAGAAGGCCAAATTCTTTGAGGAGTTCAAGACAATATTTTCTTTGGGAGAGACAAATGTCATTCCCAGTTTTTAGAACCTCAATGCCAAGAAATTTTTTTAGATTTCCCAAGTCTTTAATATGAAATTTTGATTTTAGAAACTCTTTGAATAGGTTTATCTCATCTAGAGGTGGCAAAACGGGCTGGCTGGACGGGCATGGGCTACGGGTCAAACGGGCTATGGGCCAAATGGGCGCGGGCTAAATGGGCACGGGCTAAACGGGCGTGGGCCAAACGGACTCATATTATCGCTTTTAAAAAAACCTAAAACGACGAAATAAATTCATCAAACATAACACCTCATTTATATTTAAAAAATTAAATCTAAGTTTTCTTTAAAAACAATCTAATGTTTAAGAAAAACACGTGTCCATTATGCCCATTTAACTTTCTAAATGGGCAATACATGCCCATTTCAAAAAAAAAGAGGGCCCAAATGTGCCCAAAATTTTTAAGAGTTTGTCTATTTAGCCCATTCTTTTGATTTTGGGCACAAATTGCCACCTCTAATCTCATCAATGCAGTTTCCAGTAAGGACAATATCATCCACATAAACAAGCAGAGCAATAAACTTGTTATTCTCTGTTTTGGTGAACAAAGAGTGATCATTAACCGATTGAACAAAGTTATTTTCTTTTAAAACACTGACAATTTTTTCATTCCATTTCCTGGGAGCTTGTTTTAGGCCATATAGAGACTTGACAAGTTTACAGACTTTATTCTTATTGTTCTCATTACAGAACCCCTTGGGGATGGTCATATAGATATCCTCATCAAGATCACCATACAAGAAAGCATTGTTAACATCAAGTTGAAAAAGAGGCCATTTATTTTTACAGCTAAGGCAATAAGACATCTAACAGTAGACATTTTCACAACAGGAGAAAAAGTTTCATCATAGTCTATTCCTTACCTTTGGTTATAGCCTTTAACAACTAATCTAGCCTTGTATCTATCAACTTCACCATTGGCTTTATATTTGATTTTAAAGATCCATTTGTAGCCAAAAGGAGTTCTATTAGGAGGTAGGTCAGTTATATCCCAAGCATGGTTTTCATTTAAGGCCTCAATTTCAGAGTTCATAGCATCTACCCAATTACTATCAAGGATAGCTTCTTCATAACAGGTAGGTTCAATACTTTTATTAAGACTAGATGCAAAGCAGTAATTATCTTTGTTGAGATTAGAGTAATTAACAACCTTTTCAACACCATATTTGACTTTTTCTTCTACAATAAATTCATTAAGATTACTGGGCAACTTAGAGACTCTGGTTGACCTTCTAGCAGTAGTGGCTGGCAAGCCTCTTTCTTGTTCAGCAGAATCAGGTGTTGTATCAGTAGAATCAGAAGATGCATTAGCAGGATGTGATTCATGTGATATGGTGCCCTCAGGGTGTGTATTATCATCTATAGATGTTGCAACCGGTTCGTCGATCCTAGTAGGATGACTTACCACTGTGCCATGATCATAGGATGTCACTCTCCCTTCATCATTGGGACTTATTTGTGAGTCAAAGAAATTTTTGTGATTTAAATCTTTTGGTACAAAAGTTTCAACAAAAGGTTTTGACAAGGTATTTTTCATTTTGAAGGGAAAAACAGTTTCATAAAATTTGACATCTCTGGAGTAAAAGATATTTTTTGTTTCTAGGCTCAAGAGTTTAGAGCCTTTTTTCTCATTTGAGTAACCAATAAGGACACTTTTTTCAGACATACTACCAAATTTATCAGAGATGTTGAGAATGGTGGCATAGCATAAGCATCCAAAGACTCTAAGGAGGGAGAGTGAAGGGTCATGCGCATACACAAGGAAGAAGGGGGACTTGCCAGACAGAACTGAAGAGGGTAACCTGTTTATGACATAGGCAGCAGTTAGAACACATTCAGGCCAAAGATATAGAGGTAATTCCCCCTGAAACATGAGGGATCTAGCTACATTAAGAAGATGCCTATGTTTCCTTTCAGTAATACCATTTTGTTGTGGTGTATAAACACAAGAAGTTTGATGTAAAATTCCTTTTTCATGGAAAAAGTGTTGAATTTTATTATTGACAAATTCTGTCCCCTTATCACTTCTAAAAATCTTAACATTGTGTTCAAATTGATTTGATAACATATGAGTAAAGTTAACAATGGAAACATAAACATCATCCTTCCCCTTAAGCATATAAACCCACACTGCCCTGGAATAGTCATCAACAACTGTTAAAAAATATTTGTAACCATCTCTGCTAGTGATTTTATATGGTCCCCATACATCAAGATGAACAAGTTGACCAATTTTAGTTGATTTATGTTCACTTAGAGGGAATGGTTCCTTGGTTTGTTTAGCTTTATTACAAGTATCACAGAGATGATCAGTTTCAGATGTACTATCAAATTTAAGAGTGGGTTTAAGTATGTGTAGGACTTGGTCAGAGGGATGACCAAATCTTTGATGCCAGAGATTTCTAGAGACATGACAAACAGATATGCAGTTATTAGAAATAATCTTACATGTAGAATCAATATCAAACATATATAACCCATTGTATTGTTTACCAATCCCCATAATCCTTTTTTGATGTAAATCCTGTATATAGCAATTAGATTCATTAAACCCAACAAACATCTTATTGTCTTTAGCAATTTTATGAACAGACAGCAGACTAACATTGTACTCAGGAACAACTAGTACATCAAAAAGAGTTCGGTCATTATTGACCTTTAAATCACCAATTTTAGTAATTAAGGCCTGAGTACCGTTGGGATGTCCAACAGTTAAGCCAAGATTTGAAATGTTAACAACAATGATTAAAAAGTTTTCAGACACAGTCATGTGCTGATTTGCACCAGAGTCAACAATCCAACCAAGACTGATGTTTCCAGATAAGGATTTTGTGTTGTTGTTAAAAAATTTGTTGAAGTTTACATTAAACTTGACACTGCCATTAAAGAAGGTTCCTGAAAAAATTTTACCTGCCAAGTTGGCATTAGCAGATGACACATTGTTGTCATTGAGAAGACTCATAAGTCTGGAGAGCTGTTCATTGGACAAGGAAATAGGAGAGTTGCTAGCACTATTATCAGTGATATGATTAGTTTCAGCAGAAACATTGTTACTGCTGAAAGGTTTACCATTAAAATTCCTTTTAACATATCCAGCAGGATAACCAACAAGATCATAACATCTATCAACAGTGTGACCAGGTTTTTTGCAATTAGTACATTTGAGATTCATGTTTGGTCCTCTGCTATTTGAGCTGTTACCATTATTAAAACCAGAACCTTTGTTGTTAAAACCTTTTTTGTTATCAAAAAATTTTCCACCATCAGACGTTTTTGCAGCAAAGGCTGTAGCATTGGGTTTAGCACAGCTATTCCCAAATGAAACATTTCTGTGAGATTCTTCTCCAGAGACAACAGAGAAAGCAGTTTTGACATTAGGTAAAGGATCTCTGGTTAAAATATTGCTTCTGATGGGGACATAGGAGTCATCAAGACCCATAAGAAATTGCATTAACTTGATTAGCTGATTATGTTTTTCAAAATGTTTTGCAGCCTCACAAGTGCAGGGAGGCAAGCTAATCATACAATCAAATTGTTTCCATAAAGAGTTAAGGTTGTTATAATCATCAGCAAGAGAGGACCCACTTTGACTAAGAGAGTTTATATTTTTATGTAAATTAAAAATAGCTGAACCATCAACCTTATCATAAGTATCTTTAAGATCATTCCACATTTCATAAGCAGTTTTAGCAAAGATAGCCCCAGCAAACAGTTCAGGGCTGAGAGAGTTAAGAATCCAAGTAACCACAACAGAGTTACAAGTATCCCATTGATTAGCAAGACTAGGGTTCGAATCATTTCTTATGCAAGTACCATCAATAAACCCTAACTTATTATGGTTACCTAAAGCAAAAGTCATGGCCATATTCCATATTTTATAATTTTCAGTTCCAATGAGTTTAATAGAAATAATGGGAGTACCATTGGTATTGTTAGGATGTAAATACAAAGCATCACCAAAGGATAAGCTTTTCTCAGTGGAAGATCCACCAATATTATCATCACCAATCGCCATAATAATAAGACAGACAAAGAATCACAGATGGAGATAATAATAAGACCAAATAGACAAATAAATAAGACCTTGTATTTAAGAAACAACAAGCACCAAGCCTGTGGACTAGGGTAAACCAGAGCAGGTATTCGTACCACTCAAAGGTGGCAGATCAAGATATTAGTCTACCCGTTTGCACCCACAAAGACTTAAGTACTGTATGTTTGAAGAAGAGATAAGACTTAGACTTACAGAGAAATATGCAGCGGAATAACAAATCACAATTACCCTAGATTCACTTAGTCTAGGGCTAATTGTAAGTAGAAGATAACCAGTGATTACGCCAGTAGCAATAACCCCAAACCACCAGTTTGTTGCCGAAGAGAATCAATGAGCCTGAAGCTCTGATACCATGTACGAAAGTATAAGCAACACAAGATGAACAATAGAACCTTTATTCAAACCTAAGCCACAATAGTCAGCTTAGATTAAGTTTACAATAGTATCCGAGATGTTACAAGATTAGATTAATGTCAATGAGACAATAATCATGTAAGTATAAAGACAAGACAAGATCAATGAAATGATCAGAAAGAAGAGAAGAGTGTGATACAATGACTTCACACACAAGTGTGTGTAACCCTAGATTAAGGGACTTATTAAATAGGAGATTAAGTTACACTAAGACCCCTCTAACGGCTATAAATGACTCATCAGCAGAAATGAGAAATCTTCAGCAGAAACCAGCTTCTTGGAACTTTAAACCTTTTATTCTTTGTCCATGATTAACCCCTGTAGAGTCTCTGCAATGAACATAACTTGAAAGCCATTAGCAATTGATAGAATGATATGTTTGCCACAGATTGATACTCCAAAATTTAACAATATTTTTATAAGCTTGATGAAGCTATTACTATTACTATTAAACTATAAATAGCTGACTCAAGGATTTGTGTACTCATGTAGATTTAGGGTTTATCGAGGTTTATTTTGTAGGTGTAGGATTAGGTGATTGTGATTAAGTGTGATATTAGAAAGATTGATTGATGGTCTATGTGTGTGAGTGAAATCTAGATAGTTTTATGAATATGATAGAACGTAATACTGTTAAACTATATATAGCTCACAATGTTACTCATAATAGAATCGCTACCGTTTGTTGTCTTTGCAGCAACAAGAACAATAGTAGGTATAGCTTGTTCGGTTTCAAACACTGCCGACCGATGTAATGTATTGTCAGATTTTTTTTCAATGTTGTTATGCATACTAATTATATTACTACATACATTCCTAATTATGTCATATTATTTCTATTTTCTTATAGCGACCGGATCACGGGCACGGGAGGCTGGTGTGTTTACAGGCAATAGGCGACAACGTCGTGCACATACAGGTGGGATGTATATTTTGTAAATGCCTGTTTAAGTTGGTATGTCCATATGTACCTGTGTTTCATGCTTATCCTAGCCACTTTCTGCATGTTTTAGTAACACCAAACACGCACTCCGCACCACCTCATGTACTTTGCACGTATTTGTGTCGCATTTTAAGAGTACTACAGTTGTTTAAAAACTGTCTTTCTGCCCGATGCTTATCCCCAATATTTTTTCCGTATTTAGTTTCTGAGTCATTTACTGTTTTTTTAAAGTTAGTTGTAATTTGAATTTCACAGTTGTAATCTCAGTTTTATGAATTAAATTTTAGTTTTCATTTTATACTTTGTCTCAATTTAAACTCCAATATTTCATACTGTTTTTTATCACTCATAAGCTTTCATAACTGTTTACATAAGCTCATTTAAGCTTATTATAGCTTAAGTGAGCTTATTCATGTTCTACTTTGTCCTAAATTCTGTTTTTGCTAAAAAGTAAATAAAAGTCAAATCAAAAGTTAAAGTCAGTTTTTCTGATTTCAAGTTGTTATTTAGTTAATTTTAATGTAAATTTGTGTGTTTTAAAATCAGTTGAGTCAAATTCCATTAAGTTTTCACAGTTAATTTGCAATTTGGTTCATTTAAAGGGTGTTTGGTTTAGTAGCTTATTAGGTGTTCTTGACTGTTTCAGTGAGTATAAGTGGTACAAGTAGTTCAGTGTAGGTTAGAATAGAGTAGATACAGCTTAAAAAACATAGTCATTTCATAAAAAGTCAAAAAATCTTTTTAATCCTCATTTTCTGCATCATTTTAGCTTAACAGTTAGCATACCCTCTCATTTAGTTGCATAAGCTGTTAATGTAGCTTATTTAGGTTCTCACATACCTTATTACATCAATTACGGTTAGTTTGATTCATTCATAGTTCAATTGAATCAGTATCATAAGTTTTAAAATGTCAAAAAGGGTCATTTTCAGCTTTCAATATAGTCATTCTGTCACTTTTCACACAGCTGTTTGAGTCATTTTAATTTGTCTTAAAAATTTTAAAAAAATAAAAATAGCAATTTCACCAGCTTATTTAACTTTTCTCAAAAGTAAAAAAAATTAAAAAAAATCATTTGTTTAGTTTTAATTAGCCTTAGATTCACTGGTTTGAGTTTTTAGTGCCCTGTGCACAAGAGTTTTCAGTCAGCTTATTGTAGGTATGATTTTAGAGCTTATTTAGTGTTCCAAAAATCTATAAGAAATATTGAACTGCATCCCACCTTAAGAGGAAAGCCAATTAAGAACAACCACAATTTGAGTAAGTATAATCTACTTTAATATCAATGCTTTTGGCTTTCTTAACACATTCATGTATGGCTTGCCATCTTTTTCAAATTTTAAAAAGCTCAGACACAGTGCAGAGGCTAATTTAAGCAATCTTTTAGTCTGTTTTTAAAAAGTATAAGATCTAGATTTAGTGTTAATAATAAGTTGATTATGATAGTTACTAATTTTTCTTTAAACTAAAATTAAGTTTTAGTTCTTATTAACAATTGGGGTGTTTGGATTAGCTTCTTTACCCGGGCTTATGTGCTTAATAGAATTTGGTAAACCAAGTTCACTTTTTGGGCTTATGAAGTTGAGTTCAAGCACTTAAGTAGCATAACTCAATTTCTTAAAACTAACAAGCCAAAAATAACCTTATTAGCCTGTTCACTATCTAAATTAGCACGCCAGCAAGGACAAGGAGCTCAACCAAACTGCCCCAAATAGTTTTTCAGAAAGTAGAGCTTAATTAATATCTTAAAAAATGATTAGACTCAAAACACTTGGTATTCTTCGAAACTAAAATCTCATTTTAGTGTTGCCAACAGTTTTATATGTTTGGATTAGTTTGCTTCCTGGGGCGTATGGCTTATACGCTTATTTAAATTTGGAAAACCTTGTTGGTTTATGGGTTTATCAAGCTGAGCATAAACTCACTGTGATAAGCTAATAAAAGCCAAAAAGTGAGCTTATTAGCTTTTTCAAACTATACTAAGCAAAAAGCACGTGTGCTCAGAAAAAAGGAACTCATCTTAGCATATCCTAACAATTCTTGAGAAAGTATAGCCTAAATTAATATCTTCAAAAATCTTGTTATAGTGTTGTTAACGATCTGATCAACATTGTTAACAGGAATACTGGTGATGTACCGAGCGAGCTTTGGACTGGGGTCCAGGTGGTGGACCAGATTTGATTGTTGACGATGGAGGTGACGCTACTTTGTTGATCCACGAAGGTGTGAATCCTGAGGAAGAGTTTGCAAAGACCGGAAAGGTGCCAGGCCCAATTTCAACTCACAAGGCTGTAACACCCCCAAAATTTCACAGTGGAAGCGTTCGGGTCATGGGGTGCTACTAAATCAATATACACAACACAAGGTAATAAAGAATGGAAATTCTATTCCATTTTCAAAATATAGATTAATTTAAGAAATAGTTTTACATCATTGTTTCAAAGTGCGGAAGTAAAGCCCATAAAAATATATGTTGTCCCATTAAAAATTGTATTAAAATGTTTGGAAACACTTCGGATGCCAGTCTTCAATGAATGCCTTTGCCAATGCCCACGCCAATAAGTAAACCTGAGAAAAACATGCTAAAATGTCAACACGAAGGTTGGTGAGTTCATAGGTTTAAGTTTAGGAAATCAAGTTGGACCACAGTTGCACATATAGCATCTCCGTGAATGACACTATATGCAAAAAGGCTATTACGCTAGTACCAAGTTCATGCGACCGAAACTACGACAGTGTGCATGCATCTAGAAGCATGATAAATAAAAGCCCAGCAAGTGTATTTCCAGTACACTCAATCAATACGATATGATATACGCCCGACGTTTGCCTATCCGGTCAAACTCGAACGGGGGTGTCATCCCCAATAGATCTATTCATAACAATCGCACCTCCCTACAGGGAACTAACGGTAGCATAGTTGGGATTCAAGGTTGTTTCACGTAATAGTGTTTTCAGTTTCAGGTCCGAAAAGAGTTTTGCATGTTTCTCACCCCATAGTTTTATAAAGCAAGTAATAAGAGTAAAAATGAGGCTATAAACTCAACTTAGCAGTTCGGTGAATAAGGCACAAAGAGATCAAGTAACAAGTATCTCCAACACGCAACCTAAATAATACGGCAATTTAGTCTTTATCTATGTTTAAGACTCGATAAAGTTTACCTAACTTTATAAATTTTTAAATGTTTGTGTTGTTGTTGCTTGTGTGGCATCATTTAAGTTTAAATAGTTTTGTAAGTATTTGTAAGGATTGGCTCTAGGAAGTGCATATAGGAATAGGTGTAAAGTATAACGACGAAGAGTGTTTGTTAGACATGTATCCAAAATACAAATAAGGAAAAAGATCATGAATGATTATCAAGTGTCGTCGGAAAAATGTGGAAAGTATATACATAGTCAATTGATTAAAAGATGGTTAAAGGAAAATAATTATTTTCATCCTTTTTTTTTGTTGGATTAATAAATCAAGTGTACATATTCTTGATGAAAATCGGGTATGACCCGTTCATATATAGTCGTCTTCTCAAATATACCAAATGTTGCAAATTCTCACTAAAAAAATGAAACAAACTTTAAACCACTTATATAAGTTTTGATAGGTTAAAATATCTCATGTTGATGCAAAAGTTGGACGTTCCTTGTTTGGAGCTCCGGATCCTACACCAATTGAGGATTGTTGCTTGGAACCTGCGCACTAAAAGACAAAAGACACCGTTAGGCTTATCGTGGGATTGTTTCCCACGATTATCCTCCGGCGTGAAAGTAAGTAATCGGTTTAGGGTTTAAGGAGAGTTAGGGTTTGTAGATCGTACCTTAAACGAGGGATGTGATTCCCTTTATATACGCCCGGAATCCTTGTTGGTTCCGTGTTCCTCAACCTTCGGCGTATCCCGCCTAAATCGGTTGAGGAATGATTATCTCCTTGATTAGAAGATATCCCATATCTATTCCGTAAATAGATTCGTATTTGGGCCTTCGTGGGCCTAAACGCTTATCAGCGTATCCCATATCGTGCTGGGCTTTATCAATATTGGGCTTTGGGGCGGGTTCGTGACCCGGATGTAGAGTATACGTCATCATGTCCCCCCAGTCTAGTATGCGCAGTGCGTAACTGCGGATGCTAGACTAATAACCATAGGTACTGAAAAATATACCAAATGTAACAAAGAAGCCAAAGGAATATGTGCTGGATACATTGTATCCAGCCGTAATAATAGAAAATTAGCGCCTCGTAAACCGGGGGAAAGTTACTGCCCGTGTGTCCCATCAAGCAATCTCAACCACACAGTTATAATTAGTGGAGTCCACGTGTCAGCCATCGTGAGGAGGAAGAAAGTTATATAACTCCTTCACTTCATTTTCACCGTCTCCACACACAGTAAAAACAATCCGCCATTAGCAAAGCTTCCAACCTAACCAAGCCCTCAGACTGAAATACCCCTAAGGTAACCACGTCTACGCCTTTGTTTTTGATTATAACAATACAATGGTTAAAGAATTATCCGATTTTACATCTGACATAACGGAAGAAGAACTACAACAGTTTGCATCAGATTATTATATCCCTAGCGCGGTACATCCAGAAGTTCCGGCTGCGAATGCATCAATCCTGGATTTCCCCAATGGGAAAATTGGTGTATACACGCGATTTTTTGAATTCGCAAATCAGCGCATACCCATATCATTATTCTTAAGCGATGTATTAAATTATTACCGCATTCACTTGTCCCAGCTGCACTGTATAGGGGCGGCGAAATTAATCAATTTCGAGGTAAACTGTCACTTATTGGCCATAAATCCGACCATCCATTTATTCCGGGCATTTTACCACACCACGTGGTCAAATGGGTGGGTTTCATTCACGAAACGCCCTGGATCCCTCCAATGCTACACAGATAAGTTAGACGCACTCCGAAATTGGAGGGAAACCTTTTTCTGGATTGACAACACCTGTTTTCCATCTCAATTCGATTTTTACGCTAAGGGGACACTGCCAAAGGATGAGCGCCCCCTCCCTGGATCATATAATGCAGAGGATGCGGAAACAATAAACACGAACCGCATCCCTATAAGCTCCTACCCCGAGGAGTTCTTGGTGCATATAGGCCTGAGCCACAATTATTTTGGCAGCTCAGAAGAAGTTCCTATCTTCTTAGACGCCGATGGTCAGGGTGGGTGCTCATGCTTTCGTACCCCGTTGAATTACATTTCTGTAAGTTACGTACTTTTTGTGCTTCGTAATTGTTATGAACTATGTGTGTTTTTGGTGGTGCGCAGAGATGGATCTGTTCAGCGTGGTGCACCTGACAAAGCCAACAGAGGTAAAGGTGGGGACCCGAGCCCTGAAGGAGGGAGAAGAACCCGTGCTAGCTGCGGTGGCCGGGCGTACCGTAGCTATGGACCTAGGCGAGGCGGGTGAAAGTTCATCTGTGGCACTCCAAGCAACTCCCTTACAAAGTATGCCGAGTACAATAGTACAGACACCTCCCGTGCAGCCAGCGCCCATAGCGGCGGAGCACGTGGAAGAAACAGAGGAGGCAGAAGATAGCCCTGAATTGGAGCGCAAAAGGAAGCGCAGCGGCGATGGTGCTGCCACCTCCCGGAAGAAGCGCCCAGTTGTTTTCAGTGTGGAGTCATCGTCCAGTGACGTTGCGTCGCGCCCCCCATCACCTGACACCTCCATTCCTGCGTAAGTATCCTTGAAAGTTTATATATCAAAATATTGCTAGGTAGCCCTGAATAACTGTGATTATCTCATCATGTGTGTAGGGTTGAACAATCCGCAGAGTCGCCCCCCCAAACAAGTCCAATTCGCACTGAATCATCTGGGCTGAAGGGCCAAAGCGTGGAGCCTAAGACCGCTGAGGAAGCACCCATGGAACAACTTGTTGATGACCTGGTCTCACTTGCGACGCGGATAAAGGTAAAGCACTCGGGCGATACTAGCCAAGGTGCGGAGAAAGACAAACGCATTGCATCACTCGAAGCTCAATTGGCTAATGCTAGGGGCGAAGCAGAGACTCTTGGGTCGTATGCTACAAAACTAGCCGAGGAAAAAATGGCACTGATGTGTCAAATCAATCAAGAGCGCGTAGAGACCGCGAGCTATAAGTCTTCTTGTCTATGGGCTATTAAATACTTGGAAAATGGCAAAGACGCACTGACCACCCAGCTTGAAGGCTTCGGTACTACTGTGAAAAGTGCTTTAGAGACGCAGGAGGAGAAGTTGCGTAAACTCAGCATAGAGTACGACGAGGAGTTATATCCGCAACTTCTCTCCACCATAGCTGAGCGCAGATGGCTCATAAGCCATGGGCTCCGCTTAGCAGCGTTAAGTATCCTGGAGTCGCAAGAAGTTCGTGACTCCTTTGGGGATGTGGTGAAGTGTGTGCTGGAGCGTGGAAAGTCAGAGGCCATTGAAAAGCTGCAAGAGTCTGAGCTGCTAAAGGTACCTGTTGAGCAGGTGCCTACTTATGATGCAAAGGCTTATGACAATTTAGTCGCTGCTATGGAGAAGATGAAGGACTTGGAACTCCCCAAGATCGCTGAACTGGAGCGTGATCAGGACTATCCAATAAACGTAATATTTGCTGGTCTGACCCTAGCCCGGCATCTCGGTGGAGAGGTTGTTGCGCAGCCAGACTATTATCTTAGGCCCGATGCCTCCCAACTGCAGGTTCCTGTTTTTGCGCGCCCCAGAGATATCCTGAATCCGTTTGTCCTTGACAGGGAAGTCCCCCTGAAACAAGTGTTGGAGGCGCATGCAGCGTGACTTGCTGAAAGGAAAGGTATTAAGGGCAAGGCTGTAATGTGTGGTATTGGCGCGGCGCACCTCCCTCGGTCTGATGGGGTGCCTGTGAGTGTTGCCACCGTAGCTCGTCGAGATGCTGATTTGTTACAGGAGCTAAATAGGATTGGGGATGATACTAACCGCGTGGGTAGTTCCTCCTTGAAACGTAGTCATAGCTTTTAGTTTATTTCTGGTGCTGTAACTATCTGTGAGAAATAACTCGTAGTTCATTAATGGATCTCCTTTTGTGAAGGGTGTTGTAAGGATATTTTTCCTTTTGTGATGTACACATTTATCGTATTTACCTTTGCGTAAAAGAAATATACGTTGTTTTATCTATGATGTACACCCTTATATTGTGTATCTTTGCGTAAAAGAAGTATGCGTTGTTATCTGTATAACCAAGTGTGAATAATACAAGGACTTCATAATCATGTATGAAGATCTGAAAAAAAAATGTCAAGTATAATCGTGTATATTAATGGTATGCAGCGTACTGTAAATACCAAATTAAGGAATCAAGTGTCTTGGTTCCAGATTTGTTAAACGTGCACATGTGCATGGTTGCGCATCCGTCGTGGGGTGCGCACAAAGCTTATTCCAACGTCTTGAGAACAAGGTGTTTAACAAGGATACGTAATCCATCGTTGATGGGTTTGCAACCCTCTTACTCAACAAGTTGTTTATTAGGTTAACTTATCCTTTTGACCATCGTGGGTGTATATATTGCATGCACGCCATGTAGGCAAAAATGTGAAAAAATTGTTAAGACATATAGTATATGGAAGTAACAAATTAAAGTGTGTTACGGAGTTAGCTAGAAACCGCAACGTTTTATTAATACTTGCAAGTGTTTATGGAAAAATAAAAAACATGATACTAAGGAAATTAAAAAGAAAAATACATAGTTATCTATTGAGTACTTTAGTAAAATGCCTGAGCGTCTGTGCGCTTGGCCATAGCCAATCCTATAGGTAGCATCTTTTGAGATTGCAGATGTTCCATGTGCGTGGCAGTTCACGACCATCCAAGCCCCGTAGCTTGTACGCGCCGGTTCCTAGTGCTTCAGTAACCTCATAGGGTCCTTCCCACTTTGGTCCAAGCTTACCTGTGTCTTCTGCGTGGCTCGCATCATTAGCGCGGTAGACGAAGTCACCTGGTCTGAAGGAGACACCTCTTACCTTAGCGTCATAGTATCCCTTCATTCTTGACTTCGATTTTTCTTCACGTATAGCTGCGCGTTCACGCCTTTCTTCTAGTAGGTCTAGGTCAAGACGCCGGTCTTCGTCATTAGTTGCCACATTTATCTCAGCAGTGCGGATAGTTGGCATACCAATTTCCGCTGGTATGACGGCTTCGGTCCCGTAGACTAGAGAGAAGGGGGTGTCTCCTGTACTGGTTTTGATCGAGGTGCGATGCGCCCACAAAACATGTGATAGTTCTTCCACCCATCTCCCTTTGTGCTTTTCCAAGCGTGTCTTAATTCCTTCGCCTAAGCTTCTATTCGCCCGTTCCACTAGGCCATTGGTTTGTGGGTGTTTAACTGACGCAAAGTGCTGTGTGATGCGTAGCTTCTCACACCAGTCCCTGAAGGGGTTGTCACAGAATTGTTTTCCATTATCTGAGATGATTTCTCCAGGAAGGCCAAAACGGCATACGATGTTATCCCACACGAAGCGCTTCACCTGGTTGCCAGTGATTGTTACCACCGCCTTTGCTTCAATCCACTTGGTGAAGTAGTCTATAGCGACTATGAGGAATTTTAATCCCCCCGCTGCGACGGGAAAAGGGCCTGCGATGTCAATACCCCATTTGTAGAATGGCCATGGTGATGTTATTGGCGTTAGCTCGTGCTGTGGTTGGCGTGGGACGGGCCTATGCACTTGGCAATCGTTACACTTCCGTATTAAGTCCCGCGCATCTCGGTGCATGGTAGGCCAGTAGTATCCTGATCGCATGGCGCGCACTACAACGGATCGTGGTCCTGAATGCATACTGCATGAACCTTCATGGATTTCGCGCAACACATAATTTGCCTGTAATGGGCCCACGCAGCGGAGCCATGGTTGCAGGAAGGAGCGTCGGTACAAGATGTTGTCTCGGACTTCGAATCGCTGCGCCATGCGCCGTATCCTGCGAGCTTCCTTCTGCTCCTGGGGTAGCATTCCCTTGTTCAGGAAGTCCATTATCGGTGTCATCCATGTAGGGCCGTCCTCCTCTATGATTGTGGAGACTTCCATCTCTGAGATAGACTTGCTTTTCAAAGTTTCTACCAGAACTTGCTTTGATAGGTGCGCAAAACTTGTCGAGGCAATCTTGCTCAGGGCATCCGCCTTGCGGTTTTCCCCTCTAGGAACATGTTTGATAGTGAACCTGTCAAAACCTTTGATTAGCATCTTGGTCTTGGCAAGATATTGGATCATGTTATCCTCCTTAGCCACGTATTCGCCCAACACGTGGTTGGCTACTAGCCGGGAATCCACGTTTGCTTCTAGGTTCTGTACGCCCATTCGAGCTGCAATGCGTAGTCCAGCAAGTAGAGCTTCATACTCTGCCTCGTTGTTTGTCGCTGTAAATTCAAAGCGTAGTGCATAGGTGAATTCCATACCCTCTGGATTTGTAAGGATAAGGCCTGCTCCTGAACCATCAATGCAAGAGGATCCATCTGTAAACAAGATCCATGGATCATGTTGTTCCGTCTTATTTGGTATAGGTGCTTCATCGGTGTCTGGCATCTCAATTATGAAATCTGCCAGAATCTGTCCTTTAATTGCCGTGCGTGGTCTGTATGAGATATTGTGTTCGCCCAGCAATACACTCCACTTCTGGAGTCGGCCTGATGCATCAGGTTTAGAGATGATCTGCTTGATTGGTTGATCGGTGATGACTGCAATCGGGTGCGCCTGGAAATACCTGCGTAGCCGTTTAGCAGCAAACACCAATGCAAGAACCAACTTTTCCATGGCCGTGTAGTTCACCTCCGTCTTCTTTAGCGCTTTGCTTACAAAGTAGATAGGAGTTTGCACTGAATCCCTATCTGTTAGTAGTACTGCGCTGACTGCTCCATCCGTTGCGGACAAATACATGATCAGTTCTTCCCCTGGTCGGGTTGCAACAAGCGTTGGGAGTGTTGCCAGATGCTGTTTAAGCTGAGTGAAGGCTTCATCTGCCTCTGTAGTCCACTTAAAATCACCCTTCTTTATGCACTTCTTGAGTGTTTTGAAAAGTGGTAACGATTTTTCTGCTGACTTGGATAGGAACCTGTTCAGGCCGGCCAACTTTCCGTTAAGAGATTGGACTTCCTTCAACGTGCGTGGTGAAGGAAGCTCGATGACCGCTTTTGTCTTTTCTGGACATGGTTTTATGCCGTTAGGTTCAATCAGGTATCCAAGGAACATGCCTTCAGTAGCGCCGAATGTGCACTTTTTGGGATTCAGCTTCATGTTTATCTCTCGTAGAGTTTTAAACGTCTCCTCAATGTCGCGTATTAGCTCATCTTCAGTATGGCTCTTGATGACTAGATCGTCGACATAGACTTCGAGGTTGCGGCCCACCTGTTTTTCGAAAACGTTATCCACCAACCGCTGATAGGTGGCCCCCGCGTTTTTCAAGCCGAAGGGCATTTTTGTGTAACAGTAAACACCTTGGCCTGTGTGGAAGGCCGTCTTTTCTTCATCCTCTTTAGCCATCTGAATTTGATGGTACCCTTTGTACGCATCTAGGAAACACTTCAATGGATACCCGCACAGAGACTCTATTTTCCAGTCTATCTCTTGTAATGGGTAGCAGTCCTGTGGGCACGCTTTGTTAAGATCCGTAAAGTCAACACACATTCGCCAGCTACCGTCGCTCTTTTTGACCATTACTGGATTCGAAAGCCAGTCGTGGTAGTAGACTTCGCGCATAATTCCCGCATCTACCAACTTGTGTACTTCTGCCAGGATCGCTTGCGCGCGCTCTGGGGCTTGGCCGCGTTTCTTCTGGCGAACAGGCGAGTACCCTTGTCGGATTCGCAGGTTATGTTCTGTGATTGAGCGCGGTACTCCAGTCATGTGTTTTGGCTCCCATGCAAAAATGTCTAAGTTCTTTTGCAGGAGCGCACACACAGCTGATTTGCCGTTGTCTGATAGTGACCCTCCGATGGCGATTTCCTGTTCTGGGTATTTTGGGTGGATTGCTACTTTCAGATGTGGAATTCTGGTAGTCCGCTGTGCTGGGGTTAGTGCGGTCTCGCATGCAATCGTGTTGCATTCTCTATGTGGTATAGTGGCATTGTAAAGAGTAACAATACCACCTTCCACTGGGAACTTAAGCATCCCATGCGCTGTTGACGGCACTGCGCGCATAGCTGAAATTCCTGGTCTCCCAATAATGCCATTGTATGGCGAGGGAGATTTAATCACCATAAATTCCATCCATGCCGTTGCGGAGTGTTCTTCGTTTCCAATGCTGACAGGTAATCTTATTTGTCCCATAGGCCATATTTTCTCACCTGTAAAACTGGTCAACGCTGTTCTGACTGGGGTTAACTGGTTGCGTATTTCGGGACGCAGTCGCTTAAAACAGTGCTCATACATGATGTCAGCAGAAGCTCCACCATCAACATACATGCGGTGGATGTCGTGACCCCCCGCGCTTATCTCTATAGTAAGTGGTTCTACCACTGCGTTATTCGCGGTTAAGGTGGGGAATGAGATTTCTTTTCCCCGCGAAAAATCCTGGCTTACCTTCTGCTTTGTGACCCCCTGCCATGATTGTATCATGTAAATGGTGTCGGGCTTATCTTTAGGCGTTTCTTTCTTATTGCCACTCTTTTGCTTGTCCTTCCCTTCCTTGATATTCTTGACCAGATGGTCCAATCTACCCTCTTTGACCATCTTGTCAATGAGTTGGCGTAGTTGGACACATTCGTTAGTAGTGTGGCCCTTCTGCGCGTGGTAATCACAGTATCCACTGCCGACACGCCTATCCTCTGGAGTGCGCATTTGTGGTGGTCTTGGGAAGTTAGCGCCCTCTGTTGCAAGTATTTCCTTTGGTGATTTGGTAAGCGGGGTATATTTGTCATTGTCGCGTCCATTCCCTTGGTTGCGATAGTTCCTGTTACGGTTACTATTCCGGTCTGTGGATTGTCTCCCAGGTTGTTCCTGTGACCGGTAGTTGGAGTAGCTTCTCTTGCTATCCGCTGCGGCAGCTTCTCCTTGTACGAAGGACCGTGTACGCTTCATAACCTCATCGAAGGATTGGGGAATCCTGTCATTCAACCTTTTAATAAGTTCCGGGTTGCTGATTCCATTCATGAACCCTGAGATTTTGAGTACTTCGGGACATGCTTTGACTTGCATGCACTCATCCTTGAAGCGCTCCATGAAAGCGCTTGTGGATTCCCCTTGGCGCTGTTTGACTCTAGCAAGTTCAATGGGGTTTTTAGCGCACTTTTTTCGTTGAGTAAAGTTTAGGCGGAATGCCTTCCTCAACTCTTCAAAGCCATTGATGATTCTGCGTGGAAGCTTGTTGAACCAGTTCCGCGCATTTCCCACCAGTGTGGAATTGAACATGTGGCACCATACAGGTTGTGGCCAGTTTTCAATGGTTGCTGCTGATTCGAAAATTTTTATGTGATCATCAGGGTCACCTGCTCCATCATAGGTTTTAACATTAGTAGGCATGCGCCTCTTTTTGTTCTCCGAAAAATCACTGATACGTCTAGTGAACGCATCTACCTTCTGACGGCGCCATGGGAGAGACATATCCTCCTCTTCTTGGTCACGGTTTTTTCTTCTGGATTTCCAATGTCCAGTCTCACTGTCCTCGTTGTCCGAGGAATTACTAGAGGATAGTTCCTCTCCCCTTCGGCGTTTACGCCGGTTGTCCTCAGAATTCGTGCTTGGGGGGCTTTCACTTGGGGAATATCGCTCCCCCAATCTATCTTGTACTCTACGGCCACCAAGTCTAGTGTGGACACTGGTGCGCTTCCCATCTTCCTCACTTTCAGTCATAGGCTGTGAGTCAGACGTATTATCTTCCTCGACTCTCCTTCCAATTCTATTGAACACTGGGGGTCGGCGATTACCCTTCTCGCGTTTCTCCTTATGACGACGCGGTGGAGATATCTCAAACTCTGGGCCAAAGTCTAGTCGAGCATGCATGCTCCGACTTGGTCTTTTCTTTGCTTCCTCTTGCATGAGGATAGCTAGGGCTTCATAATTTTGAGAGACAAAACTACTTGGCTCTAATTCCGGAACGACTCCCTCTAGAGCAGGGGTATCCGTTTCTATCAACATGCCCTTGTTCCTGTCGGGTGCGTCGGGTGCTTTTGTGAAGTTAGCTTCTAGCACCGATTGGAGTGGAGTAAAAGGAGTGCGCGGCGGGTCTCTGGTACTGGTGGTAGTAGTTGTTGTCTGGGTTGTCCCCGAGAGTGGTTCCACCAGAGGGAAGGCCAAATCCTGGCCTGATCCCTGATTCTTAGCAGCGCTGGTTGTTCCAGAGATCTGCTTGGGGGTTGCCCCGCTGTGCACCTTTTTTCCAGTAAAATCTGATTGCGATCGCTTTGTCATCCTAGTTCTTGGTTCTTAGTGAATTGTCCCACGGATGGCGCCACTTGTTGATGCAAAAGTTGGACATTCCTTGTTTGGAGCTCCGGATCCTACACCAATTGAGGATTGTTGCTTGGAACCTGCGCACTAAAAGACAAAAGACACCGTTAGGCTTATCATGGGATTGTTTCCCACGATTATCCTCCGGCGTGAGAGTAAGTAATCGGTTTAGGGTTTAAGGAGAGTTAGGGTTTGTAGATCGTACCTTAAACGAGGGATGTGATTCCCTTTATATACGCACGGAATCCTTGTTGGTTCCGTGTTCCTCAACCTTCGGCGTATCCCGCCTAAATCGGTTGAGGAATGATTATCTCCTTGATTAGAAGATATCCCATATCTATTCCGTAAATAGATTCGTATTTGGGCCTTCGTGGGCCTAAACGCTTATCAACGTAGCCCATATCGTGCTGGGCTTTATCAATATTGGGCTTTGGGGCGGGTTCGTGACCCGGATGTAGAGTATACGTCATCATCTCAATTAAGCTATGATAAACAATAGTTTTTAAAATAATTGAAACTTATATATTTTGTTAGATTTAATAAGTCTTAAATAAGATAAAGGGGCCGTAGATTAGACTTCTTGTATAATTTAAATTACAATAGGCCAAAGAGGCCGCGGATTAAACTTTTTGTATAATTATTTTAAAGAAAAGCAAAGAGACCGCGGATTAAACTTTTTATACACTTGGTCTTTAAAATACGCAAAACCAAATGCCCTCACTGTTAGGTTGAGCCCCACAGTGGTTCGACAACCACTAGTCCAAAACAAAGAATCTAAACCAAGTCATTAATATTAGTTAGAGTTTTAACAATTGTAAGATTTGTCATATGTATTTGTTGGACCATTTGAATAACACCAAAATCACCATTCTGTGGGATGGTTCTCTCGAAAAAAAAAACACAACCAAATGCAACATAAATTAAAGTTAAATCTTCTCTTTGTTTTATAAACTAATTAGTTTCCATTTTCCAATAAGCTTTACTTGATTTTTTTTTCCTTTTGGCAAGCAGTAAGCAATCCGAACACCCTCGACAAAACATCAAACTAAAAACATAAATGAAATTTTGTCTAGCAATTTGGTAGTGACCAAATGGAACCAAAAAAAAACACCCTACTGTAACCATTATAACAACCCAAACAAATAGTCTACTACTAACATTAGATAAAAAGGATTTGAGGTAAAATAAGCAAGATCATAACAACCCCCTCACTACAAGAAAAAGTGCCTTTAGTGACCAATTATTTTGTGACCACTCATGCTTTGGTCTCTATTATCACAGTTTAGTCACCAATATAATTGTCGTCACTGCATTTTCGTCATTGCCACAGAGTTAGTGACCGTTACAAAATGTGGTCACTAAGTTGTCACAATGACAAGTATTAGTAACGACAAATAAGGGTCACATAGTCCCTAAAACCGTAAATCAACATTTTTCAGTAAAATAGTAAGTTACCAAAAGTGGTGGTCACTGTCGAAAAAGGTATTTTAAGTTTAAAGACAAAAAGTAGTGGTCACTGGGTTTCTAAGTTTGAGACCAAGGTTAGTGGCCACTGATTTATAAAATATTGAGACGAGAATCAGTGTCACATAAACCCTAACCCCTAAATTTTAAAGACCAAATATTAGTGGTCACTAGGTTTTCAAATTAGAGACCAAGGTTGGTGGTCACTGATTTATAAAATATTGAGACGAAAAATAGTGGTCACATAAACCCTAACCCCTAAACTTTAACCCTAACCCCTAAATTTTAAAGACCAAATATTAATGGTCACTAAGTTTTCAAATTAGAGACCAAGGTTGGTGGTCACTGATTTATAAAATATTGAGACGAAAAACAGTGGTCACATAAACCCTAACCCCTAAACTTTAACCCTAACCCCTAAATTTTAAAGACCAAATATTAGTGGTCACTAGGTTTTCAAATTAGAGACCAAGGTTGGTGGTCACTAATTTACAAAATATTGAGACGAAAAACAGTGGTCACATAAACTCTAACCCTTAAATTTTAACCCTAACCCCTAAATTTTAAAGACCAAATATTAGTGGTCACTAGGTTTTCAAATTAGAGACTAAGGTTGGTGGTCACTGATTTATAAAATATTGAGACGAAAAAGGTATTTTAAATATCCGCAAGGTGAATTAATAAAATGAATGCATCAATATTATATACCAAGATCATGTATCTTTTCCAATATGAAATATTACGAAAATTTCAAATAAAAAAAAATACATTTAAACTTGTTCAATTTAAAAGCCAACTAAAAAACGACAATGCATCAATATTATATACTAAAGTTATATATATTTTCCAATATGATATAAATACACTGATAATTTAACACATAGTGATTATTCGTAAGATTTTATTATATTATGTACTTTTTTCTTTTATCTAAATAATTTCAATAAAATGAAATTTACATTTAAATAAGTTAATAAGAATATTTACATTTAATTTAAACGAACATTCTTAGCTTAAATACACAAACGCTACCATCTTCACACTACGCACCATCGTCTCTCACTACGCCCGTCGTCGCTCACCACCACGCCCGCCGTCGCTCACCACCACAACCGCGCCACCGCCATCTTCTCATACCACCGCTATCGATTTGAGGTATTTATCGATCTATTTTGTAGTAACTGATTCTGTTATTATCATTAGGTTAGTTCAATTACTTACATTATGATTAATTATATGTATATGCATTTTATTAGGTTAACTTGATCAGGTTTAATTACTTACATTATGTTAATTATATGTGTTTATTAATTGTTATGTTGTATAATTGTGATTCTGTTAATTATATTTTCGACGTAATTTGAGCAAAGTTAGGTTATACTTGTACTAGCTCAGTTGCTAGTTGTATCGATTTGAGATGATTATGGAAGTTAAGTTTAGCTGTCAAATGCCTGACTTAGTTGTGTGTGGTTTTCGCTAAAAATGTTGTGGATTGGATGTGTCGATCAACTGTTTGACGAAATGCATGACATAGTTTTGTGTATTTTTTAGTAATTTTTTGTTTGTGTATTATGCTTATTATGTACTTTAGATTGGTGATTTTGTTTAAGTCTTCCGTTTTATAGAAGCGGTCGTGAAATAACTTGAATACTATCTTTACACATAGCACTCAAATCATTTTACATACAATCATTAGAGAATCTCGTATGATGGCCTTAGCCAACCAGAAGCTGCTTGGAATTCGTGATGTGAGTATTGTGTGATTTTGGATTGGTCATAGTTGAATAAAAAGATGATTTGTATTATATTCGGCTGTCAACATTATTTGGGAACCTTTCAAATTCTCTTTTTTTTACAGGAACAACTTAATGCTCATGGTGGAGCTGTATCCTTAGGTCACCCACTAGGTTGTAGTGGTGCTCGGATTTTGGTCAACTTGCTTGGGGTATGTTTATTTCGTACTTGCTTTGCTTTTAAATGGAGTGCCCTGTTTCTGCAAAAACAGGATGTGTTCTACACCTTCCACAGCTGATTTTTATTTTGCGAAATTGTATTTGGTTAGTTATCTTAAACAATGATGGTTACATAACATAAAAGAATTTGGCATGGGTTCTATGGTTGCAGGTATTAAGGCAGAATAATGGAAGATTGGGAGTTGCTGGTATTTGCAATGGGGGTGGAGGAGCATCTGCGTTGGTTTTAGAGCTCATGTAAGTCCACTAGGAGTTATGGCATCACCTATGTGTCGAAGGATGCACAAATACAAGTTCGTTGTAGAATGCTCTTCTATCAATCATTCCGCTCTTCAAAGAGCCAACATTCCCCCCTCCCTTGTCCAGGAGGTCTTCTTTGGCAATGTCCTCTCTGCTAATTTAGGCCAGGCCCCCGCCCGGCAGGCCGCGTTAGCGCCGGCATTCCCAATTCCGTCGTCTGCACTACCATCAACAAAGTCTGCTCCTCCGGGATCAAGGCTGTCATGGTTGCTGCTCTCAGCATTCAAGCGGGTGTTAACAATGCTGTCGTTGCTGGCGGTATGGAGAGCATGTCTAATGTCCCTAAATATCTTCCTGACTCAAGGAAAGGTTCTCGCCTTGGTCACGGCTCTCTCGTTGACAGCATGATCAAAGACGGCCTTTGGGATGTTTATAACGACTTTGGCATGGGAGTGTGCGGTGAGCTGTGTGCTGACGCTTACGGGATTACAAGACAGAAACAGGATGACTATGCTGTTCGGAGCTTCAACCGTGGAATCGCTGCCCAAAACAATGGCGCCTTCAATTGGGAGATAGCTCCGGTCAGATGATCTATTCATTTGTATATGCTCGATCTCAACGCTTTACCTGGCAATGCCCTTTAATTTTGCTCTTGCAGGTCAAAGTTTCTGCCCGAAAAGGAAAGGCCCCTACTGTTGTTGATAAAGATGAAGCCTTGACAAAGGTAGTACGTAATCCCATTCTGTTTAATGAATAATACTTGATGTGGATAACAACTGATCATGCACGCAATTAAATATATATAGTTTGATGCTACAAAACTGAGGAAATTAAGGCCTAGTTTCAAGGTTGAAGGTGGTACTGTTACTGCAGGCAATGCTTCCAGTATAAGGTACTGAATTAATCATACTATTTGTATACTTATGCAATGGCGTAACAACATAATGTAATCTTGTGAACAGTGATGGTGCAGCTGCACTAGTGCTAGTGAGTGGAGAAAAGGCATTACAACTTGGATTAAAAGTGATCGCTAGAATAAGAGGTTTCGCTGATGCTGCTCAGGTATCAACAAAACTTGCACCTTAATTGGTTTGTTAAATCATGTGACGGTTCAGCTCAATTGGGTACACATTGCACAGGCCCCTGAATTGTTTACAACTGCTCCAGCCCTTGCTATACCAAAGGCTATTTCAAATGCTGGCTTCAAGGCTTCTCAAATTGATTACTATGAAATAAATGAAGCCTTTTCTGTAAGTACACTGCTCAATTGGGTCATAGGGAAATACTATTTGATTTTGTTTTATACATGTTAAGTTTGTTTACCATTTGTTATAACCTGTTGTAACAAAACTGTCGAGATAGTGTTGAATATGACTGCCTGTAATAAGCAGTTTGTTGCAGCTATTCCATAACTTACTATTTGACCCCTAAACTATCAAATAATCAAATTGACTATAACTACTTTTAAAAGCTAGAAGCTGATAATCACTATTGGCATGCACCTCCTCAGCCTATTTCAAAGCTGGACTAGTGATCTACCTTTCTTATGAAATCAAGTTCATAGTTAAGTACAATGAACTTTGAGAGTCTGTAGGATAAGTGAGATACCGAATTGGTGTTTTCTATTAGTAATGTATGTAGTTGCCTAAACTAAATGCTTCCCTTGTAGATGAATGACAAACTAGTAACAAACATTGTATGATATAAAAGAATTAGTTAAAAAATTACAGATTTTTAAAAATTAGTAAAATGTTTAAGTTTTGTTGCAACTGGTATCTACTTACTATTATCTGCAGTTACTGCTGTTTTGAAGTGCCATTTGTTGTATACAATATGTGAATATGCTGGAAATGTAGGAGGTTTTATTTCAGTTGATCTGTTGTGATTTGCTATACATGCGATTAGTTTCTTTAGGTCAGGCTATTTTGTATTGTATAGTGAATGACGTATTGAATTATGATTAAGTCGATAGAAGATGTTTCTGCCTTCTGTTTGTCGTGAAGTGTAGTTGAGAGTTAAAGGATAGTAGATGCTTGCGTGAGCTGTGTTGGATAGTTATAACTACTATTAACAAACAAATAGTAATTCACGGTTATCATTTTTATTATTGTGACAGAAACGTAGACCTCTGCTAATTGTGGTGGAAGATTTGGAAAGTGAGCGGTTGGCAATGTTGGTCATTAACAAGTGTCAAGCAGGACTTAAGGTGAGCATCTGAACTTGCTTTCGAGCCAGTTGTTGATGGCTAATGTTGGGCCAAAATGGTATTGTTAGTTAAAGTTATTACTGAATCAGACCATCTCAAAAAGTATGTTGCTCTCTTATGTAATTTCCCCTAGTTTAAGGCCATATTATTACTAATCGCAACTATAGGTGGAAAATGGGCGAGTGGCGCAGGTCTAGTAATGGGTCATAATGGGTTTGGGTCAACTTAATTTCCTTTATGCGTAGAAACTTGTTAGGGTGGGATAAGTTTTAACACCTTTTTTCAAATCTTTTTACATTTATTTGCCTGTTGTAAACCTAAAATTAGTTTTTAGCCATCATCAATGATTACAATTGGAAAGACAATTATAGTTGCTAGGTGTAAGTGGCAAATGGATGAGTCTGATGGGTTGTGAAACGGGTCAAAACGGGTTGAGTTGGCCTGCTAAAACTTTGATGTCATTTTTAATCTCACAACTGATAAATATACCAACACTAATTACATAATTCTTCATTTCTTTGTAAAATAACAAACTTTAGGAGGTTGTAAATATGTCTGTTATCGGTGGCAAATGGGTTGGCTGGATGGTAACGAGTTGGAATAAAGTTGGTCAATTTATATAAATGAGTTTAGCTTTTGGTCTTTTTATCTGTTGATCAAGTGCTGCCAATATGTTGCATCTTTTTATTTTTGCTGACAAATGTTGTGGTTATTATATGTTGTGGTTATTATATGCAGCGTCTCATTGCTTCCAGATAAAAAACGCAAAGAAAAAGTGGTTTCGGGTTAACCTTATCCGTCCCATATATTGGCCAATACTTAAAATAAATGACATGTTTCAGTCATCATCCTTTAATGACCCATTACCCAACCCGTGTGACCTGTACATCTTTCCACCTCAACACAACGTCCCCAAACTGCTACTAAAAAGTAAGTACTCGTTAGGTCGTATAAGCTAATTTACACAAATTTCCTTTTACTTAATGTGTTCTTAGTTGGCAAGTATTTGGGTAGGTGGGTCAGTCAATGGGTGACTGGGAAGAGGGAATGAAAAACCCGGAAGATGGAGACAAGCTCTTTAAGATCTAAGATTGGTATGATAAGGATTTGCAGGTATGTATGTGGTCTATAACACCATGTTCACTTTTCTGCAACTAAGCAACAAGTTCAGGTATTTATGTAGTTTAGGATGTTAAACATATGTTATGCGTTTTTGTCATTTCCCAAATTTTTTGCAGCGTGACGAAAGGCCGAGTTGGATGGAGTGATCTTCATAGAGCGTGGATGTGATTTAAGACATCATTTTTTTTGCTAAAAGAACACAATGTTAAACAATTGGAACGCTATGTTTTTCTTTTGTGTTTATTTTGTTTTTGATTAGTAGGATACAAAGAACGTTATGTTACAAAGAATATAATATAATGCAATTACGATTAATATTTTGGATGTTTGTTGTTGCAAGTTTGCAGATCTTTGATTTTATTATAGCTGCACATTTTGTTAAATTAGTAAATTGTTTTGTAAATATGTTTGACTGAGTGACCACCATCTCCCTGGTCTCTAAATTTAATACCAATTGACCACACATATGGTCACTATTGGTCGTTAACGGGTTCGTTATCTTTAACAAAACAATGACGACTTTAATGACCACCATTATTCGTCACTATTTGTTCAATTCAGTGACCACCTTCACTGTTTAGTGACCACACTTAGTGACCAAATATATCGTCACAAATATAGTGACCACTTTCTTATCGTCATAAGTTAGTGACGCATTTTAATTTTTGGTCTCTAATAAAAATAGTGACGGAGCTATTGTGACGAAAAGTGACCACCCAGATTTTGGTCACTAAACAGTGTTAGTGACCGGTTTTACACTGATAGTGACCATATTCGTTTTGTCACTAAAACCATTTTTTCTTGTAGTGCCTGTTGGGTGTTTGATTTCATCAAGCAACACAAAAATCTCTAACCAATTACGTTACTTAATGATTGTGACTGAAATCTTGGTGGCCAAAAATGACATTATCAAACCAAAAGAAAACATGCCACTGTGGTTCGACCACAGTGGGTTTCGACCCACATCAAAATCCAAACGCTAACAACTTTGTTTCAAAACCATTTTATTGCCCAAGTGTGATTGAAAAGTATGGCCAAAGAGCCAAAAAAAATCCAATTTGAACCCACCCACTGGTTGGGTCGATTTCACAAAAGAGAAGAAAAAGATAATAATAATCAAAACCCAATACAACCCACTTTGACTAATTTATTCCCAAGAACATTAGACACTTCCAAATCACGAGCCAATATAGATCAAGTTTTAGTTTGTGATATTATTTATGAGTTTTGCCACACAAGGTTTAATAACAACAACAGTTATATTTCTTGTTCAAGCAAACATATACTTCGAATAATTAACAATCAGACTCATCACATATAAAAATTAATTATATCACAAATTATCAAAAGTTCTTACAATAATTAGACAGTGGGTCGAGGGGAAATAAACCGAACACCAAAGGCTCCAATTAGAAGGACTCGGGATGAATTGAAGCAATTAAACACTTGATCAAGCTTCCTTGCACTCCCAATAACAAAACCCCTAACCTAATTTTAAAAACC
Source organism: Chrysanthemum seticuspe (assembly GCA_019973895.1). Taxonomy (NCBI): domain Eukaryota; kingdom Viridiplantae; phylum Streptophyta; class Magnoliopsida; order Asterales; family Asteraceae; genus Chrysanthemum; species Chrysanthemum seticuspe. The sequence continues at coordinate 24,216,373 of BPTQ01000001.1, forward strand.
CCTTTGATTTTATGAACCCTAATTTTTGACTTGTTGGTGAGATGAAGTGATGAAGCTGTGATAAAACTCGAACCTATTTATAGGTATACATCTAGGAAGTCTTGCTCAATCCTATCTTGGTCTTCAAGATGATAAGGATCCTCTTTGAGTAATCTTCCCCACCAAGCACATGCCTTCACGTGGCTTTCTTGTTGTTATCTTCATGTCGTGGTCCAAAGGAGACAAAGGAGAACTTAGTTTTGTCGTCTCTTCCATGGGTAAAGCCAAGAGGGTGATTTAAATATGGTTGGGGTTACTTCTGAAGTGGGGGAAAGAAATTTGGAGGTTTTACTCTTTTTGGGGGACGCTAGCAGCGTATGCAGAGGAGGTAGAGGGAGAGACGAAAATGGAGGAAAGGTTGGCAGTTGTGGGAGCGTTTTCTGGGGAAGACAGAGAAAGAAAAGAAGTAGGTATGAATGGGAGGGCATGGGTAGATAAGGAGATAAGGATACTTTTATTTGTTTTATTTAGTTATTAATACTGTATAACTTGTACTGCATATGTTGTCAGGTCTCCGCGTAAACGTATTCTCCGGGTGTCCGAAAAATATAAAAATTATATTTTTGGAAGCGTCATCGAAAAACTGATATAAAAATAATGTCGTTGGTATTGATAGTTCATTTTTATATTTTAGCCGTAACTGGTCGTGATTATAGATTGAAACGTAAGAAAAGAAAGAAAAAAAATATATAGTCGCGAAAAATCGGTAGGGAAATTTACGAGTTGTTATAGTACCTACCCCTTAAAAGAAACCACGTCCTCGTGGTTTAAGATGCGAGAGTCGTCGAGGTCGATACGGTGACGAGATGCGAGAATATATACTTAAAACGTGATATGGGAATAGAGGCTAGTCGTTCAAGGAAGATTCGGTGACGTGAGACGATAAGTGAACAACGGATAAAGGATTCGTCAAACGGAATACAACGCGGTTTCATAAAAGAGTACGATAGTTGAGTTCAAAACAGAAAGAACAGAGTCGTATGAGGTTACGAAGGATAAAGCATAAAAGTGAAATAAGATATCGTGACTAGTGACAGACGTGATTTAAATGCGTGTGCGAGAATCAAGTAGTTGTATGTTATATAAAGAAATAACATATAAGCAATTAAGGTCATAACATAGTGCGATATGGTAATAGTGGGCATGTTAAGCAGTTTAACTTAGAGATGTAACAAGTATAAGCATTCGTAGTCTACTCTACACCCTCTTTAAATTAAATATTCCTTAATTTCATTAAGTTTGTTACATCAACATTATTCTCATTTAAACTTCGCGACCCAATCAAACAAGAACAGCCTTAAAGTTTAAATGTGAGTTAATTAAGAAACTTAATGACTTTGAAAAATAATTAATTTAATTCAAATGAGAGATTATACGAATCTAAAATATAGCAGTAACACATAGCACGACTACATCGTGTAACAGTAGGCAAGACATGGCAGACATCGGCAGCTGTTGCGGCGTTGAAGTGTTTTTAGGAAAATTTGGTTATAGTTTAGGTTTTGAAAAATACCTAATTCTCTATAACCTTTGCTCTGATACCAATCTGTAACACCCCCAAAATTTCACAGTGGAAGCGTTCGGGTCATGGGGTGCTACTAAATCAATATACACAACACAAGGTAATAAAGAATGGAAATTCTATTCCATTTTCAAAATATAGATTAATTTAAGAAATAGTTTTACATCATTGTTTCAAAGTGCGGAAGTAAAGCCCATAAAAATATATGTTGTCCCATTAAAAATTGTATTAAAATGTTTGGAAACACTTCAGATGCCAGTCTTCAACACGCCAATAAGTAAACCTGAGAAAAACATGCTAAAATGTCAACACGAAGGTTGGTGAGTTCATAGGTTTAAGTTTAAGAAATCAAGTTGGACCACAGTTGCACATATAGCATCTCCGTGAATGACACTATATGCAAAAAGGCTATTACGCTAGTACCAAGTTCATGCGACCGAAACTACGACAGTGTGCATGCATCTAGAAGCATGATAAATAAAAGCCCAGCAAGTGTATTTCCAGTACACTCAATCAATACGATATGATATACGCCCGACGTTTGCCTATCCGGTCAAACTTGAACGGGGGTGTCATCCCCAATAGATCTATTCATAACAATCGCGCCTCCCCACAGGGAACTAACGGTAGCATAGTTGGGATTCAAGGTTGTTTCACGTAATAGTGTTTTCAGTTTCAGGTCCGAAAAGAGTTTTGCATGTTTCTCACCCCATAGTTTTATAAAGCAAGTAATAAGAGTAAAAATGGGGCTATAAACTCAACTTAGCAGTTCGGTGAATAAGGTACAAAGAGATCAAGTAACAAGTAGCTCCAACACGCAACCTAAATAATACGGCAATTTAGTCTTTATCTATGTTTAAGACTCGATAAAGTTTACCTAACTTTATAAGTTTTTAAATGTTTGTGTTGTTGTTGCTTGTGTGGCATCATTTAAGTTTAAATAGTTTTGTAAGTATTTGTAAGGATTGGCTCTAGGAAGTGCATATAGGAATAGGTGTAAAGTGTATCGACGAAGAGTGTTTGTTAGACATGTATCCAAAATACAAATAAGGAAAAAGATCATGAATGATTATCAAGTGTCGTCGGAAAAATGTGGAAAGTATATACATAGTCAATTGATTAAAAGATGGTTAAAGGAAAATAATTATTTTCATCCTTTTTTTTTGTTGGATTAATAAATCAATTGATTAAAAAATGAACCGATTTTAATGCTGGTATGCTAATGGTTATGGATAAACGATTTATCGTGCAAGTTTGTTTTTTTTTCGAAATCCATAACTAATTTTGCTAAAAGCTTTGAATTTCGTCCTCAAAAATCAAATCTGTTCTTAGTTTGTCTTATATGTTTTGATTTCTCTTCTTCTGTTAAGAATATTTAAATGAGAGATATATCATTGTCTCATCATAATGATAACAGAAGGATAAAAAAAAGATGGCAAGATATATCGTTTCAGTCGTCATTTTTTCCATTGACGGTCTGATTGCTACTTGTCCACATTTCATTTTTAACAAATCTTTGCTATTGGTTATGGTGTGTACTTATTTGATGAACATATGGTTAATCATGATATCCATAGCCTTTTTATCGTAACTATGACGTTGATTGATGTCTTGTGTCTTGACTTCTAAGCACCCTTCACTAATGCTTCTAGTCTTGACTCCTAAGCACCTACCACAAGTGCTTATGATATGGACGATAGATACCCTTCACTAATATCTTCGTCTTGACACTTGAGACACCTTTCAAAAATGTCTTCAACACTTCTTAGGAAAAGAAAAACAATCATCAACAAGAAGACTTTAGTAGTCTTGATGATGAGGAAGCATGACAACTCATGGACTTGAGCTTGCTCGACTTCAAAGGTGGTGATCTCACCTTTAAGAGGAACCTAGAAGATCACACAAAAACAAAACAACAAACATAGATCTCTTGGATCTGGGGTTAGAGAGTTTTTAACTCAAACGGAAAGTATGTTATAAAGGGGTGTGAAACAATGAAGAAATGGCTCACTATTTATAGAGGAAAATGTTCACTGTTCCCCGGATCCCTCGGATCCCTCCCATAAGGGATCCGTCTAGCGTAAAGCTAGGGATCCGTGGGACGCTCCTCTTTACCCATGGGTATTTTGGTTATGGGTCATGGGTTGATCCATGGATCTTTAGCTAGATACAATGTATCTCTTGAGTGCAATGCACCTAGTCACATGGGTCTGGGTCAATCCCATGGGTTATGGATATTATCCATATATGATATAAGCATGATGTCATGCCATGGGTTATGGGTCAAGCTCCATGGGTTATGGACTTTGGGTTGTACCCTACTACATTCAATGTATTTGGTCAATGGGTTATGATACTTAAGTTTCTACCCATCAGCATTTAGAAACCTTTACAAACCTCCTTGAATCATCTCATCATGAGAAAATCTCCTAGTAGTAACTCATCCACCAAAGGACCACCCAAGAAAATTTCTCGTGTTGTACACAATATTTCCTCAACCGAATCATCTCCGGTTTAATCCACAAATGCTAGGACTTCTTCTCCCACCTCAACAAACCCAATCAACAATTTCCAAGAGAACCGCAAGAATTAGCATTAGATCTTTTGAGCTAGAAAAGGGTTCATCGAGCTCTAAACCAAACGTATCTAGTTCTAGTAAACCATCTAATCCTTCATTCCTAGAGCATGGAATACACTCCTTCACCGAGCCTCTCTCTCACCCAAATCTCTATTCATTAGAGCATTCACCACCGAGAACTTCCCATTCACCAACTTTCTCGTTAAATAGGTAACCACCTACATCACCAACTAGTCTATCATTGGAACCAAGGAACCACCAAGGACTTGACCATATGGAGGAATTTCCATTACCACCACCCTCATTCTTAGTAGAACCTCATCCTACATTACTCAATGTAACCCCACCATCATTTGTAGAGCCTCCTCAAAACATCCAATCTCCTCCGGTTCCTAATCAAGACAATAATTGCTCTAATTGTCTTATCACCCAAGGACTTGTTCAAGAAGTACGAAATGAGTTGCATTTCATGTTTAATCATCTTCTTGAAAGATTGGACCAAATCAACAAGTCTACTCATCCCTAGACTCAAGCACATTGTTGCTTCTTAAGTTTTGGTCACTTATTAGTATTAGTAGAATATGTATTACATGGCTAAATCATTCTCTTAGTTTTTAGAGATTTGTTGATCATCTCTTATGTTTTATTGAATGATAGATTATTTGCCATATTGCTTTGAGTATATGTTTGTTGGTTGAATACCTATCTCATTTTGATGTTAACATTATTTGTTACATCACCATTGCTGAATTATGTTATCAGATAGACGGATCCCTGATATTTGCCTAGACGGATCCCTGCAAGGAGGGAACCGTGGGATCCGTGATACAGAAAACTATTTTTTTTCTAACTTGGATCATATTTGCAGGAAATTGTGCATTATACGTGCTTTCTAACCTTTGTTTTGTAGTTATTCAATTTACACATGAAGACTTTGACACCTTAAAGCTAGGGGGAGCTTTGTGTCAAAGCAATACATTGCAAATTACTTGCAATATTAGGATTACATTTCATGACATCCCTTTGCAAAATTGCAATCATCAAGGGGGAGCACATTCGTCACATAGACGAAATATTTTGCAAACTTAGTTGCAAACAAACTAGCTTAGTATTACTTTCTTGACGCCCTTACATAGGGATGGACTCGTCAAGGGGGAATTAAGACGAGATCCTTTCCCGTTACTTGCACTCTAATTCTTCTTTCTTTTCTATTTTTCACATGTTTTTCTTAAAAACAATGTGTTAGTTTTCTTTCGAAGCTCTTTTTGTTTCGACAAAAAGGGGGAGAAGAAAGTAATAACTACAAATTCAAAATTTTACGAATTTTAGCTTTTCCTTAAAATTATTTTATGTTTTGTCATCAACAAAAAGGGGGAGATTGTTAATACAAATAAGCCGTAAAAATGTTAATTTATATTTTACGATCTTCTAATGTTTTGTCGATAACAAACGTAAAATCATTTTAACGAAACAAATAAAATACGTAAATGGTTTTAACTAATAGTTTCTAACATATTCACATTCTCACATAAAACACTAAAACAAGTATAAGTGATTTTATGATTTAATATTACATATGTACAACAACTAGTGTTTACATATTTGGGTAAAATATACACATATCTAGTATGTAGTATATTGGGTAATATAAATGGGTAGAAACTTAAGTATCACATCCCATTGAGCAAATACATTGAATGTAGTTGGGTACAACCCAAAGTCCATAACCCATGGAGCTTGACCCATAACCCATTGCATGACATCATGCTTATATCATATATGGATAATATCCATAACCCATGGGATTGACCCATACCCATGTGACTAGGTGCATTGCGCTCAAGAGATACATTGTATCTAGCTAAAGATCCATGGATCAACCCATGACCCATAACCAAAATACTCATGGGTAAAGAGGAGCGTCCCACGGATCCCTAGCTTTACGCTAGACGAATCCCTTGTGGGAGGGATCCGTGGGATCCGGGGAACAGTGAACATTTTCCTCTATAAATAGTGAGCCATTTCTTCATTGTTTCACACCTTCCCCTTGAGTTAAAAACTCTCTAACCCCAGATCCAAGAGATCTATGTTTGTAGTTTTGTTTTTGTGTGATCTTCTAGGTTTCTCTTAAAGGCGAGATCACCACCTTTGAAGTCGAGAAAGCTCAAGTCCATGAGTTGCCATGCTTCCTCATCATCAAGACTACTGAAGTCTTCTTATTGATGATTTTTTTTCTTTTCCTAAGAAGTGTTGATGACATTTGTGAAAGGTGTCTCAAGTGTCAAGACGAAGATATTAGTGAAGGGTATCTATCGTCCATATCATAAGCACTTATGGCAGGTGCTTAGAAGTCAAGACTAGAAGCATTAGTGAAGGGTGCTTAGAAGTCAAGACACAAGACACTAGTGGAGGGTGTCTTGAAGATCTAGTTAAAGGCATTAGTGAAAGGTGCCTTAGATGTACATTCGATATGGTGTCTTTCGATGTACAAGATAGATTAGTACTAGATCCAAGGATATTGATATCCTTGATGTTGTTGTAATTAGGAGTTGGTCTCCTTTGGGATTAGTCGTTGGTGTAGTGTTGGGTAGTAGTTCCCCCATAGCAATAAAACTAGGTGCTTAGCCTAGTACCTAATAAAGGGTAGGCGACGTTGTGGTATGTGTGGTTCACCTTGGTGTGAAAGAACCCAGTGGTTAGCCTTATACCGGATAAAGGGTAGGCGACGTTGTGTTAGGAGTGGTTCACCTTGGTGTGAAAGAACCCGGTAGTTAGCCTAGTACCGGAAAAAGAGTAGGCGACGTTGTGAAGGCTTCTCCGCCATAAGGAGTTGGTGTCATGTAGTGATTACGAACTCTCGAGTAGGTGACTCGGGGAGTGGAGTAGGGCAAGGAAGGTGTCCTTGTAGCCGAACCACTATAAATACTCGTGTCGTGGTTCTGCGCTTCTTACTCTTTATCTTTCATTACACTTTTATATATCTATCTATCAAAGTCCAACATACACATTCAAATAGATTGACATAAGTCAATCTAAATATTTTAAAACATAGTTTTAATTGGTAAAACTATTCAACCCCCATTCTAGTTTTCCACAGACATTATATTTCCATAATATGTAAGTTATAAAGTCTGAGTTTTAAGCCTTACTATTTAGGGAATGTCCTAAATACATTATAAGATAGTAAAGATATATATATATATATATATATATATATATATATAGGGAATATATTAGCTACAATTTATTGTAGCTAATTGGCTACAATTTTAGGCTAAAAAATGTGGGTCCTGATTCATTTTGTGGGTCCCTGATTTTTTCCTGTGGGCCCTGATTCATTGTATGTGTATTTATTGTGAGGAGTTGTAGATAATTGGCTACAAAAATTGTAGCTAAGCTATCCCCATATATATATATATATATATATATATATATATATATATATATATATATATATATATATATATATATATATATATATATATATATATATATATATATATAGAAATTGGTTCTTTTAAAAATTTGATCTTAGTGGAAAAGTGAGAGAAGTGATCTCAACCGTTAGATCACCCCCTCTTCCTCTTCTTTTTTTACCACTGAACTACAGCGGCCAGATTGTAACTTATCTTATTTTTTAAGGGTGAGTACTGTAAATTCATCTATATTTATCACTCTATCATATAAAGTGCCTCACTTTTTCATTTTTTTCTTTTTTTCCTCTTCTTCATTCTCTGGTTCTCTCCCCGCTTCTCATTTTCTAGTGACTATTGCTTTCAATCTCAACACAATCAACACAATAAACATGATCTCCTATCAGATTCATTCAATCATCTCGTTCTAATGTCATAAATCTTCGATCAAAGTAAGCTTTTAAACCTTTTTCGATAATAATTTTGTTAGTTTTGTTATCAAAGATAAAAAATAAAGCTGATATATGTGTTTGTTAGAGTTTAATTGTACCATTTATATGTTTATTATGAGTTAGGGGTTTATTTTATGAATTTTGATTCGGTAATCATCATATTTGTTCATTGATGTGTTGTTTTAAGTGCTTTTGTGACCTGATGCATTGTATAGATTAGTTATTTGAAGCAAATCTGAGAAAAAAATGACTTGGAATCATGTTTACAAAAACTGCACACAAGGTGTTTGATAAAATGCCTAAATTAAATTTTATAATTGTGATGCACTAATTTTACACTTCGAGTGTGCATTTTGAGTGCGAGGAGATGGCAGATTATGTAAGGAAATGTGGACCTGACTTTGATCACGCTAAATACGTACAAACGAGGTACTACAATAATATTACTAAAACCATCTTACAAGCCATCAGTTATGTGTTCTTTTACTTTTAGTTTGTGACTATTTAAGCTTATGTTTGTGTTTAACATTGTATACTTGTTGCTAGTTATTCAATACACCAGTTCCCTGCCTTAGTTTTTGTATAAACTATAGCTCTCCGCCAATTATTTCGCTAAAAAGATGAATGTAACATGATGGCTTCAAATAGTGGTTAGGTAATTAGTGTTAGGTATTTGTGATTCTTCGTGCACTTTTATGTTTACTCGTTTGGGCAACTAGAATCGATAAGATGCAAAAAAATAGCTTAGTCATTATAGTAATAGATGCTTGGTTTTTACAAACACGCACACTGGATGGAACACACAACGACACTATATCACTAATAGAAAAAATAGTTAAGGTATCTAAACTGACTTTGATGTAATCCTTGAAAAATAGAAGTTGCAAAACATGCACCACAAACAAAAATAATAGGATTACAATATCTTATATGAAATTAATTGCAACATATAAAAGTGAAATTTAATAGGACATTTATACTTGGTAGATCAATTGTTGTTAATGTGGTTGGCAATTGAGAGCAGCAAACTAAACACTAATTCACTATGGGAAACGGTCCAACATATTTTTCAGAGATCAAAAAAAGCGTAGAAGGTAGATTAAGCTTTTGTAATTTTTATTTTCCTTATCCGTGATGCTATATGCTAGCTTAGTAATAAGTTATGTTACAAGTTTCGATCCACAAATGATATTTACCTTACTAACTTCCAATAGGTTTGGACGTTGATAAAAATTACAGTGAAAATTGATAAAACTTGCAACGAACTGATCATGATACATATAGTTGCATGCCATGTTGTTGCCTTTTGTATTAAAGTTTATCATAAGTCAAATCAGGACACATCAGGTAGAGCTTCGTTTGATTTATGTCTAAAATTCATTCACTTGATCAAACGGATGCACTAAAGTGATTCAAATAGATGCACCAAAATTCATCAAAAAGATGCAATAAAGTTGCGTCATATTTATCATGTTTCCTTTTTGTGTGTAATTTCCGTATTTTATGGATGTTTTCTATAAATGCATATAGTTTACTGATCTTGTACTTGTATGTTTGACAGTGTCTGGAGTGGATGCTAAAGTGCATAACCTAATAAAGAACAACATGGAACGTTCATACATAAAAGTTATCCCACTTATGAAACTAGCGCAAAGGAATTGGTTTTGAATAAGATATACAACTTATATAGATCTTGTATATATTAGTATCACGTTTAGAAATATGAATTTACTTCATCTTCAAGACTTCATTATAATAAAGTTCCCTATTCTATATTTTTGTGTTTTAATATAAATTTGTTTCTTTATCACATTCATTGCTTTGGAATGTTGTTATCAGTGGATGATGTAACAGGTGGTATCTCAGCAGAGTCTTTCTTTGAAGGCTCGTCAAATTGAATCTTTGATTGGCCGTTAACCATGTTTGTCTTATCATTGTTTGGAGCCGCCTTTTCGTCAATTTCATGAACCTAAAAGTATGGTTCGGTTCCATTACTAGTAGTCTTACAAATTTGTAATATCATCTTGATGCGAGAAATATCTAAGTCGTTTTGATAGACCATAGTAGTGAACTAGTGATATTTACCTTTTTCCCTGCATATCAAGACATACTCGCGATTTTGTTGAAAGGATAAGTCAGTGAATACCGTATGTATCACATCTATACCTATATTTTGAGGAAGTCTGGCATCGTCAAAAAATGTGAGATATGTATAATGTCGTGCACATATGCGTTGTTCATTGACGATAAGAGCATTTCTATCTATAAAATCGAATAAGTTTGTTAGTTATTATATATAGCTATACAGAACTTGATTAACGATCATCTAAAAGTATCGAACTTGTTTTGATTTTATGATACAAATGGATGAACTAAATACATCAAACAGATGCCTAAAGTTCCTAAAAAACTCAAATAGATGCACTAAAGTTATAGATGATAATGAACACACCCATTAATGTAAATGATAAAACAAAAGCATTTACTAAATTTAATAGAGGTGAAGGGCTAAAGCTGTATATTAATAAAAAATTTCTTGTGCGGTTGGGAGTAAAAAATATGAACCTACCAATATAGTTGAACAAAAAGATAGCAATAAACATACAAATAACTAGTCATGTTATGAACGAATTAATCCTATTATAAACTTAACTTGCATGTACAAAAGATGCATTTTGCATTGATGAGTTATGCTACAATCAGAATACAATGTCTCATAATATATAGTAAGCTAAACAAAAACTGGAAAATTAGATTTTTACAAGCTAAGCAATGACTATTTTCAAATTCTTGCAAAATCTGAAATATTCAGAGAATCCTCTTAAATCTTCTACCTTTCGATGCCTATAAAGTCTTCATCTTGTAACAAATCATCATCAAAGTTCAACCAATAACCAATGTCATCTTCTCGTCAGACAAAATCATCTTCGTCACTAAAATTATCCATTCCAGGAAGTTGCATATGGGTCATGTCAAATGTGTATTTGCTAAACATAACCTGAATTAGTTGAACAATCATCATGAGTTAAACAATCATTATGTCATATTCCATACAAATGTCTTATTTTTTTAATAGACTAAAATACACCGTTCGTCCCTAAACTTGTTGTTGGGCATCGCGATGGGACAAACTTGGGCTTTTTCATCGTCCGAAGTCCCTTTTCCAACTTTTATACTCGTTACTGGTCCTTTGACCATATTTCCGTTAGTCAGGCACGTCAGTTTCTGTTTGATTTGTCTTTAGTCTAAGGGCACAATTGTCATTTCCTTATTTCAACTAAAAATTTCTTAATTATTGCCACATGTAATGTAACCCTCTTCCCGCTCCATAAACACATAGTATGTATTATTTTTCGTCCCAGAACTTTCGTTACAAGAATTATCAGAATTCACAAACCCTAATTGCATGTCACAAAACCCCTGTTTATCAATCATAAAACCGAAACATGGACTTTACTCTATGGAAAGTAAGAAGACATCCAGGTTATCTAGTTGATGATACCGTCCTGTACGACTCTGCTAAGAAGAAATACGGTATTGTTTTATTTATTTATTATAGTCAATGGAATTTCTAATCAAGGTATTTATTGTTTGCCAATTAAGTTTTTAGAATGCCCTAAACATATATTGACATGTTTTCAGGTGGTAGATCTAATATGTTTAGCATGAGGGTTCATCACAATGGTTTCTTTAAATACTGGCCTGGTAGAATCTACGTTGGAGGTATGGAAAATTTAGTTGATTTGGTTGATGTTGATAGTGTGTCAGTCAAAGAGTTGGATGTTCTTATGTATGAATTAGGTTATGAGCTTGGTTCAAAAAATTACTATTACTTTGTTAAGCCTGGTAGTAAATTAGATGATGGTTTGTATAGCTTAAGTGAGAGTGCTAATTTAGAAATATTGAAAGATCTTGTTGATGACCATAAGATGATAGAGGTTTATGTTGAAAATGGTAAGAAAACATTCGATGTTGATCAAATGTCACCAAAGTCAATTAGGACAGTTATTGCTGATGTGGATGCAACAAAGAAAAAGGCAGCTCTTGCTATTGTTCCATATTGCTCAAACAAATTGTTCTTAGAAAACATTGTTAATAAATCTGTGGTAGAGGATATATGTCAGGTTACACATCAACCTTTAGAAGTCAATAATTTGGTACAATCTAGTCAGATGCCAGAAAAGAACCCTTGTTTTCATCTGTAGAGGTCTGTCAGACTGAAGATGTTGTAGGTGATGTCAACCAGCATATAGATAAACATGTTGAGCATATCCAAATAGATAGTCCTAAAGAGGTATGTCAAAATGATTAAGAGTTAGGTCATCATGAGGAGGAAATATGTAATCCTGTGGAGCATATCCAAAAAGGTAAATCTGTACAGGTAAGTGAAATCGATGAAGCTTTAAGTGATGACAATGTGAGTGAGACAGACAGTTATATGAGTGATGATGATGATATTGAGAAAAATCGTGATGGAAACACAGTTGTCGATGAGGCTAATACTTTTGAGGAGCCTGATTTTGATGTTTATATGTTCAACGTGAGTGAGACTACAGAGTTACCATCTATAGGTACCTCCAGCCACATACCAGATGATTTTTTTAAGAAAAGTGAGTTGGATCTGTTAGATGATAATGATTTTGCAAGTGGTTCCGAGAATGAGGATGAGTATGTTATTAGGAAGAAAAAAAATGAGGGCATACAAGAAACAAAAGTTAAGTGAGGCAGCAGAAACAGAGGACGAAATATGTTTTTTCTGTGGTCAAACTTTTGTAACTGCAAAAGAAGTGAAAGATAGGATCTACCTGCTTTCAATAAAGACTAGGAGGAAATTGCAACTCATTAAGAATGACAAACAGAGAATTAGGGTTAGGTGTCTTGGAAAAATACCTGTTTGTGGAATAACCGAAGGTGTTGGGCTGGGAAAAGCCCCAAAGAGGAAAACTGGTCCGATAACTACAGGCCTTGGAAGGGATGTATATTTGCGATCACTCAAGGAGCAAGCAACAGATTGCCCATGGTTGTTGTATGTAGCCAAAAATACAGCTAAAGATGTATGGATTGTTCAAACTTTCAGGGATGAATACAAATGTTTGCAATCAAGAGAGATTAAAGCTTGTGACTACAAGTTTCTTTTGAAGCAAATAGTTGACCAAGTTCAAGTCAATCCAGATATTCCAATCAAGGCTGTTCAAGATCAGCTCAGTAAACAGTTTGAAGTTTAGGTGTCTATGCAAAAGGCATTAAGGGCAAAAAAACCAAGGCAGATAATGTAACACCCCCAATTTTGTGATACGCAGCGGAATTCAAACTGGGTGTTACTTCATGGCACAACAGTCATAACAATAGAAAACAAACTCTAATGGAGTCATTTTTAAAAGATTTATCATTCGATTTATATAAATATAAGAGTTTACAAAAATCAGGTCCCCGTTGGTTCCATTGTTTACAAAATACATTAAATGGGTTTTCGAATGATAATAAAATTTATAGCCTTCTTGAGTATTCGTGCTCATCCGTGCCAGCCTCGTACAATATGGACCTGAAATACATGCTTAAAACTGTCAACACAAAGGTTGAGTGAAATTCATAGAGTTTGTTAAATGGTTGAACACATTATGTTGGTAGTGTGATTTAATTAGACTCACACCAATGTTTTGAAAACAAAACAGTTATTATTCACTAAGCATCATGCAATCAAGGCGTTAACTTGCTCCAGAATTAATTGGTGATACGTGCCCCAAGTAGGTAAAATTTTCCGTTTTACCTAATGTACTCAAATATAGTACATTTGTTTACCGGACCTGGTCAATCAAACAGGATTCGTCAATCCCGATAGATCTATCCACAATATTCGCGCTCACTTCACTCGTGATTAATGATTCATGATTTAGGGACTTAAGTTTGGCAAATGCGGTAACTTAGTGCAAGTAAAATAATCAGATAAGTATACAGTTTGAAAGCAATGTGTTCGGTTTAAAATAAAGCATGTATCTCCCCCAAGGGTTTGTAAAACAATTAAGTAATAGAAAGTGGGGCTATGAACTCACCTCAGAGTAAATGATATCAAATGTATAATGAGAATGATGGATATGCCGTGAGAACTTCTACGAGCAACCTAGAATAAGATGTTGCGACTTAGGTTTGGAATAATGTTTAGGAAAACATAAACCATCCTATATACGTCTCTATGTTGATCATGATGTAGTACATGGTTTTTGTGTATGTCGTTTATAGAAATGGTCTAGTTGTGAAAACGTATTTAGTTTATAGATATCGTACTACCGTTTGGGCCATCATAACTCAGAGGTCATGCAGTAAACGTTCGAGGAGCTAGGACACTTTAAATCGTAAATCCAGTAACTCGTCGATACGTTTTACTCAAATGAAACCCCTCACATGAAGCTCCCTACTTTTGTAGCACTTAGTAGATACAATATATGTTTTGAGTGAAGATTGTTATAACTTAAAGTTTATCATATTTTTAATAAGTATCTAGTTTTTACAAGTTCTCGTCGTTTTCATAAATATGATCACCTTAGTTAACGGCCTTGGGTAAACAAGCCTTAAGGCTTTAGCCATGGCCTTGTCGTGACTTTGGTCTTGACTACCATGGTCTTGAGACTTAGCTTTGACCTTAGCCGTAGCCGTGATCTTGGCTTATAGCCATTAGGCCTCTTGGTTTGCTTTTAGTTGTGACAAAAGTATAGTTATGAGACTAAATATAGGGCAGTTTCTATTTTTGAAAATTAATGGCCTGTTTAAGCGTTTTCAAGGTCCGAGCTTCTTTGTAATTAATGGAAAACGTCGTTCCGGACAACTTTCGTGTTTTAACTTTTTGATGATTCGGACCAGAAGTACCACTTTTAAAACGGCAGAATCAAAACAGTTTCAATATGGCAGTTTTGGCGTTTAGGTTTCGCTAACTTCTTTTGCCTATAAATTTTGACTCGTTTGTCCGTTTCGGGTGATTCAAATTGCTACGTATTTTTTTTTAATATTATCTACAAGAATATGAAAAGTATCAGATCTATATGTGGTCGATTTTGTGGAAACTTTGTACAAAAGTTTATCATTTATACACTTACTAACCCAAGTTTAACATATAGATTCTTATAACTTGTTTTAAAGATTTTTGTACATCATGATCCAACATAGTAACTATATATATAGCATGAAATATTTAAGATTATGAATAATAAAGATGAGATTATGGTGGTGATAAGTTGCTTACAACTTTTGGCTTTCAATAAGAAAGGAGTAACTTAGTAAGGATCGGACTTTGATTGATCGCTTAAGACTTTGGATTGAGCTAGCTTTCCACACCTTGGCACCATTGCAAACTTGAAGAGTTGGTGATGAAGTACTAAGTGACTTGAGTGGATTTAAACCCAAGAAGATCACTTAAACTTGCTAGAGATTTGATGTAGTAACTTGATCTTTGGAACTTCCTTGCATAAACTTGGAGTTTATAGATCAAATGATGGAAGATGTGTATGATTTGTGATATGAACGACCAAGAACAGAATATGAGGGTTCTTAGGATGCATTTTACTTGCTATTTATAGGAGGGTAAGTTTGGTTAACCATATATTGGGTTAATTATTAACCATGGTTAAGCTAGGACACTTGTAATGATCTAAATGAACCATGGTTAGGATGATGCCACCAAAATGATGAATCCCCCCCCTAGAGGCTGTCACAATTGGTGACAAGGCTTAGAAGATAAGTTTTGGTCTTATCTTGAGTTTAGAGTAAGTTTTGGTTCCGTTAAATGCCAACCGTAAGTTGTTAAGCCATAAAACGTAAAACCGGGTATCGTAAAAATACGAAACTTACAGGAATGATGAGACTCATCATTATACTTTATCTAAAAATATAAAATGGGTGATAAGTCTCATTGGATGCAAAAACGCTGCTTAAAGCTGGAAATACGGGTCAAAAACGCGTAATTCGCAGTTTATCGGAAAAGAACGAAATTTCAGGGAAACGACCGTAAATTTATTTAGAGTAGACTAAAATTAGTCTAAAAATCATATGAGATGTTAATATGTGGTTTTCGTCATACGCGGGATAACTTAACAGTTATTTGTGAAGTTTAAAAGTCACGCGATTTAAGTAAAAATGTAGAACGTACAAGGTTAATTCCTTTATGGTCAAAGGAGGAGGGAAATATGTTTGACTTTTCCAAAAAATGTAAAAGTGTCAAAAACATATTAGAAACACAGTGCAGGAATTGTTAAGTCTGGATGTAAGTAGAATTGTTTAAAACGTAAGTTTAGTTTTGTACTGCGCTGGGCTTATTTGGTAACATAAAAATAAATCTTAAAAATTCTCAAATTAATTATGAGTGATCTAAAAATTTATCTGATGCAAGGAAAATTGTCAGGGTTGATTTTCGTTATGCGCGTGATGTTTAAACGGTGGACCGTCCAAAGCGAAACTTTAAAACGATGTTTTCTTAATAACTTTTGCGAAAATGATCTAACGATTGTCAAACTCTCAGGTCATCACTAGAATAATTTATCATACGAGAATGTGAAATAAAAATTTTACGGGGATGAATAGTGAAAGTGAATAGTAAATGTGAATAGTAAATGCGAATAGTAAATTCTCGAAAATGAAAAGTAACCTAAAAATGCGGGTTGTATTTTCGATTCACTTGTATTTTCGATAAATGCAAGTTTTATTAGTAATGAATTGATGTTTATTTGTGTAGGGTATCATTCCAGCATTAGGAGCAGTATTCCCTAGTGCTGAACACATATATTGTTTGAAGCACATCCATGATAATATGAAATTGCAATGGAATGCTAAAGCATACAAGGAAAATTTGTGGAGATGTGCAGCAACAACAACCGTCCAACAATTTGAGGCAACCATGATGGCATTCAAGAGGTTTAGCGAACCTGCCCATGCTTGGTTAAGTAAGATACCACCAACCCATTGGTCAAGGTCGCATTTTTCAGGTACCTAACCAAATCTATGTCTACGTGTATATCTTTTTGTTCTACGACATTGTTCAACACTGTTGTTTGTATAAATCAAACATATTGTATAAATGTGTAGGGAGGGCTCATTCTGATGTGTTACTTAATAACATGCGTGAGGTGTTCAATGAGAAACTATTGGGATGTAGGCACCAACCCATCATTACTGCTTTGGAATACATTAGAGGATATTATATGAAAAGAATAGTGAACGTTGTGAATGTAATTCACAAGTGTGCCAGACCATTAACACCAAAGGCAACACTCATGTTAGATGAAATCAAGAAAGAGGCTTATAAGTACTCCGTTTTACGGGTTGAAGGAGATAAGTATGAGGTCAGTGGATGGGGAGATAAGTATTTTGTGAATGTTGAAGCTAGGGCTTGTACATGTGATGAGTGTGTAAATACTCATCATTTTTGGGTCAATCTGAACTGCAAAACGTTTAAAAATGCTCAGAAATGCATCAAAATACTGAAAATACTCCAAAATTGCATTTTATATGTTTCAGATGCAAAATGTTCAAAATCAGATGAAAAATGAGCAAAGTTTGCATAATTGGCAGTTTCAGTCCCCCAAGTTTTTAAAATTGTCAGAAATAGTCCCTGAGCCCTAATTTCAAAAGAAAAAATCACCAAAGGTCCTTTTTAAATCATAACTTGTCAAAATTAGTCCTTTGGTGAAAAATGTCAAAAGTTTTGAGAAATTACAAAATTGGTCCTTCAAGTTTGAAAATTGGCAAAAATGGTCCTTGAAAAATTGGAAAATGTCAAGATTGGTCCTTGTACTCTTGGAGATTGTCACTTTTAGCCCTTGGAACAACTTTGCATAATTGACAGGATTGGTCCCTTGAATTTCAGAAATTACATATTAGGTCCTTGTGTTTTAAACCCTTTCAACCCTTGGACCCCTTGTCATAATTCATGTGACCCCTGCCATCACCATTTGGACCCCTTCAATTTGGACCCTTTCCCTTTGATATTAAAACCAGTCAAACCCATTTGACCCTCACGGGTTTCCCTCCCACCATCTTCATCATCACCCTAGCCCTGCAACACCCAGGCTTTACAATCCCTCCAGCTCACCTTTCCACACCCTTATCACTCCACCTTCAACAACAATCCAAGACACATTAAATACCTCTCCTCCTTTTGCACTCAAACTCACCCACTGGCTTAATACTTTTTCCCGCCAAAAACCAAATCAGTGGTCAAGATGAATTGAAGCCATCCAATGGCCCTTAAAGAAGCTGGGATATGTTCAGAGAAGAGAGAGAAATGTTTTGGGTATAAAAAGAAGCAATGAGAAGCAAGATAGAGTAGTAGAATGTAGTTTAAAATTTCTTTAATGTCGTTTTTTTCATCAATGTATTAGTGTAGCTTAAAATATGTAATCTTTTGTTTCTATGATCAAAACTCAAGTTATGTTATCATTGTAATCTGTTTTTAAGAATCAATTTCAAAGTTTGGTTAAAATTCTTGTTCTTGTGTTTACTATTGAAAATTTCAACCTCATGTTCCTATATTCAAACTTCCAATAGTTTATTTTCTCATTCAAACAAGTTAACTTAAGCTTATTAAAGCTTTTAATAAGCTTCTGAAATAGATTAAATCAATTTTGAATGATGGTCAACAAAGGTCAACTGCTGATGCATAATTGGAAATGGTGATGAATTTGGGTAATGCAGAGCTTGGAGGGGTTTAAATAGATTAGGTTAGAGTAGTTTTGGGTTTGGTTTAGCCTGCAACACTAGCTGGACACCTGTGAGTATTAATCTCAATTTCAGTTTTCATCCATTTTGCAGATTGTGTTTATATTTGTATTTGTAGTTATAACCTGTTCAAACTTGTTTATTTAGTTGTACTTAGGTCAGTTGGACTTAGTTTGATCAATATTACATGGTGATTCAGTAGTTAGAGTAGATTAAAGATCAAATCAATGTTCTAAGGTGTGTTTGGATTTAATGCTTTGTCTGTGATTTAGGTTTATGCAGTGGTAGGTTCTTGTTGTTTCAAGCTTTAGTAGCTCTTTTGAACTCATTTGAGTCAGCAAATTGTGCCTGCTAACCACCAAAGTCAACATCACATAATATATGTCTTAATAGCTTAACTGTGGGAATTTTTGTAAAATCAAAAGCTAGTTTTGTGTTTAAAAATCATAAGTATAGCTGTCATTAGTGTCATTTCATCATAATACTTCTATATCAGTCCTTAAATTGAGCCCAAAGTTCATAAAAGTCAACTTTCCATTTCTTTATCAAAAGTCAAACTTGCAAAATCAGTTTTGAGCCAAACTGAGATGAATTTTCCTTGACTCATTTCTGAGTCAATTTCTTTGAAAATTGTGGTTTTAAAAACTTCCCTTGGTCTATTTTATTATTGTCATATTTTTGTGGAATTTTGTCAATTTTTTTTAAGCCTCAAATGGGCTTGTCAATTGGAGCTTATTTGCCTTGTGCAACTGACTCAGTTAACATTGAGTCTGCACAGGGTCTTGCAGATCTTGCAGCCAGCCCTTGAGAGCTTGTCCAGGTCTTATCTTTGGTCTAGCCATAGCCACCCAGGTCTAGTGTAGGATTCAAGCCTTGGTTTCATGTCTCAGCTTATTATGTAGCTTATTTCTTAGCTTAAACCTGGTACCCTCAAACTGTTTTTAACATTCAACTTAAATTAGCCAAATCATTGCATTTTGTATTTCATAGGTTAAGAGTAGTTGTTTTTAGTTGGTTTTGAGTAGTTATAACATATTACTGCTTGTGTAATCAGTTGGTGGCTTTTGGTTCTCATTTGGCTTATTCAAAGTGCTTATTCACAAGCACTTGCAATAGCAGTTTCAATTTCCTTCACACAAGCACCTGTTTTTCCATTTTTCCTAGATTCCTAATATTATTATAGACTTTTCTTGAATTTTTCAGATTTTTCCAAATCAGTTTGCTATTTTTCTTAATTTAAATTAGTTTTTAAGTCTTTTTAATTATCTTTTATTGCAATTAATTCAGAAAAGGTTCAAAAAAATAATTTTTCATTTTTCTTAAGTTAAGATAAATAGAAAAAGTCAAAAAAATATTTTTCTAGATTTTTCTTAGTTAAATTTGTATTTTTAAGTAATTTAAGTAGTTTTAAATAGTTTTTAATTCATAGAAAATACAAAAATATTCAGAAAAATACAAAAATAGTTTTGAAAATTCTCTTTTGTTATTTTAGATTTTTCCAAGTCATAATTTTAGTTTTCTAGCTTTATTTCCTATTTTCTTGTATTTTAGGTTATTATTTAATAGTTAAAAATAGTTTTTAATTAATAATAATTAATTTAATAGTTATAAAAATAATTTTCTTTTTCTATAAATTTTCTTTTATCATTAGGTTTGTAAAAATATCATTTTCATATTTTTAGGATTAATACTGTTTCATTTTCACATTTTCATTTGTACATAACGTAGTTTTTAATTCCAGTTTTATAAAAACATAAAATCAAAAACATCATTTTGCAAATAGTGATAGCATTTATTTAATATTTTTTATCTTTTTAATTTTCTTTAATTTGAATTTAAGTAATTGTAATTTATAGACTTTTTCTGTAGTTATAATCATTCAATCCCTTTTTCTGTTCAAATCTCTCGATCACTATACGTTTGGTGATCCATTGCATAGCTCGCTGGGACATAACGACCCGGGGAAACACTATACTCCCCAGATCTTCATTGCATTCGTGTGCTTGAACTGTTTTAAGTTTGTTACGGTCGGCCATTCACAAGTGGCCGGCTTGAGTGATAAAACTTGACGGTTTGGCACGGACCAAATTTTTGGCGCCGCTGCCGGGGAGCTGTGCTGATTATCTTCCGTCTAGCAGATTAGTGATTTGAATATTCACTCTTTGTTCATACCATCCATCTGTATGTATTTATATTTTCTTATAAAAATCAAAAAACCCAAAAAGATTTTCATTCTTTGTTTTTACATCATGTTTTTCAAAAATACCAAAAATGTTCATCTTTACCCTCTTACCCTTTTTGATTCTGTATCTCTTTACCCTCTATCCATTTGATTCTAACTTCTTCTATTCTGATGGAATCTCTCGAGGACGAATTCTGGGACGAAGTTGAAAAACTTCAGACTTTATCGCAAATGTCAAGAATTCGTGTTGTCCGTGATGATCCATTAATTCTGCGTAGGGAAATGGAACGAAAAACCGGGGTGACAAAGGACCAGGTACTTCCCTCTGATAATGGAGGTGCTAAATACGTCCAACCTACGGTTATCCAAATATCTAAACCCTCAATTGCTCCTAAGCCGTCTAGAATTGATCCTAAACTTTCACGATTTACGGTTAAAAGCAAACATGCAGAATTTAGACCGGTGACTAGCAAGAATGACTTGCCTAATCTTCACGTTTCTCAAGAACCAGAACCAGAGACCATAACGGAAGTGGTGGAAATTGCTAGCTCTCAGAGCACACCACTTGTCCCACCTCCGGATTTTTCAAAATGTTCTTCGAGTCTTAATAGTCATTCGGATCACCATGTTGGTTTTGTTGATTCTTTGAATAAACTGATTCCTTCTCATAACTCTCAAATGAAATCATTTATTCCTTGTGTCGGTTGTGGTGAGCCTCTTTTTGGTTCACCCTGTCGTTGGTGTACGTGTGTACAATGTGGTAATGATATTCATAACGGGAGTTGTTTGTTTTGTGGTTCGAGGAATTCATTTGATTATGATCCTAATCCGAACTCATTTAACGACTCCTCAAATTTTTCCAATTACCCACCACAGCCCGACTTATCTTCATATAATCAACATATCTGTTGTGAATTTTGTGGAGGTCCTCACCAAGGATTTGAGTGTCAATCCGGAAACACGTTTGTCTATGAACAGTTTTCCAGTGATGCTCAGAACTTTGGTTATGACCAATATCCATATAATTCACCAGTCCAGACTCAACAGTTTTACTGTTGTGAGTACTGTGGAGGTCCCCACTTCAGCTCTGATTGTCAAATAGGGAACCCAGTTCCTTGTAACAATCATGACTCTCACATGTTTGACAATTTCCAACCTCCACAGCACTATACGGTTCAAACTCCACCTGAGCCGTTGTCTCAAGAAATATCCCAAGATTTTGAAACCGCAATGAAAACACTTGATGATATGATTAGTAACTTTAAGAATCAAGTGAGTGGTGAAAAGACCATGGGAGAATTGCTAGCCGAAGAACGAGAGGCCCGCCAATCTAGGGAAGAATTATTAGTCCTAGAGCAAGCAGCTCTAAGGCGTTCCCAATTTCTTAAGGCAGCTCTATATGACGATGACGAGGAGAGTTTTTATCCTTTTAAAGATAATATTTCTCAACTCCCTCGGTCAGTTGATATCCCAGCAGTTGAGATTCCATCTCAAACAACTGCTATCACACCCAAAGCTCCCACTCACTCTCTGAACATGGGGGACGAGCATCTTGACACTGTTCCTGAAAAGGAATCGGACGAATTCATAAAGTCTAGTGTTGAGAACCTTGTCCCAATCCCGAGAGAGTCACAGGGAACTTTTGACCATTTGTGTGATTCTCTTTCCCCTCTTGAGTGTTCAAAAGATCATTTTGAAACTTTCTCCGATGTTAGCGACGATTGTACTTCTTATGGAAACATCGAGTATGTTGAGGCATCACTTCCACAATCTGATGCTGATCATCTTCTTGAGGAGTTCACCGATGAACTCACTCACATCAATGATCGTTCACTCACTTCTTACCCCAACAGTCCAATAGAGAATGTTGATCACTTTGTTCCCGAAACATTCAAAGCTACTTTCACCAATCCTCTATTTGAATTCGACTCTGAATTCACTTTAATTTCTGAGAATCCACTCTTTGATACTCAGACCAAGGATAGTGATGAGCCCACAATGGAACAAAAGTTCACAATTTCACTTCATGTGAATGATTCTCTTCATGAAGAGTTCTCCGGTGAACTCTCTTATGACATATCTCCTCCGGAACATGATCATTTCTATTTTGATCTTGAGGATAATATTGGCTCGGAGGAAGGTGTACTCTATCATACGAGTTTGCTTATAAATGATACTACCTTCACCCTTCCTCCCGATATGCCTACATTTGAGGATGAAGAATGGATCTTGATTGTTATCAAAATCTTTCTTCCTTTCCTCAAATATCTTGTGATTTCTCTTCATCTTCACTCCTTCGGGAATGAAGACACTATCTTTGACCCCGGCATTTTCATTTATCATTTTTAAGCTGGTTCTATGTATATCTCATCGGTGTGGAACTTTCGCGTGCTTCAAATGTTTATACAAACATCTTGAACGAAAGTCCGATCGAGATTTGTTTTCCACGTTACTTTCCCCATGAACAAATGAATACGGGGTCGAGTCAAGCTAGCGACTCGGAAATAAAAAACAGTAGCATGCCATATGGGTTTTCACCCATATTTCTGACTTCTTTCTATCTTTCTACCACCCTAGTAGTGTTAAAAAAAAAAAAAAAAAAAAAAAAAAAAAAAAAAAAAAAAAAAAAAAAAACATCTTTCTAAATAATGGCTGTAGTATTTCCCTTTCACGTTCTTTGTTTCGGCATAACCGCCGGTACTTTGAATATTGAGGGCAATATTCATTTCTAAGTGTGGGGGGGAATTCTCAAGAATTTTATCATGTAATTATACCGCCTAATTCCCCCGTTTTTGGCCAAAAATTTTTTTTTGGAGTAAGTGTTTTGCACTTACTCAATTGGTTATCAGTCCGCCTTGTCTAATAAAAAAAAGGATTGGCTAATCCAGGAGCAAACGGCTCTTGGTAAAGATATCTCAAATCCGTTGACGGCTTGCAATTTGCCCAAAATTGTATGGTATTCAGCTCACCATATCCTAAAAAGTGAAGAGTTGGCTAGCCCCGCAAGTTTATGGCTTGTGGTAAAGGCAGTGGAAAAACCATAATTGGTAATCGACTCACCAAAGATAATATTGATAATTTATCTAAGAGTTGGCTAGTCCAGAGCAAACGGCTTCTGGTAAAGACAAATCAAATCCGTTGGAAGCTGGTGGTTTGCTCAAAATCACATGGTTATCGGTGTACCATGGTTCTTACTTGAACTAAAACATTTGGCTACTCCAGAAGTAATGGCTTCTGGTAAAGAGATTCAAATCCATTAAGTTTTTCTCAAAAGATTGCTAGGGACTAGCAATAGTTTAGCGTGGGGGATTGATGAGTGTGTAAATACTCATCATTTTTGGGTCAATCTGAACTGCAAAACGTTTAAAAATGCTCAGAAATGCATCAAAATACTGAAAATACTCCAAAATTGCATTTTATATGATTCAGATGCAAAATGTTCAAAATCAGATGAAAAATGAGCAAAGGTTGCATAATTGGCAGTTTCAGTCTCCCAAGTTTTTAAAATTGTCAGAAATAGTCCCTGAGCCCTAATTTCAAAAGAAAAAAATCACCAAAGGTCCTTTTTAAATCATAACTTGTCAAAATTAGTCCTTTGGTGAAAAATGTCAAAAGTTTTGAGAAATTACAAAATTGGTCCTTCAAGTTTGAAAATTGGCAAAAATGGTCCTTGAAAAATTGGAAAATGTCAAGATTGGTCCTTGTACTCTTGGAGATTGTCACTTTTAGCCCTTGGAACAACTTTGCATAATTGACAGTATTGGTCCCTTGAATTTCAGAAATTACACATTAGGTCCTTGTGTTTTAAACCCTTTCAACCCTTGGACCCCTTGTCATAATGCATGTGACCCATGCCATCACCATTTGGACCCCTTCAATTTGGACCCTTTCCCTTTGATATTAAAACCAGTCAAACCCATTTGACCCTCACGGGTTTCCCTCCCACCATCTTCATCATCACCCTAGCCCTGCAACACCCAGGCTTTACAATCCCTCTAGCTCACCTTTCCACACCCTTATCACTCCACCTTCAACAACAATCCAAGACACATTAAATACCTCTCCTCCTTTTGCACTCAAACTCACCCACTGGCTTAATACTTTTTCCCGCCAAAAACCAAATCAGTGGTCAAGATGAATTGAAGCCATCCAATGGCCCTTAAAGCAGCTGGGATATGTTCAGAGAAGAGAGAGAAATGTTTTGGGTATAAAAAGAAGCAATGAGAAGCAAGATAGAGTAGTAGAATGTAGTTTAAAATTTCTTTAATGTCGTTTTTTTCATCAATGTATTAGTGTAGCTTAAAATATGTAATCTTTTGTTTCTATGATCAAAACTCAAGTTATGTTATCATTGTAATCTGTTTTTAAGAATCAATTTCAAAGTTTGGTTAAAATTCTTGTTCTTGTGTTTACTATTGAAAATTTCAACCTCATGTTCCTATATTCAAACTTCCAATAGTTTATTTTCTCATTCAAACAAGTTAACTTAAGCTTATTAAAGCTTTTAATAAGCTTCTGAAACAGATTAAATCAATTTTGAATGATGGTCAACAAAAGTCAACTGCTGATGCATAATTGGAAATGGTGATGAATCTGGGTAATGCAGAGCTTGGAGGGGTTTAAATAGATTAGGTTAGAGTAGTTTTGGGTTTGGTTTAGCCTGCAACACTAGCTGGACACCTGTGAGTATTAATCTCAATTTCAGTTTTCATCCATTTTGCAGATTGTGTTTATATTTGTATTTGTAGTTATAACCTGTTCAAACTTGTTTATTTAGTTGTACTTAGGTCAGTTGGACTTAGTTTGATCAATATTACATGGTGATTCAGTAGTTAGAGTAGATTAAAGATCAAATCAATGTTCTAAGGTGTGTTTAGATTTAATGCTTTGTCTGTGATTTAGGTTTATGCAGTGGTAGGTTCTTGTTGTTTCAAGCTTTAGTAGCTCTTTTGAACTCATTTGAGTCAGCAAATTGTGCCTGCTAACCACCAAAGTCAACATCACATAATATATGTCTTAATAGCTTAACTGTGGGAATTTTTGTAAAATCAAAAGCTAGTTTTGTGTTTAAAAATCATAAGTATAGCTGTCATTAGTGTCATTTCATCATAATACTTCTATATCAGTCCTTAAATTGAGCCCAAAGTTCATAAAAGTCAACTTTCCATTTCTTTATCAAAAGTCAAACTTGCAAAATCAGTTTTGAGCCAAACTGAGATGAATTTTCCTTGACTCATTTCTGAGTCAATTTCAGTGAAAATTGTGGTTTTAAAAACTTCCCTTGGTCAATTTTATTATTGTCAATTTTGTGGAATTTTGTCAATTTTGTTTAAGCCTCAAATGGGCTTGTCAATTGGAGCTTATTTGCCCTGTGCAACTGACTCAGTTAACACTGAGTCTGCACAGGGTCTTGCAGACCTTGCAGCCAGCCCTTGAGAGCTTGTCCAGGTCTTATCTTTGGTCTAGCCATAGCCACCCAGGTCTAGTGTAGGATTCAAGCCTTGGTTTCATGTCTCAGCTTATTATGTAGCTTATTTCTTAGCTTAAACCTGGTACCCTCAAATTGTTTTTAACATTCAACTTAAATTAGCTAAATCATTGCATTTTGTATTTCATAGGTTAAGAGTAGTTGTTTTTAGTTGGTTTTGAGTAGTTATAACATATTACTGCTTGTGTAATCAGTTGGTGGCTTTTGGTTCTCATTTGGCTTATTCAAAGTGCTTATTCACAAGCACTTGCAATAGCAGTTTCAATTTCCTTCACACAAGCACCTGTTTTTTCATTTTTCCTAGATTCCTAATATTATTATAGACTTTTCTTAAATTTTTCAGATTTTTCCAAATCAGTTTACTATTTTTCTTAATTTAAATTAGTTTTTAAGTCTTTTTAATTAGCTTTTATTGCAATTAATTCAGAAAAGGTTCAAAAAAATAATTTTTCATTTTTCTTAAGTTAAGATAAATAGAAAAAGTCAAAAAAATATTTTTCTAGATTTTTCTTAGTTAAATTTGTATTTTTAAGTAATTTAAGTAGTTTTAAATAGTTTTTAATTCATAGAAAATACAAAAATATTCAGAAAAATACAAAAATAGTTTTGAAAATTCTCTTTTGTTATTTTAGATTTTTCCAAGTCATAATTTTATTTTTCTAGCTCTATTTCCTATTTTCTTGTATTTTAGGTTATTATTTAATAGTTAAAAATAGTTTTTAATTAATAATAATTAATTTAATAGTTATAAAAATAATTTTCTTTCTCTATAAATTTTCTTTTATCATTAGGTTTGTAAAAATATCATTTTCATATTTTTAGGATTAATACTGTTTCATTTTCACATTTTCATTTGTACGTAACGTAGTTTTTAATTCCAGTTTTATAAAAACATAAAATCAAAAACATCATTTTGCAAATCGTGATAGCGTTTATTTAATATTTTTTTATCTTTTTAATTTTCTTTAATTTGCATTTAAGCCATTGTAATTTATAGACTTTTTCTGTAGTTATAATCATTCAATCCCTTTTTCTGTTCAAATCTCTCGATCACTATACGTTTGGTGATCCATTGCATAGCTCGCTGGGACATAACGACCCGGGGAAACACTATACTCCCCAGATCTTCATTGCATTCGTGCTTGAACTGTTTTAAGTTTGTTACGGTCGGCCATTCACAAGTGGCCGGCTTGAGTGATAAAACTTGACGGTTTGGCACGGACCAACATGTAGAAGATGGGAGCTTACATGTATGCCATGTAAACATGATGTTGCTACCCACCGGTGTATGAGGTTCAATGGAATGCAAGTAGGATTTGTTGAATCATGGGTTCATCCATGTTACTTGCTTAAGACTTGGGAAGAAACTTACAAACACCACATCCAGCCAATAAATGGTTATCAACATTGGAATAAGTCACAAGTGCCTACAACCATTCTTGCACCTAAACATCATAAACCATTAGGTAGGCCATGAAAGAAAAGAACTAGGGCTTTTACTGAAAATGATAATAGTGACAAAACCACTAACTTGTCACAGTCTAGTAAGAGTGTACTTTGTGGTATTTTTTGCAATGCTGGACACAACAAGAAAACATGTCTTGGGTAAGGAGGTGTAACAGGAAGTCAAGGCAGTACACAACAGTCTCAAAAAACAGGTTCATCCCAGCCAAAAGTTACAGCAAAGAAGAAGGCAAAGGTTACAGGTCACAACTTTGAAGGAAATGAAAAACCTCAGTGTCAAACTGATGCTCAATCTGAAGGTGATTTTCAACCAAGTGTGGTCCAGTCTCAATCTGGAAGTCAAGTTGATGCTGCTTCTGGTGGGTCTCCAAATCAATTTTGGACTAAGACCAAGATTATAGCAACAAAGCTTTCTTTACCACAAAAAAATGTTGGTTAAGGTTATGAAAGCCAATGTTTTCCATCGAATATGTATTCCCCTAAACATCATTTGATGTGTTTAAACGATGTCTGTTTCTGAACTTTGTAGACTACAAAATTTTATGCATTTGGAAATATATCCATTTGCATTACGTATGAAATCATGTCATGTTAGTCTATGCCTATGGGTTAAATTGTGTTTTTATTGTATTGATTTGCCACTTTACCGTGTATTTCTACGCATTGTTACTAGTTCATACGCATAGTAACTGTTGACTTTTACAAAGTCAATTACTGTTCACACATCCTTGGATACTGTTATTCTATTATCACAAACAGGAATGAAGGATCAAAAATGGATGAGCAACACCATATCAAGTTTATGTTGATACTCAAAAATGATGTCGGTTCACCCATCCTTGAGACTTCATACGTCTATGATTCTTGGATCTGTGTTTCGAGATGGAAACTGTTATTCTATTATCACAAACAAGAATGAAGGATCAAAAATGGATGAACAACACCATATCAAGTTTATGTTGATACTCAAAGTAGTGTCTGTTCATCCATCTTTGAGAGTTCATACGTCTATGATTCTTGGATCTGTGTTTTGAGTTGGATACTGTTATTCTATTATCACAAACATGAATGAAGAATAAAAAATGGATGAACAACACCATATCAAGTTTATGTTGATACTCAAAACTGGTGTCTGTTCATCCATCTATGATCATTCATCCATCTTTGACACTTGTATCTGTGTTATGAGTTTGATAATTTTACTAAGGTCTGGTTTGAATTGAATAATATTTGTGTGGCAACTGATGTGGGTTTGATCATTTATAACGGGAAGGGGCAAGTATTAAAGGCATAACACTCATAAGGACTGAAGCATAAAAGTAAAACTACTTATACTGTACAAGGACCAAAGTACATCAAACTATGACTTTTCACAAGTCAACCATCACCACAAGACTACTTACAGAGACCCTACCACCGACTCAAAAGGCAAAAAACCACCGACATTGTCAACCCACTAGATAAACCATATACAGACGACAATGATCAGTATCCAGGAGAAAACACAGAAGTTCCTCAAGCGGCATATTCTCTCCTTCTCAAGAAGGAGTTCAGCTAGGGTATCTTGTTGAGCAGCCTCTAGCTCATTGGCCCTGGCGACTGCGTTTACAGCCTCCATGGTCTCACCGATGAGGGCTTCTAGGCATTCTTGCAATGCCGCCTCATTTCGGTGGATCTGCCTTTGCAAGTAGAGGATCACCTCCCTTGCTCTCGTCGTCAGTGGTGGATCCAACCATCCATTGATAGGACATCTAGATCCCTAAAAAATCAGAAATCAAACGTTTGAAAACACTTAAAAGCTGACACCAGGATGAAACTATAAACATAACATGTTAAATTAAAAAAATACAAGCATTATCATTTAAAGACTAGACAACCTGAACAGGACAAGCATAGTAACGCCTGCCGGCGTTTACATTGTTCCAGCAGGTCTTTAGTACCGCCCGCCTACCACAAGCACAACGCACCATTATTACAACTTGATCGGAAAAATTAAGGATAAGAATTTTTTATTTTATTTTAGAGGAGACTTTAGGGATGAGTGGTGAATAAGAGTTGCTTTTATTAGGCACTAAATTACTGTAGCACCCACGGAAAAGTGTATCGAAGACGCTGTATTTAAATAAGGAAATGACAATTTTGCCCTTGGACTAAAGACAAATCAAACAGCAACTGACGTGCTTGACTAACGGAAATATGGTCAAAAGACCAGTTACGAGTATGAAAGTTGGAAAAGGGACTCCGGACGATGAAAAAGCCCAAATTTGTCCCATCGCGATGCTTAGCAACAAGTTTAAGGACGAACGGTGTATTTTAGTCTTAAAAGAACTAAGAACAATAAACGGCATATAATCGAGTCTCATGTTTATTTATAACTTTCAGGTGCAACATTTTACCTCGTTTTTTATGTACAATGTAGAATCAAACGGTACAATGAGTCCAAAGTTATAAATTTATCACGTACATCTTTTTATTGATTTAGAAAGTAAAAAAGAAAATGACAATTGTCTTCTAACTGGGCTCAAGTCAGGACTCTCACTTTGAAGAGCTTTATTTGATTACTGGCATTGTTCACTCAGATCTTCGGCCCACCCAAATTCCTCCAAGAAGGCTAACACCACTCCATTAGACCATCCGAATCCAGTCTACAAAGCAACATTTTCATCAGAAACAAAAAAATGAAAATAAGTACACAATGAACCAGGTCAAAGCCCAAGCCGAAGACTGAGCCCGTACTCGAAAACCCGAAAAAACGCCATAGAAAATAGTGTTCAGATATGCTTACTTGTGGTACATATTCACCTCCCCCTCCGAAGTCACCACATTTGCTAACATCATATTTCTCATGCATTGCTTTTGATGTCTTATAAGTGGCGTAATTAGTTCTGATCCACCTTATAGCAATGTCTTTCGCTAGTGATCTAGCTTCTTTTGATCCGGACCTAACTAGACCTTCCACGATCATGTGTTGCAGGGGGGCCCAACCATTTGGAAAATCCCTGTTTGCATAAAAACAAATATATTTATCAGGAAAACATCTCATATATGGACACCTCTAAATTGACCGTATTTAGTCATGAGCATGTAAATTACCATTGCTGACTTGAATTGCTCAATGAGGTTGCGATGCCAGCAGTACGAAGCAGGCCTGAACTTTCAAGACTTTGTGCAACTTTTTCAACCACAGTTTCATCTTCACAAATCAAAACATCAAATTAACTAAGCATTGAACTTATTCCAACTTGAGGTTTTTTTTTATACAAGTCTAGATTGATTTTCTTTTAAGTTGAGAAAACTACTCTGTAATAAGAAAAATAACAGAACTGGTTAGACACATGCATTGAGCAAACAAGATTTGAAAAGAATATAAACAAACCTGAGTTGAAGGATTCAATCCATAGTGGAACGAAGTTTGAGGCAAATATATTTTGATTGTGGTTCGAGGCATCCCATTTGTAAACATCCTAAAACCATTACAAGCCGTCAGAATTAAAACATTAACAGGGTGAGGCTAATGGTTGAACTGTCATGTACTGAAGATAATGTTACCTTGCCAGAAGAGCTATCATCGAGCCAGTAATCGAACCATTGTCCCTTTTCTGCGTTCCAGAAAACAGTGTCCATGGCCTTCTTTCTTGCTTTGGAAGCTCTATTAAAATGTATAGCATGAGTAGTCTCACCAGCAACATTTGCCAAGAATGTTATGTCAAGTTCCATCTGTGAAAACATAAACAGTTTACAACGCTCATTTATTTCCGCTAGAACAACAAAATTACACAAAATGGTTTCAAACTTATACCTTCAGAACGAACGCATTTAAATCAACAGGTACAATCGTTGTTGTAGTCAATGTTGCAAGATCAGAAGTATTCCTGTAACATAATTCGTCATTTAAAAAGAGAAAAAGAAAACAAGAAAGAGATGGAAACGGTTAAAAAATGCATTTACTTCATCCATCTGGTACTAAAATCCCAACCAGATTCTGCAGCCGAAGCCAGTTCACGATATAGCTGCTCTTTCTCACAATCATTTGTAAGTTTATCTGCAGTTTCTGTGTCCTGTGAAACAAAAAGAATAATATCAAAATCTTTGTTCTATTGATTGTTTACATCTTTAAAGATACAATCTTTGTATTATTATCTTGGGATATCTTACAATAGTGAACGATTCTGGTCTAGGTTGATTCCACATTGCATAGTACCGACTTAAATTGTGTGTCAATCCTTGATCATCCTCAATTGTCACATTATGTATGCCTGTGACACAATCAGTCTAAGTAACAATTTAGCAAAGAAAAAAATAAACCGTTATAGCGATTGGGAGTTACCTGAATTCCAAAACTTGTGTTCTTTGATCAAGGCCGGGAGCGCTTTATTGACCAAGTCCATGTCATTAGTCCGCTCATATACATCAACCACCATTGAACTTAGTAAAGGAGGCTGACTGATAATAGTTTCACGATACAAATGAGATTTTTGGTTCTGTTTTATTGGCATACAAATTTTGAAAAGATGCCAATTTAAAGTACAGAATATATTTGACAGGAACTTCTTACCTTCTATTCGTGTAATATGCCCGGGCACCGTTTAGAACATATCCATATGTGTCGATCAAGTCAATCAGATTGAGAACTATCCCTTTTGCTGTCTCATACATTTTACTTGCCAATAGTCCCCTAATAATTAACTTCATGTCAATATCACAGCATAAACTAAAAACTCCTCTTTCATTTTGCATCTTACAGTCAAAATGTTATCTTTTTCAAAACTAGAAAAGATTCTAAACAATCTTTATGACATCCTAAAATGAAAAAGCACATTAACTATAATATAAACTTACCTTATAACCCAATAAGAATCCCAATAATAAACCTCTTGAAACCTTGATCCAGGTATAATCACAGGATATTTCAAAGGAAGCAAAGTATGCAGTTCCGGATGGTCCAAAACTCGCTTCGAAACTTTCCTACTCAAATTCTTCCAAAGTGAATGCACTTCCAAACCCCAATCTTTAACACCTTTATGCACCACTTTAGGCAAGAACCCATGTGGCTCAACCACATAGTCAACAGGTACAACATGTTCCAAATCATCTTCAGCCCCATTCATAAACTTACTCAAAAAACCATTAAAATCAGAAACCAAAACTGACCCATTTTCTGTCTTGGGAAGATCATTAAAAGCCTTTTTGACTATTGGAAGGTCGTACTTTAAAGACAAGTCAACGTATAACTTTGGGTCAAATTCTGATGAATCAAATGTTTTCAAAGCAGTCTCTTGGACACTTTGAAGGAAGATCACAAGTGGTGTTGTGGGGACCACTGGACCATAATCAGTTGGCTTGCATATAAGTGATGAATGTGAGGTGACCATCATGCCTGCATACAATAAGACCAACGTAGAAGTGTTCTTGAAAATGGTTTTTAGTAAAGTTTAAGGAGATCGTCTTCTAATTTGGTTTTAGTGTGTGTTCTTATCTTAAATTACCTATTAATGATATCTCCTTTTTCTAAAGAAAATACGTGAGGCATGAGCTGTCCTATTTGCATAGGTTTTATGTTTTAGAATCCTAGGACTGTCACACATGAGTCATGAGCATTAATGCTTAATTAAAATTGAGCATTGATAGAGACTTAATATACATGCCTAAAATGCCTAAACGATTAATAATTTGACACATCACTTACGCATTTTCTCACTCCAAATATTCACTTTTGATTAAACCACTTGTCATCATCTTATTATTAGGCATATTTTTAGGCATGCATTTTAGGCATGACAATCATTTTCCTTAAAATATTACAGTAAATTTTATAAGAATATTTATGTACCTGAACTCATAATGTGTCTAACCATCAAGAAATAATTGGATGCTAATGTGTGAACGAGGTACCTAGTAGAATAGTAGGTACCGGATATATATGAATTTTTACAATGTAGTAGTGGTAGCTTTTGTACAAAAATATTGATCTTTTTAAATGCACCTAATCCAAAAAAATTATGTTTCTAGTCTGTAGTAATGTATATATAAGGATAGGCTTAACCAAGATCATGTTCATTACACCTTTGGAGTTCTAGTTCTATCCCCCGAAAAGTGAGTAAAAAAGCCTTATATTCTAAAACATTGACATAATTCGTATAGGTTTAACCAAGACTCAACCATAGCTCTTCGGAATATCCTTATCTTTTATATAATGTTACTGGTATAGCTCAACCCATATACTAAATACGACCATAAACCATGCTCAATAAACCTTAAAAATTTCAGCGTTACCCCTCATAATGCAAAGCATAATCATTTTTCTAGTAATTGTTTTCCTGATACACTAATGGTTGTAATTGTAATTAAAAGTCAACGCAATTATGAATGTTCTTATATATACTCCCCTATAATATACAAAATTACAAACTCCAAAAATAATCCTAATAGAACTTTTCATTTTTACTTAATTGAAGCTCAACAAACTTATGCATATTCGTATAGATTTACTAACACCATTCATCTATCTACTGGACCATGATTATCTCGAATAGCTTTTATGGTTTCGATTATTTGTTTAATTATTCTTAATACAAAAGCATCAGTTTAATCAACAATCAAAGCATAAAAACACAAACCCATTACTTAATTACGAAAAAAACATAAACCCTGAATCAGTAATCTAAAAGTTGATGATTGATGTAACTTAAATCCATAAACCGAAAAACATACCTTGGATTAACCAGACTAAGGGATGTTGATTTAGGACTTTTTTTTTCAGCGTATTTCTTTTGTGTCGTAGCTTTTATATTTTTTTTGTGTCGTTTTTTTAATGGGAATGTCGGTGTATAATGAATCAACAATCAATGTCCGGTTTTTTCTTAATTACATTTTTTCTAGAAAATTATGAAAAAATTGCGTTGAGTCCCACGTGTATTTTTTATTTTTTTTTAGGGTTTACAGACAGATAGGTTACCCAACTTTCCAACTTTATTCGCCTAGGTTGCCAAACTTTTTTTTTGTGCAAACAGGGTATTGAGGTATATGGGTTCGACATTCAGGTTACTGAACACTAGAACATTGTTCATTTAGGTTACCCCAAAAACTGGTAACCGGGAGATTGACTTTTTACCTTGTCCACCTCAGCTTTTTGTGGGCCCCATTGTCCAACTCAGATATCCACTTACCATTACTAAACAGATAGGTTACTCAACTTTGCGATTTTATTCGTCTAAGTTACTAAAGTTCTTTTTTTTGTTCAATTCGGTTACTAATATATATTTATTTACATGGCTAGCACTCTCCTCTTTGCTTGATCACAAAACTTATAGAATAGTTTAATTAGTTTAATTTATCGTTTTAGCAGTTATAATTAAATCAAATCAAAACCCCTTTGAAACTTGTAAAAATCACAAGTTGTTGTACGTTTTCATCCGTTTTTATACGTTTTCATACATTTAAAAAGAATAAGCAGTTTTTTTTTTTTTAAATTTAATTATAATAAAATTAAAATTACTTTTTTTTTTAGTTTTACTATAAATTTTTGATTTTTTATAAAATAAAAAAAAAATAAAAAATAGTTTTTTTAATTTATTATAATAAAATTAAAATTAAATTAAAAAAAAAGTTTTTTTTTTTTTTTTTTTTTTTTTTTTTAATTAAAAAACTCAAACTCCCAAATACAAGAATATGATTATTCAAGATTCAAAGGGGTTTTGTGTTTTTGATTAGTTCTTCATGCTTAAAAAAGAAAAAGTAGCTCATAACATCACAAGATCTCAGGGTTGTTTAACGGGAAATTATTAAAAATAAAGGATACAAGACTTATTGTTTTGGTAGCTGAATTTTCATTTTTATTTAAATGAATGAATACGGTTTATAGTTTATGAATGTTTAGGTTTTAATTTCATACGTTTACGTTTTTAATTATTTATGTAACGTTTTTAATTTATGATGTGGCGTCGATGTGTTTAGTGAGTGAGGATGTTTTCAGGTGACCGATAAAGATAACCTAAATTAACAAAGTTGCATAGTTCAGTAACCTAATTGAACAAGAAAAACTTTAGTAACTTAGGTGAACAAATTCGCAAAGTTTAGTAACTTATTTGTATAAAAACCCTTTATATAAAGATTATTTTTAAATTAATAAAAATAAAAGTCAGCTGCCAGCGTGGCAAGCAACTGGGTATCAAAGGTTAAAAATAGATCGGCCCCTAATTTGTCCGGTAACGATAATCCAATACCCTGTTTGCACAAAAATAAAGTTTGGTAACTTAGGCGAATAAAGTTGGAAAGTTGGGTAACTTGTCTAATATAAAACCCTTTTTTTTACATGCAAGTATATATATATATATATATATTTTTTTTTTTTAATTTTAGGCAAATTAAGAAATAATTAGCTTTTAATATTTTTCTATATCTAAAAAAATCAAATTAAAAAAATTATTACTAAACAAGGAATGATTTGATTTTTTGAAATACAAAAGTCCTCGAGTTTTGTTTTATTATATAAAAAGATTAGCAACCGAATATTAGTTGGCCCAATTTGTGTTTGTATTTAGATTCAGCCCATCAAGGGTTTTTTTTTTTTTTTTTTCCCAATATTTTGGTATAATCCTTATATATACTGATTGAAATGCTGGTAACAAGAATGCTATCAAGTCTCCTAAGTCGTTTGCTTCGTTACTTAACAATGAATCGAGAAAGAAGATAGTGAATTTTCGTACATTAATTAATGATGAGGTTGTTGACAAGGTTGATGTTGCGATTCCTTTTAATTCTGTGGAGGAGGTAAGTCATCGATTTGCTAATACTCTATTTGGTTATTTCCTTGGTAAGCGTTTGGCATTTCATTTTGTCAAGAACTCTGTTAAGAACACGTGGGCTAAATATGGTATTACAAAGGTGATGTTAAACAACGGGTTCTTCTTTTTTAAGTACTCTACCAAGACGGGTATGGAACATGTTTTAGAAAATGGGCCTTGGTTCATTCGTACCGTGCCTTTGAATTTGAATATTTGGTCTCATTGTACGAGTGTGAAGAAGGAGGAAGTCAAAAAGATAACTATGTCGGTTAAATTCCATAATGTTCCGGTTGCTGCGTATACCGAAACTGGTTTAAGTTTAATTGCTACTAAGCTTGGAAGACCGATTATGTTGGACGCTTATACGACTAACATGTGTTTAGAGTCTTGGGGTCGTAATTCTTATGCTCGAGCGCTCATTGAAATTTCCTCTCACCAAGATCTTATGGAATCAGTAGTTGTAGCTATTCCTCTCATTGACGAGCCTGGTCACACATTGGAGACTATAAACGTGGAGTATGAATGGCAACCCCCCCCCCATTGTACTACATGCAAAGTGTTTGGACATACTTACGACCAATGTCCACAACGGGTTCCAATGGAGCATTCTATTCCTGAGGTAAGTGATGGTTATACTGAAGTTAAAAGGAAAAAGGGGAAGGGTAAGCAGAATGCTAATTCTGGTTCTCGGCCTATTGGAGGTATCCGGCTTACGAAACCACCAACTAATTTCTACTATCGTCCCATTAGTAAGCCTTCCATGAATGATGATGCCTCTAGTTCACAGCCTAAAGGCAACTTGGAATCGCATGATAAGGGTAATGCAACTCATCCTGCTTCTACTAGTACAGATCCTTTACAGGAAGTCCAAGGTAAGAGCAGTAGTAAGGTGGATGATATTAATATTATTGATTTGAAGAATAGTTTTTATGTGCTTCGGGAGCAAGAGATTGTGCTTGGAAGTGTTTATGATTCTAGTATTTCTGATACTCGTGTAGCTGCTGGTAGTGTGGATTCTCCTGAAGATATCCCTAGTTCGTCCAAAGCTCCTCCTCCATCGAATATGAATCCTAATTTAATGGCAGATGGTAAAAGGAAAGGCAACCCATTTTTCTAAGGTGGGTGAAGTGGTTGATTCTGATAGTGCTGATGAGGAGGTGTTTGAGCCAAATAACCCTATGGCTAGTTACTTTTCATTAGCAGCTGGAGGTAACGATCTCGAAGATTATCTTTCTGATGAATATGTGGCTCAGGTCTATGATTTACAAGGGCAACTGGATGCATTTTGTGATCAGTTTGACATCAAGCTCCAGGTCGTGCAAGGAAGTAAATGTTTATTTTGTTAGTTCATAAGATTGCTTTTCATCTTATGTAGTTAATTGGTTGTCTAGTTGTTGGTAGCTAGTTGTTCATTTATGGTCTGTCATAAATGATCTAGTGTTAGTTCAAGTGGTTGCTTGAGGTTAATGTTGTACTTCAGCCACATTCCATTGTACTTAACTGATTTTTTTGTGTAATGTATTTTACCGGATGATGACCCTTTACCCAAAAAAGAGATTACTTAATAAAGATTAAGGTAATTACAACATTTAATATGGTATCACAGCCTCAAGATTATCCACCTAAACCATAATTTTTTTTTCTTTCTTTTTCATGCCTACTATAGCTTTCCTCCAAATTGTTTTTGTTGCAAGAATTCCCAATCCAAAACAGCCCCCGAATCAATACTTTGATTGAGCAAATTGGTGTAGTTGGAAGTACTCGCATCACTATCAAAAGTGTAGAAAACTAGAAGGGGGGTTGAATAGTTTACAAATAAAAAACTTTGTTTTGAAACTTATTGAAAGATCAATTGATATTGATCTTTGGATATGTTGATGAAATATGCAAGTAATATGTAAAGAGTAAATAAGGAAAGAAATGATCAAACCACAACAAGTTGTTTATAGTGGTTCGGTATACAAGGACTCTATTTCCTTGCCCTACTCCACTCCCCGAGTCTCACACTCGAGAGTTCAACTTCACTAGTCAACAAGCTCCTTTCACCGGCGGAGAAAACCTTTACACTTCGCTTACACTATTTCCGACACTAAGCTAGATGTCGAGTTCTTTCCAAGGGTACAACTACTCCCACACACAATGTATTTTGAGGACTAAAATACTAACCACTCACACTCACAAGATTATGATGGTTTAATACAACAATGAAGTATGAATCAACACTAGATCATACAACACTAAACAAACAAGACTTCCAACTTCTCGTTGAAGCTTGAATGTGACTTGATCTTCTTTGCTACAAAAGAGATCACTAATATGATATGAAACTGAGTTAGAAAGGTTAGAGAGAAGATATGTATGAGAGTATAGTGGAAAGGGATGAGAAACTACTTGGCTTGGCATTGCTATTTATAGACAAAATGGACAGGAGCGTCTACGGACCACGGAACCCTTAAAAGGGTTCCGCCCGTGTACCAATTTGGTACCGTGGGGGTCTGACAGCCAAGATATCAAATCTTGCTAAAGTCAGCTATATCTAAGTGAGATTGTGCAAGATATGAAGAGTACAAATCCACACAAAATATCTAATGAAATCTTCCAATGATTTCCATGATGTCATATGTTGTATTTCTATTTTTAGAAATATGCAAGTACTTAAGTAGTGTTTGGTTTTAAGAACCTAACACATTCTAAAAACTACTATCATACATAATGATTAGAGTCATATCAAGATGTCATTAATCATAAATGTAAATGCTTGAATGATGAATATATTGTTTGAAAAAGCTTGTTTTAATATCTATTAAACTTGACAAGCTTTAAGCTTTTATACAAATTAAATTTACTTTTGTCGTTAACAAAACTTAGGTAAAGATCAAAAATATAAATAACGTTTAATGACGATATTTGTATTAACAATCTCCCCCTTTTTGTTGAGGACAAAATATAAATTTTATTTTTATAAAAGATACAAAGTTTGTGCAAGAGTTATAAAAATATTAGTTTTAGAACTTGAAAAGAGAGTGATAATGCAAGTGTATGATGTTTGACTTTTTATGAAAGTCAAAGTATTCACTAGTTGATGCATGATGTTGACTTTTTCAGAAAGTCAAAGTATGCAGTTGACATTTTCAAAAAAGTCAAGTATTACCAATGAAATATCCTGTTTGATTTTTTTCAGAAAGTCAAAGTATGCAGTTGACTTTTTCAGAAATGTCAAAATATAATCAAGTTCTATATTTTCTCCCCCTTTTTGTCTCAACAAAAAGAAGAGGCGATGTGGAATGTAATGAGCCCGAGCCATTATCTCCCCCTTGATCAAAGCTCCCTCTAAATTGGGTGTTTAATGGGAAGATACATGGATTGTGAAAATAAAGCTACAAAAAGAATGTTAGTAATAATGATCATTCACAAGCATTTCCAAACATTATGTAAAGGTACCAACACTATAATAAAAACACCATTCATTAGTTAAAATTTTTCATGAATAAAGATCATGAAAGGAGAACACAATGATGTGTTTTAGTACAATAAAAAGAAAAAAAATCCTAAGAAAACAAGAACTAGAAATGCTAATCTATGACCATCCTAGTTAGATGGTGGATGAGAAAGAGCGTTGAGGCGCTCAAGGATATGATTGAGGATGAACCTCATTTCCTCTTGAAAGTCATGGACCATAACCCGGGTCCTTTCCACGGTTTGGGCCGTTTGCTCACAAGTTGAGCAACCATGCCTAGGAGAATGTTTAGGGAGGTTGTGGTGGTGGAATGGTTGATGTGTTGGGGATGTTTGGGGTGGTCATGATGGATGCAAGCAAAGCATTTTGCATTTGCATAGTCTCACTTAAGTGAGAATCCACCATGCCTTTGAATTGGTGGAGGTTGTGGAGTTCCACTTGAATCTCCTCTCTAGTGGGATTGGCATCCCATATACACTCCTTAATGTCCTCAAGATGAGGGGACATTGATGGGGGAAGTGGATGGTCCCTATACAAAGGACCATGAATGTCTTTGTGAATGGGGTGGAAGAGAAGAGGTTTAGGCCCTAATGGGGCGTTTGGGTCAAAGGATGACCGAGGTGACTCATAAGCAATCCGCTCAATTGTGCCAAATGATGGCAATGGTGGTGGATGATTTGGCCTAGGAGGCAAGTCATCCAAGTCCTCTAGGAAAGGATTTGGTGAAGTTGGTGGAGTGGAAAATAACTCCATAGGAATGAGAGTTGGAGACCTTGGTGGTGAAGGTGGTGAGGGTGTTTTGGATGTTTGGATGGGTGCCGGTAGAGGTGTTGGTGTTTTTGTAGGTGGTGGAGTGGTGATCATAATGTGTGATTGATTTGGTGTAGCCAAGGTGAGACTTATGTCATCTCGGATGGGAGATGAGATTGTGAGTGGAGAAGACTCGGATGAGGAGCTAATGTTAACGAAGCAACAAGGCCTAACGCTAATTCTAGCGGTCTTCTTGCAAGGTTTTGGAGATGATTTTGTCATTTTTGACTTGGGTTTTACTTTGCTAGATAATAGTAAGAATGAAGAAGGTGTGAGGATGATCATGGTAAAACCTCTCAATTTATAGAAGTGAAAAATTGTGGAGAAATGTGTTTGATTTGATGTTAAACCATTGAAGAGATGAGGTTCCTAATGATTTAGAAGTGGGTTGAATGCTAGTCATATCACCCAAATCAATCCATACAAGAGAGATGGAGTGAAGAAGAAAAGATTTGCAATAAATGTGTTCTAGTGAGTGGAATTTTCTAACAATCAGATTACCCACGGATTTGAAGGTACCAAAAATTTGGTTCCTTCCTTTATGCCAAAGGGCTCCTTGGGTGGATTTTTCGAATTTTTAAATTTTGGTGGGAAATGGATTTCTTAAGTGAATTATACTAGTTCTAATAAGAGTATAAACTAGTTAAGATTGATTTATAAGTAATGGATGGTAATTTGGAATCACGAAAGAGTCGAAATTCAGAAAATTACCTGGAGGATCGACGGCACCAAAATCTTACACGGCCGGAACCCTAAAAAGGGTGCCGTCTGGTCCACCTGTACAGGTACGGCGGTACCATTTTACATAACGGACGGTACCAAAATTATGGTGCCGTCTGATCCGTGGAGTGCAGAAATATGGACAGAGTACGTTTTTAGGTGTCGGGGACATTTCCGAAACCTGAAATTTTTCTCAAAAGTTGTTATACTAAACATTTCTAGTTGGGAAAAGTAAATAACGCATGTATAAACATAGTGGAGCATAGATTTTGAGAAAGACTTTTTGATTTTCACATAATAGTGAAAATGGGTAAAATTTGATAGCATACTTGTGCTATCCCCCTGCATAAGATTGTTAGCATATGACATTATTTCAAGTTATATTATCATCCTACATAAAAAAAAACAACCAAATTGTGTCAAACATTGACGATAATGCATTGTTCCAAACACCCCTTATAGTACCCTCATTTGTCCAACTTCTTGTAAATCTTGTTCATCAACCTACCAAGGCACTTGAACATTCCCTTAGTTTGCTTGAACTCTGCTGATTCATTCTCGATCTCGGGAAGGGACGCGAAATACTCATGAGGTGGAAGATGAGAGCTTGGAAGACCATCCTCGGAGCTATTTGATGATGAAGATGATGGAGTTGGAGGTTTTGCTCTCTTGCCTTTAGTCTTAGCAACTCGTGCATCACTCAAAGGTACAAAGATGTGAGGGATGAGTTCATAGTGAAGGTGCATTCCTCTTGGGGTTGGTGGAATGGTGTGAAGTTTCTATAGAGACGGGTGAGAAGCATCCCGTATGGAAGAGCAACCGATCCTTGAGTTGGAATATCAATCATTCTCCTAGCTATGTAGTAGGCTAAGTTGAATGGTTGTCGGGTGGACAAGTTGTAGAGCATGTGACAAAGGCAAGCGTTTATGTGATCCCTATTTCCTATGGTGCTAATGACGTTGGCTCTAAGTAGCTCCTCCCATTTCTTAAATTCGGGCTTAAGTTCATTTAGCTCCATTCCATATGGATCTCAGTTTACCTCTTTTCCCTTTCGGGTAACTCGGGTTGTATCACTTTTTGGGTTAAAAAGGTGTTCACGGATGACATCCTTATCGGCCAAACGGGTTAGGTAGCGAGAGGTGCGGTCATTGATTGCATCAAGAGCGGTGAGTGACCACTTATCCGTGTAGACACAAGTTCCTCGGTTGGGAATTCCTAGCACTTGAGCAAAGTTGCTTAAGGTGATGGTGTAGTCGTTTTGGTTGATTCTAAAACTAAGACAAAATTCATCATCGTCTTCATCACTAAAGCCGGTCACACTAGCATAGAACTGTAACACAAACCTAGGACAAATTGGTTCATCGATGTCAAGAAGACAATCGAATTGAATGGCGGCTAGTTCTTCATGAAGATTGGTATGTTCAAGGAAGGATGGGTGAATGGTTCTACCCTCATGGAAATACCTTGATTCTAGACCCTTAAATATTTTTACTTGTTCCTTGGTAAGTCCTTTGGTTTTGTGGTGTTTGGGAATGTAGTTAAGGGTGTCTTTGTGATCATAGAATCTTGCGGCTACCATGGTTATTCCTAAGGACAAGAATTGATATGTTAAAAATAAGAATAAATTTTAACGTTTTTGGTTCTAGTGTGTGCCTATATGAAAACAATTTGGAGTTGCGGTTATCTCGACTCATTTTATGCACAAAAATGGTTTTAGTGGGGTGTTTGGCAAATACCATGAGATAACCCAAATGCTCCTAATTCAATATGGCTTCATTTGAATATACCCGGGAATGCATATTAGTTATACAATACCTTTAGTATTCAAGAGCATGCAAGTGATGAAAATTAAATGTTTCTATTTGTATTAGCAATGGAAAAAAATTGTTTTTCTACAAGTGAGAAGCTTTTCAAAACTTTTGACATGGGGTGTTTGGTTGTTTGAATAAGGCCTTATATTCATTATCTATCAATTAGTGGGAAGCATGATTTGTTTATGCAATATGATAATGTAGTACCTAATTTCAATGACTATTTATGCATTTTGCCAATTGAATTCATATTTGATATAAAAGCATACATAAAACCCCATGTAATGATTTGTGATAGTTTTGTGCATAAATAAGAATCCTAGACTCAGAATTAAGAGATAAAATGTAGTTAGGATACTTACAATGATGTTATCTTCAGTGATTAGTGAGTGGGAAGGTGACAATAATGAGCTTGGTTTAAGTTTTACACGTTTTGGTAAAGTGGGTTGTGAGGAAGAGGATGTTTTGTATATAGCAGTTTTGCTTCTGTAGACACCACGGACCAGACGGTACCATATTTTTGGTTCCATCCGTGTTGTCGTTTGGTGCCGTGGCTACAATAGCAGGTACAAGACAAAATTGTTTAGTTTTGACTATTCTAATGTTTTGGGCTATGTTTATCCTACATGTTTGGTTCCATTAACCCTAAACCAAGTCTAAGAAGATTAAAAGGTTCTCGTTTAAGAGGCTTAGTTAAGATGTCGGCAATGTTGTCTTCGGAGGATACTTTTGAAATGTTTCTTTTTTGAACATTGTCGCGAAGAAAGTGATGACGGATTTCAATATGCTTTGTACGAGCATGTTGAACGGGATTCTTGCTGAGATCGATGGCTCCTTTGTTGTCGCAAAGTATCACAATGTCGTTGAGATGAATTCCGTAATCTACGAGAGCTTGCTTCATCCAAAGAGCTTGTTGACATGCTTTTCCGGCTGAGACGTACTCGGCTTCAGTGGTTGAGATGGCTAAGGCCGTTTGCTTCTTTGCGAACCATGAGGTGAGACAATGTCCAACAAAAGTGCAAATACCACTTGTACTTTTTCTATCGACATAATCACCGGCATGATCCGAGTCGGCATACACTATGGTTTCTATACCCGTTCCTTTGGGATACCATAATCCTAAACACGTTGTTCCCTTAATGTATCTAAAAATCCTTTTTAAGGCTTCTAAGTGTGATGCCTTTGGGTTTTCTTGAAAGCGAGCACATAGACAAACACT
Source organism: Chrysanthemum seticuspe (assembly GCA_019973895.1). Lineage (NCBI taxonomy): Eukaryota > Viridiplantae > Streptophyta > Magnoliopsida > Asterales > Asteraceae > Chrysanthemum > Chrysanthemum seticuspe. The sequence continues at coordinate 24,261,012 of BPTQ01000001.1, forward strand.
AAACATAATGTCAGGTCTACTAGCCGTAAGATAGAGTAGACTACCAATCTACGGATTCACCTTCTTCGTCCTTGGTGAGTTTAGTGTCCGAGGAAATAGGTGTTTTAGTTGGTTTGGAATCTTCAAGACCAAATTTCTTAAGCATGTCTTTTATATATTTAGATTGGTTAAAGAAAATGCCATCTTCTAGTTGTTTAATTTGAAGTCATAGAAAGAAGTTTAATTCACCCATCATACTCATTTCAAACTCGTCGTGCATGATTTTAGAGAAATCATCACACAATTCTTGACAAGTTGATCCGAATATAATGTCATCAACATATATTTGAACAATGATAATTTGTGATTCCTTTTTCTTGGTAAAAAGAGTATTATCTACTAGTCCCATAGTGTAATTGTTATCAATAAGAAAAGTCTTAAGTCGGTCGTACCAAGCTTTAGGTGCTTGTTTAAGGCCGTATAATGCTTTCTTGAGTTTGAAGACGTGATGTGGTTTCTCAAAGTCGGTAAAACCGGGAGGTTGAGCAACATACACTTCTTCGTTAATAAACCCATTAAGTAAAGCACTTTTAACATCCATTTGAAATAATTAAAAGTCATAAGCACATGCATAGGCAAGTAATATTCTAATAGATTCAAGTCTAGCTACCGGTGCATAAGTTTCATCATAGTCAATCCCCTCTTGTTGATTATAACCTTGTGCAACAAGCCTAGCTTTGTTTCTAGATACTACACCATTTTCGTCCATTTTATTTCGAAAGACCCATTTTGTTCCAATTATAGTTTGATCTTCGGGTTTTGGAACTAATTTCCAAACATCATTTCTAACAAATTGGTTTAATTCTTCTTGCATGGCAATTACCCATGATTCATCCTTTATTGCTTCATTTATGGTTTTCGGTTCAATGGTGGATACAAAAAAAATAATTACTTTGATTTTGGGCTTGTGACCTTAAGGTTCTTTGATTAAGTTGTCCTATGACCTTTTCTAAAGGATGACTTTTAGATTCTTTGATGTTCACAATTTCCTTATTTAATGGTTCATCTTCCTTGTTATTATTAATTTGACTTTCTATTATCTGAGTTTCAACTAAGTCATCATCTACCAAAGGTGATGTCTTAGAGGGAGGTGGACTTTCGTCAAATGTTATGTTCAACGATTCCTCGACTATCATTGTTTCTTTATTTAGGACAATGTAAGCTTTACTAGTTTGAGAGTAACCAAGAAATACACCTTCATAAGACTTTGGGTCAAACTTGGTGAGACAATCCTTAGTATTAAGAATAAAGCATTTATAACCAAAGACTCTAAAATATCCTAACGTTGGCTTTTTACCTTTATAAAGTTCATATGGTGTTTTGTTTAAGAAAGGACGTATTAAGACTCTATTTAAAATATATGTAGAAGTGTCAACGGTGTTACACCAAAACTTTTGAGGAATGTTTTGTTCATTAAGCATTGTTCTACTCATTTCTTGAATTGTTCTATTTTTACGTTCTACTACTCCATTTGATTGAGGTGTTCGTGGAGCGGAAAAGTTATGTGTTATACCATTTGTATCACAAAAGTTTCCAAATTGAGTTTCGTTGTCAAATTCACGACCATGATCCCTTCGGATCGACACAATTTTGACACCTAGAAGATTTTGAATTTTCTTGCTAAGTATTTCAAATTTATCAAAAGCTTCATTTTTGATTTTCAAAAACAACGTCCAAGTAAACCTTGAGTAATCATCTACTATGACCAAAGTGTATAAGTTGCCTCCATAGCTTCTTATAGCGGATGGTCCAAACAAGTCCATATGTAATAATTCTAGACACTTAGATGTGGACATCATATTTTTAGATTTGTGACTACTATGTGTTTGTTTACCAATTTTGCAAGCGTCGCAAAAGTGTTGGTCATATTTTAGTTTTGGTAAATTCCTAACCAACTTTTTTGAAGATAGGTTTTGTATAAGTCTCATATTAGCGTGACCTAAGCGTCTATGAAAAAGAGATGAGCTATCGTCTAATGTTGTTAGGAAAAGTTTGTCATTATATGTTTTATCTATTTTCATGACGTATATGTTATTTTTCCTAACTCCTTTAGCTATGGTGATACCATCTTTTAGTATTTTACTACCATTTTCATCAAATAGTACTTTATACTTTTTATCACATAATTGGCTAATACTAAGTAGATTAAATCCTAACCTATCCACATGAGCAACATTTCAATAGTTAGGGAGTTATGAGCAATCGTACCTTTGCTAATAATTTTGCTTTTGAGATTGCTACCAAAGGTGACATTACCTCCGTCATACTCTTGGTATGATGAGAAGAGACTTTTGTTGCCCGTCATGTGTCGTGAGCAACCACTATATTTTATCCATTCATCAGGTTCCAATCCAACTTTCAAGCATACCTAAGAAGCAAATAACTCAAGCATTTGGTCCCCAATATCTCATGGGTCCGTTGGGGTTAAACATACCAGTTATTTGATTCATGTATGGAAATGATGGGTAAGAGTTCCATGGCATGTAATCTGGAGTTTGATATGGTCTAGGAAAGTTTTGATTCCAACCATTGTGTTGGTAGTTGGGTTGTACGTTGTGGTTGCTCTTAGGAAAGGGGTGTTTGGCAAAAGGAGTTTTATATCGTTGTTGAGTAGTTTTTGATCTAAATTCATTTTTGACAAGTCCTACTCCTGATGTAACAGCTGGTTTTAGTTTAATACTATTATTGGTTTTCTTTGTTACTTTAACAAATTCAGTACGGTCCGTATTGCGAACATTCTGTTCTGCTGAAGTACCCACGACACCATTTTGCACAATGGACGGAACCCTTATTTTGGTTCCGTCTGGTCCGTGTTGTACTGCAGCAATTTTGACAGAATGTTCGTCCTTTTCGGCCGTTTTGTTTTGACTCTTTGGAATTAATACTTCATTAAAACCTAGCCCATTCATGTCTCCTGGTGTTTTATGGATTTTAACTATTTCATCGGCAAGAGCGATGTTTTTGTTAAACCTTTTAAACTTAGAATTATTTTCGATTAGAACCTCTTGTGTGAGCTTTAGTTTTTCTATTTCAAGATTAAGCTCTTGACATGATTTACAAACATCGTCATTTGCTTTTCCTTTTTCAAGTCGTTTTGCTTTTTCTTTCAACTCATATACTTCATTTTCCAAAAATTCCTTTTTAGTTTTTAAAAATTTATTTTTAGTTATGATTTTTAGACTTAGCTCACACAATTGATTATATTGTTTTTGCAAAGTGTCATCATCTATTGAAGAATAAGAAGAGTCGGAAAGTACCTCGTTTGACTCATGTGCCATTAGAGCGATCTCTTCCTTGCTTGATTCTTCATCGTCTTCGCTATCACTCCAATCACCACTTACAAAAGCTCGTTGAGTTTTGCTTTTAGGTGGCTTGGGACATCTAAAACACTTTCTTTCACCTTTGCCCTTTTTGTCATCACGATCTTTTCGGAATGGCTTCTTTTCTTCTCGAGGTTGTCTTACAAACTTTCCTCTTCTTCTAAAGAACTTCTTAAAATCTCTAACGGCCATGGCATACTCCTCATCTTCACTACCGGAGCAAGATTCATCGTCATCGCTTGATTCTGCCTTTGCTTTTAGAGCAACGGATTTGATCTTCTCCCTTCTTCCTTTGATGATCTCCGAATCTTTCTCCATTACCATTTCATGAACTTTGAGGTTGCCAATTAGCTCGTCTAGTGATGTTTTGATTCTTCAATAGCGGTCACTTTAGCTCTCTATTTGGGATGAAGTGCTCTAAGAAATTTCCTGACAAAGTTCTTACTACGAAAAGATTCATCAAGTGCTTTAAGTGATGTAATAATAGTGTTGAAGCGAGCAAAGCCACAATCAATAGTTTCATCTTCAGGGATAACAAATTGTTCATATTGTTGAACAAGAAGATCAATTTTGTTATCCTTGACTTGTGAATTACCTTGATGTGTAACAATTAAAGATTCCCAAATATCTTTGGCGGTTTCACACATAAAAATTCTTTCATATTCTTTTCTAGGTAAAGCATTATAAAGCATCATTTTAGCTTCATTATTTTTAGCAACTAATTTCTTTTGTTCATCAACGGAAATATCTTTTGTTGTAGAACTAAAATCCCCTTTAACAATAATAAACCAAAGATCTATATCTTTTGATTTTACATATGTTTCAAAACGGTTTTTCCAATAGATAAATCCATTGGTTTCAAAGAGTGGTGGTCTTTGCATAGATTGCCCTTCTTTAAAGTTTTCAGAATCCATGGATCGTTTCAAGTTTATAAAATACAAGTTATTTTAGAAATTCTTGAGCAACGAGGCTCTGATACCAATTGTATAAAACTAGAAGGGGGTTTAATAGTTTACCAATAAAAAACTTTGTTTTGAAACTTATTGAAAGATCAATTGATATTGATCTTTGGATATGTTGATGAAATATGCAAGTAATATGTAAAGAGTAAATAAGGAAAGAAATGATCAAACCACAACAAGTTGTTTATAGTGGTTCGGTCTACAAGGACTCTATTTCCTTGCCCTAATCCACTCCCCGAGTCTCACACTCGAGAGTTCAACTTCACTAGTCAACAAGCTCCTTTCACCGGCGGAGAAAACCTTTACACTTCGCTTACACTATTTTCGACACTAAGCTAGGTGTCGAGTTCTTTCCAAGGGTACAACTACTCCCACACACAATGTATTTTGAGGACTAAAATACTAACCACTCACACTCACAAGATTATGATGGTTTAATACAACAATGAAGTATGAATCAACACTAGATCATACAACACTAAACAAACAAGACTTCCAACTTCTCGTTGAAGCTTGAATGTGACTTGATCTTCTTTGCTACAAAAGAGATCACTAATATGATATGAAACTGAGTTAGAAAGGTTAGAGAGAAGATATGTATGAGAGTATAGTAGAAAGGGATGAGAAACTACTTGGCTTGGCATTGCTATTTATAGCCAAAATGGACAGGAGCGTCCACGGACCACGGAACCCTTAAAAGGGTTCCGCCCGTGTACCAATTTGGTACCGTGGGGGTCTGACAGCCAAGATATCAAATCTTGCTAAAGTCAACTATATCTAAGTGAGATTGTGCAAGATATGAAGAGTACAAATCCACACAAAATATCTAATGAAATCTTCCAATGATTTCCATGATGCATAACATGATGTCATATGTTGTATTTCTATTTTTAGAAATATGTAAGTACTTAAGTAGTGTTTGGTTTTAAGAACCTAACACATTTTAAAAACTACTATCATACATAAGGATTAGAGTCATATCATGATGTCACAAATCATAAATGTAAATGCTTGAATGATGAATATATTATTTGAAAAAGCTTGTTTTAATATCTATTAAACTTGACAAGCTTTAAGCTTTTATACAAATTAAATTTACTTTTGTCGTTAACAAAACTTAGGTAAAGATCAAAAATATAAATGACGTTTAATGACGATATTTGTATTAACAAAAAGGTCCCCAACTTAGAACGGTTTGGGCAGGGCCTTCTTGAGATCTTATTGATTTCCCGTTGCTGGTCCTAGTTCTCTTGCTCGTCTTCTGAAAGAAAGTATACAACAACGGAAACAAATGAGTATCAAAACAAATCAATAGACTGCCATCAGAAGGTTCTGACACCATCACACATACATGCTGACTGCCATTAGAAGGTTCTGACACCGTCACGCCTACGGGCTGACTGCCATCAGAAGGTTCTGACGCCGTCACACCCTGGACAGATTCAAATCCGAGTTTTGCGAGGGAAATATCAAGACTTTAAACCACTAATTCTTAACCCAAACACCTCTGTTGACAACAATGGGTGAATTTGGCAAGATGGTTCATTCTCAGATATTTCATCAACCCTTCACAACATCAAACCCAATTGATTAGCACTACTAATTGCCAACACCATTGTTAATTTAACAAGATTCATAGGCAAAATAAGCATGAGTTAACAATTAATCATAGGGTTTCGGATTTAGGGGAAATCCCAAATTGGTAAATGAATTAAGTAATTGAATAGAGACGGATTAACAACAATTACTTACCAAGTGGAGATTAGTGACGAAAATTGAGTCAAATTACCTTGAAAATCAGGTTTGGTGATGTGTGGGTCGGATAAGGAATGTAGTATATAAAATGAAAGGGATGGTTTTGTATTAATAAGTCTGATTCGGGTGAGTTGACGGCGTCACGTTAAACTTGTGACGGCATCAAAGCTCATTTTTTTTTCAAAAACAACTATTTTATTTATGAGGCATGCAACCACCCGGGTCGAATATTTTTTTTGCTATTTTTAATCATAGTTCGAGTTTTTGAACTAGTAAGCCTTTTATTAATTAGTTTATAATCTCCATAATGGTAAGTAATGAATGAATTAATCAATCTTTCGAGAGAAGTTTTGGAGAAATAAGGAAATGTAGTCCGGGTCTTCCGTTCACCTGGTTTAAATCTGAAAAACGTTTTCTTATGTCATGGAAGTTGGGTAGCGTAACTCACGCTTTTCCAATGAACACATCTCTAGAGAACGTTTATTTCGTGTAGGAAGGTTCATGGTTGGGGCATTTACCATGTAATGAGTTTATGAAGAGAACTTTTTTCGTTGTTAATCCTCGGGGAGGAGGTAGTGTTGTTCCTCGTTCACTATCGTTTAAAACAGTTTAAGTATATAAAACAAGTTAATAGTGAACTATGACTGAAATTAACATAAGTAAAACACACAAAGTAATTTTCAACATCATATTCTTATTAGAAATAAATCAACAAAGAATACGTTACCCAAGTACTTGCGGAATAGTACTTGGGATTGAAATGACAAAGTTTGGTGACTCCTCTCTAAGCTCAGGCTAAGTCTGAGCACAACTCTTAGAGCTCACTGAGCTATCTCAGGAACTAAGTTGTATTTGGAGGAGTGAAAAGATGGCTTGCGTGTATGTGTGTTTTTACAATTCACAAGCTTTACCTTTTCACTCCATCTCTTATGCTATTTATACATGTATGATTTTTGACTCTTTCCTAAGTGACAAACTGACATCATACAGAAGACAAAATACTGATGTATTTTGTCTCTGTTTACAAAGACTATTCTAGGTAAGAGACAAGACTACTTTCCTAAGTTCAGTGATGACACTGAGCCTGATCTTTTGCCATTCAGGGAAAGTTGACTTTGGTTGATAAGGACTTCGTCTTATCTGATTCAAACTTATCCCGCCTTGTCCCGCTCTTTCTTCAGTCTTTACATCCTTCAGTCTTCTACTTTAGTTTGTCTTCAATGTAAGTAGTTGGAGAGGAGTCTTAGGGATTCAGTGATTTATTGTCATCACTCATTGAATCCACCATCTTCTTCTTGACTCAGTCTTCACCTTTTAAGATCTGCCTTACTGAGTGGAGAGACTTCTTCTTCGCCTCGTACTGAGTATCCTGAAGATGACTCACTGAGAGACTATGCACTCAGTGACTTGTTAATGTTTAACGAACTAAACACTTGGGCTATTTTCTATTCAAATCCTAGATCAAAGGGTTTGGGTATTCACTGAACCCAATAGTCTCCCTCTATTTGGATATACAAATAGCCTACGTGATTGATCAGTGTAAGTGAGCAACTGCTTCTTCTTACACTGAATGTACTAATGAATACAATAAGGAACACTAAATATTTTAACAAAACATACATCGTTTATTGATCAAATTACAAGGTTCCTATCACTAGTAAAAAAGATAAATCAAAATGATTTCAGTCCAGATGGATTCTCATTTCTTCAAGCTTGACTTTCTTGGTGATGAGTGTTTCCCTGTCAGGATGGTCTCTTATTTTGGCATTAAGGTCTTGACAGAACCTGATGTTTTCTGGGGATTAGATCTGAGAGGCCACTGGTATATAGCTTATCATTGCAGCTACACCAGCCTGATCAATATCACTCCATCTTTGAAATGCTGGGTTTCCATAGACATCAATGTGAAATAGCCCTCTTTCAGGCTTTTCAATCACTAAACAGTTCACGAACTTAACACCTTCAGGCAGTTCCCTGTTGCATTCTAATCCAGGCACTTTTATCTCAGGCTGGAACTCAACCCTTTTCCTTTTGCCAGTGGATGATTGTGGTTGAGATCCTTGAGGTGCAGTTACGGCAGGCTGAATTCCCAGTTGTGCTGGTGTATCTCTTAGTCTTTCATACCTCTTACTGAGCATCTTCATCAGCTCCTTAACCACCGCATTTTGCTTCTTTTTTATTATTGGACCGAGTTCATCGAGTTCAGTGATCCCAAAGTCAGTGAATTTTAGGGGATCATGAACCTCGAAATGCCTTTTATCAACCCCCCTATAGACGTTCATTGCCAGTGGTTTAGACCTGGGGATGATTTTGACATCAGTGATCTTCTCAGGCAGTCTTCTTTTTATCATTGTCTAATTATAATGGTCAATCCTAGCTTTCCTGATGGTTGCAGTTCTTTTGTTCTTTTCTTCCAACTGCTTTTTCATTTCAGCCAATTTTGCTTCCTGAGCTTCCTTGAACTTCTGTCCTTCCTGACCCTTTTCAAGCTTCTTTGGATTAATTCCCACATTTTTAGCTTCTTCGGCAATCACTTGAACCAGTGCTTCCTTACTCTTCTTATCTTCCTTAGCTTGTTTTAATCTCCTTTCTTCTTTAGCAAGATATTTACTTAGCTGTTGAGGTGTGAGAAGGTATTCAGTGTCACCGATTTTGTAGAGAATCTTCTCAGGCTCATTTGTTGTCATTATGCCTTTGCCTTTGTCCTGGCCTGAGGAAGAAGATGCAACCAAGGGTGGTGTTGTTGTCATGATTGGTGTTGTGGCTTTTAGTGTTGTTGTTGTTGTTGATGTTTGTGGTGGTAGTGATGAGATGGGTGTTGCTGAGACTGGTGCAGATGATGATGTTGGAGCTACAGATACCGATGATTTTGGCTCCCCCTCAGTGTGAAGAGGAGTTTCTTCAGCAATATTCTCCCCCTCCACTATTGCCGTAGCGTCAGTGAGGGCAAGAGTTGGTGTTGGTGCTGAGGGGGAAGGAGCTGCTTGACCCTTGAAGGCCTGATAAATTTCAGTAATCATCGCCTTCATGTCTGAGGTGTCTGACTGAATGCCAGTGACCTTTGCTTCCAAATTAGCCTGAGAGATTTTCAAGGCTGTCATCCTGGGTCCAAGATTCCAGGCCATAGAAGACGAGGCCTGAGCCAAAGTAGCTACCTGATCATTCAAAGAGCCGAATGAGGTCTGAAGAGACTGGACTGAGGATTGAAGTCCCTGGACGTTTGCAGATTAAAGCATATCTATCAGTTCAGTGAGTCGAGATGAATTTTTCATATACACCTCAGTGGCCTCCAGTACTTTGGCATTGAGTGATGGGTCTTCTTTGACAGCATCCCTGATTTCATTAATGGTAACCCCACAAGTTTGAAGATGCTTTAGAAACTTAACCAGGTTTTCATCCAGCCTAAGAAGATGTTGGTACATAAGATCTCTGTGCTCATGAACATTTTCATTGAAGGTGAGCACATCGAATCGAAGATCATCATAACTGGCAGCGGCTTCAGTGTGTTGATCCCATAATTTATCAGTAACCCCAGAATACAGCTTCCTTGAAGCTATAGTGATCCACTTAACCAGCTATCTTTCAGTGAGTGGAAGAATATTATCAAAACGGTTAAATTCACCATAGCTGGATGAGGAGGCTGAGTCATTGTCTTCTGGTAGAAAGGGTGACTCAGTATGCTCCTGTGGATCAGGCTGAGGTTCTTGTTCAGATTGAACCTCAGTGTCCACGTCTTCCCCTGCTGATAAAATTACTTCATCACTTTTAGCAAGTTCATCATCAGATTGTAGTAACTCAGCAACAGTTAACAAGGGGGTGGTGATGGGTTCCATATCAGCGGGTGGTATTAATCCCTCTGAGTCTTTGTGCCCCGTGGACCCCTCGAACACTGGTGGGAGTTTCCCAGTGCCTTCTCGGGAGTCAGGATTGGTTTTGGGTTCTGTATCGGCGGGTTGTTTCTTTCCCTCCAAGTCTTTATCCCCCAGTGAGCCTTGAGACACTAGTGGGTGTTTCCCAGTGCCTTTGGCGGAATTAGTGATAGTTGTATCCCTATCAGCGGGTTGTTTGGTTCCCTCTGAGTCTTTGGGATCGATCAATGTGCCCTTAGACAAAGGCTTGGATTTGCTAATGTCATCACTGGGCGTAATGGAATGCGCTCCCCTACCAGCGGGTTGTATGTTTCCCTCTGGATCTTGGGGAGTAGTGGTTGTGACCAAGGGCACTGACTGTGATGTATCAGTGTCCTTCGTTGTCATGGGGGTGGATGTTGCCTGGTCATCAGTGGGTGTCTGTTTCGTCTATGGCCTTTTGTGCCTTTTAGGCTATGTTCATGAAGCCTCAGGGCCCTGAGACTTGGGTTTAGTCTTAGTCCCAGTCTGAGACTTCCCCTTTCTCTTTTTAGGAGCAGGGTTTGGAGACACTGATTCCTTCTAGTTGTTTACAGCAACCATATGGGCCGTCAATTCAATAGGAGTGACAAGGGATGGGTTTTTTTTGAAAATTTGATTGGCTCAAGGTGCTTGGTAAAGCACCAAATTTTTCTTCCTAAGAATAATTTGAACCCAGTAACACTTGCAAAGCGCAAGAGACAAACCTAGGATACGAAACACTTTTCGTCCTAGTTTTGCTCTTTAGCTTAGTTACGAGATCACTGTAAATGATCTCCCCTATGTCGACAGTGACCCCATTCATCAAGCGGTATGCCATCATCAACTGAATAGAGTTAACTTGTTTAGTGGATGAGTGGTTCTCGCCGAGGACCTGAATCACAAAAGTGAATAGGATCCTCCAAGCCACGGGAAATGAGCTTTTGGTGATTGGGGTCTTGTCCAAAAAAGTTGGATCTAAAACGATTTGTTTTAACCCATCCTTCACTGTGGAGGGTTCAGGATGGGCGACATAAACTCCTTTGTTATAATCCAACCCTGTTGAAGTGCAAAACGTTTTGTAATCCAGGGTGAATTGTTGTTGCCCCCCGTGAAGACTGAATCTGATGAGATATTCCCTGAGAGGTCTGAGGTTGTTCTCATCAGAGTAGGGTGTCGGGTCAAAGGCCTTGGCTGTTGCCCAAAACTCCCTGAGGAGATTTTGGTAAACAATGGAGGGACACTGAACAAAGGCCATTTTCAGTGGGCTGTTAAACAAAAATTTCATAATGTCTTTGTAGGCTGGGACAGTTTCAGGGTATTTAAAATTGCCTATGACATTATTAGTTTTAAATTCAACATTTGTAAGATCCCCTACCCACTGAGAAGCAAACTGGAGAGATTGTGTTCTAGCCATTTCCATTTAAAAGGATTTTAGCGTTTGAAGAAAAATATATTTTGACTAGAACAATCAACGTTTTTAGATCTCTCATGTTTGTGATGAAAAACGTTTGTAAATGTTTACAAGGAGGGTTTTCCTAAAGAAGGTTTGAAGAGTTTTTTTGAGAACACACAAATTTTTCTGGATTTGAGAAAGGATTTTGACAGAGTTTTGTTGCAGAAAATAATTTGTGTATATGTGTTTGGTTTAAAGGAGGGTATTTATAGAGTGGTGAGAGGGGTGGTTTTTGCATAAACGTGGATATGTAAAGACGGATTTTGAAATCGTTTGAAATTCCACATTTAATGCCAGCCACCACTACCCGCAGTAAAATCCCGTATTTCAAGGGAACAGTTGCAGTGCACAGTAAAAGTGCACTTTTGCAGTAATAAAATATCCATAAGATATTTTATGTGAGAGAATGCATTTAATACCAAGTGGGATGAGGTAAGTGATGAGACCCCTGACAGTAAGACATATATTCCTATATTAAATTAGCATAGTTACCAACCTAGGACATTTAAGTAACTGATACTTGGATCATTTAGTTACTTATTCAATGCTCAATATTGACTGTCAGGGTCCCTAAATGAGTCTTACTCATTCAGTGAGAGGATGTTTTGTGGGTTTTGTTCAGGGAAGAGGAACCATTTCAGAGATCTTAATGAGATTGATTTTCAGATGCTTGACTTTCAATGTCAAGCATTCCCAATTCAGCTTTCAGTCTCCTGAAGGTAGGTTCATCCAATGGTTTGGTGAAGATATCAGCCAACTGATATTCAGTAGGGATGAAATGGAGTTCTATGTCTCCTTTCATTATGTGGTCCCTGATGAAGTGATATCTGATATCAATGTGTTTGGTTCTTTGATGAAGGACAGGGTTGTTAGAGGTTGCAATTGCACTGGTGTTGTCACAGAAGATGGGTACCATTTTGTAATGGATGTCGTAGTCACTGAGTTGACTTTTCATCCATAAGACATTGGCACAGAATCCTGCCGCAGCCACATTCTCAGCTTCAGCTGAAGACATAGCCACTGATTGTTGCTTTTTAGCACTCCAACAAACCAGTTTACCTCCAAGAAATTGACAGGACCCTGAGGTACTTTTTTTGTCCATGTTGCAGCCAGAATAATCAGAATTAGAGTAACCTTTGAGATCGAACCCTGAGCATTTTGGATAATAGATTCCAAGGCTTGGTGTTCCCTTCAGGTACCTGAGTATTCTTTTGGCTGTAGTGAGGTGAGATTCTTTGGGATTGGACTGATATCTAGCTATTAAACAGACTGAGAATTGTATGTCTGGTCTGGAAGCAGTTAGATACATCAGTGAGCCAACAATCCCTCTGAAATGGGTTTGATTGACTGATTTGCCAGTGAGATCAGGTCCAAGGTTGTTAGGTGGAACCATTGGAGTCTTCGCTGAGGCACAATCAGATATCTCATATTTCTTCAAGATATTTCTTGTGTACTTCTCTTGACTGATGGAGATTCCTTTCTTAGTTTGCTAGATTTGTAGTCCAAGAAAGTATGTGAGTTCACCCATCATGCTCATTTCAAACTTCTTTGTCATCAGTTTTTCAAACTGTTTGCAAAGTTTGTAGTTTGTTGAACCAAAGATGATGTCATCAACATATACTTGGACTAGTATCACATCCTGTTGTGTTCTATAGACAAACAATGTGTTGTCTATCTTTCCTCTGACAAACTTGTTTTGTATTAGGAAGGCTGAGAGTGTTTCATACCATGCCCTGGGAGCTTGTTTAAGTCCATAAAGGGCTTTGTCAAGCTTGCATACATAGTCAGGGAATTCACTACTCTCAAAGCCAGGAGGCTGCTGAACATACACATTTTCCTTAAGATCACCATTTAGGAATGCACTTTTAACATCCATTTGGTAGACCCTGAAGTTCATGTATGTTACATATGCAAGGAAGATCCTGATGGCTTCCATTCTTGCAACAGGAGCAAATGTCTCATCATAGTCAATGACTTCTTGTTGACTGTAACCTTTGGCTACAAGCCTGGCTTTGTTTTTAATGACAGTGCCGTTTTCATCAGTTTTGTTTTTGAAAACCCACTTCATTCCTATGACTACAACATCCTGAGGACATTTGATCAAGGTCATGACCTTGTTTTTATCAAACTGTTGCAGTTCTTCTTGCATAGCCTGAACCCAGCTTGGGTGCTTTAAAGCTTCAGTGACACTTTTGGGTTCTATATCTGATAGGTAGTCAGCATATAGACATTCATTGGCTGAAGCTGCAGTTAACTTAGCATCCATGCTTCTAGTGAGCATGCCCTCAGTGGGTTCACCAATGATGTTCACAAGCTCAATGTCCTGAGATCTTGTCCACTTACTTTGTGGTCTAGGATCTGAGCTTGAGGATGTCACTAGAGAATCAGGAGTGATTTCAGGTGCATGAGCCACAGAATCACTTGGAACATCTGTTGAGATGTTTTGTTCAGGTTGGGTTTCATGAATCACAGGTTCCTGATCATTTGGATCAGTGTTACCTATCCCAGCAGGGATTGACTGATTATCAATGAATTCACTGATTGTTGGTTGTGACAGGTTATGAGGCAAGACATAATATAAGATGTCAGCATCAGCTTGGTATGAGGAGTTGATTTTAGTGATATACTCATCAGGAGGATCTTGATGAGTTATCAATTCCTATTTCTTCCACTGAGGTGTTGGTGAACCTGATGCTTTCTACACTTTCATCAAAGGTGACATGAAAGGTTTCCTCAACTTGCTGTCTCCTTGTGTTAAATACCCTGAAGGCTTTGGAGATCAGTGAGTAACCTAGAAAGTATCCATCATCAGCTTTAGCATCAAACTTGCCTAGATGATCCTTGTGGTTATGAATAAACACAGGTCATCCAAATACATGAAAGTAGCTGATGTCAGGAAGTCTACCTTTGAATATCTCATATGGGGTTTTATTATGTCTTTTGACAATGATTGACATGTTTTGAGTGTAACAGGCTATTTTGACTGCTTCAATCCAGAAATGCTTAGAGAGAGCTGAGCCATTTAACATGGTTCTTGCAGCCTCAATGAGAGTTCTGTTTTTCCTTTCAGCTACCCCATTTTGTTCAGGGGTGTAAGGAGATGAAATTTTTTAGGAGATTCCCTTTTCATCACAAAAGCTCTCAAGTTCATCATTTCTGAACTCAGTACCATTGTCAGTTCTGATTTGTTTTACAGTAATGTCATTCTGGTTTTCAATGTTCCTGATGAATGACATTATTGTGTCAGCTGCCTGACTCTTTTTGGAAAGAAAGTATACCCAAGTGTATCTTGAAAACTCATCAACAGTGACAAGTGTATACTTCTCATGCTGGATAGATCTAGGACTGACTGGTCCAAAAAGATCCATATGCAAGAGGTGAAGGCAGCTTTTGATGGAGAAATTTTGTTTTGTTTTGAAAGATGCTCTTTGATGTTTGCCTTTCTCACAGGCTGAGCATGGTTTATCTTTTGCAAAAACCAGTGATGGTAAGCCAAGGACCTTGTTTTGTTTTGCCAAGTTGTTGATGTTTTTGAAGTTTAAGTGAGAGAGTCTCTTGTGCCATAGCCAGTTGACAGTTTCAGTAGCTTTGGCAAAGAGACAGGTTCCATCTTGAGAGAGAGTAGACATGTCTAAGACATAAACATCATCTCTTCTAGGAGCTATCAAAACAACTTCTTTATTGGCATTGAAGATGGTACCTTGTTTGTCATTGAATTGTATAATGAACTTAGCATCACATAGTGGACTGACACTTATGAGATTGTATTTGAGACCATTGACATAAGCTATTCTAGAGAAAACTATTCCATTGCAGTTTACTGAACCATAACCTTTAGTGGGACATGATGAGTTATCACCAAATACTACTTTGGGTCCTGGTTCCTTTACATACTTGTGCAGATACTCCTTGACACCAGTCATGCTTCTTGAGCATCCACTGTCTAGATGCCAAATAGGCTCCCTGGCGTGTCTTTGCACAAGTAGTAAACTGAATTAGTTTCTCTTAGTGACCCACTTACTAGTGCGCTTGGATCTCAATGTCTCTTTGAATTTAGCAATCGACTCATGGTCAGTGGTTGAGTGCATTGTGCTACCACAGGTTTTGCATTTAGAGACTGAGGATGACTCAGTGATTTTGGGTTGCTTGGAACTTCTCCTTGCATGGATGACACTGTCATGCTGGGATGTCATATGAGTTGTGTTACCACAAATATCACAGCATGTGTTCATAAGACAATCATCAGGATGATGATCATTAAAGCCACAGTGTGGGCAAGGAGGAAAAGGTTTAGCTCTAAACTTTTGAGCAGGCTTGGATGTAGAAGCATACTGATGACCAACTTTGGTGTAGTTTGCTTTACTGAGAGAGCTTACATATTGTAAGTGATCAGCAGTTCTGTGATCATCCTTTTTGCAGATCATACAAAAAAGGATTCTATAATAGTTGTCAGTGGTATGACTTGTATAGTGGCATAGATCACACTTCTGCTTGTTTTTGGTGGTTGATTTTGACTTTGAGGTACTAGAGGAAGCTGACTTTGTTTCCTTGACTGATTCAGGGACTTTTTCGATGGATTCCATCTTCTCAGTTAGCTTCCTCACGAGTTCAGTCAGTTGCTGAATTTGGTCAGCTTCAGTGGGGATAGAGGATGTGGAAGTTTCAGTGGGGGTACACTCTTGTTGAGTTGGTTTTGATGATCTTTTGAGGATAGTTCTACCAAGTCCAGACCTTTCTTTTGGTGAGTGTGGATTGTATTGTAATGGAGTAAGCTCAGAGCTGGGAGCAGCACCCTGAAGAGGTTCCAGGGGTGGAAGTGGTACTTGAGATTCAGCTTCAGACTTAGAGATGTGTTCAGTACTACTGGGCACATCAGGGAGTCCAAGCATGCTCAGAGATGTGTTCAGTACGATTTAAAAACTACTATGGTAGGAATCTAACGTATAATATTGAAAAGTTCATTTTAGAAAAATGTATAGGCGAAATTTATATTTGTAAATTAGCATTAGAAAGAGTTCATTTAAGAAATTTTCTCTTTTATTAACTCATATAAGATTTTATGAGAATAAGTCCAGTGTACATTATATATGCAAAACTCATTTTTTATTTTCTAAAAGTTTCATTCATCATTAGTCAATGATTAAAACTAATTTAAATTCTATATTTTCATTAATTTGTTTCGTGGCTTAACTTTAGAGTTTAAATGAAACCGTGTATATATGCATGATGGGTTGAGTAATTTTTAACATGTCGAAAATGTCGCGTCAAATACTTCAAATAAGTCGGACCAAACTACCCTTTTCGGGTTTCTCTTATTAGGCAGCGGATCAAAGTTAGTAACCAAGCCCAATTTAAATCAAGTTTAACATTCATTTTCTTTCTGCTTGGGATTTACGTGTCAAAGGGAACAAAGAAAAACAACTTGCTGCTAAAGAAATTTAAACGACACAGAGTGGCCAAACAAAATGCATCTCCTTTTTGCTCTTATTAAATTCGAGCACGGGTCAAAGGAAAAAAAAAAGAAACCCAAATTCTTAACAACCCAAGTTTTTATCAAGATTTAATCGCTTATTAGCCAAGAATAACACAAAACAAGACTTTAAAATTTTTAATCTAATCGATCGAGCCAAAGAAATCAACACAACAATTAAAGGAAAAAAAAAGCACTTCCAATAAGCCAATCTTTGTTTTAATTTATAACCTTTTTAGTTTCCACACAAGATTAATTTAACGATGAAAAACCATACAAATATATGTGAGTCGATTGATGACAAAAAAATAGGGACAATTTCATCTATGTCCTTGCAAAAATCCATTATTACATCAATATCCTTTCAAATTTGATAATTACATTAATATCCTTTTAAAAATTAATAATACTCATATATATCCGAAAACAATTAAAGTATATATAAAATGATTTTAATATATCTATAATTTATTTAACTTGTTCTATTACTAATTTGCCCTTCTTGCCCAAGCATTTAAAATTGATGGTCTGTTGTAAATCTGTTGCCCTTCTTTCCTGAATGCTCTTGATTAGGGTTTATTGAATTATTCAATTGTGATTCCAAGAAATTGATTGCAGTAGGAATTATGTAATTCACTTTGTTATTTCAAAACCAATTTCATGTCTGTATATGATTGCATAATATTAATCATAAAATCATGAAGTGAGTTAAAGCTTGATAGTTTATAATAGCAACAAGTATGTGGTTGTTAGATCCTTCTAGCACATGCGTGTTTTTTTTGGGTAAAAGGGACGATTCCCCGGTAAAATAAGCACATGCGTGTTAAGAAGCAAAATAAACAAAGTTCATATAAAATCACTTTTGGGGTTGTTGTTTTATAAAGATCTCGATGGTATTTGTTTGTGCGAATGTTAATCAATTAATTCTTTCTCTTGTTTGTGAGTACATGTATCCTTGACTTTAATTTCAATAACTTTTTTTAATCATCAAAGTTATGTTTGCGCAAATGAAATTTGGTGGTCGTCATTTTGCAAAGGTGGGCAACTGGATATAAGTAGTCACAATGAATCAATGATTAATTAAAGGGTAAAATTGTCACATAACTTATAAAGAAAAAGACAAAAATCATTCTAAAACATTAAAGTTACTTTAAATCAAATATAATTCATTTTTGGATAAATATGAGTATTCTGAATTTTTTAAAGGACATATGTAATTATAAAATTTCAAAGGATATTGATGTAATTACAAACTTTTTCAATGACGTCAATGTAATTCTCCAAAAAAAATAAAAATCTATACACAATCTCAACTTGTAAAACCAAATCAACAACAATCTAAACCACAAATTAATATCAGAAATTTACAAAGTAAAAAGGGAAGTCAATAAAAAACTTAACAAAAGGTGTGATGTCGATGAAGATGATGATCAAAACAAAACCCAAATAAAACTTGTAACCACACAAAACAGAACAAAATCCGATCGATCGATTTCAAAACAAAACCTATTAAAGACCTTGATCTTGTGAAACCTATTTTGAGTGAGATTTGAGTTTGTGACTATCCCTTTTGACTACGGTTGGATTAAAAAGAGAAGAAAAACTGCAAAACTTGACCATCCTTTATTGGTGTGAAGATTGTGATGATGCTTGTTTAAGCAAACATCCCTTTCCTCTTGATGATTCTTAAAAAAATCCGTGATCTTGGGGATGAGGAAAAGAGATAACAAAGTTGGAGACATGAGATGGTGGTGGGGGCGATGTTATCAAGGTGGAGAGGAAAACGATTCATCATAAAAAGAGATAAGACATGGAAAAATGAGAAAAATGGGGCGGTGTATCTTTTATTAAATAGAGGGTATTTTGTTTTATTATTAATTAGTGTATTGTATGTACCCATTTTGCCTTTGCATTGGCTGCATCGAGGTGCTTATAAACCTTTTGGTTTTTTAGTCCCGAAAGTCTTTTCACAAATAGCGGTCCAAGTTTTGTGTGCTGCCAGGCCTAGCACTGTATCCTGATCAAATTTAAGTTTGTAGATAGGATTCTGAACTGGGATAAGCAGAGCTAGGAAAGGCTTAGGAGGTTCAATAACTTGGAGAGGAACGACTTCTATCACATCAGAGGTTGAAGAATCTTTAATTAGATACCCAGAGCTTGTAGTAGTGATGAGTGTCTAAATACTCATCAACTTTGTACAATCTAAACTGCAAAATCATCTGAAAACACTCAAAAATGCATCAAAATGATGAGAATATCAAAATCAGATGAAAAATGATTCAAGTTTGCAAAATTGGCAGTTTTAGTCCCCCAAGTTTCAAAAGTTGTCAAATCTAGTCCCTGGAATTCAAAAATGTGAAGTTTTGTCATTCAAGGCCCCTGAAATATTCTAAGTTGTTAAAAATGGTCCTTGAATGATTCTTTGGTCAAATGGCAGAAAAGGTCCCTAAGCTTTGAAAAATGTCAAATGTAGTCCTTGGATATTTTAAAATGGAAAATGATCAAATTTTATCCTTGTACAATCAAAGTTTGTCAAGTTTGATCCTTTTGATATCTTTGGAATATTGGCAAGATCAGTCCTCAAGTTTGGCAGATTTACATCTTTAGTCCTTATATTAAAACAAGCCAATCGGACCCCCCTTTGTATTTTGAGCCCATCCAAAACAAATAGATCCCCAGCCAAACCACTTGACCCCTGTCATAACCAATTGTGAACCCTCCCACCTATTCAAACCAACGGTCAAATAAGTCAAATACTGGCTACTGTACCTCCCTTACCTCATTGTCACGCCAAAATCCAGATACCACCATGGTTTCCTTGATTTGCTCTATCCACCCTTTACACCTGTCTCACCACTTGTATACCAAACCTCCTCCACCTTCACAATATCCAAAATTCATTAATTGATTGAAACCTGCTAATGACTTTTTTGGCGCCAATCCTACACATGGACGAATATGATGAAATTTGAGGATCCAATGGCTCAGATGAGGTGGGATAGTTTCAGAGGTCAACAAGAGGTTCACAAACTATAAAGAGGAGGAGAGAAGCAATGTATGAAGATATCTAGCATAATTTAGTTTACTTAATGTCGTTTTAGCTTATTTTTAAATTCAGTGTATGTTTTAGCTTATTAAACTCTGTATTTCAAGTTTTTATTACATAATTAAGCTTTTGTGAATCATCAATTCCAGTATCAAGTTATATTTCAGATTATGCAAATTTTCCTTATTTTGAAAATCTCATGAATGATCAAATATTGTTTGTAGATGTTATTATGGACTGATATAGCACATGTAAGCTCCTATAAAGCTTATTCAAGCTTTTAGAAATATTAAAATCCAGTTTAGAAGCAAAAAGAGAAAATCACCAAAAATACCAAATAATTATTTGAAAAATCAAAAATCCCATGGAAATGGTGTTCACAGCTGGAGCAGGGTGAATTGTGGATGGCCTTGGGTTAGTGGCTTAGTGGTAAGCCTATAGGAGTGGTCTTGTGATCTTGGTTCTGTGATTTCAGTCGGATAGCCACTTGTAAGCATTTTGTTCATTTTTGGCATTTCACTGTTTGAACTGTTAAATAGCTTGAATTTCTTTTTCTTCATGTTTATTAGTTTTAGTTAAGTGTAGTTAAAGATTAAAATCAGTTGTTTGTTCTTTCAAATTAGTAGTTGCTAAAATGTCATTTTGACAGTTAAATTAGTATAATCATCATTCTTGTGTTTCATGTTGTTAGTACTGTTGTTTCATGTTTACTTAGTCTTATTTAATGATTATATAAGGTCTGCAATCAGTTTCATGGTTTAAATCTGTGTTTTGTTCTGAAAATCACCAAATCAGGCTTATAAAGGTTTGTTTGGTTTAACTTGTTCAACTGTGTTAGAGGTTGTTTGAGTGGCTTCTTGTTATTGTTTTATATCACACTTGGTTCTAATAACTCAAGCAAGTCATAAAAACCAGTCCTTGTTTCATCTATAGTCAAAATCACCTTTGATCACACCTAGATAGTTCACTGTTAGGATTTTTGAATACTAATCTCATCAAAGTAGCTTAGAATTTGTTAACCTAGCTTTAATCAGTCTTAATATAGCTTAGTATAACATATTCAGTAAGTAGATTTGATTCAAAGTTCGCATTAGTCAACTTATCCGTGATTCTGCTGAATTGCATTTGAATCTGCTGAAGTGTTATTTGCTGATTCTGCTGATTCAATATTTTGGTTTCTACTGATATGCTTCTGCTGATCTGTTTGAAGTTTGCTGAATTGATTTTTGAATCTGCTAATGTAGAAGTTTAGATTCTGCCGATTTGTTTGTTGTTGCTAATTTCTATTTCATTTCTGCTGATTTAGAATTTTAGATTCTGCTGAATCTACTGATTCTGCTGAATTGCTTATTGTAGTTTAATAATCTGTTTCTTTACATTCTATAGCTTATTCCAGTGTGCTTAAGTTGTCCTCAGCTTAAATTATCTATCCAAATCTTTACTGATCACTATCCTTAGTGATCATTCTATCGTCTGAAAATGTTTGAGCACCATTGAGTCTCCGTGGGACTTAACGACCCGGGGATACATTATATTCTCCTGATCTTAATTGCATTAGTGTTTGAACTGTTTTAAGTTTCTTACGGTTAGCCATTCACAAGTGGCTAGCTTGTGTGAGATAACTTGACGGTTTAGCACCAATCAAATTTTGGCGCCGCTGCCGGGGAGGCTTTAGCGTGTTCTAAACCATTTTCAGACCCATTCTTGCACATATACCACCATTTGTAAAAAGTTTTTTTTTGTAAAGTTATAAAAATATCAAAAAGTTCATTAGCACTTTTCCTAAAGTGTTAAAAACACCAAAAAAAATATAAAACAACAAAACAATCGGAACGTTTTCTATCTTGTATTTTATTTGAGGTGATTCTTAAAGAAATACGATTTGGTTAAACGAGACGATACCAAAAATATTGTCCAAAAGTTTTTAAACCCATCTTCACAAATCATTACCTACGTCTTTTTAGTGGTACTTAATTAATACATAAAAATCAACCACCGCAAATCAAGGCAGTACACCTACTAACTGGGGGTGTGACCATAATAAGTTCCCGAACAACAGATTTAAAACTTGCCTTTGTGTCCTTGTGATTTGGTGTACCTTTTTCAAAGAAGCCATTTCATTTGTGATTATTGGTTAAGTTCACTTGTCGTTTTGCCTCGCCTTTGTTTTGAAAACTGATTTTTATACTTAGTGCATGCGCACTCGTTCTTCCAGTTCTACAAGTCCACTTTCTGAGCTTGGAAACATTCCTCGTAGACGTAGAGGACATTCTGCTCCTTCAGCCGTGACTGAGGAACGTCTACCACCACCACCACCTGTCGTAATGGCAGAAGATAAGCCTATGAATGAGCTTCTCCAAGCACCCATCGAGGGTTACGGAGATGCTATTGTTGTCCCAGCCATCGTGGCTGACACTTTCGAGCTCAAAACCGGGTTGCTTAATCTAGTAACCCAAAGCCAATTCTATGGTTTTGAGCGGGATGATCCTCATGCACACATTCGATGGTTTAACAAGATTGCATCTACCATCAAGTACAAGAATGTCCCACATGAAGCTATCAAGCTTCTTCTGTTCCCATTTTCTCTAGAGGGACAAGCCCGGAATTGGCTTGAGAAACAACCCCCTCGTTCTATTGAGACATGGGAAGATCTAGTCACCAAGTTCGTTAACGAGTTCTATCCTCCATCCCGAACCACAAGTCTTAAGAATGAGATAATAAAATTTTCTCAGAGATTTGATGAATCATTCGGGGAGGCATGGGATCGTTACAAAGAGTTGCTTCGCAAGTGTCCGCATCATGGTTTTACCGAGTTAATGCAAATGGATACTTTCTATAATGGTCTCAACCAGACCAATCAAGACTCTTTGAATGCCTCCGCGGGAGGTAATTTCCTGAGCAAGACTACCAAAGAAGCCTTGCAAATCATTGAGTACAAATCTCAGGTCCGCCCTTTCCGAGCAAAGACATATTAGTCTCATGCTGGACCTTCTTCTTCTTCATCTCCGGTGAGTACATCTAGCACCGATGCTAAGATTGACAAACTCACAGACATTGTTCAGGCTCTGGTTCTTGCTAACCAGAAGAAAGTGACCTTCACACAGACACCAACACATGATGAAGTGAAGAAAGTCGAGAGTTGTGTTACTTGTGGTGGTCCTCATGCTTACTACAATTGTACTGCCACCGATGGTAGTCCTTTTGAAGCCAATGCTCTAGCCGGTAGTTCACATCAAGGAGGTAATCAATACCGTCCTCAAAATGAACCACACTACCGTGCTAACACTAATCAGGCACCACCCGGTTTTACCCAGAATCATAACATGCAAAACCGGAATCAGAACCAACCTAGAATGAACCAAGGTTATCAAAACCAAGGTAATTTCTATCCTGGACCAAATCAAGGTTTCCAACATCAAGGAAACCTTAATCAAAACAATTTCAATCGAGGGAATCAATTTCATGGGAATATGAATCCTAATCAAGGAAATTTTCAAAACCAAGGCCCTAATCCTAATATTAGAGGCCAGAATTTTCCTAATCCACCTCCCGCCATTGTTCCAACTGGACCATCATCTGATGAGTTGTTGAAGCAATTTATGAAATCCCAAGATGAAATGAACAGGTTGTTGGTCAGTCAGATTGCTGATCTAAAGAAGTCTTTAAATGATCAACTCTCGGGCTCAGGAAAACTTCCGAGCAACACGATCGCTAACCCGAGGGGCGATGCAAAGGCGATCACAACCAGAAGTGGTGTTTCATATGATGGACCTGCTATTCCTACTACCTCTTCTTCTTCTCTCCCAAAGGTAGTGGAAAGTGAACCTAAGACACACAATGGACCTACGACTCCAATGCCTCCTCCACTAGGAGCAATGAGTCTTGTTACCAAGGATACAACGGACAAGGTGCATTTTTCAAGCCCACGAAGTACCGCACACGTCCTACCTTCGGTAGTCCAACCTCAAGTTGTCCAGAAACCCAAATCAAATCCAGGAGTTGTTTTTGAACCTCCAGTAACTCCCGTTGAGAAACAAAAATCCAAATCTTCTATTCCTTACCCATCACGTTTGAATGAGCAAAAGCTCCGCGAGAAAGCCAGTCATCAAATGGACAAATTTTTTCAAATTTTCCAAGAGTTACATTTTGACATAAGCTTTGCGGATGCTATCATGCTAATGCCCAAGTTTGCATCAACTCTCAAACACATGTTGAGCAATAAGGAAAAGCTGTTTGAAATGGCAAAAACTCCTCTTAACGAGAACTGCTCAGCAGTTATCCTGAAGAAGCTTACAGAAAAGCTTGGAGATCCTGGAAAATTTCTCTTACCTTGTGTATTTCCAGGAATGGTTGAATGCTTTGCCCTAGCAGATCTTGGTGCAAGCATCAACCTGATGCCTTATTCAGTATGGAAGAAACTTTCTCTTCTGGAACTCACTCCTACATGCATGACTCTCGAGCTTGCAGATCGTTCCATATCCCGTCCTCTTGGCATTGCCGAGGACGTATTTGTGAAAGTAGGAAAGTTCCATTTCCCAGCTGACTTCGTGGTTGTTGACTTCGATGCCGATCATCGGGTTCCTCTCATTGTTGGTCGAGGATTCCTGAGAACAGGCCGTGCTCTCATTGATGTATTTGAGCAAGAAATCACATTACGTGTTGGTAATGAAGCTGTCACCTTTAACCTTGATCAAACTTCGAGGTACTCCGCAAACTATGATTCTGAGTCGGTTAACCGAATAGATATCATTGATGTTGCTACTGAAGAGTACTCTCAAGAAGTTCTTGATTATTCTCATAATTCTGTGAGTGGGGATCCCACCACATCTTCTCAACCTATCATAGCCAACTCTACTCCTTCTATCACTCCTTTTGAGGGAAGAGACTTCATCTTGGAAGAGATTGAAGCATACTTGGCTAGTGATTCTGTTCCATGGGAAATTGATCACGCTCCAATTGACATTGAGGGGGACATACTTCTCATTGAGAAGTTGCTTAATGATGATCCATCATCAACCCCTCACACTAGTGATTCAATTCCAGATGAGATTAATCAAAATGAGATTAATCTGGAGGGAGATATTCTTTTAAAGAAGTTGTTAAATCAGGACATTTCTCCTCCTCTCCCTCCCGTCAAGCTTCATAACAAGGAAGTCAAGTCAGTTGAGAAAACTGAAGAATTTCCTGAGGTTGAGCTTAAGGACTTACCTCCTCATCTCGAGTATGCATTTCTAGAAGGTGATGATAAATTACCCGTCATTATTGCCCGAGATTTGAGTAAAAATGAAAAAGCTGCTCTCATAAAGGTCTTGAAGTCACACAAGCAAGCAATTGCTTGGAAACTCTCTGATATTAAGGGTATCAACCCTGAGTTTTGTACTCACAAAATCTTAATGGAGGATGACTTCAAGCCAGCAGTTCAACATCAGAGAAGAGTAAATCCAAAAATCCATGATGTTATCAAACAAGAGGTTATCAAACTTCTTGATGCAGGATTGATTTACCCGATCTCAAATAGTCCTTGGGTTAGCCCAATTCATTGTGTTCCTAGAAAGGGTGGCATAACTGTTGTCATAAATGAAGATAACGAGTTAATTCCAACTCGATTGGTTACGGGATGGCGTGTTTGCATTGACTATCGTAAGTTGAATGACGCCACTCGTAAAGACCATTTTCCTCTACCCTTCATGGACCAAATACTTGAGAGATTAGCAGGGAACGAATACTATTGTTTCCTTGATGGTTTCTCGGGTTACTTTCAGATTCCCATTGATCCACAGGATCAAGAGAAGACCACATTCACCTGCCCATACGGAACTTTTGCCTATAGACGTATGCCTTTTGGCTTATGTAATGCTCCTGGCACGTTCCAACGATGTATGATGGCCATATTCCACGACATGATCGGGGAAACAATGGAGGTGTTTATGGATGACTTCTCGGTTATTGGGGATTCGTTTCAAACATGTCTCTCCCATTTAGATAAAATGCTTCAAAGGTGTGAAGACACCAATCTTTGTCTAAATTGGGAGAAGAGCCACTTTATGGTCAAAGAAGGCATAGTCCTTGGCCATAAAATTTCAAAGAACGGGATTGAGGTAGATAGAGCAAAAGTAGATGTTATTGCTAAATTACTTCATCCTACTACCGTCAAAGGTATTAGGAGTTTTCTAGGTCATGCCGGTTTCTATCGTAGATTCATACAAGATTTTTCTAAAATCGCCCGGCCTATGACCCATCTTCTTGAAAAGGATGCTCCTTTTATCTTCTCACCCGAGTGCATAGAAGCTTTTGAAACATTGAAGAAAAAGCTTACTGAAGCACCCATTCTCGTTGCTCCCGAATGGGACTTGCCTTTTGAGCTCATGTACGATGCAAGTGATTTTGCTATCGGTGCAGTCCTAGGGCAACGTAAAGCTAAGCATTTTCAGCCTATTCACTACGCAAGTAAGACTATGACTGAAGCTCAAACCCATTACACCACCACAGAAAAAGAGCTATTAGCCGTGGTGTATGCATTTGAGAAGTTTCGGCCATACCTGATCTTGACCAAATGCGTGGTGTATACGGATCACTCGGCGCTCAAATATCTCTTTGCAAAACAAGATGCAAAACCGAGATTGCTCCGTTGGATTCTCCTCCTGCAAGAATTTGATATCATTATACGTGATAAAAAAAAGGAACTGAGAACCTGGCTGCTGATCATCTGTCCAGATTAGAAAACCCTCACCAAGATGTTTTCGAGAAAAAGGAAATAAATGAAACATTTCCTCTCGAGACACTCAATGCGGTTTCTTTTCGTGGAAATTCTACCACCCCATGGTTTACTGACTTTGCAAATTACCATGCGGGTAACTTCATTGTGAAAGGGATGTCGACCCAGCAGAAGAACAAATTCTTCAAAGATGTTAAACATTATTTCTGGGACGACCCCTTCTTATTCAAAATCTGTGCGGATCAAGTCATCCGACGGTGTGTTTATGGACAGGAAGCTCTTGACATTCTCAAAGCTTGCCATGCTGGACCCACTGGGGGCCATCATAGTCCAAACTACACCGCCAAGAAGGTGTTTGATTCCGGGTTTTATTGGCCTACAATTTATAAGGATGCCCACGATTTTGTCAAAGCATGTGACGCTTGTCAACGTCATGGAAATATCTCTCAAAGAAATGAAATGCCACAAAATGCCATTCAAGTTTGTGAGATATTTGACATCTGGGGTATTGACTTTATGGGACCATTTCCATCTTCTCGAGGAAACAAATACATACTCGTGGCTGTTGACTATTTGTCAAAATGGGTTGAAGCGAAAGCTTTACCTACAAATGATGCCCGAGTTGTTGTGAAGTTTTTAAAATCTCTTTTTGCCAGGTTTGGAACTCCGAGAGCTATAATCAGTGATCGTGGTACACATTTTTGCAATGATCAATTTGATCGTGTCATGCAAAAGTATGGTGTTACCCACCGTCTCTCTACTGCATACCACCCCCAAACAAGTGGGCAGGTGGAAGTTTCCAACCGTGGTATTAAAAGGATTCTTGAAAGGACAGTAGGCAAAAATCGTGCATCCTGGTCGGATAAACTGGATGACGCACTCTGGGCCTTTCGTACAGCTTACAAAACACCCATCGGGTGTACTCCATACAAGCTAGTGTACGGAAAGGCATGTCATCTTCCGATTGAGTTAGAGCACAAGGCATACTGGGCCTTAAAGCATGCAAATTTCGATATTCAGACAGCTGGTGATCACAGAAAAGTTCAAATGAATGAATTAAATGAACTTCGTGATCAAGCATACGAGAACTCTTTGATCTACAAGCAAAAGACAAAGAAGATTCATGACTCTAAAATCAAGAACCGCGTTTTCAACGTTGGTGATTGAGTCCTTCTTTTCAATTCAAGATTGAAGATTTTCTCGGGAAAGCTTAAGTCCCGTTGGTCTGGTCCATTTACTATCACTAAGGTTTATCCTTATGGCACCATTGAGTTATCTCAACCTGATGGTCCAAATTTTAAAGTGAATGGTCATCGAGTGAAGCATTACTTTGGAGAGGACATTCCTCCTGTGGTTGTCCCGGATCTACAAACTTTCCCCATGAACCAATGAATGCGGGGATCGAGTCAAGCTAGTGACTCGGGAATCAAAAACATTAGCACGCACCATATGGGTTTTCACCCATATTTCTGTCTTCTTTCTCTGTTCTACCACCCTAGTGTGGGGGATTTTTCCCCACGCTGTTGTATATAAAATCAATTTCCAAAAAAAAAAAAAAAAAAAATCTTTTTCAAATAATGGCCGTAGTATTTCCCTTTTACGTTCTTTGTTTCGGCATAACCGCCGGTACTTTGAATATTGAGGGCAATATTCATTTCTAAGTGTGGGGGGGAATTCTCACGAATTTTATCATATGTATTACCGCCTAATTCCCCCGTTTTTTGCCAATTTTTTTTTTGGAGTAAGTGTTTTTCACTTACTCAGCATATGGTAATCAGTCCGCCATGTCTAAAAAACAAAAGGATTGGCTAATCCAGGAGCAAACGGCTCTTGGTAAAGATATATCAAACCCGTTTATGGCTTGCAGTTTGCCCAAAATTGTATGGTATTCAACTCACCATATCCTAAAAAGTGAAGAGTTGGCTAGCCCGCAAGGTTATGGCTTGTGGTAAAGGCAGTGGAAAAGCCATAATTGGTAATCAGCTCACCAAAGATAATATTGATAATTTATCTAAGAGTTGGCTAGTCCAGAGCAAACGGCTTCTGGTAAAGACAAATCAAATCCGTTTACAGCTTATGATTTGCTCAAAATCATTTGGTTATCGTTGTACCAAGGTTCTTACTTGAATCAAAACAATTGGCTACTCCAGAAGTGATGGCTTTTGGTAAAGAGTTTTTAAAATCCATTAAAGATCTAAAACATTGCTAGGGACTAGCAATATCTTAGTGTGGGGGATTGATGAGTGTCTAAATACTCATCAACTTTGTACAATCTAAACTGCAAAATCATCTGAAAACACTCAAAAATGCATCAAAATGATGAGAATATCAAAATCAGATGAAAAATGATTCAAGTTTGCAAAATTTGCAGTTTTAGTCCCCCAAGTTTCAAAAGTTGTCAAATCTAGTCCCTGGAATTCAAAAATGTAAAGTTTTGTCATTCAAGGCCCCTGAAATATTCTAAGTTGTTAAAAATGGTCCTTGAATGATTCTTTGGTCAAATGGCAGAAAAGGTCCCTAAGCTTTGAAAAATGTCAAATGTAGTCCTTGGATATTTTAAAATGGAAAATGATCAAATTTTATCCTTGTACTATCAAAGTTTGTCAAGTTTGATCCTTTTGATATCTTTGGAATATTGGCAAGATCAGTCCTCAAGTTTGTCAGATTTACATCTTTAGTCCTTATATTAAAACAAGCCAATCGGACCCCCCTTTGTATTTTGAGCCCATCCAAAACAAATAGAACCCCAGCCAAACCACTTGACCCCTGTCATAACCAATTGTGAACCCTCCCACCTATTCAAACCAACGGTCAAATAAGTCAAATACTGGCTACTGTACCTCCCTTACCTCATTGTCACGCCAAAATCCAGATACCACCATGGTTTCCTTGATTTGCTCTATCCACCCTTTACACCTGTCTCACCACTTGTATACCAAACCTCCTCCACCTTCACAATATCCAAAATTCATTAATTGATTGAAACCTGCTAATGACTTTTTTGGCGCCAATCCTACACATGGACGAATATGATGAATTTTGAGGATCCAATGGCTCAGATGAGGTGGGATAGTTTCAGAGGTCAACAAGAGGTTCAAAAAGTCTATAAAGAGGAGGAGAGAAGCAATGTATGAAGATATCTAGCATAATTTAGTTTACTTAATGTCGTTTTAGCTTATTTTTAAATTCAGTGTATGTTTTAGCTTATTAAACTCTGTATTTCAAGTTTTTATTACATAATTAAGCTTTTGTGA
This sequence comes from Chrysanthemum seticuspe, assembly GCA_019973895.1. Lineage (NCBI taxonomy): Eukaryota > Viridiplantae > Streptophyta > Magnoliopsida > Asterales > Asteraceae > Chrysanthemum > Chrysanthemum seticuspe. The sequence continues at coordinate 24,290,895 of BPTQ01000001.1, forward strand.
ATCATCAATTCCAGTATCAAGTTATATTTCAGATTATGCAAATTTTCCTTATTTTGAAAATCTCATGAATGATCAAATATTGTTTGTAGATGTTATTATGGACTGATATAGCACATGTAAGCTCCTATAAAGCTTATTCAAGCTTTTAGAAACATTAAAATCCAGTTTAGAAGCAAAAAGAGAAAATCACCAAAAATACCAAATAATTATTTGAAAAATCAAAAATCCCATGGAAATGGTGTTCACAGCTGGAGCAGGGTGAATTGTGGATGGCCTTGGGTTAGTGGCTTAGTGGTAAGCCTATAGGAGTGGTCTTGTGATCTTGGTTCTGTGATTTCAGTTAGATAGCCACTTGTAAGCATTTTGTTCATTTTTGGCATTTCACTGTTTGAACTGTTAAATAGCTTGAATTTCTTTTTCTTCATGTTTATTAGTTTTAGTTAAGTGTAGTTAAAGATTAAAATCAGTTGTTTGTTCTTTCAAATTAGTAGTTGCTAAAATGTCATTTTGACAGTTAAATTAGTATAATCATCATTCTTGTGTTTCATGTTGTTAGTACTGTTGTTTCATGTTTACTTAGTCTTATTTAATGATTATATAAGGTCTGCAATCAGTTTCATGGTTTAAATCTATGTTTTGTTCTGAAAATCACCAAATCAGGCTTATAAAGGTTTGTTTGGTTTAACTTGTTCAACTGTGTTAGAGGTTGTTTGAGTGGCTTCTTGTTATTGTTTTATATCACACTTGGTTCTAATAACTCAAGCAAGTCATAAAAACCAGTCCTTGTTTCATCTATAGTCAAAATCACCTTTGATCACACCTAGATAGTTCACTGTTAGGATTTTTGAATACTAATCTCATCAAAGTAGCTTAGAATTTGTTAACCTAGCTTTAATCAGTCTTAATATAGCTTAGTATAACATATTCAGTAAGTAGATTTGATTCAAAGTTCGGATTAGTCAACTTATCCGTGATTCTGCTGAATTGCATTTGAATCTGCTGAAGTGTTATTTGCTGATTCTGCTGATTCAATATTTTGGTTTCTGCTGATATGCTTCTGCTGATCTATTTGAAGTTTGCTGAATTGATTTTTGAATCTGCTAATGTAGAAGTTTAGATTCTGCCGATTTGTTTGTTGTTGCTAATTTCTATTTCATTTCTGCTGATTTAGAATTTTAGATTCTGCTGAATCTACTAATTCTGCTGAATTGCTTATTGTAGTTTAATAATCTGTTTCTTTACATTCTTTAGCTTATTCCAGTGTGCTTAAGTTGTCCTCAGCTTAAATTATCTATCCAAATCTTTACTGATCACTATCCTTAGTGATCATTCTATCGTCTGAAAATGTTTGAGCACCATTGAGTCTCCGTGGGACTTAACGACCCGGGGATACATTATATTCTCTTGATCTTAATTGCATTAGTGTTTGAACTGTTTTAAGTTTCTTACGGTTAGCCATTCACAAGTGGCTAGCTTGTGTGAGATAACTTGACGGTTTAGCACCAATCATGTATAATCAAATTATGAATAATACCAAGCAAGAAATTAGGATGGGATTCCAGTACCATCACTACTTGAATAAGAGTTAATGGGTATGACTTCTGCAAATAAGAAATGGTAGGTTAGTCTGATTGATGACAATGTTAAGATATATCACTATTTAACAAAAATCTTTTGAAGGTATTGTTAAGTTTATAATACATGACATAAAATAAAACATGTAGACATCAAGAGTACACATCAGAAGACTTAAAGATCATAACAAATAAATTAATTAACTGAAAGTATGCATAATATACCTCTTGCGAATGTCAGATCCTTTGAGCAAAACAAAGAAGTGGTTTGAAGAGTTGTCCCTTACCGTTCTACAACTCAAACCAATATGGTGTAAGAATAGTGTCTTTACTACCACGTTCTTGTACACACAAATTAACCAACGAATCAAGCGATTTCTAGATCTAACATAAGTCATCGTTTAAGAAAAACGAAACCAAACTCCCTAACAATGGGGTGTTCGGCCGATTGGGACAAGAGAGAGGAGAGGAGAGACCTAGGGTTAATTCAATGCACAAAGTGTGAGAAACCCTAGAACCTAACCTTGTTTATATAGTAGAAGGGAAACTTTGGGAACAAGTTATGGATTAGGGCTTGGAAAGCCCCCTTTGGCCGGCCATGAAGAAAGCCCAAGGAAAACCCATAACTTTTTCAAGTCTTTCCATTTCTAGTCCTTTCTCTTTTCATTTAACGGTCGTTAGTCATTTTTACGTTAAATACTTAACGATCGTTAACCGGACTTAATGTGCAATAATTAATCGTAAACATAAACGTTAATTATTAACTTTAATTCTCATTCGCTAATGTGTGCAATCCCGTGGTCACGAGTTCGAGTCCGGACATTTACGTGTTTGTAAATATATACATTTCCAACAGCTCCCACTTGGATATGTTTACAAAACGTGAAATGAAATTGGTTAGCGTCTAGCAACAAGCCAATGCCCCCGGTACAACTCGTGTATGGTTTTCTGGAGAAAAACCAAGTTTTGATGATTCATCATCATATTCATCCTTTTGTTTCTAATACCATGTTAATAAGAATATGGATCTCACTCATTTCTTAATTAACTATTCTGTTTCTCGCTTTATGTGATTGACTAAGATTACCAATTCTTATGAGCATATTCCAGAAGACCTTGGGCATAGCTATGCAAACATCTTAACAACCCTACGAGGGGCCCAGCATTATTATACTTCAAAATAAATTTGAAGGAAACAAATCCCATTTTGACTACAAGCAGGATTCATAGATTTCGCAACACTTCTGAAAACAACCCTTATAACTACCAGTTACGTATAGCGTTAGATTGCTTCACAGAAATGCACTACATCCATGACATATCTCTTGTATCTCAAGTCAGAGGATAAATATCCATGATATACTTAATGACAAAGATCCATAAAGTATTATCATGCGGGTGGGATAAGTCCTATATTCAATTCATTGAATATCATCTGAAATTAGTCATGCTACGCATCAATATACTTTCAAGTATATTCTAACTAATACTCAGATATGTCTTAATTCAATATCATTCCCATGTTATTGATCGACAACAGACTATTTAGAATAAATTAAGTTATTCAAGGATTTAAACATGCAAATATAGGATAACATCATAATAAATGAATAATAAACGTAACAAAATACTTTGTTTCATTTAAATAATAATGTTTACAATATCCTTTATCCAAATACTAAATAGATCAATGCATGATAATTCTTAGTTAATTAATTTTGCCACAAGTCATGAGAATCATACTTGTTGACAAGGCATAATTTCAACTAACTTTGATCTACAGGAATTTTGAGAATACTTATTTCAAGAATTCAATAAGTGAATTTCTTGTATGTGTTTACACATATCTTGATATTGTCATAACATTCTATAAGGTGCGTGTAACCTGAACCACCCTTTTATGACAATCATCTTTCAAAACTTTTAAAGTTTAAAGTATTCTTTACTCTTTAATGTATAATGCAACTATGCTCTTAGTTGAACATAATTAGTCAACATGGTCATCATCAAGGACACCCGACTAGAATAGAGTGTCATCTCAATTATACTAGCATCACTGTGTACAACAATATGCTCTTTAAACATCCGTAAACTTTGAATAGTTATAGTGTAATGTTGGTGCCTACCAAAACTCAAGTTTGTTGGCAATGACAATTATGAAATAATTGCCATATTTTCATCCATAGAATCTAGGAGCATCTCTAGACTGTGGAATGTGATTCTAAATCCAAACATATTCCTTTTAAAATATTTATTACACTAACAACTTTTAATGTTGTCAAATCATCTTGTAACCAAGCATGACATAACAATCTTAACACAACATGATGTGCATGATGAATCTTCAAGTTAGACTTTAAGATCTCATTATATATCCATCATGTTCTATTAGACTCATTTATTTTACCGCATATGTTTATAGTAATAAACATATATTCCAAGGTTGTATGTCTTATTTCCAAATCTTACAAATGAAGTTTCATTCCCAACTAAAACTTAATTTAGGTGGAATGTAGTTGCCCATACAATATATAAGATTTAAAAAATAATAATACTCCCACTAGCTTTCAGGAATACTTACGAGCTATCTTATTTTAATTATTAAATCAAACATGGATTTAATATTAAACATAAGAATCATCTCCTAGATGCATGCATATATCCATTCATGGATTCTTGCAATTTGTACATATTCAAAGATTATTTGAATTCATAAAACTCCTTTGCATTACTTATCGTCCTCGCAAAAGTAATTCCAAAACAAAGAGTTTTGATATTCATTGTCAAAATTTCACATCAATGAAACTAAGTATGACAATTATAATCTTTATACTTCTATTTAATGTATCTAGTAAAGAATGTTCAATCATAGTTAATTGCTTAAGTATGATTAATATTATTATCACTAGACATGCATTAAATACGTGTACAATATTGTCCATATGATTTCTACACAAAGATTTAAACCACTAGGGTTTTCATCCTTTGAAGAAAATCATCTTCATTTAGATAAACCAAGTATCTAAAATTGATTATCTTTATGGACAACATCTCAACATTCATAGTATGATTGATTTACCACAATTCAACATTTGGTAAATTTATCATTATGATTAACAGGCTTACCATGATCCTGTAACTCATATTCCTCAGCATATTAAATATTTGATATATCCTTATGGATCTATGAATGACAATTCCATCATATTGAGGTCTATCATTTACATGTTTAGCCTTATCATGATATTTGCTAGCGCATTTTAGAAGATTATGTGTTTTGTAATTCAATCTTTCAAGATCTAAACAAAACTCCCACTTGCCTTTTAAAAATTTAAAGATTACCTTTAAATAGTTTAGCAAGTAAACAATACATTGTTCTCTTTTGGGATATTACAAAAACATTGATAGTTCCTGACTTTAGTTTGTTACAACCCACTTTACAAGTAGTTTAACAAATTCAAAACTTCATTATAAGACTTAATGTGATTCATCACATTCCATAAACAAATGGTGTCTTATCAATCTTCTAGGTTGGAGTCTTATTGAGTATATTCAATCTATACTCAATCTACTAACCTTGATAATGTTTGGAAGAAAATATAGTTATCTTGAATCAAACAATGCCAATAGATTTTGATTCTTCTAACTGAACATACCATAAAACTATGGTATTTCCTTAGAATTAATATTGTAAGATTAATCTAACAATATTTAAGATAACCATCTACTCTTTGGCTTACCTATTTACCAACAAAGTAAAACTTAATGGTACAATAGAATTACCAAGTCAATTGCATGCATTATAACACAAGTATCCTTGACCAAGTCAAAAGACACATCAGTTATAATCCCACTATACGTTATAGGTCATTGATCAACTCATTGACTTCATGCATATGTCTTAAAACACAGCAAGTTAACGTCTTACTTTATTTTGTAAGTCTTGTATTAAAAGACTTCATGTTTGTGACTTCACAAAATCATAAACATTTATAATTAAAGTAATTATGAACACCACCTCGGGTTTCAATTTCAAGTTAATATTTACTACATATATTTAGGTCATTCAACGAATACTTAAATTCAAAGTAGTATTAGATTACTTCATTTAATTATGTCATTCCATGAAAAGTTCAATGTAAGAAACTGCAAGATCATCCATGCTCGTAATCTAGTTCACGTGGATATTTTACCTTGGTCTATAATCTAGTTCACGTTCTCACGTAACATAAATTGCAACAACAAGTGTTTCTTAAATATTGAATGACATAAATATTTAAAATAAAGTAGTCTTTGTTATCATCTTGACACATATTCTTAATAGGGCAATCATACACATTTAAATGTATAATTCCTATTAGAACGTTACTCTCTTACCTTGCGGTCAAGAGAATCCATTTAAATCATATTTATATGTGTTGTACCTTGCACACAATAAAGATTTCTCCCACTTGTGCATGTAACAACATCATGTAGCAGATAAACAACACGATACACGTTCGTTTATTTTTGTGTCATAGATATAACAAGTAGATGTAGGACTTTATTGATTAGTAAGGAAACGCACATGACTCTCATTAAAAACATAAGCTCCCACTAAATTAGAAATCAATAAAACAACTTCTTATTCAGTAATGCAACACAAATGCTCCCACTGAATCTGACAACATTGTAAGTGTTGCATAACCAGTGAAAACAACTTGCTTGCTTTTACTTTCCTACACCTTTGAAGAACCATACGTATTCATTACTAAGGTACTAAAAGGTGTATTCTACTCTGTGAATGATGGGTTATCCATCAATGTTATTAACTCGAAAATTTTGGTATGCAATTTCTTCCTTAACATGTCTACCATCCCCATTCTGGTATGTAGCACCTTTAAAGGCTAAAGCAAAACAACTAGATAAAATATGCTAGTTTGCCTTTTACTAATTTTCGTGGTAATTTGTCTAGCTTCTAATTTTGTAACTCATATACATATTTTCCAGTTAACCAACATTCATGTTTGTTACAAAAAGATACATTCACCATATGAGGGTAATGAAATCTTTATGGAAAATATGATGTGCAATTCATTGCTATGAGTTACATTAGAATTTAGACAATTCAAACGTTCCTATTATACCTTTCTCATTCATGAAAAGGGATAGGATTGAGTCTCATGCTTCTCCCATGGAAAAGAGACTTCGTTTGTCTTTTCGGTAAATTATTCTCGATCAAACATTTGTTTGAAAGCAGAATGGATCAATTTACTAATCAAAGACTAAACCTCGTTTACGGTTAAATGTTGCATTTATACATTTAAAAGAATTACAAAATTCAATTTTAATATTTACGATAATTAACCTTTTCAAGAAAATTAAATACCCATGGTTCATAATCATATAACCATTTAATTTTCATTGAAAAACTAGGATCCAAATTGACATAGTTTCATCACATCAGTTGATCTGCTAGTAATGAAATTATTCAAGATGGTACGAGTCGAACCTCAATTGCCAATTTTCTAATTGCAATTCCTAGATTTATGGGATTTACATTTAGCCAATTTCAATTGCCATGTAAACATGTTTTATCCCATCTTATGCCTTGAGTTGCTAGTTCTCACTACAAAACTCAATTAAGTTGTCCAACTTAAGAAACTGCAAAATCATCCATGCCCGTTCTCACGTCACGTGGATATTTTACCCTTTGATTACGATCTAGATCACGTTCTCACGCAAATAAAAGGTAATCTTAGGTGTTTCCGTTTCGTTGGATGGCATATAACTTAAATTAAAGGGTAATTATTTTGATGTCAAATCAAATATGTAGAAAGATGTCATGCATTCATCTTCGTAACATAGGTTTTATTAAAACATTTATATCTTGTTTTAATGTATAAGCTTTTCATAATCAAACTTTAATTGAGGTATTGGATTCACCAATCAAGGAATTTAGTGTTAATTATCATCCATTATACCGTACTTTTGCATAAGTGTAAACACTTAGTGTTTCGGGTAATTACCACCGAAGTGGCGCATGGAATTAAAACTAATTCGCCCTTAAGATGAGCTTGCACATTTAATGGCTTACTAAGTAGCTCCATTCGAACTTACATGGGGCAGAGGACCAGGTAAGCGGTAAAGCATAACCTTAGACATCCTTTCAGTGTGACTGTGCGCACTTCTTTATTAACCCCTTTATAGTTCATTCTAATGGGTGAGCCGTTCAGACCATTTGTACCAAAGTCACCAATCAATTAAACGATTATGATTACTATGCTTAAAAAATACATGTTTCACCATTGTTTAGGTCAGTTTATTTTTCTTGTAAAAAATACCCTTGTTACACATAACAAACAAGCAAGTATTTATACAAATAAACAAATAAACAATGAATGCATAACAAAAAAAATAAGTCATGCATATCAAATAGCCACATGCAAACGTTTTTGATAAATCCTATTAATAACCAATTCTAGATCTGTCAATATGCATATATTTAATTAAGACTTTCACCCGTGGCTCATCGTTTTCATCTATGTACAAGATGAGCCACATGCATCGATTCATCGATTGCGTAAGTCAAAATTAAATATATACCACATAGCACATAATTGATTAAATTAATAATGATTGAGGTCTTCCCCAATTTTAGATCTATCATAATTTAGTGTATATCACTTAAACAAGAAAGACATACAATAAAAGCATATCCATGATAAAACATGCAGATAATTATCATGGACATAAAATTACACTTAACAATTAATGCAATTAAACAGAGTTACGCAATACACATAAAGTTGCATGCATCCTAGGGTTTCTAATCCAATTAAAACTTTAGTTTACAAAACCCTAATTAGGGCACCAAAAAATGCCCCCCTAAAAATTAGGGTTTAGGTTTGCAAACCCTAGATCTACGCATACAAAAAATAACACAACATGTTTATTTTATTTATGTGTTTCAGTAATTAATTACTTGTTATACAAGGCTCGTGATGCCACTGTTAAGTTTATAATACATGACATAAAATAAAACATGTAGACATCAAGAGTACACATCGGAAGACTTAAGGATCATAAAAAATAAATTAATTAACTGAAAGTATGCGTAACGTACCTCTTGCGAATGTCAGATCCTTTGAGCAAAACAAAGAAGTGGTTTGAAGAGTTGTCCCTTACCGTTCTACAACTCAAACCAATATGGTGTAAGAATAGTGTCTTACTACCACGTTCTTGTACACAAGAATTAACCAACGAATCAAGCGATTGCTAGATCTAACACAAGTCCTCGTTTAAGAAAAACGAAACCAAACTCCCTAACAATGGAGTGTTCGGCCGATTGGGATAAGAGAGAGGAGAGAAGAGATCTAGGGTTAATTCAATGCACAAAGTGTGAGAAACCCCAGAACCTAACCTTGTTTATATAGTAGAAGGGAAACTTTGGGAACAAGTTATGGATTAGGGCTTGGAAAGCCCCCTTTGGCCGGCCATGAAGAAAGCCCAAGGAAAACCCATAACTTTTTCAAGTCTTTCCATTTCTAGTCCTTTCTCTTTTCATTTAACGGTCGTTAGTCATTTTTCCGTTAAATACTTAATGATCGTTAACCGGACTTAATGTGCAATAATTAATCGTAAACATAAACATCAATTATTAACTTTAATTCTCATTCGCTAATGTGTGCAATCCCGTGGTCACGAGTTCGAGTCCGGACATTTACGTGTTTGTAAATATATACATTTCCAACAGGTATACCAATGTAAAATTAAGTGATCCAATACTCATTTGGTCCTCTTAATGTAATCCCAAACAAGGCTGCAGTGTAGAAGAATCCAGCATTCTCTTATTTGGTCCTCTCAATGTCACTACAAGAAAAAGGTGTTTTGGGAACGAACTTTTTTGGAATGGCCAAAAAAATGTGCTAAATACTTGTATTTAAGACTGTTTTGGTGACCGTGCCAAAAAGACATGTATTTGGAACCATATTTAAAAAACTGTCCCAAAAACGTGTGCATTTGGGACGGTATTTTAGAACGGTGCCAAATGCCTATTTATTTGGAACGGTTTGTAAAAATTGTGCCGAAAACCGTTCCAAGTACATATTTTTTTAGAAGCTTTACAAAAACCATGCCAAAATACTTGTCAATTTGAAACATTTTAGGAAAAATTATCCAAATACGTATGCATTCATAACCTCTAATTTAAAACTCGTTCTAACCGGGACGAGTTAACGGTGAAGAAAAACCTTCTCGTAATTCAACTTTAATATCACGGTTACCATTCATATGTGCAATCAAAATAGATTTGAAAAGAATATTTTACTAACTCTCGCACACTCTTATTCTATTAGTATGTTTTTACTTTACAAACTTCCCCCGACCTTCATTAAGTAAGCATCGACAACCTTCTAGGGAAAACTCAAAAACACAACATTATAGAATGAAAGGAAATGAAATGATAGGAAACTGAAAATTTATTGCGTTCTTAAGTTTTCCTTTAATAGAAAGGAAAGAAACATGACGGAAATGACGGATGAATTCTTAACATTTTTCTTCAAAAGTTTTTCGCCCAAATATGGGCGTATTCTAAGGGATCCAAAACTACACCAAAACTATTGAGTATACAATGACTAATATAATCCTCAGTATTTACTCATATTTGACTACTGTGATAAAATGAACATGTCTAAAAGAGTATAAATATAATTATGCCGCGTCGAACGGGTATTGTGCTAGTCTTTTATTAGAGGAAAATTATTTTACATACTAAACTTTTCTCATATACTAAGGGACTCATCCCTACCATTTATCTAAATATATCTTAAACCGGTAATCGTTAAGCGAAAATAATTACACCATCGCAACGAGCATTTAATTCTCTTTCTATAGACGGGTACTTTGATATACTTTCGACAAAAAAAATCATTTTTTACGTTTTTTCGTCTTTTTTTCTTTTCTTTTTACTTCGTTTTTAAAACATTGCATGATAAATCACATGTGATAGTAGTGTTATATCACATATGATATGTAATATCACATGTGATATTATTATAATATTAAAATTAGTGTTTAATCACATACGATTTTTTTCGTGCAAATTTCAGTAACGAAAGAAAAAACGAAAAAACGTAAAAAGTGAAAAACACGAAAAACAATTCTCGAAAGTATATCAAAGTGCCTATCTATAGAAACATAATTAAATATGCTTGTCCTAATGGTATTTTTCTTCCGCTTAACGATTTGAAAGATATTGATATTTGAAAAAAATGATGAAAGTTGGTTTTTGCAAATTGTTGTGATTAATCTCATTCGTTAGATCAAATAAAGATAAAGAGTGAAGATTGATCTCTTAATATGTAAAAAAAAAGTTTGGTATTTATTGTAATAGTCTTTTATTACATAAAATATGTTTTATAATGTATTGCACTTAAATATTCGTTTATATATAAATACGAGGTTTCGAGCCTCCGCGTTGCCGCGGGTGTTTTCACTAAATATGTACCAAATAGAATGTCGAAGATAGCAATGTCAAAAGTTATAAGATTTCAAGTATAGTTTGTGCAATTCGTTGTTCAAGCTATAGCGCAAGCTTGTCACATAAGGGTTGTGGTTTTGGATGATATTGCACAGCACAAATCATGGGCATTTCGGCATGCAAACATGGTATACGTCTTGCCTAAGTTTCACATAAAAGAAGACTGTGTTTGAACACATGTTCATGTTGCTAGAAAACCATAAAGTCACAGCAATAGCTGCTGCAAGAGTTTGCAACATACAAAACTTGACAAATCTTTTAAAACACACATCAGGTTCATATGTACCAAGTGCTGGAAATGATGCGCAAAATATGTTGCATCCAGCAGCTGCATAGTTTCACAGTTATGGTGCAGGGCCGTCACATAACAACATCAGTTCTATATGCTATCGCATACTTCTGTTGCCAGGCTATAAGTGAGGGACAAAATATCAGTATCCTGGCATGTATACATGCCATGTGTTTTGTCTAACTTCGACACAAAAAAATACAATGTTTTGGAACATGTTTCAGCAGCTAGAGCAAGAAATATGATTCAAAACACATCAAGTTTTCAGGCTGCCCTTTTAAACATCCACATCGATAAGGTAATGGTTAGACTTTTTTTTTGTCAGTGTTCCTTGTTTTCCTTTCCTTTGTAGCTGCAGGTTCCATTGTCACTGCATAAGCATAACAAAATTAACACCATCAGTGACAGAAGGTAAAAGTAAATAGATAAAGGTAAGCATCATTTCTCATAAGCATATGAAAATACAGCGGAAGCATCATTTCTTATAAATCGCCAGGACGTACTGACTGTGGAGTAATATGATTACCAAACCTTTATGCGGTTTTAGGTGTTGGGTTGTTTCTGTGTAGTAGCAGTGTTCTGGTGAAGTCATGTTTGTATTTGATGTTGTAAAATATTCTTTGTATGAATAAACCTCACCGATTTGTGCATGGTTTAAGGTACATGGATCTGTTTTTATTACTATGTTTTTTTTACCATTTTATTTTTTGAATTAATTGTTTTATGTGCTTTTGTTTTTCGTTGGCTATATAAGGATGGCTTTGCTTAGGCATTTTGCGTCCACCTCATATCTAGCCAGTATGGGTGCAAGACCAAACATTGACCATTTAAAGGAGTGTTGTGGTTCTAATAAGCTCCAGCACTGCTTTAAATATCTGTTTGTGCAAGAATGGAGAGAGAATGAAAGCATCATCATGTACATTTCGCAAAAATGTGCTGATGTTGAGGCTAACATTGAGAGAAGAGATCGACTAATTCAAGAAGGGCGGTCTTTTAGTCCATCTGATGATGTTGCTCCTGATGCAGTTGAGTGCATGTTGGAGACGCAGCAGAGAGACCAAGATATCTTAGCTGCACTGGTTGTGGTTTTGGATTTAGCTCGTGAAGGGAGGGCTGAAAAGCAACGTCATGTAGGTTTGATGGATCTAAAGGGTTAGTGCTGGTTGGTCTGCTGATTGGTGTTAGTGACTATATTGCTACCAAGTTTGCATAAGTTTTAAGTTTGCTGTATTTTAATGTATTTTGCTCAACTAAGTTTTCTAATTCTGTTATGAATAAAACCTTGCCTTTGTGTATGGATGCTTGTGTATGTTCTATATTAAAGGTTAATAAATGCAAAGGATTTAGGCAGTGTGAAAGGTGTGCATATTTAATCTGATTTCTGTTGTTTGAGTGTGGCATTGGTTGAAGTTAAACATGACTGGCTATGGTTGAGTGGTCATTTGTGGTTCCAAGGTTAAGTAATTGTGTCAATAATTGGTGTGTTACCCTTTGATAGATGTGCAAGATGTGAGGAGAGAAAAGTGGTATGGAAAGTCAGCAAATGGTTGTCTTGTTTTGAATGTGTGCTCAGAAATAGTAATTCTTGTGAGCATGTGTAAGTGAAAAAAACAAACTGAGTGGCAATATGTGACTGGCCTTTAAAGAAATTGGATGAATATTAAAAGAATATGCAATTTTGTGGTGGTGGTGGTTAATGACAGCAGAGCATGCATGTATCATTACAAAGGCTGAATGATAAGCCATTTTTTAAATGTGCAATGCATGCAGTAACAATATCATGTGATTTTAAATGAATATTGTAGATATGCATGACCAAACAGTTGAATGGCTGCCATATTTTTTTAGGTGCTATCTAATAATATGGGAGCAGCTGTGCATCATGTGAGGGATTGAATTATAAGGACAGGGATTGGAGATGTGGAATAGGCATGTGAAAAAGGAGCCTATGCTTATAGGAGATATTTAAAGTCAAATAAAAAAAAAAGATTAGATCAACTGTAGTGCATGAATCTGTTTGTTTTTTTTTTTAATTTTAATTTTATTTTTATTTTTATTTTTATTTGCTGGTTGGCTATTTAAGACAGCCAACCCAGCTTGTTAGCGAAGCACTTTATTTTTAAAGATGTGATAAAGAAGCGAGATAAGGAAATGTCTAGATACCCTAGGTGTGATAAGCTTAGTACCGACGCGTATTCTAACAACTGGACTGATATGCTAGTGTTCTATTGCTACCAAGCCTCTGGCGAATATATTGGGATGGCACAATAGATGAATGCGCTGGCGGGCAGACTGCTTGAAATCACTCAAGAAAGGCTCAGCTTTATTCAAGAACTAGAGACTGTTGGAAACACGCATGCTCAAAAAACAGTAGAATATTTAAGGGGGGTTCAAGGTAAAGATGATCAAAAGATCCTGCAGATGACTATCCTGGCACGCGAACTGGAGCTTAATGCTCGGAACAATGACATCTTTATTGAGAAACTCAGGGGCTTGATGGATTTCTAAGTGTGTGCCTGCTAAGTGTAGTCTGTGTTGCTATTTGTTTTTCAGTAGTGTGTGCTAGTGATCTTATTTTGAGTATTGTTGTAGTGCTTGTGCGTCACCCATGAAAATCAGTTGTAAGATATTGCATTAAATAAAACGGGTTGTTAAATTTGCAGTGCTAACCTTTTTGTTTCTTCGCATCTTCATTTTCATCTTGAAATAATGCTCTCCTCACACTCTTTGACCTGTTTTCTTTTTGTTTTTGGTCCTCCAAATCCTCCATGACTGTTAGTGTGGCAGGTGTTGCTGGTGTTGCTGGTGTTTCTAGTGTGTTGTAAATCAATAGTTAGTATTTGTATTTGCAAATGAGACATGCATGACATATTACATTTAATTAAACTGTGGATTAAATTTGCGGCAGCCACCTTTTTGCTCTTTTGTTTCTGCAATGGCACTTTCCTCAGGTTGTTGTTGTTCAAGACGTTGCTGGTATGTCGGTGTTGGAGCTGCTGCTGAAGGCCCTATGCATTCACAACTAAACATTAAATATTTGTATGCAGGAGTGTTCGCTGTAAGTAAGATAGTTTGTCGATTTAGATGACGTTACCTTGGGATGGCTCTATCATCTTGATGGCTTCTTCGTGCCTTTTGTTTTTGCTAAAAACTTTAGCAACAATCAAATCTCCTGGCCTACCTGATGTGCTGAAATGGAGCTGGAAGACGTTTTTGTGCCCTTCAATGGCAAAAATCTCCTTGGGTATTTCTTGCAAGTCTTCTGCTTTATGCTTCGCGAGAAGCTCTGGGCATGAATACCCTGTAACGTCTTCTGCCGCCGGGCTGAAGAAAGTGACCTCCACTATTGCGGACGGGTCAATGATAAAAGCTCTAAAATTAAACATGCGTGGTTCACCCAGCGAAACCCTTAGAATTTAATTTTAATGACATATTGTGTTTTTTAATATTACATAAAGATGGGCCAAGAAATCTGGTACATGTATGATGGTGCTGCTTGTTCCCCATGGTTCAGACACCAATACACCCTTCCTTTGTCTTTCACTTTCGAAGCACATTCGCTGCAAGACATGTAGTACCAGTCTCTCTTGATGTTGATACTGGCGATTATTGCCTCGACTGTGAAAAACACTCCCAGTAAATGTTTGTGCAAACAGTTTAGGGGGTTTTTTTTGGGCATTAAACTTTTTTTTCAGGATCTTGGTTGACCAGTGTCTTCAAGGGAAATCTATTCCGGCCCTTCTCTTTTTCAGCATCTTTATATGGAGTCTTTGTAATACAGAGGGTTGGTGTTTTCTGCTGCTTTTCTTTGTGGCTGTTGTGTGTTGGAAAATTAGAACCACCAAATGTCATGTAACGATGGTGCAAAGTAAAAATGCGTATGTCAAAGATTTTACCTTGCTCGTGCCTCATCAGCTTCGCGTATTTGTGGATTCAAGTAGTAACGCGTTGCAGACGTTGCTGTTAGCTGGTAATCTACCATGGTATTGTTTCACACATTGGTAAGATATCGACACCAAACCTTTTTATAATCTGCTTATGCAATACCTCTAAATTTCGCAACCCAGCAAGAACTGATAGCAATTATAACCGGGTGCTGCGTTGTGTGAAGTTGAGCTTCCTCAAATTTTTCAGCCATGTCATCCCACATGGTGAACTCAACAACATTACCATTGCAAAGATTGGCATGTGATTGTAGATGTCATAAGCTTTTCAGCGTTTTTTTTTAAATGTGTTGCATGAATTAATGTACCTCAGATTTTCGATATCGACTTTCTTGTAAACGGTCTGTTGTTGTGCGACATTTGTTTTGCGCACAACCTCACCCACCGACCGCATACATCCCATGTAATCTATCACCGGTCAAGTGTTACTATGCAACTGGTGCGGTTGCTCCAAAAATATTGCAGTAGAAAGGTTACCTGTGAGAATCGGGTATTGCATTCTGCCCATCGCATCTTCTGTAGGAACCCTGTATTGAAGCTGGTTATACGAAACAAAATCAAAGTAGTGCTCAGGCATGTTCAGTGCTTCTATAGCATCAAACTTTGTGGCTTTCCCAAATGTGAGGCTTGTTTTGTTATTAATCGTTTGTTGGTAAGGATTTGTTGGCTCACAACTAAACTTCGAAATCCTGTAAACTTGTTCGAGCTTGATTTTTGGGTTGAAATAGTCGAATTCTCTAATATTCATGTTACCGTGTATAGCATTGCCCTGTTGATAATTATTTGTTATAAGATAAATCTGAAGCGGTGGTACGTTTTATGCATGTTGGCTGAATTAGCACATACCTCGTAATCTATCAAGATACAGCAAAACCCTGTTTCCCTTTTTTTGCCAGAAACTCCATCAGCATTTTTTTTGCCAAATGTCACTGAAGTCCATTTTCTGTAAACCCTCGCTTCCAGCACTTTGCTGTGAGATGTTGGATTTAACTGTCAGATCGTCACAACTTCTGGCGAACCAGTGATCTCAAGGCTTTTGCCTTTAGAGGCGTGCTGCACCAGAGCATTATGAGGTTCCTCCATTGTGCTGGTAAGTGATAAAAAAGAAAGTTAGATATAGGCAAGCAACCGGCAATGAACAATTATGCAAGAAATAGGAGTCGGAGCATTAAAATGATGAGACATGCCATATAAAATCAACGAGCAGCAAATCTACCTTTGAATAGAGCGTTTCACAATACTTTTATAAAAGGTTAAGCTAGTAACATGCAATTATGATGGGACTGTGTATCTAATAACAAACAAAGAAGTAAGCCTGCTGTAAAAAAAGACAAACACCAATTGTTATGTCTGTGGTGGCAAAACAAAAGCGGTCTCTCTTATTTTTTTTTTAAATCTTTGTATATGATATTTTTTGTGACATTTGGTCTTTGGTTATCTTGTTGTTTGATAAGGACCCTAAACCCATGGGCAGATGTAGCTCTAGACAAAGCCACATACAGCTGTCCATGACCAAAAACTGGCTCGGGAAGGTAAACACCAATTTTGTTCAAAGATTGGCCTTGGCTTTTATTGATTGTCAATGCGTAACATAGCTTTATTGGAAACTGAATGCCCTTGAAAACAAAAGGGAGGTTTGGATCTTTATGAATAAGCGGTATCCTGTGAATGAAAACTTTCTCGCCGACTCTTGTGCATGTGATGATTTGCGCTTCAATAAGTTTAGACATAATCTCTGTCACTATCATACGTGTCCCGTTGCATAAACCGCCTGCCAAGTTAACATTCCTTAAAAGCATCACCGGTGATTCGACCTTGAGCTGTAATTCATGCGGTGGAAAACCTGGCAGCTTAAATGTGTTTATATACTCCGGAGGGTATAACATATCTGTTCCAGCCCCGCTACTCACAACCGGTGTGGCTATATCATAGCTTGCATAAGTTGTTACTTCGCCATCGACCATCTGTAGAACTCTAGAATTAATAGTATCCGTTGTTTCATTCTTCGGACACACGATTTCCTTCTCTTGTAGAGTGATTGCCAAAGGGGTTTGAAGTGTAGGCAGGTCATAGATGAAATCTATGAGGTTGGAGAGGCCTTCTTCGTCATCTTGTATGCAAAATCTAGAAGGAATCTCAACCCATGCTGAATCTCTAGGGTCTTGTTCATCTAGCTCACCAAATTTACCATCTCCAATGTCAAGAAGCCATGATGCAAAGGACCGCACTGTGCTCTGCTCTTCTATACTTAAATCTGAGCGGAACAGCCTCATGTTTTCTTTAAGTGTCATCAAATGAAAATAAGGCCACAGGTGTGATTCTGCAATCGATGATGCTACTATCTCCATTTTAGGTGCGCCTTTTTTGATTGGCAGTGCTTGGCGGAAATCACCGCCTAAAACGACTATTTTCCCACCAAACAAAACATCGGGCGCATCCAATATGTCTTTAAGAGTCCTATCCAATGCTTCAAAGCATCGACGGTCATTCATTGGCGCTTCATCCCAGATAATTAGATCAGTTTCTTTTAAAAGGTTTCCTATGAGAGTGTTTTTTTTAACACAACATAGGGACTCATCTGTGAGTTCGAGTGGAAGTTTGAATCTTGAATGTGCGGTTCGACCTGCTGGAAGAAGTAGAGAAGTGATGCCTGAAGAAGCAACCGCTAAGACAATTTTACCTTCAGCCCGTACAGTGCTAATTATTGCTTTCCAAAGAAAAGTTTTACCAGTTCCTCCATGACCATATACGAATATTAATTCTTGCTTACCTGTTTTAAAAGATTTTATAACAGCATCGTATATAACTTTTTGTTTAGTGTTCAGCCTTGGAATCGACTCATCCCTTTCTCGCGCCATCATCTCCCTATTGTAATTCTTTTCTTCCATTAATAGGTGGTTGTTTAACTGATCGAGAAGCTTTTTCGGAGGTAGCTCCAAACCATAATTCTCGACTGATTTTCCACAACTGCTTAGTATTATTTCCAATTCATATAGTATGTAACCTTGCAGTTCTCCATCATTCACATGATAGTTGGGTATATGTACTTGTTCCGACACAATAATTGGAATATCATGGCCCATTTCTGGCCAATATTTATCCCATAAATGCAAAGGATTGGCAATGTCACAATGAGTGAGCAGCCTTGCAAAAAGGAACCTGAGTTCTGCAGATGAAGCTGAGACACACGCTTCTTCAAGAGCTGTGTCCCATTCTTTGTCATCACCAAGCAAGCCAAGCGCATCACATGCACCACGATATGTTGGGTAGACAATTTGTTTGACTGACCTGAGCTCTGCAAACCCTCTACACCCTTTTTGATGACATAATAACATTCTTAAGTAGAAAAGCTCACCCGAGGTCGGGTGTATATATGCAAGGCGTCCAATAGAAGACTTGTTAGTCTTTCTGCGCGACCAACATTTTCGATCTCCGTACCATACAAACTCTTATGGAAACTGCAAATAAGTCAAATGGCGTCCATCCTCGTTTTCAATGTTGTAAGTAAACCATTCTGTTAGTGTTGTCAGCTTACGATCACGACGATTGACGACCGCGTCTAAGTTATCACCGTCTCTAAAAGTTACATGCTGCATGTTCTCCAAATGGACTGAAAGTATCTGAACCGCCGGCTCTCTGATATGTATTTCAAATTTGCGGATTCTCCAACATGCTTCATAAGGACATATGAATCGGCCATCGAGGTAATTCTGTATTTCGTCAATCGGATCTTGCGGCTATGTTGACGAAGTAGATGCTTCACCAGCAGACCTTGCTACTTTAGCAAAAATCGTGTCAGTTCCTTTTGATATATACTTAAAAAGATATTCTATCAGCATCCCCCACCCGCAGTATTCCACATTGATGTGAGCTTCAAATGCCAGGGACAAATGACGGTTATATGGGACGACATACCCATTGTCAAGCTTTATCTGGCCTTTTGCTGCGAAAGTATTTCCCTGCCTTCTTCGATAATGCGGATAACCTTTGTCATCAAAGAAAGTTTCGTTATTGTATTGTTTCGGGAATTTTTTGCTGCAGAGTTCACCTTTCATACACGGTGCATTCGGGCTGGCCTTGCCACACGGGCCATGCATCATCATTTCTGAAACAATTTTATAGGTGCGTGGATCATCATGAGGATCAGGTAACTCTGCATAAATATATTGGTCAACATCTGCAGGATTTTCTATCTTGGTTGATGAAGAAATCCAAAGGAGTGTATGACAGTGTGGCAAGCCGCTCTTCTGAAATTCAATGGTGTACAGCACTGCAGGGCAAAAAAATTTAGCAAATACAATTAGAGTAGCGCATTTGCACAACGCATAAAGCAAGCGCCCATGGCAAAATTGGAAGTGTAAGATAAAGCAAATAAGGTGCATGTGTGAAAAAGAATAGGCTTACCTCCTGTGACACAACCAAACGTCTGCCTCCTCTTCATAAACTTTACAAATGCTTTGACCTTTTGCTCAAAAACTCTTCACACTATATCTGCCCTATCGGCTGTTGTCAAGTGACGGAACTGGGACATGTATGTTTGTATCTCAGGCCACTTTACATTGCATGTGAATGTTATAAAGAAACGTGGATTACCAAGAACCCTGCAGATTGCCAATGCATCTAGATAATGACTGTACATATACCTTGGGCCTCCAGTAAACGACGAAGGCAATATAATACGAGAACCCGCCTGCGACCCATCATGCTCTCCCTTTGAAATCGCATCATAAAGGCCTGACAAAAAATCCCCTCAAATATCACTCTGGTGCGTCCTATAAAAATCCATCCTATACTGTTCTATGCAGCAATATACGCCAACAACGTACTGCTGAAATAGTCTCCCAGTGCGAAACAACAAGTCATAACTATCATACCTCGGATGCAGCTGGTACTCATAGAATGCATTCATTGAGACTCGTTTTGGCTCAATGTTTGGGTATGCTGTTCTTAACTTCAGTTTTGTATGATACCCTGGCTGACCATAGATAAATATCAACGAGAACTGCAACGACATGTATGACTTATGGATCTTGCTGATTCTTTTTAGCGGCCCATTTCGGTACTCCAGTATAACATCGTAATTTGATTCACTTTCAGGCCCGCAGTCAAAGACAATAGCGCCCAGAGTATTTGATAATGGAGCTTCATAACCACGTGGAGCTTCACCGCTGTAAAGCTTCACCTTAAATTCAGGGACATCATGCTGGGTACATTTGTCATGAGCAGTCCTGAATATCTGGACCAGTTCATTGTGAGCATCTAAAAAGTGAATGAGCCCTTGCACTATATCTTGATTCAAATCACGACCATCTGAGGTTGAAAAATGGCTCAACCTATGCTGAACTTCATCCTGTGTATCCTAGATGTAAAGCTGAAAAAACTTTGGATCATTGTTAACCGGGCAAAGTGACCCTATCCGATGATACATTTGGCCAGAGACTTTAAAAAACATACGAACCTCCACCATTGTTGATCGTTTTGTCAACTGTGGCACCGAGCGACGTCATTGCAAACATTTGATTTTATGTTCGTATATTTTCCATAAAGGGACGTTGGTCGAGTAAGTCCTTGATATACTGTGGTGGGTCTGCGTCAGGTTGCATAAAAACTTTACCACCTCCACAACATGTATGGTATTTAGGCGGGCCACCTGCAACACAATGGCCTGCAAGCTGCTCCGGACGCCAAAAAACAGCATTACAATAACAACACCGCTCAATACAGTCTCCCAGATCCTGGTACTCAGGCAGCATGCCTACATCGATTAAAAAAAGCATAACGAAATTAAAGAGCTGGCAATATATGTTTGTGAAAGAATGTGGTGCCGAAAAATGGGGAAAAATAAATGCCAGCGCCTACCTTGCATCGCAGAATAAGATAGCTCTCTATCAATGCTACATGCACTATTATCTGACCTAGAATGCACCCTGGTCATGAGAGCACGCTGGCGCACAGACCTTGTATGAGGCTGCCCTGGACATTGACCTCTTTTCCGACGCTGTGATTGATGACCAACATTTTCTGTAACACCCGGTTGTTCACCAGTATGCACCGTGGGTGCTGGTAACAAAAGAAAAGAGGACAAAAATTAAAGGCGATGTTGGGCGCAGATATCATGTTCATAAAAGGGAAGCAAAAATAAAAGAAACAAAAAAAAAGAAAGGTAAAAAAAAGCTCACTTTCATTCGAATTAGGAGTGTATGGTTCACCAGCAGTGCGACAATCGCCCCCTGAGGTCGATTGATGCACAGATGCTGCGGACGAATGACATGACCGCCTTTTTCTTCGGTTAGTGTTCCGCAAATAAGAACCATCAACTGCGACATCAATGGCGGGATCACCATCAAGACTGGCCCCACTTGCTGGGAAACGAATGGACGAAATTTTAAGTTGAATGTTGCATGGAAAAATAAAAGAAGATAATAATACTAACCCTCGTGCACATGCAAAGGCAACCTTCCTGCACAGTGCTACATGCATGATGGTTCTGCACACGGGGTTTAACAGCATCAGCGGACATTTATTTCCTTTTTCTGGCTTGTTTTGAAGCAGCGACATTGCGTGCACGAAATCCTATTGATAAAAAAGTACAACCCGGAAGGGTGACTCAGCATTGTATAACAAACAATAAAAAATGGCAGGCTACATCGGAAAAGAGAACAGCCAGAACCAGCTTCCATTGCATTAGGAGTCGCAAGGTCACACGTGTTGCTGGGCCTCTTTTTATTAGGCGTCCCTCCTTTTCCAGCCTGCGAAGGAGGCGAGCTATGACCCAAACGCAAGTCTGTTCCAACAAAAAAAAAAAAAAAAAAAAAAAAAAAAAAAAAAAAAAAAAAAAAAAGATACACCCTGAGGCAATGACAAAGCCGTATCTGAAAACAAAGAAAATGAATTTAACAAATCGGATCTAAAAAGAGAAGAGCAACATTTACCTCCCATGACAACAGGAACTGACGGCTGATCCACGGTGTGCATATAACCATAGCGGCCATACGGGTTGGTGGCCAACTCCTTTACCTCCCTGCTTCTCTTTCTACAATGCGACGGACTTGAGTCATGATCTAAATACAACCATGTTCCAATTAAAAAAAAAATCCTGTGAAGCTGACCTTTATGAACGCCAAATCGGCATACAAAAACAGAGCAACAAAATTTAACAAACTATCGAAAAAAGAATAGCACACCGCACCTTCCATCACATTAGGAGGCATTGCTTGACCTCCAGCCTGCTGCGAGTACGCATCATCATACGTAGGCAAACCTGGTCCAATAATAATAATAAAAAAAAAAAAAAAAAAAAAAAAAAAACTATGAATATTCTCTTCAGCGTTCTCAATGTAGTCTGCAAAAACAAAAAGCATGAAACCACCTTTTGGTGTGTAAACAGGAGACTGATGCTGAATGGCATCCACACAATTGGTTGGATCAAGTTGGTGCCCTGTAGGCTGCACAGGCTCCTTTCCAAGAACACCTACGAAAAAAAAAAAAAAAAAAAAAAAAAAAAAAAAAAAAAAAAAACATCAGCACAAACATGTTTTAAGCCGAAAAATGACAATAAGTGCAGGAATACAAAAAATGAGAAACTAAAAAAGACAAATCAACCTGTAGCATTGTGAATCTTTGCTGCAGCAAGCAGCGATGACTCATATGGTTGACAGCCAGAGATAACTGGCATAATGGTATTACACATCTCACACCCAGAACCACCGGGTATATTTGCAGCATTGTTTTGTGTGAGGTTTTCAGGTGAGTTATTGTCAATACTTTGCGAGCCAGTTATTGGTTTTGAAGTCATAATTATAAACAATAACAGATAGTCCAATTATGAAAGCAACAAATAGGAAACAAAGTAAATCGACTAACATATTCGAAATAGTTAATGAAAGAAACAAAAGCATTATCAATTGAGGGTTTGCAAAAAAGAGGAGTTTGGAAAAAAAAATTAAAAGAAGTTAGTACATCATCTTAAAAAAACAAAAGAAAGGAAAAAAAAAGGAACATGGAAACCAAGGCAACCCCAAAAAAAGACCAAAGACTGCACAACATTTAATAAGGAGCACATTCAACTACATTTGCTTCTAACAGTAAACACAAACCCAAACTCTAAAACTCATTTACTCACCCCAACACCTAGGCGTAACTAACTTTTCAACAGGCATAACCAACAGCTAACCACTGTAACTGCAGATGGTTTTAACAGTTAACCCCAAACCAGCCATTTAGTCAACCCAACACCCAACCATAAACACCATCTAAATCGACATAAGCAAGGCACAACTACTTTAACAACTAAACATAACAAAGGCACAATAAATAAACCTAAAATCAGTCACAAACAAATACCAACGCAGCATGGCATAAACACCATAAGGACATAGTGAAATAAGCCCTAAAGAAAATGGAAAAAAATCAAACCTTCAATTGTTTCCCCAAGATCAGAAAATTTGAAATTAGGTTTTTTGATAATCAAGAACTGACCCATACCCCGCCCCGGCGGGATTTTGGGTTTGTTGTTGTAGTGCAAGAACTGAAATTCGTAGTCTTACCTTCAGATTCACCAAACACCCAAAATATATGGACCAAAAGAACGTTACCGGTGTAGCAAAGACCATGTGGCCAACGGAGATCCACAAATTGGATAAAAATATTGTTTCCATGGTACGAAACACTGTACCCATTTCACCAAACATGATACGAACACGCAAAGTGTTTAGGTTGATCAACCCACGTGGGGGGTCTTCCCCGAAAAAATACCCAGGTGGATCTAAAATGGAACGTGAGAATGTGAGTAGAGATGAATAGAATGGGCGGGTTAGCTAAATGGAGGCCCGCAAAAAGACACGGGGCAAAAAAAAGGGCCAACCCGACACTGTCAAAAGCAACTGTAGCAAAAGGGGTACTGTTCCCAAGTCCCCTGATAAATGTAATATAGTATAATGTATTTTTATTAAATTAATTATGTTCCTCCAAAAAATTTTAGCGAATTGAAACTTACCCTCTAATGCGTTTTCCGCCAAAATTTCAATTTTTAGCAAATTGAAACTTTCCCTCTCATGCGTTTTTTTCCCATAAAGCCCAAACCCACTCTAAGAAATAAGAATTTTTAGGGTTGCCGTATGATAAAGAATGCAATCACAGCTGCACCATACCACCTCCTATCCTCCATCGCTGCCTCCTGCATCCACCTCGTAATAGTATTCCTTTCGGTTTTGTTTAGAGAACGGTAAAATTTTCATATGATTACTCAAATCCATGATAACCAACTACTCGAATATACCTATCAGAATCATATTTTCGTGTAAGAACAATCATGTTCTCCTTTTTTTCATGACCATGTTTAGCTTTTTACAGGTTATACGATGCCCAACAACTATTCGATGGAATGCCTAGCGAACTTCGTATTAAACTAATTACCATTGTTTTCATCATGTAAAGGTACATCATTTCTAAACTATTTTCATCATCTGATTATGGCCATCTTTTTGCACACCGCTATCATTAGGTTTCTATATTAATTAGAGATTATGATCAAAAAAGAGATTTTTTGTATTGATACAAATGTTTTACTGGTAGGCCAATGTAAGAAAACAATGAAATACCTTTATTAGCTCACTCACATTACATTCATGGGAGTTAAAGTATTATGAAGTCATGATTGTAATGTATCTCTCATTACAATATTTGTGTTGTAGCATATGTATACACCTACAAAAGACTACTAGTAACATAACCTCTTTTTTTCTTTTTTTTTCTCTCACAGAAAGCCATCACAATTCACAAATGGTGTTTTTATGTTCAAGGTAACAAAATTATTTATTGCACATCATTTATAAATGTCATGATTAGATACTTATCATTTGATTATGATTTTATCATTTTTCGTACTGAATCATTATTGAAGTTTTCTTTGCAGCATTAAAACTTGGCTGAACTTAACCAAGGATGCAGAGCATGGATCAAGAAAAATAGCTACGGAAATGAGAAGAATAAACTCTTTTGGGGGATACTTGTAGAATCTAGTTGCGGAATTAGTATGTTTGGTTTACTAAAACTATGTAATCATTGGCAAAAATAATGAAAGTATTGTACATTGTTATTTTATATTGATTAATCAAAAGGACAATAAACACATGGTTTTATTTGATGCTCCCTCGTCAAGAATTAGCGTCTTTTGTTACTTATACTCTTTTGATAATTCAAAATGGTAGTTCTAAATACTTCAATTGTAATAGGTGAATTAACATTATAAAATAGTGCCAAATGATTTTGGCACCATGAGATAAACCGTGTCTAATGCTTTTGGAAATGGTGACAAAAAAGCCGAAAAATGGTGTCAAAAAAGCCAAAATCATTTAGGACAAAAGTTGAAACTGGGCCTAATAAACATTTGGCACCAGAATTCACTAACCGTACCAATTACTCTCCATATGGAACAAAAGTGCAAAACCGTCCCAAATCCGAGCCAAATACTATTAGGCACAGTTTTACCCCGACCCAAATATATTTGGCACCCTCATATTTAGGACGAGGCCAAAATCGTGCCAAAGTCGTGCCAAATATTTGTTTTTCTTGTAGTGTGTTATCCCAAACAAGACTGAAAGGTACTCTCTTTGGTGGCCAAGAACAAACAAGGTTGCAAAGTTCTATCTTTGGTGGCTAAACACAAACAAGCTGCAATGTTCACTCTTTTGTGGCCAAGAACAAAAAAAAAATCTTTTCGGGGTTCCAATGTATTCTCTTATTTGGTCTTCTCAGTGTAATCCCAAAAAAGGACCATAAATAATAAAACACAAAAACATAACTAGGCACATTACATTTGGTTATGTCAGTGTTCAAAACATTCTATGCACATTACATGCATAACTAGGCACACTAAATTTGGTTCAGTTACTGTTCAAAGGTAGGCATCAAACTACATTTTAGGCACATTACATGCATAACTAGGCACATTACATTTGGTTCAGTTAGGGTTCAAGGGTAGGCATGAAACTACATTCTAGGCACATTACAAGGATGCAATATAGAAGAATACTAGTGGGCAACTACAATAACACATGAGTCTAATTTACTGAGTCTAAAAGGATATGTTGTTTGTAACACACAAATACTAACAAGAAAAACAAAAACCCCAAAATCGGTAACAGAAAACAACCTCAAATCTTATAAACAAAATAATTTACAATAAAAAATAAGTGTAAAAAGATTTATCAAAGGATCAATAACAATATCCCTATAAATACCTGTACCTTTAGGTGAGTCCATTGTCTTGATTTTAGGTTACTATAGCTTTAGGGTTTAATCGGGTTAGGTTACTATGTGAGTGTTTACTCTTCCCAACTGTGGGCTTAAATGTTGTTGCAGCTGGTTTTATAGTAGTTAACCGGTTTGACTTTCATTAGTCAAACTTATATATGTAAAATTCAATGAGTGTTTGACTACAATAAAAAATGAGTCTATTTTCTCCTAGTTGCTTTGACTTTAATTAGTTGTTTCAAGACTAACTAATCATTTTATTCATCCAAATACAAATGGCTAACTACTCATTTAAACAAGAACCAAAATAATACTGTTTTGACTTTCATTAGTCAAACAAATGACTAACTAATCATTTTATTCATCCAAATACAAAACTAACTAAACATTTTATTCATCCTAATAGTTATTATAGACAAATGAAGGAAATGATAAAAGTGATTTTTTTCCATTGAACTGAAACAAATCACATGGTTGACGGCTAACTAAAAAGCAATACTACATCTTATTACATTGTGCTAAGCTATTGTTGAGTATAACTCTCATCTTGAAAGGACTTGTAGCTCTACATACACTCTGCATAGTTGAGGATTGTGTACATGTGGTTTTTGGATTAGCATTTATCTCCACTTTAGTTATGTTACACATACAAGCCACATATCTGTCTCTCATGCTCCTCATCCTCTTCTTGCTCTTTCCTACATTTGGCCAACCACTCTTGTTTAGCCGTTGCTTCCTTTGCTTCTTCTTCTAATTCAAGGTTTAATGCTTCCTCATCTAATCTTAGCTGATGCCTGCAACTCCAATTAAACCATTTCCTCTTCTTCTACCAGTTTCATTATTTCTTCTTCGTTTAACATTCCACTACCACCTTTACCACTCCCATTTCCAGTAATAGTATCCTTGTGAAATACCTTAACTAAGTTTTTCATTGTAATGTTTAAATAATGGAGTGATTGTTTAGGAGAAAAGACTAAAATGTTATGAAGTATCAAAATATCTCCTACAGTCATATCCTTTACGTAACCCTCCTCTGTAAGGACTTTATGATGTATTGTACGTGAGAGATCTTTAAGAGTTACTGTAAGATCTCCAAGGGCATTTCGAGTGCACGACTTGATGATTGCAACAAATAGATCAACTTTCCCGTCCTTGATAAAGTTTTTGATATCTCAAAAACATCCACTCACAACCCCCCCCCCCCCCATTAGCATTTAAAAACTTAACCGCGCTAATCCAAGGCCCACAAGTAAAATCGGCATCCTTACCCACATCCTCAACAACTTTCCTCATATACTCCTATGTCGACATTATAGACTCCTCTCCACCTTCCTGAGTATCCGCTATTTTACGTAGTTTCGCCCTTTGAAATATACCCGCAGGACCTGGTATTATCCTAACCGGATTTTCGGCTAAATTTTCAACATTTTGGTTTTGTGATGAAACTGGGGGTGCATTCATTTTCTTGTGTTATTTGGTGGCAACAAAAACCTTTTTACCAATTTCTATTGTGTTTTAGATCAGTGTTGGTGACTGCCATAAACCCTAATCCTTAAACGAACTAGAACAGGGACGACCCGAGCAACTTTATGTATTTCCACATAAAGGACTATGACAAGGACGACTCGTTCAAATGACTTTCCACGCCAGGGACTAAGAAAGTACTTAAATGGTTCAAATATGTTAGTTTTTGCTGGTTTTCACTTTTCCCGCCAAACAATCCTATAGCATAAAATACTTGTTTAGTCCTTGAACTTTCGCATTTGTATTAACGTAAGTACACCAACTTCACCTTCCATATTAGTCCTTTGGCCTTTTTTTCCTGCCAAACCACCATGCCACTCACAACTTCCATTTTTACCTATATAACTAGCCACATGAGTATGTCTTATCCCCATAGCACCTTCCATTTTCATCCACAATTGGCATCCACAACACCCAAATGACTGAAAGGAAAACCAATTTTGTTGACAACCACAACACCCAAATGGATGAAACAAGAACAAAATGGTCAAAAATGATAGCTTTTATAAAAGATGTTATTGATCATACCCCTGAATGGTCTAATGAGGGCAACAATGAACCACAAAAGTTCACCGCACTACGGTTGAGCAGGATTTTTAAACTACACAAGTTCAATGTTCTTGTGAATGACATTAAAGTAAAATTAGGGAAAGATGTTGACATAATGAAATACAAGATTATCCAGGAAAATGTGTGTCCAATAAAGGCATGGGCAGAGTTTAATCAAATCTTGGACAGCATACTGGTGAAACTAATTCATGGTGAAGTTAATATGCCAAGAGAAAAAAATGAACTTGTTGTTGTTGAAGTTGTTGTTGATGAAGTTTTAGCTGATGAAGAGGTAGAAGTCAATGGAAGACCACTGAAGATGAGAAGGGTGTATGCTGAGAAGATGGATTAGGCAGATTTCCAAAATGATTGACGCTGAAAAGGCAAATAATGGGCGGTTTTGTGTTTACTTTCAGTTTTCTATGTATTTTGTATTTTGTAGTATGTAGCATGGTTGGGCAGTGCTTGCTTCATCTTTTGAGATAATTTCTTTTGCAATCGTGTTGTTATGGTTAATGAAAATCATCTTTATTCTATGTGTTGACTAATTTAATTTTCTACAAAAATGATTACGAAAGAATATACCAAAGTACAAACTTATGATAACTAACTATATTCAAATGCATTTACAGTTTGCAGTTTAATGTGTTATACAGAACAACGCAGTTGTTTGGGTGTGCAAATGCAATCTACAATTGCATTTCCAAACAACCCATAAAACTACAAACTGAAAATGCTCATGGAATGAATTGACTTTTATAAGTCAACTTATAAACAACACTCAAACAACAAACTATATTATTACTAACACTTACTACTTGAAACAATCATAAGTCAAATGATCTAAAATAAAAGCTAACACAACACAAAAAACATGGCAATCCTGCATATTTAATATTAGTAGAGTAAGATGTTAAGTTCTACAACAAAAGTTTGCAGCATTGCCAAATATTAAGTAATGTAGCCATGTAGCAAAAAAACTAATTCTTTATAAACATCCGGTTACAACAAACAGAAATAAGGCAAGGCTTCTTGGACTTCCCCTTCATGCTTGTAGATCCCACTTCTGGAGCATTAGGAGCTCTTAAACCAAGTATGACTCCAGTGATGGTTATTTTCATGTATCCCATTGCAGCTGTAGTTGAAGGAGCTTGTGAGGGAACTATTAAGAGGTATTTTCCTTTAACCAGATGCTTTTGAAGTTGAAGGAGCTCTGGATGGTTTGGTTCCCTCCTTGACATAACCTCTGCATCTTTTGGGAGCAGCTTGAGTAGTTGAAGTGGAAGCAGCTTGACTTTTGGGAGCTCTGGATCTCTTGGAACCTTTTACATCATCATAAACATACTCTTCATTGGAAAAATCTTCATCACCTTCAATATGAATCACCTCTGCCTCCTTTGCTATTATAGAGCACTACATCATTTGTATCCGCTTTTCAAGGAATTGTATTTTCTTTTCAAGGTTTTCAATCCTCTTTTCACTGGAAACAACTTCATGACTTTATTTTTTAATCATATCTTCCTCATTTTCTCTGTAAAAATACACCTCCTCAATGGGTTTTATCCACTTTTCAAGAATTTCTAGATTCTTTTCAAAGTTTTGAATCCTACTTTCATAACCCTTTTCCTCATACTAATCTAGAGTTAATAGGTTAACACACTTACATATAACCCATAAATCAAGTATGCAAATAATACAGGTGCCCGACTCATGGATAGGTATAATGATCTCCTCTACAGGTGCCCGACACATGACCTTAATAATCAACAGAAGGTTAACATATTCTACAAGGGTATTAACATCGCAACAAGGTAGATGCTCAATTTTGAAGGGTCGATCCCTGGATTGAATCCTACTCTAGCCCTTGAGGCTATTCAAGACATGGCAGCTCACTCGTAAAAGTAGCATGATGAAGGCAGCAGCAGAAGCACATGAGAAAGTTTGGACGGTATCGCTGTTATTACTAACAAACTTGAAAGTCTTGGCAGGGATATGAAAAAGCTGAAGGAAAATGCGCATGATATACAAGTACACATGTGAAGGAGCTCATCTAGCCAAAGACTGCCCCTTGAATGATGAAGATGAAAATTTTGAAGATGTCAAGTATGGAGAAGGTAGAACTTTTCAAAGGAACAATGGTAATAGAAATGGATATCGTGTAGGACCACCGGGGTACTACAATCGTGCACCTTACGAGGAAAGAAGGTCTAGCCTCGAGGAGACCATCAACAAATACTTCGAAGAGTCAACCAAGAAGCAAAAAGAAAAAGACAAATGGTTGAAGAGCTTTCAAGAGAAAACTAAAAAAAGCCTCATTAGCCATGATGAGTCTCTTAAGAACCTCGATTCAATGATTGGAAAGCTTAGTGAAGATGTGGATAAAAGGAATGCAATAAGAAAACCTGAGGTGCAATGCAATAAATCCGTCATAGTCTACAAAGCAATTTTCGATGATAAAGAGGTAAACGACTCCAACAAAAACATCCATAATTCTAATCAAATATGTAGAGTTTTGTTTTTGCAGGATAGCACTAAGCGAAATGAAACTATACAAAGACAGTTACCAAGCAAGGAAGATAGCTCGGAAAGCTTCATGGATAGGTATAATGATCTTCTCTACAAATAATCACCTGGAGTTAGTATGACTACATGTTCACATAATATCAGTAAGAAGACGTGTGTGCCTGTCTATAATGCATGCTATAAGAATTCATTTGAGCCTACATAGCTGGCCATCAAAGCGAACCAAAGTTATCGGAAGTTTACGAGGGTAAAGATTATTCTTTAGACAAGTCAAACCCAGTATCTCATTGCAATAACTTAACATTAAATGAACCTGCATCCTCTGAGAAGATACATACTCAGCCTCATTCACAATATGAACCAACTACTCAGAATGTTTACAAGGGCGGGAAAAAAATCGGTTATAGTAATCGACATAATACTGATGTCCTACTTTCATCCGCAATGTCCTTTCAGCATACGTTTTATGCATTCGTTTTTACAAAATAATTTATCCATGGTTATAATTTTGATGTTTACTTGCTTATAATCTTGATCGCTTCCAAACTGTCAAGTTTATTACACAAGTCAACTACTTGTGAATGGTCAACCGTAATAAAATTCAAACAGTCTAAAACCAATGCAATTAAGTCCAGAGGAGTATAGTGTTTCCCCAGGTCGTTAAGTCACACAGAGTTTAATGGTGTGTGAACATGTTCAGACGTAGAATGATCACTAAGGATAATGATCTGTAAAGATTTTGGTGGATAATTACACTACTGATTGATTGGAATTGTATTTGGATATAGAACTATAAAGCACAACAATCAGATTAAACAAACGTGAACACGTACGTTTATTAAATTTTACGTAAACGTACAAAATAAAACGTGAATTTAAAAGAATAAAACACCTATGGATATAAAAATGATATTTTTACAATCCTAATAATAAAAGAAATTTATTGGAAAATTAAAATTATTTTTATGACTATTTATTTAATTATTATTAATTAAAAACTATTTTTAACTATTTAATAATAATCTAAAGTATAATAAAATATGAAATAAAGATAGAAAAGTGAAATTATGACTTAGAAAAATCTAAAATATTAGAAAACTAATTTTAAAACTGAAAAGATATTTTTTATGTTTTTTATTTATTTATTATTAATTATTTAATACTTTTTAACTATTTTAAATTCTAATAAATACTAAACAAACTAAGAAAATTATGAAATTTTTTCTATAAATATCCTATGATGACAGAAAGCTAAAAAAATTATAAAAACAGAAAGTGCTTAATAATAAGCTGAAAAAGAAAATTAAAAAGCTAATTTATATTAAATAAACGCTATCACTATTTTTAAAATGATGTTTTTGTGATTTTTTTCTTTTACAAAACTATTTAATTACTGATATTAAGCAACTTTAATGAAGACAAAAATTTTAAAACTTAAAAATAAGCAGTTTGAAAGTTTAAGATCTTAACAGTTTAGCTTATGAGCTTTCAAAAGAATTTTTAGCTCAAATGAGCTTATAACAAGCTTACAAGCTGGAACCAAAGGTAAAATAAGATGCAAATAAGCTAAAGGTACTTAAATGAAGCTAAAAGGAACAAAGAACCACACTGAAAAGCTTGGAATAAGCTAATAAGCACTTTCACTAAATATATCAACCAAACAGGCCTGCAAGGATCTTTAAGGTCTGATTAAGCTAAGGGCAAAAGCTCCAAAGCTCAAAATGAGCAATGACACAACAAGCTTGTTAGGTGAGCTTCTCAGAAAACCAAAGTATACAAGGTGGGGCCCATTATTAAGTTGTGAGTGAGCTTGTGAAAGTGGCTCAAGTACACTGATGACTCAGTGTATACTGAGTCAGTGTATACTGAGAAATGGACAAAAATAAAAGCTATAAGAAGCCCTATTAAATAAGCTAGAAAAAGAAAAATAAGCACTGGACCTTTGAGAACACTAGATGGGCTTTCCAAAAAGCTAAGGGTCAAAAGCTGAGGTTCACTAATAAGCTCTGTGTAAGCTTGTGAAATCAAGCAGATACAACAACTCCTCTGGCACAGGGGAGGTTTTTTGAAAAAGGCTTAAAAGAAACCAAGAAATAAGCAGTTTAAGTAGCAAACTAAAAATTATAAAAATTAATGTGATAAAGATGAGCAACTAAATATTATAAACCTAAAAGCTCAAATCTTGAAACTCTATATTAAATCCTATAAAAAATTATCTATTTTATTCAAAAACTGCAAATAAGAAAATTTGACTTTTTAAGTTAAACTAAATAGTTGACTTAAATGAACTTTTGATTGATCCTACTCACTGATTATGTTATATTAACCTAAGTTGAGATGAAATTAAGCTAGATTAACAGGTTATGAACAACTATGATGAATTTTACAATCTAAATCCTCACAGTGAGCTCATAGATGAAGATTAAAGGCTATTTTGACTTTCTTGTAAACAAGGTCTGAATTTTATGGTTGCACTGAGTTATTGGGTACTAATGTGACACAAAACAACAACAAGCAACAACACAAATAGACTCTAACACAGATAACACAGTGAATCCAAACAACCTTTTAACCAACTGATTTTGTGATTTTCAAAACAAATGAATGATTTGAACCTCAACACTGATTATAAACTTTATTTTATGATTATATCAGTCCATAGAAGCATAAAATATCAGCAATTCAAGCATGAAACACATATATGAACCATATTCAATTTCAACTGTGACAATGAAATTTTAAGCACTAACCAATATCAAAGAACAAGCTACCTATTTTAATCTATATTATCACTTAACAATACCACTGAAACATAAAAACATAAGGTTTTAAACAATTAAATAACTTAAACAGTAAATGCTAAAATGGAACAAAAAGCTTACAAAATGGAATCCAAGTGAAAACTGAGAAACAAGAACTGAGAACACTTCCTATAGCTTCCCAAGACGCATCTAAACCAAGGGCAATCCAGAATCAACCCTGCTCCAGCTTTCTTTCTTCATCACTTTTGATTTTTGATTTTTAACTAATTTTTTTTTTTGTATTTTTGGTATTTTTTTCTTTTTGATACTAAACAAAGTTTTAAGGTTTCTAATAGCTATATTAAGCTATCTAGGAGCTTATATGAGCTTAAGAGTCCATAATAACAACTAATAACAACATTAAGCTAATATGAGAATTTAAGCTTGAAAATTTGCATAAACTGAAAATGAAACTTAAACTTGAAATTGATTCTTGATAAAGGTTTACAATACACTGAGATTACTCAAAAAAGTACTTGAAAGCTTGAAATTGCACTGGAAATGTAAAATTACACTATTCGACATACATTAACTAAAATTATACTAGATATTTGTCTACATTGCTTCATTCTTCTTTATAATGATCTTTTTAGACTCTGTCGACATCTCTGAGACTTTCCCACTTCATCTTAGCCATTGGATCCTTCAAAATCATCAAAACTGTCCATTTGGCATTTTGGCGCCAAAAGTCACTTAAGCAGGTTTTTGCAATTAAAGAAGTTTGGGTGTTTGTGGAGGTGTTAGGGGAGTGGGTAGACAGCTGGAAAGGTGGTGGTGAGGTGGTAGAAGCAAGTGGTGGAAAACCAGGCAAGGTGGATAGTGGTTTCTGGTTTGGCGGGATTTTGTGAGAGAGATGCATAGTGAAGCGGGATTTGACTTTCGTTGACCGGTATTATTAATAACGAAAGGGGGTTCAAAATGGTATATTGACAGGGTCAAAAAGGATTTTGAACTGGCTCAAGGGTCATGGTCCAAGGTTCAAGTGGTGTGGGCTTGGATTGGGCCAGCTGGTATTGGTTTTCGGTTTGTGTTTGGGATTGGATTAATACAATTTAGGGTCCGGTTTGGTTTGTTGTTAATACACAAGGACCAAAATTGTAATTTTTTGCAAACTTGAGGGACCAAAACTGTACTTTTTCCAAAGTTATTCCAAGGATCAATTATGCCATATATGAATAGTACAAGGTTTACTTTTGATTATTTTCACTTTTTTAAATTCACCAAGGACTATTTTTGATGATTTTTAAACTTTAGGGACTAAAGTTGTCATTTTGTAATTTTTAAACTTTGAAGGGTTTATTTTGATAACTTTTGAATCCCATGGACCTTAAATGATATTTTGCTTTATTTTGATTTACCAGGGACTAATTTTGACAACTTTTTGAAACTTGGGGGACTAAAACTGCCAATTATGAAAACTTGATACGTTTTTCACCTGATTTTGGTATTTTTGCATTTAAAACACATAAAACACTTATTTGTGATATTTTTATCATTTTGATGTTTTGACGGGTGTTTTTGGATGTTTTTGGCAGTCTAAAAGGTACAAAAATGATGAGTATTTGCACACTCATCAATCCCCCACACTAAGATATTGCTAGTCCCTAGCAATCTTTTAAGAAAACTTAATGGATTTGAATCTCTTTACCAAAAGCCATTACTTCTGGAGTAGCCAATTGTTTTAGTTCAAGTAAGAACCTTGGTACAATGATAACCAAATGATTTTGAGCAAATCACCAGCTTTCAACGGTTTTGATTTGTCTTTACCAGAAGCCGTTTGCTTCTGGACTAGCCAACTCTTATTAAATTATCAATATTATCTTTGGTGAGTCGATTACCAATTATGGCTTTCCAACTGCCTTTACCACAAGCCATAAACTTGCGGGCTAGCCAACTCTTCACTAATTAAAGATATGGTGAGCTGAACACCATATAATTTTGGGCAAATTGCAAGCCGTCAACGGATTTGAGATATCTTTACCAAGAGCCGTTTGCTCCTGGATTAGCCAATCCTTTTGTTTATTAGACATGGCGGACTGATAACCGTAAGCTGAGTAAGTGCAAAACACTTACTCCAAAAAAAATTTTGGCCAAAAATGGGGGAATTGGGTGGTATAATTACATGATAAAATTCGTGAGAATTCCCCCCCACACTAGAAATGAATATTGCCCTCAATATTCAAAGTACCGGCGGTTATGCCGAAACAAAGAACGTAAAAGGGAAATATTACGGCCATTTATTTTATTTTTGATATATACACATTTTTTTTAAACTTTATACACAACAGCGGGGGGCAACTCCCCCACACTAGGGTGGTAGAAAGTAGAAAGAAGTCAGAAATATGAGTGAAAACCCATATGGTGTGCTACTGTTTTTGATTACCGAGTCGCTAGCTTGACTCGATCCCCGCATTCATTGGTTCATGGGGAAAGTTTGTAGATCCGGGACAACCACAGGTGGAATGTCCTCTCCAAAATAGTGTTTTACTCGATGACCATTCACTTTAAAATTTGGACCATCGGGTTGAGATAACTCAATAGTTCCATAAGGAAATACTTTAGTGATGGTGAATGGTCCAGACCAGCGGGATTTTAGTTTTCCTGAGAAAATCTTCAATCTTGAATTGAAAAGAAGGACTCGATCACCAACGTTGAAAACGCGGTTCTTGATTTTGGAGTCATGAATCTTCTTTGTCTTTTGTTTGTAGATTAAAGAGTTCTCGTATGCTTGATCACGGAGTTCATTTAATTCAATCATTTGAACTTTTCTGTGATCACCAGCTGTCTGAATATCGAAGTTGGCATGTTTCAAGGCCCAGTGTGCTTTGTGCTCAAGCTCAATCGGCAGATGACATGCCTTTCCGTACACTAGCTTGTATGGAGTACACCCGATTGGTGTTTTATAAGCTGTACGGAAGGCCTAGAGTGCGTCATCCAGTTTATCCGACCAGGAGGCACGGTTTTCGCCTACTGTCCTTTCAAGAATTCTTTTTATACCTCGGTTAGAAACTTCCACTTGCCAACTTGTTTGTGGGTGGTATGCAGTAGAGAGACGGTGGGTTACACCATACTTTTGCATGACTCGATCAAATTGGTCACTGCAGAAATGCGTACCACGATCACTGATTATAGCTCGTGGAGTTCCAAACCTAGCAAAAAGAGATTTTAAGAATTTCACAACAACTCGGGCATCATTGGTAGGCAAAGCTTTCGCTTCAACCCATTTTGACAAATAATCAACGGCCACAAGTATGTATTTGTTTCCTCGAGATGATGGAAATGGCCCCATAAAGTCAATGCCCCAGATGTCAAAGATCTCACATACTTGAATGGCGTTTTGCGGCATTTCATTTTTTTGAGAGATATTTCCGTGACATTGACAAGCGTCACATGTTTTGACAAATTCGTGGGCATCTTTGTAAATCGTGGGCCAATAAAACCCGGAATCAAACACCTTTTTGGCGGTGTAATTTGGACTATGATGGCCCCCGGTGGGTCCAGCATGGCAAGCTTTGAGAATGTCCATAGCTTCCTGTCCATAAACACACCGTCGGATGACTTGATCCGCACAGATTTTGAATAAGTAGGGGTCGTCCCAGAAGTAATGTTTAACATCCTTGAAGAATTTGTTCTTCTGTTGGGTCGACATTCCTTTCACTATGAAGTTACCCGCATGGTAATTTGCGAAGTCAGCAAACCATGGGGTAGTAGAGTTTCCACGAACAATAACCGCATTGAGTGTCTCTAGAGGAAATGTTTCATTTATTTCCTTTTTCTCGAAAACATCTTGGTGTGGGTTTTCTAATCGGGACAGATGATCAGCAGCCAGATTCTCAGCTCCTTTTTTATCACGTATAATGATATCAAATTCTTGTAGGAGGAGAACCCAACGGAGCAATCTCGGCTTTGCATCTTGTTTTGCAAAGAGATATTTGAGAGCCGAGTGATCCGTATACACCACGCATTTGGTCAAGATTAAGTACGGCCGAAACTTCTCAAACGCATACACCACGGCTAGTAGCTCTTTTTCTGTGGTGGTGTAATGGGTTTGAGCTTCAGTCATAGTCTTACTCGCGTAGTGGATAGGCTGAAAATGCTTGGTTCTACGTTGCCCTAGGACTGCACCGATAGCAAAATCACTTGCATCGCACATGAGTTCAAAGGGTAAATCCCAGTCGGGAGCAACGAGAATGGGTGCTTCAGTAAGCGTTTTCTTTAATGTTTCAAAAGCTTCGATGCACTCAGGTGAGAAGATAAAAGGAGCATCTTTTTCAAGAAGATGGGTCATAGGCCGGGCGATTTTAGAAAAATCTTTTATGAATCTGCGATAAAAACCGGCATGACCTAAAAAACTCCTAATACCTTTGACGGTAGTAGGATGAGGCAATTTGGCAATAACATCGACTTTTGCTCTATCTACCTCAATCCCATTTTTTGAAATCTTATGGCCAAGGACTATGCCTTCTTTGACCATAAAATGGCTCTTCTCCCAATTTAGACAAAGATTGGTGTCTTCACACCGTTTTAGCATTTTATCTAAATGGGAGAGACATGTTTGAAATGAGTCCCCAATGACCGAGAAGTCATCCATAAACACCTCCATTGTTTCCCCGATCATGTCGTGGAAAATTGCCATCATACATCGTTGGAACGTGCCAGGAGCATTACATAGGCCAAAAGGCATACGTCTGTAGGCAAAAGTTCCGTATGGGAAGGTGAATGTGGTCTTTTCTTGATCTTGTGGATCAATGGGGATCTGAAAATAACCCGAGAAACCATCAAGGAAACAATAATACTCATTTCCTGCTAATCTCTCAAGCATTTGGTCCATGAAGGGTAGAGGAAAATGGTCTTTACGGGTAGCGTCATTCAACTTACGATAGTCAATGCACACACGCCATCCCATAACCAATCGAGTTGGAATTAACTCGTTTTCTTCATTTGTGACAACAGTTATGCCACCCTTTTTCGGAACACAATGGATTGGGCTAACCCAAGGACTATCTGAGATCGGGTAAATTAATCCTGCATCAAGAAGTTTAAGAACCTCTTGTTAAATAACATCATGGATTTTTGGATTTACTCGTCTTTGATGTTGAACTGCTGGTTTGAAGTCATCCTCCATCAAGATTTTGTGAGTACAAAACTCAGGGTTGATACCCTTAATGTCGGAGAGTTTCCAAGCAATTGCTTGCTTGTGTGACTTCAAGACCTTTATTAGAGCAGTCTTTTCATCTTTACTCAAATCTCGAGCAATAATGACGGGTAATTTATCATCACCCTCAAGAAATGCATACTCGAGATGAGGTGGTAAGTCCTTAAGTTCGACTTCAAGAAATTCTTCAGTTTTCTCAACTGACTTGACTTCCTTGTTATGAAGTTCTTGAGGAGGGAGTGGAGGAGAAGTGTCCTGATTTAACAACTTCTCAAGAAGAAGAATATCTCCCTCCATATTAATCTCATTGTTATTAATCTCATCTGGAATTGAATCACTAGTGTGGGAGATTGATGATGGATCATCATTAAGCAACTTCTCAATGAGAAGTATGTCCCCCTCGATGTCGATGGGAGCGTGATCAATTTCCCATGGAACAGAATCACTAGCCAAGTATGCTTCAATCTCTTCCAAGATAAAGTCGCTTCCCTCAAACGGAGTGAGAGAAGGAGTAGAATTGGCAATTATAGGTTGAGATGAATGAGTGAGATTATCACTCGAAGAATTATGATCATAACCAAGAACTTCTTGAGAGTACTCTTCAGAAGCAACATCAATGATATCTATTCGGTTAACCGACTCAGAATCATAGTTTGCGGAGTACCTCGAAGTTTGATCAAAGTTAAAGGTGACAGCTTCATTACCCACACGTAATGTGATTTCTTGCTCAAATACATCAATGAGAGCACGGCCCGTTCTCAGGAATCCTCGTCCAACAATGAGAGGAACCCGATGATCGGCATCGAAGTCAACAACCACAAAGTCAGCTGGAAAATGGAACTTTCCTACTTTCACAAATACGTCCTCGGCAATGCCAAGCGGACGGGA
This sequence comes from Chrysanthemum seticuspe, assembly GCA_019973895.1. Lineage (NCBI taxonomy): Eukaryota > Viridiplantae > Streptophyta > Magnoliopsida > Asterales > Asteraceae > Chrysanthemum > Chrysanthemum seticuspe. The sequence continues at coordinate 24,330,915 of BPTQ01000001.1, forward strand.
TATTGTACGATCTGCTAGCTCGAGAGTCATGCATGTAGGAGTAAGGTCCGGAAGAGAAAGTTTCTTCCATACTGAAAGAGGCATCAGGTTAATGCTTGCACCAAGATCGGCTAAGGCAAAGCATTCAACCATTCCTGGAAATACACAAGGTAAGAGAAATTTTCCAGATCTCCAAGCTTCTCGGGAAGCTTCTTTAACAGAACTACTGAGCAGTTCTCGTTCAGAGGAGTTTTAGCCATTTCAAACAGTTTTTCCTTGTTGCTTAACATGTGTTTGAGAGTTGATGCAAACTTGGGCATCAGCATGATAGCATCCGCAAAGCTTATGTCAAAATGTAGTTCTTGGAAAATTTGAAAAAATTTGTCCATTTAATGACTGGCTTTTTCGCGGAGCTTTTGCTCATTCAAACATGATGGGTAAGGAATAGAAGATTTGGATTTGGGATTTTCAATAGGAGCTACAGGAGGTTCAGAAACAACTCTTGGATTGGATTTGGGTTTCGGGACAACTTGAGGATGGACATCGTTGGTACCTCCATTATTAGTAGGAAGTTCCTTGTCCTTTGGCGCCTCAAGTTCACTTTCCACTACCTTTGGGAGAGAAGAAGAAGAGGTAGTAGGAATAGCGGGTCCATCGTATGATACACCACTTCTGGTTGTGATCGCCTTTGCATCGCCCCTCGGGTTAGCGACCGTGTTGCTTGGAAGTTTTCCTGAGCCCGAGGGTTGATCATTTAAAGACTTCTTTAGATCAGCGATCTGACTGACCAACAACCTGTTCATTTCATCTTGGGATTTCATGAATTGCTTCAATAACTCATCAGATGATGGTCCAGTTGGAACAATGGCTTGAGTTTGATTAGGAAAATTCTGACCTCTATTATTCGGATTAGGGCATTGATTTTGAAAATTTCCTTGGCTAGGATTTATATTCCCATGAAATTGATTCCCTCGATTGAAATTGTTTTGATTAAAGTTTCCTTGATGTTGGAAACCTTGATTTGGTCCCGGATAGAAATTACCTTGGTTTTGATAACCTTGGTTCATTCTAGGTTGGTTCTGATTCCGGTTTTGTATGTTAGGATTCTGGTTAAAACCGGGTGGTCCCTGATAAGTATTAGCACGGTAGTTTGGTTCATTTTGAGGAAGGTATTGATTACCTCCCTGATGTGAAGTACCGGCTATAGCATTGGCTTCAAATGGACTACCATCGGTGGCAGTACAGTTGTAGTATGCATGAGGGCCACCACAAGTAACACAGACCTCGACTTTCTTAACTTCACCATGTGATGGTGTCTGTGTGAAAGTGACTTTCTTTTGGTTTGCAAGAACCAAAGCCTGAATAGCATCCGTGAGTTTGTCAATCTTAGCATCGGTGCTAGATGTACTCACGTGAGATGAAGTAGAAGGTCCTGCATTAGACTGAGACTGATATGTCTTTGTTCGGAAAGGGCGGACCTGGGACTTGTTTTCTATGATTTGCAAGGCTTCTTTTGTAGTCTTGCTCAGGAAATTACCTCCCGCGGAGGCATTTAAAGAGTCTTGGTTAGTTTGGTTCAGACCATTGTAGAAAGTATCCATTTGCATTAACTCGGTAAAACCATTATGTGGACACTTTCGGAGCAACTCTTTGTAACGATCCCATGCCTCACCGAATGATTCATCAAATCTTTGAGTATATTTCATTATCTCATTCTTAAGACTTGTAGTTCGAGATGGAGGATAGAATTCGTTAACAAACTTAGTGACTAAATCCTCCCATGTCTCAATGGAACGAGGGGGTTGTTTCTCAAGCCAATTCTGGGCTTGTCCCTCTAGAGAGAATGGGAACAGAAGAAGCTTAATTGCTTCATGTGGGACATTTTTGTATTTGATGGTCGATGCAATCTTGTTGAACCATCGAATATGTGCATGAGGGTTGTCCCGCTCAAAACCATAAAATTGGCTTTGGGTTACCAGATTAAGCAACCCGGTTTTGAGCTCGAAGGTATCAGCCACGATGGCTGGGACAACAATGGCATCTCCGTAACCCTCGATGGGTGCTTGGAGAAGCTCATTCATCGGTTTATCTTCTGCCATTACGACAGGGGGTGGTGGTGCTAGACGTTCCTCAGTCACGGCTGAAGGAGCAGAACGTCCTCTACGTTTACGTGGAATACTTGCAAGCTCTGAAAGTGGACTTGTAGAGCTGGAAGAACGAGTGCGCATGCACTAAGTATAAAAATCAGTTTTCAAAAACAAATGCGAGGCAAAACGACAAGTGAACTTAAACCAATAATCACAAATGAAATGGCTTCTTTGAAAAAGGTACACCAAATCACAAGGACACACAGGCAAGTTTTGATCTTTAAGATTGGGAACTTATTAATGTTCACACCCCCAGTTGGTAGGTGTTCTACCTTGGTTTGCGGTGGTTGATTTTTATGTATTTATCAAGTAACACTAAAAAGACGTAGGTATGGATTTGTGCTACGGGTTTAAAAACTTTTGGACAATATTTTTGGTATCGTTTCGTTTAACCAAATCGTACCTCTTTAAGAATCACCTTAAAGAAAATACAGGATAGAAAACGTTACGATTTTTTTGTTGTTTTATATTTTTTTGGTGTTGATAACACTTTAGGAAAAGTGTTAATGAATTTTTTTGATTTTGATAACTTTCAAAAAAACTGTTTACAAAAGGTGGTATATGTGCAAGTATGGGTCTGAAAATGTTTAAAACACGCTAAAGCCTCCCCGGCAGCGGCGCTAAAATTTTGATCGCTTCCAAACTGTCAAGTTTATTACACAAGTCAACCACTTGTGAATGGTCAACCGTAATAAAATTCAAACAGTCTAAAACCAATGCAATTAAGTCCAGAGGAGTATAGTGTTTCCCCATGTCGTTAAGTCCCACAGAGGTTTAATGGTGTGTGAACACATTCAGACGTAGAATGATCACTAAGGATAATGATCTGTAAAGATTTTGGTGGATAATTACACTACTGATTGATTGGAATTGTATTTGGATATAGAACTATAAAGCACAACAATCAGATTAAACAAACGTGAACACGTACGTTTATTAAATTTTACGTAAACGTACAAAATAAAACGTGAATTTAAAAGAATAAAACACCTATGGATATAAAAATGATATTTTTACAATCCTAATAATAAAAGAAATTTATTGGAAAATTAAAATTATTTTTATGACTATTTATTTAATTATTATTAATTAAAAACTATTTTTAACTATTTAATAATAATCTAAAGTATAATAAAATATGAAATAAAGCTAGAAAAGTGAAATTATGACTTAGAAAAATCTAAAATATTAGAAAACTAATTTTAAAACTGAAAAGATATTTTTTATGTTTTTTATTTATTTATTATTAATTATTTAATACTTTTTAACTATTTTAAATTCTAATAAATACTAAACAAACTAAGAAAATTATGAAATTTTTTCTGTAAATATCCTATGATGACAGAAAGCTAAGAAAATTATAAAAACAGAAAGTGCTTAATAATAAGTTGAAAAAGAAAATTAAAAAACTAATTTATATTAAATAAACGCTATCACTATTTTTAAAATGATGTTTTTGTGATTTTTTCTTTTACAAAACTATTTAACTACTGATATTAAGCAACTTTAATGAAGACAAAAATTTTAAAACTTAAAAATAAGCAGTTTGAAAGCTTAAGATCTTAACAGTTTAGCTTATGAGCTTTCAAAAGAATTTTTAGCTCAAATGAGCTTATAACAAGCTTACAAGCTGGAACCAAAGGTAAAATAAGATGCAAATAAGCTAAAGGTACTTAAATGAAGCTAAAAGGCACAAAGAACCACACTGAAAAGCTTGGAATAAGCTAATAAGCACTTTCACTAAATCTATCAACCAAACAGGCCTGCAAGGATCTTTAAGGTCTGATTAAGCTAAGGGCAAAAGCTCCAAAGCTCAAAATGAGCAATGATACAACAAGCTTGTTAGGTGAGCTTCTCAGAAAACCAAAGTATACAAGGTGGGGCCCACTATTAAGTTGTGAGTGAGCTTGTGAAAGTGGCTCAAGTACACTGATGACTCAGTGTATACTGAGTCAGTGTATACTGAGAAATGGACAAAAATAAAAGCTATAAGCAGCCCTATTAAATAAGCTAGAAAAAGAAAAATAAGCACTGGACCTTTGAGACAGCTAGATGGGCTTTCCAAAAAGCTAAGGGTCAAAAGCTGAGGTTCACTAATAAGCTCTGTGTGAGCTTGTGAAATCAAGCAGATACAACAACTCCTCTGGCACAGGGGAGGTTTTTTGGAAAAGGCTTAAAAGAAACCAAGAAATAAGCAGTTTAACTAGCAAACTAAAAATTATAAAAATTACTGTGATAAAGATGAGCAACTAAATATTATAAACCTAAAAGCTCAAATCTTGAAACTCTATATTAAATCCTATAAAAAATTATTTATTTTATTCAAAAACTGCAAATAAGAAAATTTGACTATTTAAGTTAAACTAAATAGTTGACTTAAATGAACTTTTGATTGATCCTACTCACTGATTATGTTATATTAACCTAAGTTGAGATGAAATTAAGCTAGATTAACAGGTTATGAACAACTATGATGAATTTTACAATCTAAATCCTCACAGTGAGCTCATAGATGAAGATTAAAGGCTATTTTGACTTTCTTGTAAACAAGGTCTGAATTTTATGGTTGCACTGAGTTATTGGGTACTAATGTGACACAAAACAACAACAAGCAACAACACAAATAGACTCTAACACAGATAACACAGTGAATCCAAACAACCTTTTAACCAACTGATTTTGTGATTTTCAAAACAAATGAATGATTTGAACCTCAACACTGATTATAAACTTTATTTTATGATTATATCAGTCCATAGAAGCATAAAATATCAGCAATTCAAGCATGAAACACATATATGAACCATATTCAATTTCAACTGTGACAATGAAATTTTAAGCACTAACCAATATCAAAGAACAAGCTACCTATTTTAATCTATATTATCACTTAACAATACCACTGAAACATAAAAACATAAGGTTTTAAACAATTAAATAACTTAAACAGTAAATGCTAAAATGGAACAAAAAGCTTACAAAATGGAATCCAAGTGAAAACTGAGAAACAAGAACTGAGAACAGTTCCTATAGCTTCCCAAGAAGCATCTAACCCAAGGGCAATCCAGAATCAACCCTGCTCCAGCTTTCTTTCTTCATCACTTTTGATTTTTGATTTTTAACTAATTTTTTTTTTTGTATTTTTGGTATTTTTTTCTTTTTGATACTAAACAAAGTTTTAAGGTTTCTAATAGCTATATTAAGCTATCTAGGAGCTTATATGAGCTTAAGAGTCCATAATAACAACTAATAACAACATTAAGCTAATATGAGAATTTAAGCTTGAAAATTTGCATAAACTGAAAATGAAACTTAAACTTGAAATTGATTCTTGATAAAGGTTTACAATACACTGAGATTACTTAAAAAAGTACTTGAAAGCTTGAAATTGCACTGGAAATGTAAAATTACACTATTCGACATACATTAACTAAAATTATACTAGATATTTGTCTACATTGCTTCATTCTTCTTTATAATGATCTTTTTAGACTCTGTCGACATCTCTGAGACTTTCCCACTTCATCTTAGCCATTGGATCCTTCAAAATCATCAAAACTGTCCATTTGGCATTTTGGCGCCAAAAGTCACTTAAGCAGGTTTTTGCAATTAAAGAAGTTTGGGTGTTTGTGGAGGTGTTAGGGGAGTGGGTAGACAGCTGGAAAGGTGGTGGTGAGGTGGTAGAAGCAAGTGGTGGAAAACCAGGCAAGGTAGATAGTGGTTTCTGGTTTGGCGGGATTTTGTGAGAGAGATGCACAGTGAAGCGGGATTTGACTTTCGTTGACCGGTATTATTAATAACGAAAGGGGGTTCAAAATGGTATATTGACAGGGTCAAAAAGGATTTTGAACTGGCTCAAGGGTCATGGTCCAAGGTTCAAGTGGTGTGGGCTTGGATTGGGCCAGCTAGTATTGGTTTTGGGTTTGTGTTTGGGATTGGATTAATACAATTTAGGGTCCGGTTTGGTTTGTTGTTAATACACAAGGACCAAAATTGTAATTTTTTGCAAACTTGAGGGACCAAAACTGTACTTTTTCCAAAGTTATTCCAAGGACCAATTATGCCATATATGAATAGTACAAGGTTTACTTTTGATTATTTTCACTTTTTTAAATTCACCAAGGACTATTTTTGGTGATTTTTAAACTTTAGGGACTAAAGTTGTCATTTTGTAATTTTTAAACTTTGAAGGGTTTATTTTGACAACTTTTGAATCCCATGGACCTTAAATGATATTTTGCTTTATTTTGATTTACCAGGGACTAATTTTGACAACTTTTGAAACTTGGGGGACTAAAACTGCCAATTATGTAAACTTGATACATTTTTCACCTGATTTTGGTATTTTTGCATTTAAAACACATAAAACACTTATTTTTGAAATTTTTATCATTTTGATGTTTTGACGGGTGTTTTTGGATGTTTTTGGCAGTCTAAAAGGTACAAAAATGATGAGTATTTGCACACTCATCAAATCTCTTCCTTCTATTTGCTATTTTAGTGAACTACATGTTCCTACAAAAAAAAAGAAAATCAGATGCAAATGGTGAGCTACCAAAACCTATTGCAGTACCGTCTTATTCTTCACCTGTTGCTACTAGCGGTTTATAGGTGCAAACTACTAAATCAAACCATGTTTCACTAGGTTCGAAACTATACTTTTCTTTACAGATGCTACTATGTAACCAACATATAATTATGACACACTTTTTTAATACGTGACTCATTTATATTTCTTATGTGGTTGCCACTCTGTGTTGATCCCAGTTGAGCAATTGATCTAATTGATTAAGCTAGATAAATCCAACACAAACAAAATATAGCAAGCTGTCTTTGAATAAAGCTTAAACACTATTCATAATTTAATGTTTAATGACAAAGAAAATACTTAACACAATTTGTTTTCTCACAAAACACTTCAATATATTACTACGAATACAAAAAAGTATTAGGGTTACAAAACCTTGAAGTGATCGACTCTAGAATAACTCTTACTCTAAATCTAACCTAGGACTTCCTTTTATAGGCTAAGGAGTCCCAATTGGTTTACAATAACTTTCTATACAAGATACATCTTATAAAATCTTTTCTATATTTATCTAACCGACTATACAATATCACATAAGCCGTACTAACTATTTGTAATGGCAGTTTGTACTGCTAGTATATTCTTCTCGCAGTCCAATAGCTAAGCCTAACAGTACTAACACTTAACATTGGTAGTACAAATTGTCTTGCTAAATTCCCAACAATCCTCCCCTAAACTTGTGATTTCAAGGCAAATCAGCAAGTTTCTTCAATAAGACTTGTTCTTCATGATGTTGGGGAATTTTGCAAACACCTACTTGTTTGGTCTTTGAGCTTGAATGAAGATCTTGTTCACCAAAGTCCTTGCCATTTCATTATCATCTTCAGTCTTCAATCTTGAAGATAACATAGCTATAAGTGTCTTCATTCCGAGTGGATACTCCTTCTCCACTAGCATAAACCAAACATGTATACTTGTATAAACATGATGTACACCAGATGAACTGTATAGAATCCAAGTTGTTTCTGGAACTCCAGAATCTTGACTCCAAAGTATGTCAAAAGGATCAGGCTCAAATAATCTTTCCAGCTCTAACCAAAGCTCCTACTCCTTTTCATCAGGATCTAGTTTATGATTTAACTTCTGTTGTACAGTTCCCATAATCATATCAGATCATCTCTATCGAAAGATTTGCACATATCTGCAAATGTCTTGTACATCTCCACAATGTCACCAACTCTGATGATCTTCCAAGCTTTTCCAAATTTATCACTATAAATATCCCAGTCAATGATCGGATGCTTGGTATGTAAAGCTTCTACATGCAGACCCTCATCAGGCTGAATGATCATCAAATATTTTAACTCTTTATCCTCCAAGTCTTTCTATGTTGTCGATGAACTTCCTTTAATTTTCTGCTTCAGACTCCAGTACTAACCTTGCCCTTTTTGTTCTGACAGTTGCTTCCTCAGTTCCTACTGGTCTGAAATCTTGAATTCTTCTATAAGCATTAAGATACATTTCTTGTATCTCATCAAAAGTCTTACCCTTCAGTTGAGAATCCTTCTTGTAGTATTGATGTTTCAAATAAAGTTTCATGTTTCTCATTAGCTGTCCTTTTGTTAGGGGTTTGACTCTTTTCATTGTTCTCTGTTTTTCTCTCATCTTGTTCAGTAAGTCTTGAATAGCATCTTCTTTCTCTTCCTCTAGAACTACTGCAACTTCTTCTTCTTGCAACATTTGAGCAAGTAATCTGTTTGATTCTTCAACATATATTTCAGCAGACTTCTTCAACTTTTGCTCTTCAAAAAATCTTACTACCTCTTGTTCTTGCACTTCTTTTGCATAATCATTATCAAAAATCATCTATGCAAAAATCATTTTCTTCATTTTCACTGGTTCTTATTCAAGCAGGATGCTTTTGCCTTTGTCAATTCTAGCAGTATCTTCTTCTGGACTAGCAATACCTTCTTTTTCACTAACAGTTTCTACTACCTTCTTTGTACTAGTAGCAGTGTCTGTGACATACTCCTGAACTTCAACCACTTCTGTTGGAGCTTCAAGATCAACTTCTTCATCAAGATCCACTTCTTCAGTTACTTGTACATCATCTCCCACGTCTTGATCTTGATCCCCAGCACTCTTAAAGCTCAATGTCCTCCCCTAAGTTTTAGCATCTGTTTTCCTCCCCTGTTTATAAAATTCTCCAATATCTTCTAGATAATCTAAACTGGTAGAATCCACAATATTTGCCTTCCTGGGAGCTTGCAATGCTTTAACTTTGAGCTTTAACCTTTTTAAATTCTTGACTAGGGTATAGTAGACTGTTGCATAAAGTTTCTTTCTAGCTTTCAAGTCCTGCTCCAAAACCTCCACCTTGGCTGTCAATTGGGTAAATAAATTCGTCAATTTGTTTAGTGATTGGCTGCCCTCAGCACTTCCAGATGTGTTACCTTCTGTGAGAGGTGCGTCATGAGGCATAAACTCAGTATTCTCCCTAGTTGGACTAGGAGGAACACTAAAGCCACCCATAGTATCTAATTGGCTTGGGTTTTCATTTGTTGTATCCAGTCTGTTAGGACTAGAAACATCTGATGTTGCCATGGTTGGGGTCTTATTGATGTTACCACTGCCCTGTGCTGCATCTCAGCTAGACACAGTAGTGTTAGCGCCTTCCACTCTACCAGAGGCAGTCTCGTTAACTCTAGGGGTCTGAGTAAGAATACTAGGATGAGAGGCCATAATACCCTGTGTATGTTTTCTCCTATATGTGTGTGTTACAAGTGGTGTATAAGTGATATCTTGAACAACAATGGGTGTGTGTTGGGACTCAGCTGGGATTGTTGATCCGTCACCCTGTACCTGCACAATCATATTAGGAAACAAAGGAACTACCACCCCATTGAACAACCTTGATGCCATAGACATATTTGTAAAAAAATTTTGTTGCAAACAAGGTGTTGGAAAAATTTCTTCATGGGTGAGTAGCTTAATTTTCAACAAAATAATTTCAATAAATCTTGGGTACATAAAAATTTTTGTTTTGGAATCCACATTCTTCACCATATTTTCAAAAATGAGTTTAGAAAAATTGTAAGTCCTGCCAGTAGATAAACATATGAGAGCAATAGCAATATTGCTACTGAATTGCTCCCAACATGTTTTCTTAGGACTAATACAATGAAGAAGTAAATATATTAAAAACCTCCATTGTGGGGAGAAACAACCTTTTTGAAAAGTCAGTTTTTGATTTGCTGTATCATATCCCATTCTGGATAGGTGTTGAAAATTTTAGTATTTGGCAAGTCAAAAATTCCTTCCTCATCCTCCAATCGGAGATGTCTCCTCATAGAAGATTCAGAAATCGTAATTTTCTTACCATCTACCTTTGCTTTTAACTATTTGTCTCCCTGTTCCAATGTTTTGACAGTAGCTGTCTGCCAAAACTTTTGAATATGGAAGACATAGATAGTGGGGTTTGTGATAAGTGCATATCTTATGTATGATTGGTTTAGAAAATCCACTATCTGATGAAATTCTTCACTACCTTCAGGCTATTCCAAGAACGCAACCTGATTGTGAGATTTAATGAACTCCAAATTATCCATGACAAAATATTTGTTAGACTACTGGGATTTGATCGATTTAGGTTTAATTAGTAGTTGGTACTGGCAATTAAGGTTTTATTAGGGTTTGAGAATTTTGCGTATGTGATAATCTTTCTTAAAATAAAATCAAATAAAGATATGTAAAGTGAATAATTATCACAAGTAACAACCCTATAAATATATCTAGACAGATAAAAAAATCCTCAACGGCTAGTAAAAACGGTTTTAACCATACAGTACCAACGGCTATTCAGCAATACAAAAATTTTACATTTGCAGTACAAACTTTATACTAGCAGTACAAACTTTTTGACAAAAATTTATCTGACAGTACAAACTGGTTATTTTTGAAAAACATACTGTCCACCACATTTTGAGTAAAATAAGTGTAAATAGAGAACACTTATCATAGTTTTTAGAAAATACCAGCTATCAACGGATTTGAGATGTCTTTACCAATTGCCATTTGCTTTGGACTAGTTAACTCTTCACTGTGAAGTATGGTGAGTTAAAAACCATATAGTTTTTGGTAAACTATCAACCATGAATGGATTTGAGAAGTCTTTACCAAGAGCCGTTTGCTTTTGGACTAGCCAGTTCTTCATGATACATGGTGAACTGATTACCATTACTCACTCCTTTGCACAACTCCACTCCAAAGGAAAACATGTTTGTATTGTCATCATCAAATAGGGTATTTACTTTCTTAACCTGCAAATGTTAGTAGACACCAAGAAAAATGCAATCCAAGATGTTCACACATATGACCTTATCAAGTTATAAAAGCAGTACCAATGATTTTTAAACTGACAATACAAACTGCTTCTATGAGAAAATTAAGTGTAGCAGTAGAAACAGACATTTCACTTCAATAACAGCACAAATCCTTTACAAAGCTGTACAAAAACACAAAGAGATAAGAATTTTGTTTAGAGATTCATCATACCAATACTTGCAATTAAAAACTGCAATCTACCCACATCAAAGTCTTTCGTGAGCAAATCTGCAACATTGTTATTAGTATGAATTTTGACAATTTGAATAAGTTTATTTTCATAATAATCTCTTATAAAATGGTGTCTTATCTCAATATGTTTTGTTTTTGAGTGAAAAATAGGATTTTTAATTACGCACATTGTACTGCTATTGTCAATATAAAGCTTGGTGTTCATAAATTGTACCCGTAGTCCAGTAACTGATTTAGTATCCATAGCACTTGACCACAGCAACTTGAAGCAGCTATGTACTCTGCTTCAGTAGTAGAATTTGCCACCACTATTTGTTTCTTAGACTGCCATGAAATCAACCTATGTCCAAGATACTGACATCCTCCAATTGTTGATTTCATGTCAGAAGATGCTCCAGCATAATCACTATATGAGTAGGCCACCAGATCAAAGGGTGAATCTTTAGGATACCAAAGGCCCAACCTAGTTTGACTCTTAAGTATCTAAAAATTCTATTGACAGCATTCAAGTGAGACATCTTAGGAGACACTTGAAATCTGGCACAGGCACATACAGCAAACATAATATCTGGCCTTGAAGCTGTTAGATACATCAAAGATCCAATCATGGATCTGTAGAGATGTATATCAACCTCTTCACCATCTTCATCTTTAAACAGAGGCTTGTTTAAATCCATAGTTGTCTTAGCAGGCTTCACATCAGTAAACCCAAACTTCTTCAAGATATTGGTCACATATCTCTCCTGGCTGATGAAAATGCCTTCATGCTTCTGCTTGACTTGAAGACCTAAGAAGAATGTTAGTTCACCCATTGAACTCATTTGGATCCTGCTATGCATTACCTTCTCAAACTCATCACATAACACCTTATTTGTTGAACCAAAAATGATATCATCAACATATACTTGAACCAGTAAGATATCACTTTTAGTCCTTTTTATGAACAATGTTTTGTCAATTGTGCCTCTAACAAAAACCATTGGTCAAAAAATATTTGGATAAGGTGTCATATCAAGCTCTAGGAGCTTGATACAAGCCATACAGTGCTTTCTCCACCTTGTAAACTCTATCAGGAAAGTCGTGATCTTCAAAACCAAGTGGTTGGGAGACATATACTTCCTCCTTAATTGTCCCATATAGGAAAGCACTTTTCACGTCCATTTGATACACTGTGAAGTTCTTGTATAAATCATAAGCCAAGAACAGTCTGATAGCCTCTATTCTTGCCACTGGTGCGAACACTTCATCATAATCTATGCCTTCTTCTTGAGTGTATCCCTGAGCTACTATCCTTGCCTTGTTTCTGACCACTATGCCTCTTTCATCCCTTTTGCATCTGAAAACCCATTTTGTCCCAATTGCCTTCTTCCCACTAGGCAAATCCACCAAGGTCCAAAATTCTTGAAGCTTAAATTGCAGCAACTCCTATTGCATAGCATGTACCCAGTTTGAATCTTGTAATGCTTTATAAGCATTCTTGGGTTCCATTTGTGACATAAAACAAGCAAACATGCAATTCTGAAGATCTTTGTGGCTATTTTTCCAATGAAGGGTTTGAGCAAATAACCCTTGATTCCTCAATCCTTTAACCTTGCTCCTTGTTTGAACAGGAGACTGAGAATCTCCTAGGATTTGATCTTTTGGATGATCTTTATGAATTCTTGTGGTGTGAATAGGACTGGTAGAATAAGAAGACTCCATATTATGCAGATCAACCTCTGCACTAAAACCATCCAAAACTTCATCATTAGTGTCTTCATAAATATGCTCCAAACCAAGCATATTATGATCATCAAGATAGTCATCATCAGCATAGGACTTCCCATCTTTATCAACTGTGGTAAACATGGGATATGGAGAACTGCTAGGCTTAGCAGTAGAAACTGCTGGCCTAGGGATAGGCGTGTTAGTAGTAACTGGTAAACTAATGACAAACGTATTAGTAGGAACTGGTGGGCTACTGCCAGTTTCTCTTCCTCCCTTAGCAGAATTTGTTGATCCACTATTCTGGTCTTCATCATCAATTTGTGGTCCTTCAGTAACCACTCTCGCACATCAAAAGGTTTAGCCCCTCCTTATGCATCACCTTTTGCCACACTTTCCAAAGGATCATCTTCTGAGATCTTTTTCTTCAACGCTTTGGGCATGAGAATTTTATCCAGCTTCCACTTTTCTATCAACACAAATTCATCTACAGATCCATCCTTCTTAGCTTGTGTACCTGCATTAGAATTAACTTTTGTACCTATAGACTGATTAGTTTTACCTGTAGACACTGGCTTATAATTCATACTTCTGGTTAGAGAATCAATATCAAATAACTAGTCAGGTCCACTTCCTTTAATGTTAGGTGTGCTCTCACTATACTTAACATGAAAGTTCTCTTCCACATGCCTAGTTCTACTGTTGAACACCCTAAAAGCCTTGATATTAGTGGAATACCCAACAAAGAACCCTTTGTCTGCCTTCTCATCAAATTTTCCTAGGTGGTCTATGGTATTCAAGATTGTAACAAGACACCCAAATGGTTTTAAAAAGTCTATCAAGGGCTTTCTACCATGCAACAGTTCATAAGGGGTCTTGTTATAAGGCTTAACTACTTTACTCCTATTTTGCACAAAACAAGTAGTACTCACTGCTTCAGCCCAAAAAGTAGTAGGTAATTTGGATTCAGACAACATCGTCCTATCAGCCTCAATTAATGTCCTATTCCTCCTCTCAGCCACAACATTATGTCAAGGAGCCTTAGCTACACTAAACTGTCTTAAAATACCTTTTTCCACACATAACTGATTCATCACACTATTCTTAAATTTAGTTCCATTGTCACATCTGATTAACTTTACTTTGTGATTTACTAAGTTTTCTAATCTTACTATAAATGCATTAAGGATTTATGATGTTTCATCCTTAGTTCCTAGAAAGAAAACCCAACTGAACCTAGTGTAATCATCAGTGACAACTAAGCAATACATCTTCTTATTCAAACTTCTCATAAAAGTTGGCCCAAACAGATCCATATGCAACGTTTAGAGAGGCTCAAAAATAGTAATCACAAATTTGGACTTACAAGAAGCTCTGTGTTGTTTCCCCATCTGACATGCAACACATGTTTCAGGATTTTCAAAAGCTTTTGAGAGCAAACCTCTAACAAGGTTTTCCTTTACCAATTTATTTATTGTTTGAAATTAAGGTGACCAAGTCTCCTGTGCTAAAGCTTGGATTCATCAACAGTGGCTTTTGAAAATAGACAAGTTAAAGCTCTTTTGGGAACTATGTCCTTTATGTCAACAATGTATATGTTGTCTGTTCTAGGGATTCTAAGAAGCACAAATTTATCATCAAGCATCTTAAAAACAGGAGATAGGACAAGACATTAGTGTTGGTAAAAAGAACATAATTCTTTTTGTCACACATTTTTGAGAAACTAAAGAGGTTAAACTTAAGTCCATTTACAAGATACACTTTTTCAAAATCCAATTTTCCTGTTTTAGTTGTACCTCTGCCAATAATCTTCCCTCCTTTGGGGTCATTCCCAAATGCAACATATCCACCATCTATAGCTTCAAAATCTTCCAGATTGGACATGTCCCCAGTCATATGTCCAGAGCAACCACTGTCAAAAATAGCTTTGTCCTTTAGCTCCACATGTAAGTTGCCCTGCACATAAAAGAAGAGAATCAGTTTCTCTTGGGGACCCAAGCCATCACTGACTTAGGTCTACCTTGTGCATCAACATAGTCAAATCGTTTTAAATCCATTGATGCACTGTTGTATCTGGAAACATGATCTAAACCCTTTATTTTTGGTTTCCAGACCCAGCAAGCTGAGGCCTTTATAGCATAAAAATGATTGCCCATTACAGTATCAGTTGTCACTTTTGGCTCAGCAGTAGAAACTGCTTTTGCCATAGCAGTACAAACATCTGTACATTTATGAAAAGACCTTTGCTTATTTGGAAGAGCAATATTAGTGGATCTAGTAGCACCAGATCTCATCAATACTGTACTTGGAACCATTTTCTTGTTTTCATGAGGGTGAGTTTGTTTAGAAAACTTTTTGTGATTCACCCTGCTGTTATGGTTCCTTGCAGTTTTCTTGTAGTAAAAACACTTTTCCTTTAAATGCTCAAAACTACCATAATTATAACAAGCCTTATTAACCAATTTCCAATCACTACCTAATTTTTGTGTTATTAGGTTGTTTCAGTTTCTTTGGTTACCTCTTGGCATGTTATTGTGCCTTCTAGGCATCTATCTAGGTTTCTTATTATATTCAACTATCTTCCTAGAGATGCTTGCACCTAACACAGGTTTCACAAACCTAAAATGTTTAACAGTTTTAGGTTTTTCTTCCTTAACATGCTTAGGTGTTGACTTACCCTTTTCCTCGTCACTATCTGATGTCCAATCTTCAATAGTTGGGGCATCAGATGACTGCTTTTCTACCTTAGGTGTCTCATGACTGATTTCACTAGACTCTCCTACATTTGTGCTTCCTACTTTTCCTATGAAGGAGATTTCTTTCTTAGGGAGGGCATAAGCACTTAAAAGTGTAGGACCTACTTCATTATATCCTAAGCCATTACCTTTTCTCATTAAATGACTCTCAATTGACTTATTCACAAGATCAGATGCATATTGTAGTTTATCAAATGTAACTATGTGTTTCTCTTTTTCAGCTAGACCTGCATCTTTCTCTTTTGAAGCTTCTTCTAGTTTTTTATTGAGAACATTTATTTCACAATATTTCTTAAAAATATGACCTTCTAAAATTGCTATTTTATATACATACTCTAGCTCATTTTGTTTCAAATATTCAAGTTTTTTTTTCAACTGATTTTAGACCAACTTTATAACCTAAGTTATCTAATTTCGGTTTCTTAACTTCTTCCCTTAAACTCTCATTCCTAGACTTAAGCTCTTCTAAAGTATCTAAGCAAGATTTATATGAACAACCAGAATCATTAGATACCTCAGAATCAGAACCAGATGATGAAGAAGCATAGGCCATTAGAGCAAAATTGGGTCCATCTTCAGTCTGATCACTCATATCATACTTCTTAGGCACCAAAGCTGTAGTGGTCTGTGTATCTTCAATAGCAATCCTTCTTGGAGTGTTACAATTCTTCTTAGGAGCCCTACATTCTCTGGCAAAGTGGCCTTTTCTCTGACAGTTGTAGCACTCAATCTTTGATTTGTCAAACCCTGCATTGCTCTGTGCTTTAAACTTAAGCTCCCTTCCAATCTTCTTCAAGAATCTTCTTGCCCTCATAGTCAACATAGCCATCTGCCACTTAATGTCAATTTCTTCTAGATCATCAGGATCAATTTGTTCCAAATCCTGATTTACTACATGTGTACTGGTAGTAAGATTAGCCAAGAAAGCACAAATTGCAGCATCACTTATCTTATCACTATTAGTAGAAACTTTTGTGCTAGCAGTAGAAATTCCATAACCAGAAGAAAGAGTTTCCTCATGACTGCCTGACCCTTTTAAGGACACAAAAGCTAGGTTTTGTGTGCTAGAGGTTGAACTGGATGTTCCCTTAACTTCATATTCATACACTTTAAGATTATTGTATAAATCATCCAAGGTCATTTTATCAAGATCAGCCTTGTTCCTCCAAACCACAGTATGCATGCTCCATTCTGGTGCTAGACTTCTGAGGAACCTGAGATTGATGTCTTCTTGAGAAATTGCAGCTTTCATCAGTGCAAGTTGGCTTACAAGTTTCTACAATCTGTCACGAGTCTGATCAATACATTCAGAACTCAAAGCAGTAAAGTTTTCAAACTGATGCTTCAAAAGATTCTTCATGGACTTCTTTGTTGCATCATTCCCACCAAACCTGAGTTCAATAGCATCCCACAAAGATTTGGCATCTTCAATTTCACCAAAGCTAAATTGATACTCATTAGGTAACCCCATCAGAAGGATACTATGAGTCTTGATCTCCAGTCTTCTCTGAGCTTTATCTTCATTAGTCTTGATGGGTACATCCTTCTGATGCAGGTTTTACTGACCAGGTTTTAATATTTATAATGTCTCGTTATACCTATGGTCTACCCTAATGCACTAACAGGCAGTGTACCCAGTCGTGTGTAGTGTAGTATTCGGTAAAACCGAGGTCATCCCAAGAGCTATGTGTGTTGGATTAATACTAAGTCTAGGTCTCATAGATTTTAATATGATTTTGATAATGAATTAACTAATTAAAGCAAATAAATCGGATAAAAGCAAATAAAGGCGAAGGTTGAGATCAATAAAGGAGAGTGGTACTAACCTAGTTACTCATCCTAGCTAGTAATATCTACGTCTAATTACTTCCAATTACTTCAGGTGGGGTCAAAGTCGAGAGGACAACATTTAGTCAATTCGCCCTAACCTATCAGCAAAGATGCCACCACTGGAGAAGTCAGATGTCCCTTCATAAGTCCAGTTGTTCCTGGTCCCCTAAGTCTAGTCATTAAGTTCTGCTACATGCTAGACTTATAATAGTGATTGCCCGGATGTTAGCAACTTAAACACTCACCCCCTAATTCTTAAATTCATCCAAACGGTAGGTGATCAGTTGGTCAAATTGCACAAGTAGAAAGGGTCGTCAGTTGGTCATGTCTTACCCTTCCCGTATCAGTCTACTCACTTAGGGTCAGTTGGTCATATATCCTAAGCAACTAGCCTCTACCGCCATTCAAAACTACCGAAACAATGGTAGCTACCAATAAACTATGCATGCATACACTTAGAAATAATTATACGGAAGTAATGTAAACGTAAACAAAACAATTAAGAAATCATAACTAGGCCAGCACCTAGAGGTGCTTAGCCGCTCATATTAACCATACAAATCTATTCAATGTTAAATGTTACGAAATACATGAATCGAAAGTAAAGAAAAGATAAAAAGCTAATGCTTATCGTAGGGGAGTGATTTCTCCCTTGGAGATAGCTCTGTATGCTCCTCTGGATCTGCCTTTAGCTTCTTCCCACGTACTCTGATTGTTGTGTGTGAAATGGGATGCTTTGAAATGCTGGAAATCGTGGGGTATTTATAGGCCAGATCATGGTTACGGCGTAACTAATAGTTACGTCGTAATCATCTAATTCACATAAATTGCACTAGATATGCTGGTTACGGCGTAACCTTAGAAGGGGTTACGCCGTATTCTTCAATAAATCATGGTTACGCCGTAGTTTATGCACGAGTTACAGCGTAATTTACAGCGACGCGGAACCTCATTTGACCCAATATAGTTACGTCGTAATCTTTTGGGAGAGTTACGCCGTAATCTTCTGATTAGTTGGCTTTCTGAGTCTCGCTTTAGTTACGGCGTAATTGAGAGAATGAGTTACGCCGTAACTTCTTCAAACTGAGCATACTATGATAAAACTTCACTAAACATCTCCAAATCCGCGTCTCTTTAGCTCCAATGCTCGTAATTTACCTGAAAGTGGAATAAGATGGAAAAAAAGCGTAAATCCATATAAATGATATAATTTACAAGCATTATTTGGGGAAATTGACACTTAATATTTAGGATAATTTGATGTTATCACCTTCCCATCAGCACCCTTAGCAGGTAGAGAATCACCATTCAAGACAATTTCCCACATAGAGTAGTCCAGCATCTTGAGATACTACTGCATTCTTAACCTCCAAAGCTCATACTCTCCACTCTTCAGCATAGGTACCTTTGATGCAGTTACCATGTGTGTTGAATCAGCTTCCATGACTTCAATAGTTGTTTAAACACAAATTCTCTTTTATCACAGCTTCTAGATCATAAGCTCGGATACCACTAGTTGATCCCAGTTGAGCAATTGATCTAATTGATTGAGCTACATAAATCTAACACAAACCAAGTATAGCAAGTTGTCTTTGAATAAAACTTAAACACCATACAGAATTTAATGTTTAATCACAAAGAAAATACTTAACACAATTTGTTTTCTCACAAAACACTTCAATATATTAATACGAATACTCAAAAGTATTAGGGTTACAAAACCTTGAAGCGATCGACTCTAAAATAACTGTTACTCTAAATCTAACCTAGGACCTCCTTTTATAGGTGAAGGAGTCCCAATTGGTTTACAATAACTTTCTATACAAGATACATCTTATAGAATCTTTTCTATATTTATCTAACCGACTATACAATATCACATAAGCAATACTAACTATTTGTACTGGCAGTTTATACTACTAGTATATTCTTCTCGCAATCCAACAGTTAAGCCTAACAGTACTAGCACTTAACCTTAGCAGTACAAACTGTCTTGCTAAATTCCCAACACTCTGCTCATGTCTGTCGCAGTTACCAAGTCTTCTTTAGCCGACCTTACTGAAACTCCAAATACAAATGGCAAAAGACAACGGCAAGACAAAGTAAATTATTTGCCTGTGGAGATTCCATAAGGAAATACACATGGCAATAGAACAGGAGTGCTTGAACAAGGATTGAAACCATGATTTTTTTTCCCAACATATTGTGTGATAATAATAGGTTCACTGTTACACTCTGTTATCTAACAGTGTTTATGTCTGTTTCAGTTGGACCGTATTCCTTATCCAATATTTCTCAAAATACAAATAGACATACCAAAACACCATGATTTATCCAAGGTTTGATGCTTTCATAGTTTTCCACACCATGAATATAGGGATTATATGTTTAAGATATTCGCAAACATTCACCTATTTGCTGCAGTTACACTAAACTGTTTAGGTTAGACAAGCAGCCGTTCACATACCAACAACAACCAACAAAGATGACAGAGACAAGGTATAAACAATGATTATTAGATTTATTTTTTAAGTAGCTTCATGACCCGCCCGATGGGCGGATACGCTTCATAAAAAAAATTCAAATTTTTTTACGCGTAAAATAAATAATGAATAAGTCAAATACGTTGAGGGCAATAAATTTGAAATCATATATATATACTGCTCATGAATTATACATAAAAATAACAGGCATAAGTATCAAAATACATTAACTACATAAGGGTTATATGCGTAATAAGACTTCTTTGTAGACAACGTTTGTTGTGTAGTTAGCATATTCGTCATCTTTGTCACTACAAAGAATCTTCGGTCTTTTTTTCGTCTTCACCTTGAAACAACAACATATAGTTGTCCGTGTAAGAATACCAGCTTTTGTGCGCAACATAATATCGTTTTAAAAAATAGATGCATGTAAAATAAATAATGAATAACGGCAAATATGTTAAACAAATAATTGGAAACAAAAATTTTATAAACAATATTAATGTAATTTATTGATAACCATTGATATGATAAGATTACACATATTGTATGTATAGTAAGGGAAGGGATCCAGTAAGAAGAAAAACTAAAATAGGAAGAATAAGAAGAATTTCTAGCCACACATTTCAAATGGGAGGGAGAAATTTAAGGGGAGATGCATCTATTTTTCTAGGTGCATCTGAAATGAGTGGTTGTGGTTTCTTCTTATCATTCTTATTTTAATTTTTCTTCTTATTTGATCCTAACTCTGTATAGTAAAATACAAATGTATTTGACATGCTACTTGTATTACAATGAATTTACTCCAATGATCGGCCTTTAACATAGTGTCACCAAAGTTAAATTATTGGCCTTCAAACTTCAACGCTTGATACAAAAAAAGCTTCCTTATGTTGGTGATTAATAGCTAGTCTACTCCAAAAGGATGCACCTTAAGACCTTCGTAAGGATTTTTGGTCATAGCCTTTCTTAGCTAACTTGGTCGCGTAGGGAGTATGGAAGCCAAAGTCGATGATCATTATCAATTGCATATACAATTAAGACATACCAGTTACACTTACGCAATTGTATGTTGCCTGTAAGGGGCCGAGGCAAGGTACCAAAACAAACCGTTTGCAGAAGCTAACAACAAAATGCAAACCGATCAACCACGTAAATGAAGTATTGCCTTAATATTAAAAGTAGCATTGTGTTCATTTGACAGCAATCTATATGTACCAACCTTCAAGTTATGCAATCAATATAATAAGACATATTTCCCGTTATAGTATGTTAGAAGTTGATCATGATTATGAGGTGTATTTCCCCACGAAATTAAAAGCCAATCTCATGTGTCATTTTAGCCTCAGTAATTGTACTTAACGCGTTTACTACAAAACTCTTTTTTCTAACGTAAAAGCCAATCTCATGTGTCATTTTAGTCTCAGTAATTGTACGTAACGCATTTACAACAAAACTCTTTTTTCTAACATGTGGTGATTAAATATTGTATATAATTCAATGTCATAAGTGTTAACATACTTATATGGTTTGCACAATAAGTTTTGGATATGTTTCGCAAATGAGTATTGACCATTTTCAAAGTAAAGTAATAAGGTTGTTTTATTATAATTAGGAAATAAAAATGGTTATTACATGCTCTCGTCAATTACTAGATGTGTTACTTCGAAGTTGAGGTATGTGATTTTATATGATGAAAGTGATATTCACAAGTATATAAGGAAATTTGTAAATTTTAATGAGCTATCGGGGTTGGGTACTAGTTCGTCGGCAAAACGATTTTTGGAAAATTTTATGTTTCGGCCAAAACAGGCCCTACTGCCCAGCCCACCTCGTGCATTTTCAGGCCGAGATCTCTCATGATACACGTAAAATATCATTCCGGACAACTTTCGTGATTTAAAATTTTGATGGTTCAGACTATAAAGTGGTTAAAATTGTGTTTTCTCATTTCTGGACAGCTTATTGACAGATTGTACAGTTTCCGGCTAGATTTTCAATTTGTTGTATCTTTTGACTCGTTAACCCGTTTTGAGTGATTCAAATTACTATGGTTTTGTTCAATATTCCTTTTTAACTTTATGACATTACTTATGGTCATGGATTCATGGTTTTGTCCATTTACATAGCATAATATATTTGATTCTTAACTAGTTTTCAGAGTAATACTTTCACATAAAATCGTAGAAAGTCTTTTTACTTGTTTTAGCATATGTACAAATCATGATAAATATAATTAAGAATATATAGCATGTATAAACATATTTAGCACATAAAAAGCATAAAATCATAGAATGGTGGTGGTGATTATGTGCTTACAACTTTTAGCCTAACAAAAAGGAAATCAAGATTCAACAACTAGAAAAAGGACTTAGAGCTCTTCTCTCTTGGATTCCTTCACTAATTTTGTATGATCAAGGTTGTGCTACGTCTTGTGAAAGTCTTGGATCTCTTGTGTAGCTTGAATTTCACTAAAGGAATGAAGAAACTTTTAACTAGGATTAAGTAAAGCTTTACAAGAGCTTTATAATTGATGTAGAACCTGTAGCTTGATAATCAAAGATGAATCTCTCTTGAAATATTATTATGTTTAGATTTTTATGATAGAAAAGGAATAGAATAATTCTTGGTTTTATACCATGTTGAGCAGGTTAATTTTCCAAAGATATTTTGCATTTCATAGCTAAAACTTGTACACATGATGCATAATAATTCCATGGCTCATCACTAAGACACTAAAGCTTGGTGAAACCCTCAATGTGTTGTCCACTATGCTAAGCATTGATGACTATATGGTTTTTGACATTATCCTGTTTTTACAGAGGTAATTTTGTCCCGGTAATCGCTAACGGTAAGTATTTAAATCACGAAACTTAAAACCGGGTATCTTAAAAAAATAAAACTTCTAAGAAATTTTAAAAATTATCATTATACACTATGAAAGTATATTAGGTGAGTGATAAGTTTCACGGAGCGTGAAAACGCCGTTAAAACTGAAAAACATAGGTTGAGAAAGCGTAAAACGTTCGAAGTTTACGCGAAAATGGAAAAAGTGAAATGTCACTTTTCCAATATGATTATTATAAACCTAAAAGTAATATAATATGTAGACGGGGCCTAGTATAGTGTCGGTTGGTGTTAAATGGTCGTTAAGTCTAAAACCGAAAATGTTAAAAATCAAGGGATGATTTTATGGTCAAAAGGGGAGGAAAATAAGTTCGACTTAAGTTTGCGTATAAGTAACAATGCTTAAAACGCGAGTTTAAACTTGTAAAACACATGGTCTATTTGGTAACGTTTGAAATTAAATTTTAAAATTCCTTATAATGATCATAAGTGAACTAAAAATTCATCTAATGTGATAAAAATGTTCATGGTCGGTTTTCGTTACGCGCGAGATAACCTAACGATTATATTAAAAGTTCAAAATTGTACCCGATTTGGGATAAAATGTTTTTGTTTTGAATAAATATTAACGTGAAATTTTGGAGTTGTTACACATTAAGTGTTTGGTGCTTGTTTATTTATGTTTAAGTTGTCAAACATTGGGTCATGTATTTGTAGTAAACAATGTGTTGGTAAGGGTAATTTCAGTTAACATTGTGGATTGGTATTTGTGCTTTTAGTAAACTATGGAGTAACATTAAGTGTTTGGTGTTTGTTTATTTATGTTTAAGTAGTCAAACATTGGTCATGTACTTGTAGTAAACAATGTGGTGGTAGGGGTAGTTTCAGTTAACAATGTGGATTGGTATTTGTGCTTTCAGTAAACTATGCTGGTAGGAGTAACATTATATTGGATTGTGTGACATTATGTCCACAAATTTTCTTTGAATGCCAGTAATGAATCCAAGGTTATTGTGGTCCTATCTGTCTCTTTATTTTGTGCCTTTAGATCAATAATACATTTGTGACTGTATATTGTGCCTTTAGCAAATAATGCATTTGTGACTATATATTGTGCTTTTTACATCAATAATGTATTTTTAGCGATAATGCAATTGCAGCAATAGGCATTTGCATCAAAAATGTATTTGCAGTCAGTATATCACATTATTGAACAAAACCATATCCAAATCATAAGCAAATCCACATAACAATCATTTCATTTCGTAACAGTCATTACAACAAAAACACATTACAATCAATACATCACATTATTGAAATGAACATAATAGCAATAACCACACACATAACAGATGCAATTTTCCTATAAAAAAACCAAACTAGACTTGCTTTCTTTCAACTCCAATTGCAACATCAACAATTCCTTCTCCATAGTCGAATTTTGTAAGTCAATCTCCCTTTCCAAATCTCTTATTTTTCCATTCAGTGAGTACTTGTCTTCTTTCAAACCTTTTTCCTTTTGAATCAGCTTGAGCACCTTTTGTTTGTAATAGTCATTTGGTAACTCAGGATCTAGCCAATAAAATGTCCCACATTTTGAACCCTAAATAGTACAAAGAACACACATTACTAATATCAACAGTTATTACTTTGAGTTTAAAAAATGTCCAAATAAGTTACATTATAATACTCAACGCATCCAAGAAAACACCTTAATGGATAATCGATTGTTCGTGAAATCTGTTTAATTACTGGTTCTTCATGTTCGCAATGGGTTGGTGGTGGTGGGCGACAATTACAATTCAAGGAGGATGAAGACATTATCAATGGGTTAGGGTTAGGGAACAATTTGGGGAAGAACAAGTTTGGTGGTCAAGTAATTTTATATATATATATATATATATATATATATATATATATATATATATATATATATATATATATATATATATATATATATATATATATATATATATATATATATATATATATATATATATATAGAGTTAGGATCAAATAAGAAGTAAAATTAAAATAAGAATGATAAGAAGAAACCACAACCACTCATTTCAGATGCACCTACAAAAATAGATGCATCTCCCCTTAAATTTCTCCCTCCTATTTGAAATGTGTGGCTAGAAATTCTTCTTATTCTTCTTATTTTAGTTTTTCTTCTTATATTTATAATAGTGAAAATCCAATGTGTCAGCTTATGTGGCAAAAACAAATCTTGGTAGCAAGTTAAACAAGTTTGGTGGGGGTAGATTAGTACAAAACTTGAAAGTTCGTAATATTAAGTGGAACGAAAAATAGTACGCGTACTAGATCGGTATATTTGAAAAAGTATGTTGCTATTGTACGGTCAAAACCCTTTAATTTAGGGTCCATGAGTTGTGAATTGGGGATATTGAGAAAATGAAGTTTTGAGTTAAATTAATGTGTTATTAAGATAAGAGGATGAAGTCCCTATGATAATTTGTGATGAATTAATGATTTTACCTAATTTGAAAATTTGGGGATTTCCTAAAATCATGTATGACGATCATATGTATATAGAGGAATATTTGGAATATGGAAAAATATTCATATGATCAAAATTGATGATCATGAGTTTGAATAGTAATGGGTGTTTGGTATAGGGAGGGGTAGTAGATACCTATATTATATGTTGAATAATATGCTATATATGAGTTGATTGTCATATAGGATTCAAGTCATAAGGTTTGACCTTATGAAGTAGATTAGTTGCGGATTTGAGGTAAGTAATTTGGTCTTAACTTGTTTTACCATGCTTTGTCATAATGTTGAGTTATGGTAATAACGCTCACGATAACTAGTTAGTTGGTAAAACTAGCTAAAACTATATTATGATGTTAGTTAGTTGGTAAAACTAGCTAAAAGTATGTTATGATGTTAGTTGACAAAACTAGCTAAAAGTGTGTTATGATGTTAATTAGCTGGTGAAACTAACTAAAGATATGTTATAATGATAATTAGTTAGTTGATGAAACTAGCTAAAGGTATGCTATGATAATAATTAGTTAGTTGGTGAAACTAGCTAAATGTATGTTATTATCCATGGATTTTGGATTATGCGTTGGTGATATAGTTAAGCCAATTACTTACTAATCGTTTAGCTTACTTTTTAGTTGTTGATGTTTGTAGGTGCAAGCGGTGTAGATAAAGGTAAAGACAAGGCATGAAGTAGAAAAAGAAATATGTAGAGCTTTTATTAAGTAACTGAAGCTCGAACTCGACTCGAGCTCATTTGAGTCGAGCTTTATCGAACCTTAAGCCCGAGCTCGAGCTCGAGCCCAAAAAATAAGCTCAAAATCTTTATCTAGTCAAGCTCGAGCTTATATAACTCGAGTTATTGTCGAGCTTTTTATATATAATATGTATAGTTTAAGGGTTTACATGTGAATGCGCTATGTATAAAAAATTATTTATGAATGTATCGAGCTTTTCTATTCAAGCTCGAGCCGAATTCAAATTTTATCTTATATTTAAACTCTGGTTGATTGAAAAACACACATCAAAACAATTAAATCGACCTTTTCAAGCCGAGCTCGAGCCGAAATCTAACTTTATATACTCGAGCTTGAAACGAACATAATATTGTCGAGTCGAGCCGCGTCCTGCCAAAGTTCGACTCAGTTCGACTCGTTTACACCCCTAGTCCCATGTGCCTAAGATTTTAGTCATTCCACTCTCCTTCATCATCATCCTCCAATTCTTATTATCTTTAATAATCTTTTTTAAAACAAACTCATAGAAACTCATGTTCACTCAAACAAATTCATTTAATCCAAAATTAAACTTCTCATTCATGTTACATGGTAACAAAATATGCATATGATAATTTTAGCAAGCAATTGACACCATTCACACCCATATGTTGATTTAAGTTTATAAGTTTAAATTAACAAAAAAAGTTTATGAGGTGAAATGCCTAAACTGCCCTCACATGCTCGGCACATAAAATTGACACATCCTAACACCAAAGGGTGTTTGTTTAAGCTTATTTGTAGGCTTATGTGATTTTTGCTTATATCGACATAGTTGATGACATTGGTTAAATATAGGTTTAATTTAAACGATTTTATCAGAATGGCCTAAATTTAAGAGAATTTATTTACCTCCTTCTGTATGGATGATAATGCACCTTCAACTATTGAGTTATTATCCTGTAACATCAACTGCAATAAATACGCTAATTAGTAAAGTATAACTAATAATCTCATAAACCTACAAATAAGATTAATCAAAATCCCCTCAAAATGCAAAAACCCACTTTGAAAATGTTTGCTCCAAACTCTACCCATGACGTTTGTGTTGTTATTCTTATTTTTCCTTTTTTTAGTTGCCAACGATTTTATCACAATGGCCTAAATTTAAGAGAATTCGGTTACCTTCTCCTGTATGGATGATGATGATGTACCTTCAGCTATTGAGTTTTTAGCCCGTAACATCAACTGCAATAAATACGCTAGTTAGTAAAGTATAACTAATAATCTCATAAACCTACAAATAAGATTAATCAAAATCCCCTCAAAACACTACTACACGGCAGCGACGGACATTTCTATCGGAAATCCGTCGGTAACAGTGGTTTCCGACGGATCGGTGACAAAAATAGTGCGTCGCATTATCTATGGTTGGTAATTGGTATCTGCCGGAATTCCATCGGAAACAGCGAGGAAAGCCATTTGTCGGAATTCTCTTGGGGTTGTGTTCGTCGGAAGTCAGTCGGAAACTTTCTGTTGGAAATTCGTCGGTAAAAGTTCCATCACAAATCACTTGGAAAAGTAAAGGGTCACAATTCTGTTGGAATAGTTGTCGGAATAACTGGACATAATAAAGCTTAAATTTATGTAATCCTGCATTTAAATAGCTTAAATGAAACCATAAAATTTAAATGATAATTTATAATTAAACATAGAACCATTGAAATGATAATCATATATCACGAAATGTCACCAGTCACATAGGAAAAGTTTCAAAATCCAACAAAAGCATTCAAAAACATAAAAGATAGAAATTAGAGTATAAATTCCAAATATTCATATTGATGTGACAATATCCGACTAATTTGGGGGGCCTGGATTGTTAAACTTCCTTAGCATTGAGTTAATATCGTTCATCTTTTGTTGCCACTCTCTCTCTCGAGCTTCTTCACGAGCATTTGCCTCTAATTCCCGTTGATGCATGTGTTCCTGCACTTGACGTTCTACCAGTCGTTGTAACTGCACTTGCATCTCAATTTCTCTTGATCTCATTTGCGTGTTATCCTCTTGCAGTTTTCTTACGGTCTCTTCCAAAATTCGCACCTACATCGTATGAAGTTCCATTAAATCAAAAGTTAGCAATACAGATTATCCTTGAAAAAAGGAGGTAAGATGCCCGAAATAGAATGCCAATCTGGTTGTTAGGCAGATCAATGTTCATCAAGGATGAAATATTGAAAAAAGGAGGTAAGACGCCCGAAAGGTTATTAGATGCAAACCCAAAAAACCACAGATTCGACAAGTGGCCTAAAGTATCCGGAATGCTTCCCTGGAAATTATTTCCTAACCCGGAAATAAATTGAAGAGAAGTAAAGTTTCCAATAAACTTGGGTATCTCTCCTGTTAGATTATTGGAGTGGAGGTTTATAAATAAAAGTTTATTCAATGCTTCAAACTCATTGGGAATAACACCTATGAATTCGTTTCCACTCAGATCAAGTTCTAAAAGATTTAGACAGTGAGACATATTTGAAGTAATTCCACCTGATAAAGAATTATTCGAAATTCCTAGCCTTCTTAATCGTGATAACTTTCCAACTTCATGTGGGACACTGCCGGTGAAACTATTGTTGTGAAGGAGAAGCTCTCTAAGAAACGATAGATTACCAACTGCAGGGGATACTGAACCAGAAAATCCACCAGACCATAAATTAAGAGTGACTACTCTTTTGTGCCTTAGACCACATATGACACCAGTCCAGTTACAGAAATGGGTCGAGTCATTCCATGTAGGCATGATTTGATATGGGTGGGATATTATATGTGCCTTGAGTGAGAGCAAGGCCAAGTGATCTGTCTCATCTCCATCATCGGCAGAAACAGATATCCAGTTCCTAAACCATTGACAACACAAACTAATCTGTTGTTCACCAGTCTTGATCAGCAGAGATAAGTTATTATATCTATGTTTGGCAAAACTAGTGTAGCTGCAAGCAGTAGCTAGCTATTTGCTTTATAAAAGCTAAAATTACGCCACCAAATGGCCTAATGGTAAGGCAACTAACATCCGCATATGCAAGGGTGGCCGGGGAAAGGGTCGGAAACGGTCACGGGGATACCTCACGTACATCCGAGTCAAAGACTCCCCCTCCCCAGGCAGCCTAAACCTCATCTGTTTATAATGAAGGAAAAGCTAAAAGTTCTTTCCCAAACAGCCATCATATTCTAAACTCTCCCGAACACTCCAACAATCCAAACACAGCCTTAATATACTATCATGAGCATAAACAAATTATAAAAAAATCATAACATTACAGTATTAAACTTCATCCAATATTCATAACAACGATACAATAAGAACCCTAAACATTCATAAATCCAAACACAGCCTTAATATACTATTATGAGCAAAGTTAATCAAGTAAGCAGTATGTGAACCCAATTACGGTCAGGTTTGTAACTGCTATCACAAATGTGCTTTACTCAATTTGCCACCATCGAGATAGTGAACATGTACTTTAGATAGTATATATCTTGTGTCATTTAACACTTGTTTAATTATTTTAATAAATGGGATTGGGATATGAATGTATCAATTTTAGATAGTATATATCTTGTGTCATTTAACACTTGTTTAATTATTTTTTTGTGTATTTGTAATTCGGAACAAAATTATATCAACATGTAATGGTGGAGCTATAAATTTGGGTCAGAGAAGGCGAGAAAATTAATACATACACGAGCCAGCATTAACAAACATAGAAAAAGCAATTAAGAAATTAAAATAGCAATAGAAAAAAGAGCTTATGATAAGTAGAGAACATCACGTGCTGTATTCATAATCAATGTTTTAAAATCCGGTTTTCTATTTGACCCGGTCGAGTCAACGATTCACCAGTTTCTAGTAGTGAAATGCAAAAACCCACTTTTGAAAATGTTTGCTCCAAACTCTACCCATGACGTTTGTGTTGTTATTCTTATTTTTCCTTTTTTTAGTTGCCAAAGAGTTTATCACAATGGCCTAAATTTAAGAGAATTTAGTTACCTTTTCCTGCATGGATGATGATGATGTACCTTCAGCTATTGAGTTTTTAGCCTGTAACATCAATTGCAATAAACACGCTAATAAGTAAAGTATAACTAATAAATAAATACAGCGTATATGGGGTACATATTATGAAGAGAAAGAAAGGCCTTACATGATTTTCTGGTTTCAATTGAAGTTCCAAAGCTTTCTCGAGTCTTGGGACAAGGTCATTTATATTTGGGCGTCGCGATCGTTCATTGTCCAAACACTCATACGCTATTTCCGCAAACATGTTGAATGAATGTAAGTCCATTTGTTTCAATAGTTCCGGATTAACTCTACTGGTGAGTTTTTTATCTCTATAAAGGGCAATGGCTAGCGGAGCCAAATCATTATAATATTCCCTGCCACACAGTAGTTCAACCAGTATTACCCCAAAGGAGTAGATATCTGACTTGTGGTTCACACTTTTAGTGTCAATATATGTTGGGTCTACATACCCACTCACATACGGAAGTTTGTTAGTATGAAATGAATGGTGCCTTTGAGATGCATTGATCTTCATGGAACGTTCAAAACCATATAACTTAGGCTCCCAGTTATCGTTTAATATAACTGTGCCATTGTTGATTTTTCGGTGTATTACGCTAAAGTCTCGTAGCTCATCATAATGAATGTAACTCAACACATTCGCAAGACCAACAGCTATCTCCAATCTTCGCACCCATGTCAACCGCATACAGTCACTTAAATGGTTATCAAGACTTCCCCTCATGTCACTCTCGTAAATGAAAATCTTCTCATCATTCTCATCACAAAACCCAACTAATGAAACAAGATTCTTATGCTTGAGAGTAGAAAGCATGGAAATCTCCATCCAAAACTGTTGTTCTCGATCCTCCATGTCTTTATTTAACCTCTGAGCACGGATATCAATCAACTCACCCGACCACAAAATCTGCCCCTTGTAAAGGCTTCCAACTACACCTCTGCCGTTGCTATTTTCGTCAGCAAAGTTGTTGGTGGCGGAAAGTATATCTTCAAGGGGGATTTTTAGGTGAGCAAAGTCATCGGGTGAAATAACCATGTTTGTGTAATCTTGAAAACTCATGACTAAAAAGGGCGTTTAATTTGGGTTACAAAATGATTCGAATTGAAGGACTGATTCTCACAAGATCTGGAAGACAAAACAAATACACTAAGAGAGGTCGCTGGTGTGTTTGATGTGCGTTTTGTATATGTGGTTGTGGATGAGCCTCTATCCCCTCATGTGTTATCTATATATTTAGCCTGTCTTCACTTATTATATTATATTATAATATATATATATATATATATATATATATATATATATATATATATATATATATATATAATATATATATATACTAACCGTGGTTTTTGCACGGGGCAATTTGAAGAATCTTAGATGGTCCGTTATTTCTTAAGTTTTCATCTTATTCGTCCATCAAATGTCATTAACAATGTGAATAAGCCATACAGTGTTTGAGTGGAGGCTTTGACACTTTGTGATTGGTCTAAAGTAGTTGGGACTTTTACTGTTGAAGCCCGTTTTCACGCAATGACCAACGTAATACAATCCAAGTGTTATTAACGTCTGTACCATTGAAGGAGAGCCATACATATGTAGGTAATCAATTGTTTAACGTCTCTTAGAAAATTCTAGCGCCTCTTATTCTTCTTCTCCTCTTATAAAAAACACACAGCAATTTAACCATCAAAATATGTTCACAAAAAAACAGACTTATCTCCACCAAAAAACACACAACAATATGATTGCAGTTGCCAACTATTTTCACGCATATTTGAAAGAGAGAATCAAATTCAACCAGGTAATAAGAAGTTTATCATTTTATGTATTCGTATTGTTTAATTGCAGTTGCCAACTATTTTCAGTGATGTTTATGGATTACAAAGAAGGTTGAATTAAAATAAAGGTTTGATTTTGTTTAGGAATCTTTAAGGGTGCTTGGGATTGTAGAAACTGATTATATTGTTTGCGGTTTCGCTGTTGTTTTATGATGTTAATTTTTGTTGTGTTGTAGTAGAAACTGCTTATCAGCTTATTTTGTTTTCCAAATCTTGGTTAGGACTTTTCGTGATTAAAACTTTGGATGTACGACAAAATGTTTCAGCTTATTGTGTTACGAGCCTCTTAATAAGTAAATTTGGTTTTTTTTGCTTAACCCAAAAAATAGCAGATAAGCAGAAACTAAAAAATGTCGTCAATTTTATGGCCACGAAAAAAAATACTCCCTCCGTCCCATATTAAATGTCATTGTTTGAATTTTCAAAGTCTTTATTTCGCAACTTTGACCATAAATATTTTTTGTTATGTTATATGATATTTGATGCCAAATACATGAATAGATCGAGTTTTAAATGTATTTCCACTACGTATTATTTTTATCTAATACTATATAACACAAGCAAAAATATTTAAGGTCAAAGTTCTAAAAAAAGACTTGAAAAGTCAAACATGGACATTTAATATGGGACGGAGGGAGTAGCAGATAATAATGTTATTAGTTTTATGTGTATAGCCAGTTTTACTCGGCTACGGTGTTTGGATTAGCTTGATTAGCTTGCTTATGTGCTTATTATTTATGAAGATAAACTCATTCTTTTGGAGAGCTCAACTCATCATTAAACTTAACCTGATGAGCTCCTTAGCTCTTGATAGTGAGGTTATCGACTTTTTAAATGTTAAATAAGCCCATAAGTCGGCCAAATAAGCTGATCAACACTCCCCTTTATTGTTGGTATGCCATGTCGTTAATATTGTGCCATGTCATATTTGTAGCACATAGTCGTTGGCTTAGTAGAATGTTGTTGTTCAAGAGTAGATCTGCGAATAAGCACTTTTGATAGTTTGGGTGGACCAAAACAGATTATTGCTTATTAGCTACTTTAAACCATTTAGGAGCTGCTTATTTTGAAATTTACGTGTATTTGACAAGATCATGAGTAAATCCAAACACCCCTGAATTTGCAACACCCGACGCCATTGTTTTTTCAGATCATATTAGCATACAACGTTTTATTTTAAAGTAAATTGTATTTTATACATGTTAATGGAACCTTTGTCAATGGCATGCAGGAGTGAGTTTGGGGTTTGTATATTGCTCAAAATAAGAATGATTCATGAGTCATTCAGTAGTACATATCTCGGAACTGGAATTTGCAGAATAAACAGACAAAAGATCATACAACAGCAATACCTAAGTGTATGTTTACTGATTCTAAACAATCAATTTACCAAAGTAATATTTTCTTATGAAATACAAGTATATATACCAACTATGTGTTGCAATTTCGATCCCTTTTAGTTAATAAATTGTTAGAATTTATCCTCATACTAACCTGTCATTTTTGTTTTACAAAATCATTGGATGCGGACGTTTGTGCTACTTACAATCTGAGAGGAACATATAGAGGGCCACAGATTGTTCATAGCGATCTGGAGCAAGGCCGTTTTTATGGTTCTTTGCTGACCCGTGGTGCAGAATGTGAACGTGCAAGACCGATCAACGTTCAGGCTCAAAGTGAGCAATAGTTCTTTCCTAATACATCGTACTGATTTGAAATATGCTTTTATATGTTACCCTTATGCTTAATCGTCGTTTTGGTTATAAAAAACTATTAAATGCAGACGTATGTTTTGCTTACAGTCCGAGAGGAAATTGAAATTCCCCATTTTACAGGAAATTGAAATATTATGTGTCTTTTTTACCCCAGTGATGATCAGCGAACTGAAGGAAGGTTATGGCTACCTGCACAATACTTGAGATCCATCGGATACTGTTCCAACCTCAAACTCAGTGTAAATAGTGTCACTTTACTTATTGTTCAAATTTTTGTTTGACTAATTGTGAGGGTGAAGTTAGGATATGCTTATGATTCCTTTTTCTGTGTTTTAAAGCGGCTAAGAACTGCTGAAAGGATGACAACCTGTGATATTCCCTCAAGTCATCTCGGAGCCAAAAGCATCACCTACACTTAATAAAATCTTTGCAACATGTTACCTTATATACTTCATGTGGCTGTGATAAAAAAATTTTATAGTTGAAGCTAGAGTAGTGACTAGCTTTTTATATGTATTAGCACAACCATGGCCCCCTAATATGCTTATTTTTATTGGCTCAAACATTAGAAAGATGTACAGAAATAATATTTAAGTTATTAATAGATATGTTTAAATACAATTGTTATTATATGTATGCATTAGAGTACATATGTCAAAGATGTGCTTCCAATACTGAGAACACTTTTTTGAATCTTGGAGCCTGCTAAGTTTCTGTTAATTATAGTTAACAAATAGTTAGAAATGACTTGGTAATTTGCTTTTGTAACGAATCAATTGATAGGTGTTATGAGTGCCATTAGTCACTTTAGTGTTATGTGCACGAAAATGGCAGGATACGATCAAGTTACTAACATATTAGTTTTAGTTGATACACACCTAATTGTCATACTCATATGTGTTGTTTCGGCATGCATATATATATATATATATATATATATATATATATATATATATATATATATATATATATATATATATATATCAAGAATTTAAGTTGTAGTTTGCCTAAATGTTTTAACATGAACACGGCCTTCCCGCAGCAACGCGCGGGCAATCATGCTCGTGTATTACTATATTGAAATTAAAAGACTATTGACTTTATAAAACATTCGAGCATCACATGATGTTGTTTTTTTGCATTATTGTACTATAACGAGCATCACATTATGTTGCTTTTTGCATTAGGATTTTTCAATTATGTGCACATGAAGTGAAAAAAGTACATAAAAATAAATGGAGATCCACGAAAAAGGACACAAGTACATGTAAAAAATGTATTTTTTGTAAAACTACGTGTACTTTTATATACCTTTTTCACTTCTTATCATGTAATATTAAAAGACCATTGGCTTATATCAAACATTCAAATTACAGAAAGGAGTAGTTGGGTGTGCTTTTTTTGCTTTTTGCATTATTACCTATATAATAACATTTTGCGAAAATTACTTAAATGACCCGTCAAAGTATTTGTTGTCTTGGAGAACACCATTTTTTTCAACTTTTCCAAAATGTCAAGATTCTTCGTGCCTGGTTACAATCGAAAACAAAACACACGTGTTGTCATTCTAACTAAACAAGAAAACGAAAAAAAAGAAAAGAAAAGTGCATTTCGTGCCTAACCATAACTGAAATCCAAAATATCCAGAGTCACCACTATTCAAAAGCATTTTGTGCCTACCCATGACCGAAATCAATAAAAAGCAAAATGCTTGTCAGGTTGTATTAACATTTGCAAAAAAAAGTAAAAAAAATGTGATTTCTTGCCTATTAATACCCGAAATGAATAAAATATAAAAAGAAATCAATAAAAAGCAAAATGCTTGTGTTTCGACATGTTTATCCTTCAGTTTGTGTTAGTACGCGTTTTGTATTTTCTATTTGCTTCTTTAACAAACGCGCGGCCCTTTCTAAATTGTGACGCTTTTTACCACCAATAATTAACTTCCCACTTTGAGCGGAATTGTGACGCTTTTTACCACCAATATTTTCCTTTTTCCAAAACATATCATGGCTCCGGTATCTACATATGCAAATATTTTTTTATTTTCGATTGAAAAGATACGCGGAATGGTGATGATACCTGCAAAATAATTATCAAAATAATTGTTTGATACTGAGGACGGCTGTTGATCCATTTTTATAATCAATGATGATGAGATTATAATATTGATAGTTGAATGAAGATTTGATACTTTGTGTTTTGGAATTTTTGATGATGGTTGATGATGTTTACAAGGGATAGTTGGAAAAGATACGCGGAATGGTGATGATACCTGCAAAATAATTATCAAAATAATTGTTTGATACTGAGGACGGCTGCTGTTTGATACTGAGGACGGCTGTTGATCCATTTTTATAATCAATGATGATGAGATTAATTCATGGATTGTGTTTGATCCCATGAATGTTTGAAAATGGACGGCATGACTTTAAAATATTGATAGTTGAATGAAGATTTGATACTTTGTGTTTTGGAATTTTTGATGATGGTTGATAATATTTTCAAGGGGTGTTTTTAAGTGAGCAAAGTCATCCGGTGAAAAAACCATGTTTGTGTAATCTTGAAAACTCATGACTAAAAAGGGCGTTTAATTTGGGTTACAAAATGATTCGAATTGAAGGACTACTTCTCACAAGATCTGGAAGAACAAAACAAATACACTGAGAGAGGTCGCTGTGTGTTTGATGTGCGTTTTGTATATGTGGTTGTGGATGCGCCTCTATCCCCTCATGTGTTATTCAGCCTGTCTTCACTTATTATATTTATTACTATATTGAAATTAAAAGACTATTGACTTTATAAAACATTCGAATTACTATACACAAAGAAAGAGCGGTGAGCATCACATGATGTTGTTTTTTGCATTATGGTACTATAACGAGTATCGCATTATGTTGCTTTTTGCATTATTGTACTATAACCACTAACAAGTGGGTGTATTTTTTGCTTTTTGTATTAAATAAATAATATACACATCTAAAAGTTATGTTTAATTTTGTGCCTAAATATGTATGACAATAATTCATTGGTTGTTTCAAACAGACTTACTTTTTCACAATCCAATAAGATAATGACACGGCCACAAAGTTAGCCATGTCTTTTAGGTCGGCCAATCTTTTTCCTTTGCATTATTGTACCTATAATAACATTTTTTAGTGAGAGCGACTTTGAAAAAAAGAAAAAGCATTTCTCGGTGGGGATCAATAATTCAATATAACTCAATCAACTTTCTTCTTTATTGAAATACAGTATATATTTTTCACCAAAATTAATATATAGACTAAATGGAGGTTAAAACGACAACTTACCATGGGCTTTCTGAAAAATATTTTGGCTGTTAATGGCCCACCAACGAAACCTTATTAATTATAAAAGTAATACAACGTGCATCTCTAGACGATACACTTGACCATTGATGATGGAGTCTGTGCATAAATACAAAATGTTGTTCTTCCCGTAACCCACTTTTAGTAAAGGAAACATAAAGAAAGAATAAACACACCGGCCATCACATGACAATCTACTTACTCCAATGAATAAACTAACCATGTTTCTGAACAACGCATACTATTATATTCCCATTTTATATGTGTATGAACAATACATAGCTCGGGAAAAATACCTTTGTTTTTCATAAAATATTTTATGAAAAATAAAGAAAACAGATATCACGTTCAATTAAATATTTTCTAGCAAAATGTTTTGCAAAACATAAAATCTCTCCTATTTTCTAACTTAACAAGGAAAATTACAAAACAAATTTTAGTTGTTTTCTTTATTTTCCTTTATAACCACAACCCTCTATCCCCTTCTTCAAAACAGAAAATCCAAACATCTACTAAGCGCGTTTTTTATATTTTTAACTGTTTTGTAGAGCTAAATTTCTCTTCCAAATTTTTACAAAACTAGAGATAGAAAACAAATGAATTTTTCTCCAACTAAATGCACCCGTACTATTTTTATACGTATCTAGTATAAGTGATATTCATTCACTTAAGTTACTAGTTTTAGACCCCCGTGCACGCATGAGACTTTTGGTTTGATTTTTGCTAAATTAGTTTTCGGATAATTATTCATTGGCTCATTAGTTTTGCAAATTTGTTAATTTCAATTTAAATGTAATTTAAAAAACAATAGTTATTTGTAATAACGAATTACTATTAAACGAGTTAGGCAAAAACATATATATAGATAGGTGATCCCAAGATTTATGTATAACCGATAAGAAAGACATTCGACTGATATTCCTATATAGTTTAATCTTAGAAGGGGGTTGTTGATGAGAAAAAAGTAGGAAGAAAACCAGGATAAGAACATGTGAAAATTTTATAAACAATTCTTAGAGCACCCGGTGTTCCCTCGTCGTCCACCTTCGCCGTTCACTCTGGCACTCCGCCGTGCCTCGTTTTGACACCGGGGTCTCTCGTCGTTCTTCGCCATCGTTGACCTCATCGTGGTGACGACGAGAGAAAACACTGACACAAAGTATATTAAACGGATATATATCTGTTATTAAACGGATATATATTAAACGTGTATATATATATATA
Organism: Chrysanthemum seticuspe; assembly: GCA_019973895.1. Classification (NCBI taxonomy): domain Eukaryota; kingdom Viridiplantae; phylum Streptophyta; class Magnoliopsida; order Asterales; family Asteraceae; genus Chrysanthemum; species Chrysanthemum seticuspe. The sequence goes on from BPTQ01000001.1 coordinate 24,369,176, forward strand.
TATATATATATATATATATATATATATATATATATATATATATTTATATATATATATATTTAAACCCACCACCCCTATTTATATCATCTTCATCTTCACCTTCACCATTTACAAACATCTTCAAACCCAAAATCTTCCATTCTTACTTAACCCAAGAAAAAATCTCTCACAATGTCTTAAAACCCAAATGACGGAGGATACTTCACAAACCTACTTAACTCAAACCCACCACAATACGGGGGTTCTTCAAACCCGTCTACCCCTTCCTCGACCAATTCCAACCTGTCTCCACAAGAAATAATGCTTAACCAACAATATCAGTTTCAACAAGGTTTCGCAAATTACCCCGGCCGATTTCCATCACCTCAGTTTTTTAACCCGTCACAACCTCCACAGTTTTTTAACCCGTCACAGCCTCTGTCACACCCCCAAATTACTTGTTTTGCAGCGGAATGAAATTCCTGGGGATTGACTGTCATAGCATCACAATCACAGTTATATCGAACGACCTAAAGTGTCGTTTGGAAAATACATCATTTGATTTAATAAAATAATCAGAGTTTACAAAGTATAGGTCCCAAATGAAAATCATCTTGTGCGGAAATAAATTTGTTACAATTCAAACGATGTTTTAAAGTATATAAAACCCAAGTGAAACGCGTCGTCACCACGACTCTATGATAAGTCCACATGCATGCCATGAAGTGTATGCCTTAGATACCTGAGATAAGACATGCTTAAAACTGTCAACACAAAGGTTGAGTGAAATTCATAGGTTTAATTAATTCGTTTGAACACAATATTCGTAGTGTGAGTTACTTTATTCCACACTCATCGTTGAAAACAAAACAGCATTTATTTCACTAAGTTCATGACAACCAAAGCGTAAACCTCGTACCAATAGAAATTGGTAAAAATCGTTTCATCGCAGCCCTAATATGGTAAACTTGCCAATTTACCTTAATGATTCAAATATAGTGCGTTCGATTTCCCCTAACTGGGTCAATAAGAACGGGAGTGTTAATTCCAATAGGCCTATTCACAATATTCGCGCTCACTCGCAAGTGACTAATGGTGCATGATGTAGGGACTTCAAACATGGCAATAGAATACTTAGTGACAATAAAGCATTTGGATATAACGTACAGTTCAAAGCATTTGTGTTCGATTAAAAATATAGCATGTATCTCCCCCAAGAGTTTGTAAAACAATTAAGTAATAGAAAGTGGGGCTATGAACTCACTTGGTACAATGATGCGATGATAAAAGTGAGTACACCGAAATGATGCGCAATATCTAACTCTGACCTATTATGAATGATATGATATATAATAAGTCATGATGTAATGTTATGCATGCAATTCGTATGATATCTATACCACTTGTGAATTTTTGAAAATAATACTTATCGTCGAAAAAAATAATCGTATAACGTCTTGACCATTTTTAAATTACTTTACATGTATTTACGTTGAAATGATATCCTACGATAATCATTTAGTGAATTATTATGAAATTATAACTTTTCGTCGTAAAGTAATGTCATTGAAAATTTCATGAAAGTGACTAAACGGCCTCGAAAAGCTAGTCGTAAAATGGTGCACATCGAGTGTTAGGAAACAAACTCAACGGTTTTGGGAAGCTTGTATCATTATCTCAAAGTTTTAGTATTTAAGTTTTCATCCTAGAGGTCTCGATCACGGAGAAAAATATAGGTTAAGTATGGTACTTTTGTCCAAAATATCGTTTAAGGATGGTTTCGGCAAAGTTTAAGTAACCGTATTTCATTCGTTACAACTCCGCTCGATAAACGGTTGGACATTTTGGAAAATAGGCTAGGCGAACTTACTTTTACTAGAAGACATCATTTTATAAAAAGTACTCTGTCATTGTTAAAAACGACCCTCAACATGGTCCCTCGTTGCCGTAGTATGTGTTTAATAGAAAATATATTAATTTTGCTAATAGAATAAAGTTACGGCAACTTGGTTTATCGCGTGTAATTTACTCGTTACAAGTCCGTTTTCTACATTTTCTACATCCTTAGATTCGTATTTAAGTATACTAATATATTTTTGATAAGTCGACACAATTTATAACGCCTAAGTCTCATTTTTGACTCGTACAAAATAGACATAACATGCTGAATTTTTCAGGATTTTATAGTTTTTGTCGCTTAACTTGAAAAATTCATAACTTCTTCGTTATAGCTCCGTTTTAATCCGTTCAAGCGGCCACGTTTTCGTTTTAAAGTATATTTTCCAAATATCTAGGCCAAAAAATTTTATCCACTGTCGAAAATTCCAGATTTCGAAAATAAGGACAGACCCTTTTTAAAACTTGTCGAAATGAGTTTTTCTCGCGCCAAACCTATTCTAACCCATTCAAAACAACTCCGAAGCTATTCTAATCCTACCATACACCTTCTTAGGGTGTCATGGGTTCCTAGACATCACCAAGAGTGATATATTACAAGGAATAATTATAGGATGACTTATTTATATATAACTCTTAAAAACAATGTAAAAGTGATACAAACATCATATGACTTGCATGTTTTTACTCAAATATGATGAAATGAATATGAAAATAAATATGAAATATGATCATGAATATGAAAAGCTTACAAGTAACTTGATGAGGTTTATAAGAACAAAGGATTTTTCCTAATCACCCAAGGTTTATATTGCAAAACCTTAAACAAGAGTGATACTAGAGTATATAAAACTTGTCTAGAAAATATTTTGATGATCCCTTCTTGGTCCCCTTGTGGTTGCCGGTTTGTAGAGAGAAAAGAGAGGAAGAGATAAATTTGATCTTTACACTTAGTGAATAAGGGGTAGTATGTGTTGATATTTAGAGTATAATACTATATACTTGAAGAGATATTTTGCAACTAAATGACTCACCCAAGGGGTGGTCGACATATATAAAATAAAAAGAGAGTGAATGCATTTTGTTCTATTTAATTACTTGTATGTATAAATTGAAGTGTAGTTAGTTAAGAATTATTAGTAACTTGTGTATTTATTTAAGCATTTAGGGTAGCGTTAGTTAAAAATAAATTTTAACGAAGCAAAATAAAATATATTGAAGTTATAAAAATTATAAAAATACATTCCTTACAAAATTTGAGTGAAATCATAATTATCATGTAATATTTAAGAAAACCGTCGTAACTATATAAATATAACAATTTATATACAAAATAAATTTAAAACACTGGGTAAACTCATAATATTATTTTTATATTCTTAATATGAATATAAAAATATGTCGGGATAATTTTTGGAAATATCGGATCAAATGTTCAAAGTGCTTAATTACGCGATAGCGTTTATTTAATAGGAAAATAAACGTTTAATGAAAAATGCAAACCCATGCATAATATTGATATGAAATGATGTTATTGATGATATGTAGACTAAATCTAGTCTATATGAAATGTCCTCGACGATTGTTCATGAATTCGCAGCTAAACCATTAAGGTTACGCGAATTTGATACTCGTAAACCTAGTTTACGATAAACGATGAAATAGTGAACTTGAATAGTGATTTGAGAAATGACCTGAAAGTACGAGTTGTCACAGCCTCCACAGTTGCCCCAAATGGAATCACAACCGTCTGGTTCACAATTCAAAGTTCCAAAAGCACGTGAACCGGCAAAAGGCAAGGGCAAAAAGACGAAGGCAAAAAAAGTTGTTGTAGATTTGGACGCAGACGACGACGAAGATGTTGAAGTCACAGCACAAGCAGACAGGAGGAAGTGGACCAAGTCTGAAGAAATGTTACTTGCGCAGTGTTGGATAGAAATTTCCCAAGATAGAGATATGGGAAATGACCGTCCTGAGGAGTACTTTTGGAACGACATTCTTGACATGTTCAATTCTAAGACCACCGATAACCAGCGTGGCAAGAATATGATAACTGGTAAATGGACAAGGATTAACGGTGATTTCCAGAAGTTCAACGCTGTTTACAAACATCTTCAGCGTCGAAGTGGTGAAAATGCGCAAGATCATGTCGAGAATGCCAAAGTTAACTTTATGCAGCGTTTTGGTGGGAGGGAGTTTGCGTATGAAAAATGTTGGGGTGTTTTGAAAAATTATCCCAAGTGGGATGCCGAAGATCCTATTGACATTACATGTCTCGAGGATATATTTGGGCCGGACAGACGACCTCTGCCTGAAAGAGATGGATGCAAACGAGCCGCAAAGAAACAGAAGTCGACTTCAACGTCAAGTGCTGCAAGCTCCAGTGGAAGTCAATCGAGTAGTTTTTCGGGACATATATATCCGAAATATATGCTCAAAAAACCGATGCTCAGAGGGCTTGTTACGAGGCGAGGCGGGAGAAGGAAAAAACTCTCCAAGAGAAGATCGAGATGGATTTTCTCATGATAGATCCGAGTACCAATCCTGACCCGGTAAAAGCAGAAATCATCCGCAAGAGGCAGGAACGTCTAGTCAAGAAATATCATCAAATCCTCGACTAGGTTACGTATTATTAGTATGTGTTTTATTTTATTTTTTACCCGTGTCCTTTTTTTTCGTATCGTTTTTATTAGTAAGTGTTGTTTTTTTTATTATTGTGTTATGTATTGTATTTTTAATTTGAATGAAATGAATTTATTTAGTTTATTTGGAAATGAAAATTGAATAAAAAAAAATAAAGTGGTAGTGGTGGGCCCCAAATGAAGAGGTTGAGGTTTGTTATGAGTGAGGAGGGGTTTGTTGTGGTTAGTTGTGGAAAAATGGAATGCTGATGTGACGCTAAGGTGACACGACGACGAACCTTAAGCTCGTTTTGACACCTAGTGCTCTTTATATTTTATTGGTTTGGCCATCAATAATTACATGTCTTGTTGTGTATCATTAGCCAGCTTGCAATATAATATAAACCGTTTGTTGCTTATTAGTTGTGTGATTAGTTGCTAATCTTTTCTTATTCTCATAGTGTGCAGTGACTTCATTTCTAATTCTATTGTCATGGACAAAGTGTATTTTCTTAAGTCAGCTAAAATAGTAAAAACTTTGATCAATAAAAAAAGTAAATTAACTTCCAATATCATCTTTCACAGGTTATGGGTCCCAATACCGTCTTTCACGGTGTATGAGATAGGTTGAGATGTAGACAGTCTTACCCCTACCTAAGGTAAAGAGGCTGCTTCCGGTTCTACCAAAGGTACAAAATAACCTCCGGCCTTACAAGGGGTGAGGATCGTAACCTTGACCTTTGTCTCTAGAGACAAGGGTGTTACCACTTGATCCAAGCCTTGCTCTAAAAAAATTTGATCAATGATATATGAAAATTCACTAATGGTGGTACAACTAACAAACATGTTCAATAACACGTCCAACCTTACTTCATGATACAGTGTTGACAACTGTTTTACCTTTTTGTACCAACTCTTGTACTTTTTCTTTTTTTTTACTTTCTTTGATAAGTAGCTTTCACTTATTAATTTAACAAAGTTCCCGCCTATTTGATTTAGAGACTTAGATACCTTTCTTAAGTCTTTTTTTTTTTTTTTTTTTTTTTTTTTTTTTTTTTTTTTTTTTTTTAAGTTCAGGATGTCTTGTAATTGAGGATTTCAAAGGGGTGTCATCACTCATTGACTTCATCAACTTTTTCTTGGTTCAGAGACTTCACTTGTTGAGTTCCGCCTCAAGAAGTGGTGAAACTTTTCTTTAGTCTCTGAAGAACTCTAAAGATGACTCCGTGAACATTATATCATTCATGGACTTCATTTACACTTGAGTTTTCAAATCCTAATTCAGGATCATTGGGCATTTAATTAGGTCCAACAAACATCCGTTAAAAAACTTAAAAAGGACTAGTTAAACAATGTTTTGAACCAAGTCCATTTTAAAGAACGAGATTCTAACAAAATTTAGCACTACCCTACAAAAATCCAGGAGTGTCAGTGAACCCTCGGAATTCTATCTTGTAATATCAGAAAACTAACCACCATCGACAAACATACATACCTGCTTGGCATATAGACATGGCCGGATTTTAGCACGTGCAAGATGCGCGACCGCACAGGGCCTCCATTTTTTAAGGGGCCCCAAAAGTTTCTGCATCGATGCTAATTTAATTCGTTTTTAATGTAAAAGTTAGGATTAAGTGCTCTAAAATGAAAGCGGTTTGATTGTATGCCGATTAAAAATTAGTATTGATTGGTTTTAAGTGATTTTTCAAAGAAAAAGTTGAAACACAGGGTCACAGATGTGAATCGGAGGAAGAAGATGACACTTTAGATCATGTACACTTTAAGCCCTTAATGTTGTAGGTTTTACACACCCCTGTTTTATCAACAATAACGTTAAAAGAGTTTATAGAATTGACAAGTTACACACCCCTGTTTGAAAAAAATAACATTTGTACAGTTAATACTAGTTCTAAAATATACAATGCTTTAAACAGTTAATAAAAAGTCTCAAAAGTTATCCAATGATATGAGTATGTCCACGAATTTCACACTATTGTTTCTAATCCTTTTTCTTACCTTTTGCCATATTTGTAAACTTCTTTTCGTATATACACAAATGAAATCTTCTATATTCATGACCATACGCTGTAATTAAAGTATAGCATCATCGAAATCTAGGAGACGCTGTGTCAAAGGTCGACTTTCTTATTATGGCACAGGGCCCCCAAAAACCACGGGACGGTCCTGCATATAGACCACCACTGTCAAACATCCAATCATCATTTTCTTCGCCGATGTAAAATCCACCATTGTTTAAGCAGTAAAATCAACCATCGACAATGTTTCCGGATGAAATAATATTTTATATATTAGGAAGGTTCCACTAACACTTGCAGTAGGACTATTGAAAAGTCACATAAATGACCAAATAAGCCACTATTCAGTATTCACACACTTCAAGCTTATGTGTATCCCGGTATAAAGCGAAAATTACTAAAATGGACTGTCAGACTTTCATTTGTCTTGCAGAGGACCATTTTGTCGTGCCTTGTTGTAACCGAACACCAAACACAGCACGTGTCAGCCAAACAAATTAACAAAAATAAATAAATAAATAAAAATAGTTGTTCGCGCCTCATTGTAACCGAACACCAAAAAATCAACTATTGAATTGCATATTAAATGAAGGGAATTAAAAAAATGCAAATCCACCCTTGAACTATTTAATATATACAACTTTTTTATATAACGAATTTTATTCATCAAATAGCTAGCGAATATCTTGCGAATTCACTAATGAAAAATATACCGTTGCGAAGAGCTCTTTATTACGAACAAAACTAGCCCAATATCGATATACTTTTGACGTACGTACGATATTATAAAAAATATTGAAGTTTGATATATTTTTAAAAAACAAAAAAAACTTTCAAAACACACTCGTAAACCACAGAGACCAAAGACATGCAATTCTATAACCGGAATATCGTTTGGAAATAAAACCGTAAACATTCATAAACTAAAAACGGTATACTTCTATTAATAAAAATAAAAACACCAACTTTTTTCTATATGAAGCTAAAACTTTTATTTATAAATTTATGTAAACAAATTTAGCATTATTATCCTTTTATTAATAAAGTTATTACGCGTTTTTTTAAATGAAAACGGTATCCTTTTATGAAACTAAAAATGTTATCCTTTTATTTATAAAACTAAAAACGCCAACTGTTTTTTATATGAAACTAAAACTTTTATTTATAAATTTATATAAATAATTTTTTTATGATTATTATCATTTTATCAATAAATTTATTGCCGCGTTTATTTAATGAAAAAGTTATTGTATAAAAAAGTTGTAAATAAAACAAAAAACGGTATCTTTTTTATTCATAAAACTAAAAACGTCATCGTTTTTCTGTATGAAACTAAAACTTTTATTTATAAATTTAAAAAAAAAAATAGTATTATTATCCTTTTATTAGTAAATTTAGTACGCGTCTATTTAATGAAAACGGTATCCTTTTATAAAAGTATATCGATATTGGGCTCGTTTTATTCGTAATCCAGAGCTCTTCGCAGCGGTATATTTTTTATTAGCGAATTGGCTGGATATTCGCTAGCTATTTGACGAATAAAATTCGTTATATAAAATTTTGTAAATATTAAATAGTTCAAGGGTGGATTTTGCATGTTTTTTAATTCTCCTCATTTAATATGCTATCAAAAATTTGAATTTTTGATGTTCGGTTACAATGAGGCACGAAGAGTCATTTTTTTTTTTTTTTTTTTTTTTTTTTTTTGTTAATTTGTTTGGCTGACACGTGTTGTGTTTGGTGTTCGGTTACAACAAGGCACGAACAAGTTGGACATCTTGGAAATACAAGAAAAAGTGGTCCTCTGCAGGACAAATGAAAGTCTGACGATCTATTTGAGTAATTTTCGCCGGTATAAAAATCATTGTACTAAATAAAAGAGCAAGAGATATCCATTAATAAAGATAGTTACAACTAATAGTTCCTCCATCACCCTAAATAACTCATTACAACGACTTTGGTGCATCATGATATGGTGGAAAAACAAGCCATTTTTGTTCTTGCTCTTCAGTCATACAAAGGCTTTAGAGTCATATCATATCGTTAGCTAAGTAATTCATAAAATTTAGCGTCGGTGTATACTTGTTTCCCAACAAAGACTTTCACTCATGTCTTTTTGGTTGTGATGTCGCACATTAATTGATGATTTCATCAGGTTAAAGACCTGTTCCTACTTTTTCTTTTGTTGATTGTCTTTGTGCATAACTGCATATGAATCTTGGACTCTTGGTACAATTTGATGGCAAATATATCAACTATGCAACTTACTTAGGTAATAGAGTATACTACTTCCTCCGTCCCAAATTATAAGTCCAGTTTTGATTTTTCAAAGTCTTTTTCTTTCGATTTTGACTTTAATTATTTTTTTCGTGTTATATAATACTTGCTGAAACGTATACAAATGAAAATGCATTTAAATCACATATCCATTTATATATTTTACAACAAGTATTATATAACGCTAAAATAAATAATTAAAGTCAAAGTTGGTATAAAATTACTTTGAAAAAATCAAAATGGACTTATAATTTGGGACGGAGGGAGTAAGACAATAGCTCAAAACTCTTTTCACCTTCTAAAATATTTTAATCTTAGCAGGGGCTTGTTGATGAGAAAAGAGTCCAAAAAAACCCAAGATGAGAACATGTGAAAATTTTATAAACAATTCTTCGTACTCCTTATATTTTATTGGTTTGGCCATCAATAATTATATGTCTTGTTGTATATTATTAGCCAACTTGCAATACAATATCAAACGTTTGTTGCTTATTAGTTGTGTAATTCGATGCTAATCGTTTCTTCGTGTCGTTGTATGCAGTGACTTCATTCCTAATTTTATTGTCCTTGACAAATTGTGCTTTTCTAAGTCAGCTAAAACAGTGATAGCTTTTATCAATTGATATATGTAAATTCACAAATGGTTCTACAACTGACAGATGGTTCAATAACAGAGTAAGTGCTTGTTTTGTTTTATTTCTAGATTAAGTGGGTGAGCCATTTTCTATTAATAACTCTTAACGGGAGGAGCACCATTTGATTCCTCTCCTCATATAGACCATATAACAGAAAAAGAAACATATATATGTGTGGCCCCACCACTATCTCCCATTAAGACTTATCACTACTACTTATAATGCACAAACGACTCTCTCCTATTTAATTTTCAGACTTTCAGAAAAGCATGATGTACAACACATTAAAGCACAAAATTTCAGACTTACAACCACATATGCATTATATACATTAAATACAAATCAAACTACAATTAATACACAACTTAAAACACCCATTCACAAAAGAGTACATGTCTCTAATCATGATGTACAACATTTGCTTCACAAAATGACCATGTATAACGATTCTGATACAAACTAACTAACAACCCATTTGAGAAACAAACTAACGACACCAACTAACCTATATCCCATCATCAACAACAAGACTCGAACATAAAACAAAAGAAAAAAGAACGAAACTAAGATCAGAGCTTCTCTTTCAAATACTCAAAAACTTATTCTTTAAAAAAATGAAAGTGATATTCATCACAGATCTTTTAGAAGATACACTTCTTTTGAATACACGAAAATTAAAAGAAATAATGAAACATACTTTGTTTCATTCCATCTTTTCTTTCGGGTCAACCACACACAAAAACAAACACAAGAAAAGGACCTACCCGAGACCTCTTATAAAGATCTTGAAGCCGTGAACAATAAAAATTTCGTTTGGTGATTCGTTTGAAGTAGGATTTATTTGTGATTGTTACGGTTAGACCAAAGGAGAGTGTATGTGGCTTTGTGTGTTTAAGAGTGATAGTGTCATTATCTTCATTTGGTTTGTGGCAGGTACATCTATAGTGAGAGAGATTGAAAGAGAATTTTGGTTTGGGGCATCAGTTTTATGAGAAAGAAAGAAGAGTTGTGACTGCAAAGAAAAGTGTAGGCCTTTGTTTTGTGAGAGTGAAATTAGGGTACTATTACTCATTTAGGGTTACTATTTTATATAGAAATTTTTTGGTTAACTTAAGTTAGTTGAGTTGGACTTGCTTAACTCAAAGACTGGGCCGAAAATAATATATAAGTGTGTTTGGGCTGGTTATTTCATTCGTAGGGACGAAAATTTTGTTGAAATTTTTGGTAATAGAATTTTAGGATTATTGATTTGTGAGTGAGCCAAATTTTTGGGTTTATTATAATTACCATCAAATCCGAAGCCAACCACAATAATATTAACGAGTATTGACTCTATGCAACATCACACATACACCTATATATTTAATATGAAATAACTTGATATTTCATAAAGTTATTTCAATGTAAAATTCTCATCATCCGTAAAGTTATAATCACGAAAAATGTATAATCCAAAAAAAAAATGCTCGCCAAAAATTTTTGTTACAGGGTACCTGCCGCCGCAACGCGCGGGTACCCTGCTAGTTAACATAAAAAAAGAAACACCCCCTAAGACTTGGAGATTTTAGTGAGGATAAGTGTTTGTTTAACCTTTTTAATTTATAAAATTATGCTGAATTACATAATGTGTTCATGTGATTACATCAAAATGTATCTATCTTTATCCACTTCAAACTTTTACGGATTTCATACATGTAGTTGACGCTTTTTAACATGTCCTTTGACCAAACATTTGATAAAAGAGAAGGAAAAAAAAAGAAAAAAAAAAAGACACTAAGCAAACTAGTTACACAATTTTTAAACCAAGTCCATTTTAAAGAACGAGATTTATGACAAAATTTAACCTTTAATTTAGTTTTGAATTTATTATTTACCAACAAAATAAATGTCATAAAATTGAAATAACACCAAACATACATACCTACTGGCATATAGACTACCACTGACAAACAGCCAATCCCCATCTTCATCGCCGAAGAAAAACCCAACATTGTTCAGGCAGAAAACTAACTACCATCGACAAGTTTCCGGCAGATGAACAAATTATTACATGTTTTTTATTATGGAAATCAGACAGATTAATAGATTATTTGAATATATATATATATAATAACTACATCTAGTTAATGATGAATGAATCTATATCATGTGTAACCTCTACTGTACTTGTGCATGAAAACACAATCTCATTATATGCGATAGGATATCCATATTTTAATGCTTTCTATGTTACCATCAATATGCATATGATGTATGTTTCGATCTTTATGCGAACGATTTATATGTGTCACATATCATCAGTGATTATGGAAATATGATGGAACAACAACTTGTATTTTAATGTGAACAATCATTCCAACGAGTTGTTGTTCGAATTAATATATGAGTTTAATGGTGCCATATAATAGAATTGTTCATTTATCACTCATTGAACCCAACGGCTATTTGTATGATAATTTGAAAAATGAAATATATATTAGCATAATTAGCATATATGTTACGTTTCTTCCCAACGGTGATATGTGATATATGAGCATGCTTTGTCTAGTTAAAGATGATTAATGGTTTCAATTGTCAACTTAACCAACGTGAGGTTGATAATTGGGCACAACATCTTAATACCTATTATTTTGGTGTTCATGATAGGTTTATGTTTATATTGATATGCTTTACATATATATCCCAATAATTCTTTTAGTTTTGTTGAAACAAACAGATCTTGATAGATCTTGAGCTCGTGGATCGTTATATATGCCTATGTAATCACAAGCACAATAAAAGACAATCTCTACTACTTATATTTATCAGCGGAATATAAACACAAGTAACAAATAACTAAGAACTCTGTGATCCTCTATGGATCTTTATATTAACTAAAACTGAGTTTTTCCAATCGGTACATAACTCATTCTAATGTGTTCCTTTTATAGACAAGGAACCCTAAACAATATCGCTAAACCGTTTCCCAAGAAACGTATAAACATAAAACTAAATAAGATATACACAATCACTTCCTAATAAAGCTCATGTATATCCACACTAAATAAACTAAACACGGAATAAACACTTCCGCAGAAACAGACTAATAACTATTATACTTCAGCAGATTATGTCTTCGGCAGAATCCACTCTTCTTCAGTAGAAACACTTCAGCAGTAATTTTAGCATAATCCAAACTTCACATAATTCCCAACAATCCTCCCCTAAACTGGAATTTGACTTGGTTAAGTTCCAGTTTGTTGATAGATCTTACAGCACCAGAGGATTGTGCACGAACAACACCAGCAAAGAATCCAAATAAGAACATCTCTATGATGAAGAAACTCCGAAACTCCATATCTTTGCAGCAACAAATGACAATAGATACATCAAAACAAATTAGTTGCATACTATTCTCATCACATCCAGGTGTGTAAACTCCTGTGAGAGGTGAATCATTGAAAATAATGGATTTGATGTCTCTTTACCAATAGCCATCACTACTGGAGTAGCCATATGTTTAAGTTCGTAAACTATGGTACACTGATAACCATCTGATTTATTGGCAAACCAGCAACCATATAAACGGATTTGAAATGTCTTTACCTGTAGCCGTTTGCTCAGGACTAGTCAATTCTTAGAATTGGTGAATTGATAACCAAATATGGAATGCCACTGCCTTTACCACAAGCCATATACATGTGGGCTAGTCAATTCTTGGATTCCAATAAGGAATAAACCATGGTGAATTGAAAACCATACAACACTCAGCAATTAAGCATGGGTGGTTGCATACCCTATGATTTTTAGCAAATCATTACAGCTATCAACAGATTTGATGTGTCTTTACCAAAGCTGTACCCTTTGGACTAGCTAACTCTTTGACAGACACAAGGTATATCTGGTGAGTCAAGAACCAACAAAAGTATACAACAAACCTGCAAGAAAAGTTAGATAAACCCAAAAACAATATTTTTTTTTAACTAATAAATAAAAAAAACAAATATTACAAAATAGTACAATCAAGATGAACCTTTATGTGACAGAAGCTGATTTTTAATCAAACCAACACATTGAGAAGCATGAAGCTCATCATTGCCAACTGGATTAGGAGGCACTTCCAACTTCTGTCTCAGCAACCGTTCCATAAAAGTAACCGATAAAGGATAGAGCTTATCCGACAGCATACTCAAAATCATACCACAAGTGGTCTGAACCACATGAACACAAGGCAGAGGATAAAATCGCCAACTCTCAATCTCCCACTTATGGGAATTCTTCCAAATAGAATACCCTTTACCATTTGAAGAATGAGAATCAAACATAACCTGAAGATCACCCAACAAATATAAACCAGAACCCGTTGCTGGATGAAAATTATAATACTGAGTGACATGTGCATACAACATCTTCAAATCATGTCTAGTCACCAAATGAAGAATGTCCTTCAAGAAATTGAACTCAATAGCAGTATCATCCAGTCGATAAATAGTGTTAAGCTTCCCAGCTTTCCAATTAACCAATACCACATGAGTTCCGTCAGGAAAAACTTCAACAGGTCCAACTTCAATAAAGGTAGATTCATCAGCCTTGAGATCCAAATAAGGAGTCTTTGAAGAATGTTTCCTAGCCAGTCTGACAGAACTCCTTTTAACCAAGCTCTTCTGCCTCCTACCAACAATGTTATCAGTATCAAGATGTAGATCATTTTCCTGACTCAGAGGATCACTCAACTCCACACTAGACAACGTTTCAGAAGAAACCAAAGAAGACTCAGCAGAAACAACCTTATCAGAAGAAGTCATAGCTTCAGAAGTTGTTTCAGAAGTAACAACTGGAGCGAGTACTAGCGGCAAAACTTCATCAAAATTATCCACTATTTCAACTGTTTTCTGTCTCTTAGCTGTAGGAACATCGGACATTGAAGCAATGCTTTCCAATTGAGAAGAAAAAGTAGAACCAGAAGAAGAAAGCTTCATAATCATATTATACTTTCTGATCAAAGCATCATCAGACAAAGCACAGATTTGCTTCATTGACATGCTAGAATTATAAATAGCAGAATTCTTCACAACTTGCCTCATATGATTCCTCTTCTGAACAACAGTCATAGGTTTGTCTCTTTTAGCTTGATATCTTTAAGCAATAAGAGCTTCCCTCTTTACAGTAGCTTCTTGCTTCCTTAGATTACCAAGAGCCACCATTTGATCCGCAAAATTCTCATTATCAAAAGATGCTCCTAATATAAGTTTTGCAAGATTTGGATCAAATGCACCTTGAGTAGTATAAGCATCCCCTTGATCATCAGTGATCTTAGGAAGTAATGCATCAAGCTCTAATTTCCTTTCAGGAGACAAATTAGAATCAGACTGATCTTGAAGAAATTTAGCAACAACACGACTCTTCTGCATATTCTCATAATCAGCAAACAGTCTAGCTTGAGCTTGTTTCTCTTCAGCAGTTACCAGTCCTGAACCAATCATATCATCAATCACAGCTTTCTTTCCTTTGTCAGAAGATTCCTCAGCAGAACCAATTTGAGCTTCAGAAGGAACAACTAAATCAACCTCAGAAGAAACAGGTTGAGACAATTCCTCAACAGGTGTAGAGAAAACTTCAGAAGAAGAATTCAACTTATACATTCTCCCAACTATAAAAACTTCATCATCATCTGCTGAAGGTGAAACATTTGGTTGTTCTTGTAAAGATGAGGTTTGACCATGTTCAGAAGCAACCTCCTCAATTAGAACATTAGCAGATGCATCAACCACATTTGGCTCCTTTGAAGTGTCAGCAGATACCTTATTCAAATATTGTCTTCTTCGTTTTCTAGTAAATATAATTGTCACAATTCTCAAATTCCGGTCATTTCTTAAATTTAATATGCATCATATTAATTCATTCATGGCATTTCATTTCACATTAACCGCGTAATTTTTATATTTATTAAACGTTATCGCGTGAGTTATTATTTTAAATATTTAATCCGTTACTTTCTAAAACGATCCCGATATATTTTTATACTCACATTAGTTTATAAAAACTATATTTTGACTTTACCTAGTGTTTTGAATTTATTTTGTATATAAATCGTTAAAGTTAAATTATTACGGCGTTTTTCTTAAAAATTTCTCGATAATTTTTATATCACTCAAATTTCACAAGGAATGTATTTTTACAATTTTTATGATATCATTATACTCTATTTTGATCTATTAAAAAGTTACTTGTACCAAAAAGTTATCAATTACCTTACAAGTTATTATTATTACATGTACACTTTACTTGCATTGTCTAATAATTATACAAGTATATATAAAAAAAAAAAAAAAGAGATATTGTTGACAATATTCCCCCCAAAACCGGTGGGATGTATGCATTTATTTGGGTTGGTAATTCATGTCTTGATAGTATATATCTTTACTCAAGCTTAAAAGTCTTCACCTCATTCATTCAATCTTCAATTATTCAAGTTAGCAAAATTTTTTCTTCTCTCTTGTTCTTCATCACATAGAACCGGTTCTACAAGAAGTTTTCAAGGGATCATCATCTCAATTTTCAAGTTCAAGTATTTTTACAATCTAGTAATACTCTTATTAAGATTTTGAAATAAAAATCTAGAGTATTTAGGATAAACCTTGGTTCTTATCACCTCATCATATTCACTAGTAAGCATGTTCTTTCATTTTCATGTTTCCTTTTTCATTTCATATGTATCCTTTCATTTTTGGAGCTAACATGCAAGATATATGTTGTTTATACCATTTTTACTTGATTTTAGAGTATATATATATATATTGGTCATCCTATAAATATTCCCATGGTATTCTTTGGTCTTGATGGTGATTAGGAACCCATGACACCCTAAGAAGGTGTATGGTAGGATTAGATTAGCTTTGGAGTTGATTTGAAGGGATTAGAATAGGTTTTGTCCGAGAAAAACTATTTTCGATAACTATATTTTAGGTTCTGTCCTTGTTTCGAATTTCTGGAAAAACCTACAGTTAGTACGAAACTTTGGCCTTGATATTTAGAAAATATACTTTAAAACGAATCCGTGGCCTTTTGAACGGATAAAAACGGAGTTATAACGAAGAAGTTATGGATTTTTAAAGTTTGACGACGAAACGTATTTTTTTTTCAGAAAATTCAGCTTACAGTTTTTACTTGTTTCGAGTCAAAAACGAGTCCTAAGCTTCGCAAATTATTTCGACTTATCAAAAATATATTAGTATACTTCGATACGAAGCTAAGGACATATTATACGTAGAAAACGGATTTGAAACGACAAAGATATGCACGTTTTTATAAAGTTGCCGTAACTATTATTTTCTGAAAATCTATATTATTTTTACGATACAAGTATTTTAGTAGCTGTAACGTCCATGTTTGCGGCTGTTTTTAACCATGATGTGAAACTTTTTGGAACGAATTGTCTTTTAGTAAAATCAAGTTCATCGGCCATATTTTTCAAAACGACAAGCCGTTTGTGTAGCGGAGTTGTAGTAAATTAATTACGGATGTTCAAACTTGGCCGAAACTCATTTTCTACACAACAATTAGCCAAAATCACTATCTTTAACCCTTGATATCTTTATGATCGAGACCTTTTGGACGAAAACTCCTGAACTGAAACTTCTAGATATCGATACAAACTTTCCAAAACCGTCGAGTTCGTTCTCTAACGATCGACGTACACCATTTTACGACTAGTTTTCCAAAGCCATTTTTGTTAATTTCATGATAAATTCCGACGACATTGTTTTGCGACGAAAAGTGAAAATTTCACCATAAATCATTATAAAACCATTGTAGGATGACATTTTGACGTAAAAACTTGAAAAGTGATTTTTGAAGGGTCAAGACGTCAAAAGAGTATTTTTCGACGAAAAGTAATATTTTCAAAACTCGCAAATGGTATAAATAACATACGAAGTGCATGCATAACATTACATTGCAACTCATGACGTATCATGTCATTCGTAATAGGTCCCGGTTGACACATTACATTATACCTCGGTGTACTCACTCTTGTCATCATTCCGGTTTACCAAGTGAGTAATCACATCCCCTTTTTACCGTTTTACTAAATTTTGGGGCTGAATGCATGAACTATACTTGAATTAAATTGAATCTTAATTTTGTGAACTCGAATCAAATCCTTGAACTTAATTACGAATTTATGACTTGTTGGAATTTATTGAACCGTACATGTTATGACCTTGTCCCAAAGTCTCCCATGTTCGGAGCATCACTATAAAGTCTCGCCTTATTGGTGGAGCGTCTCAATAAATCTCGCCTAGGTGGTCGAGTGACAAAGGAGTCTCCCTTGTTGGAGCAGTGCAAAGTCTCCCATGTTCGGAGCATCACTATAAAGTCTCGCCTTATTGGTGGAGCGTCTCAATAAATCTCGCCTAGGTGGTCGAGTGACAAAGGAGTCTCCCTTGTTGGAGCAGTGCAAAGTCTCCCATGTTCGGAGCATCACTATAAAGTCTCGCCTTATTGGTGGAGCGTCTCAATAAATCTCGCCTAGGTGGTCGAGTGACAAAGGAGTCTCCCTTGTTGGAGCAGTGCAAAGTCTCCCATGTTCGGAGCATCCCTGAATTATTATTTTCGTGGTACTATATTGTGAACTATTATGACCGCTTATACTTGACTATTAGACATACTACTTTTGGCAGTGGGTTGTGAACACACAGGTTGCGAGTTTTGTATGGGCGGAACTTGGAACTGAGTGGATTTACAATGCCTTTGCTTTGCGGACCATTTTCGTCGACCGAAAGCTTTGAATATTTCTTACGAGTTTTCTTATTTTGCTAAACGTGTTTACTCACCAACTATTTTCATAGTTGACCCGTTTTTCTCTCATGCATTTCAGGTGATCGTTAGTAAGCTTTTTCTACCAAGTCTTGCATAATGAAGTTTTCACATGTTACTACAAATCATTATGTAATAGAACACAATATTTTGGGAACTAAACTTGTAATATATTTGCCGATGACGGCTAAACTAGTATTGTAATGATGTACTCTTTCTTTTAAATATTAATGTTGGTATGTTCTATTATCTTGTGCTTATGTTCCCTTCCGTTACACCTCGTGTTTCCGCCTCCGGCGAGGGTGTGACAGATTGGTACCAGAGCCAAAGGTTATAGAGAATGCCGATTTTTCAAAAATAAAAATCACAGCTATAACCGGAATAATTTTTTTTTTGTATATTATTTTATTAAACATTGAACACCATTCGAGTCAACTAGTCCTATCGTTGCATTGTTACTCATAAATTATACATAGCCTGATCAACTATGTCTAATTTATGAAGAACCATGCAATGATAAGAGTGGTAGTTTTAAATCATGTTTAGTCGAGTCTTTAAAGTCTGGTCACCTGAAGTTGCATTGGTCGGGTGGGTATGCATGGCATGTTTTTACGTTCACGTCTACATTACCGTACCTTGTTCATATCTTCTCTTTTCCATCTTTCGACTTGTTAGACATAGCATGTCTCTGTTCCTGTCATGTTTCGATCACTATAACACATTACCACCGTTCTGCACCTCATCTGACTTCGTTCGAATGTCGTTTACTCAACCCGATGTTTTGGTCCTCTGTAGAATCATGGCTGCAAGAAACACACGCTCAGGAAGTAGCAACAACGACAACCCAAACAACAATGACAATCTAAACAACAACGCTGCTGGAATAGCGGACCTACTCACCCAAATTATAATACATCTCGATGCTAGACGAACCAACAACGGAGAAGGTACTTCAAACAATGGACGAAAGCGACAGGAGGATCACCAGGGAAGCCGAGACCAGAATCAGCAAAACAAGAGGCAGCGAATAACTCAGAACTATGGGGCGACCACCCAGGAGCGCAAAGGATATGCAGGTCCACATCCTTTGTGCACTCGATGTAATTATCATCACTTAGGAGACTGCCCAAGGTGCAACAAATGTGGACAGACGGGCCACTTCGCGAAAAATTGCTCAAACAGAACTGGAAATCAAGGACAGAGAAAAGCATGTTACGAGTGTGGAAGTCTAGATCACCTTCGCAATACCTGTCCAAAGTTGAAAAGAACTCCCAATCAAGGAGGTAATCGTCCAAACCTGGCGTTGGCAATAGAAGGCCCACAAGATCAGAACATTGAAATTCCTCCCGCACGTGGTCGAGCATTCTATCTGGGTACCGAGGAAGCCCGCAACGCGTAACGGGTACATTCTTTTGAACAACTACCTTATTTTTGTACGACATGATTTTGAGTGCATAACTTCCTTCCAATCTTTACCACGTTCACGACTTTGATTAATTTGAGACCTATTGATATCGACCTTAGTTGTTATATATTTTGTTGATTTGATTTGATTTGTGTAGCAAATCCAATATTGAGCGAATCTTTCAAAAGACTTCATTCAAGGATGTTGATTCCTATCTTTCTAACAACTTGTTTCCTAGCTTGATCTAGTGACAGTTCTTGTTTGATGAGTTGCGAAAATCAAGCTAAGAGACAAGTTTACTCAAGTCGGTTTAGTTTAATCTCATGACAGTTCTTGTTTGATGAGTTGTGGGATTAAATTATAATCGACTACCTAAAGGTCTTTTGAGAGCTACGTTCGATATTGGGTAAGTTTACCCTATCCAATCTAATCACGGGCACGTACTTAGTTGAATGGGGAACCTGTACGCATGGGCATTGATATGATCATTTAGACTGTTCGTATGAGCATGAACTTTTAGAACTCTTGTCGAGGTTCGGACCATAGTATCGTTAATCGAATCACGGGGACGTGATTCCGCTGACATGGGAAGAATGTCACAATTCTCAAATTCCGGTCATTTCTTAAATTTAATATGCATCATATTAATTCATTCATGGCATTTCATTTCACATTAACCGCGTAATTTTTATATTTATTAAACGTTATCGCGTGAGTTATTATTTTAAATATTTAATCCGTTACTTTCTAAAACGATCCCGATATATTTTTATACTCACATTAGTTTATAAAAACTATATTTTGACTTTACCTAGTGTTTTGAATTTATTTTGTATATAAATCGTTAAAGTTAAATTATTACGGCGTTTTTCTTAAAAATTTCTCGATAATTTTTATATCACTCAAATTTCACAAGGAATGTATTTTTACAATTTTTATGATATCATTATACTCTATTTTGATCTATTAAAAAGTTACTTGTACCAAAAAGTTATCAATTACCTTACAAGTTATTATTATTACATGTACACTTTACTTGCATTGTCTAATAATTATACAAGTATATATATATAAAAAAAAAAAAAGAGATATTGTTGACAATATTCCCCCCAAAACCGGTGGGATGTATGCATTTATTTGGGTTGGTAATTCATGTCTTGATAGTATATATCTTTACTCAAGCTTAAAAGTCTTCACCTCATTCATTCAATCTTCAATTATTCAAGTTAGCAAAATTTTTTCTTCTCTCTTGTTCTTCATCACATAGAACCGGTTCTACAAGAAGTTTTCAAGGGATCATCATCTCTATTTTCAAGTTCAAGTATTTTTACAATCTAGTAATACTCTTATTAAGATTTTGAAATAAAAATCTAGAGTATTTAGGATAAACCTTGGTTCTTATCACCTCATCATATTCACTAGTAAGCATGTTCTTTCATTTTCATGTTTCCTTTTTCATTTCATATGTATCCTTTCATTTTTGGAGCTAACATGCAAGATATATGTTGTTTATACCATTTTTACTTGATTTTAGAGTATATATATATATATTGGTCATCCTATAAATATTCCCATGGTATTCTTTGGTCTTGATGGTGATTAGGAACCCATGACACCCTAAGAAGGTGTATGGTAGGATTAGATTAGCTTTGGAGTTGATTTGAAGGGATTAGAATAGGTTTTGTCCGAGAAAAACTATTTTCGATAACTATATTTTAGGTTCTGTCCTTGTTTCGAATTTCTGGAAAAACCTACAGTTAGTACGAAACTTTGGCCTTGATATTTAGAAAATATACTTTAAAACGAATCCGTGGCCTTTTGAACGGATAAAAACGGAGTTATAACGAAGAAGTTATGGATTTTTAAAGTTTGACGACGAAACGTATTTTTTTTTCAGAAAATTCAGCTTACAGTTTTTACTTGTTTCGAGTCAAAAACGAGTCCTAAGCTTCGCAAATTATTTCGACTTATCAAAAATATATTAGTATACTTCGATACGAAGCTAAGGACATATTATACGTAGAAAACGGATTTGAAACGACAAAGATATGCACGTTTTTATAAAGTTGCCGTAACTATTATTTTCTGAAAATCTATATTATTTTTACGATACAAGTATTTTAGTAGCTGTAACGTCCATGTTTGCGGCTGTTTTTAACCATGATGTGAAACTTTTTGGAACGAATTGTCTTTTAGTAAAATCAAGTTCATCGGCCATATTTTTCAAAACGACAAGCCGTTTGTGTAGCGGAGTTGTAGTAAATTAATTACGGATGTTCAAACTTGGCCGAAACTCATTTTCTACACAACAATTAGCCAAAATCACTATCTTTAACCCTTGATATCTTTATGATCGAGACCTTTTGGACGAAAACTCCTGAACTGAAACTTCTAGATATTGATACAAACTTTCCAAAACCGTCGAGTTCGTTCTCTAACGATCGACGTACACCATTTTACGACTAGTTTTCCAAAGCCATTTTTGTTAATTTCATGATAAATTCCGACGACATTGTTTTGCGACGAAAAGTGAAAATTTCACCATAAATCATTATAAAACCATTGTAGGATGACATTTTGACGTAAAAACTTGAAAAGTGATTTTTGAAGGGTCAAGACGTCAAAAGAGTATTTTTCGACGAAAAGTAATATTTTCAAAACTCGCAAATGGTATAAATAACATACGAAGTGCATGCATAACATTACATTGCAACTCATGACGTATCATGTCATTCGTAATAGGTCCCGGTTGACACATTACATTATACCTCGGTGTACTCACTCTTGTCATCATTCCGGTTTACCAAGTGAGTAATCACATCCCCTTTTTACCGTTTTACTAAATTTTGGGGCTGAATGCATGAACTATACTTGAATTAAATTGAATCTTACTTTTGTGAACTCGAATCAAATCCTTGAACTTAATTACGAATTTATGACTTGTTGGAATTTATTGAACCGTACATGTTATGACCTTGTCCCAAAGTCTCCCATGTTCGGAGCATCACTATAAAGTCTCGCCTTATTGGTGGAGCGTCTCAATAAATCTCGCCTAGGTGGTCGAGTGACAAAGGAGTCTCCCTTGTTGGAGCAGTGCAAAGTCTCCCATGTTCGGAGCATCACTATAAAGTCTCGCCTTATTGGTGGAGCGTCTCAATAAATCTCGCCTAGGTGGTCGAGTGACAAAGGAGTCTCCCTTGTTGGAGCAGTGCAAAGTCTCCCATGTTCGGAGCATCACTATAAAGTCTCGCCTTATTGGTGGAGCGTCTCAATAAATCTCGCCTAGGTGGTCGAGTGACAAAGGAGTCTCCCTTGTTGGAGCAGTGCAAAGTCTCCCATGTTCGGAGCATCCCTGAATTATTATTTTCGTGGTACTATATTGTGAACTATTATGACCGCTTATACTTGACTATTAGACATACTACTTTTGGCAGTGGGTTGTGAACACACAGGTTGCGAGTTTTGTATGGGCGGAACTTGGAACTGAGTGGATTTACAATGCCTTTGCTTTGCGGACCATTTTCGTCGACCGAAAGCTTTGAATATTTCTTACGAGTTTTCTTATTTTGCTAAACGTGTTTACTCACCAACTATTTTCATAGTTGACCCGTTTTTCTCTCATGCATTTCAGGTGATCGTTAGTAAGCTTTTTCTACCAAGTCTTGCATAATGAAGTTTTCACATGTTACTACAAATCATTATGTAATAGAACACAATATTTTGGGAACTAAACTTGTAATATATTTGCCGATGACGGCTAAACTAGTATTGTAATGATGTACTCTTTCTTTTAAATATTAATGTTGGTATGTTCTATTATCTTGTGCTTATGTTCCCTTCCGTTACACCTCGTGTTTCCGCCTCCGGCGAGGGTGTGACAATAATAGGCACCTTGTTCCTTGAAGATTCAGCAAGAGGAGAAGAAACATCAAATGTAAGAGCTACATCAGCCAAGATTCCAAGAGATGCATGAAGATTTTCTTCATCCTTCTCTTCAGAAGAAACCAGAACTCTCTTTTTACTCCTCTGACTCAGTATTTCCTCCAAGTTCTCAACTTTAGCCTCCAATTCCACAATCTTATTACCAAGAATAGACTTGGTTTCTGCAAGTTCTTTCTTAAGATCAGTCACCTCACCTGTAAGCTTGTTCATCAGAGCATATAATGAGGTAAGTGTAATAGGATCCTCATCTGTATCAACTGATTGCTCAGTTGTAATTGGAACTTCATTTGACCGTTCAGGAGTAACATTAACCTGATCAACATTAGAACATCCTTCACCAAATGGATTCCTAATAGGACTTGGTGTAGGCAATCTATCAATATCAGCCTGAACCTCATTAATAGAAACTTGTGTAGGTGATTGACTAGGACATGGTCTAGGTGAAGGTATGAATGCCTCAGCAACAGCAGAAGGGCCCTCATCAACATCAACTGAAAGATTAGCATCAGTAGTATTGGAAGAAGGTAAACTAACAACATTAACCTCATCAGCAGTCTCATTCTCCTGAGGCAACATGGCAGCTAATAAAGGAAAATGTGTCCCTTCAAATTTAGTTCTCATCGAAGCAAATAACTTAGAAGTTAAAACACCTATGGGATAAAAAGCTTGGGTGTGGGTAGGAACATTCAATATCATCTGTAAGAACCTAGGGTACATCAAAAACTTACCCTTTTTCCTAGTTATGTTCTCAGACATATTATCAAAAACAAACTTAGAAAAATTATAAGTCAAACCCTTAGATAGACAAATAATACCACATCCCAATTGAGTTGAAAACTGATCCCATCCTCTAGACTTATTGCTTACACACTGGAGCAGCGTATGAACCAAAAACCTCCACATAGGACAAAGCTGATTTTTTAACCACATATCAGTCCTCGTACCTTGATATCCAATCGCTCTAAGCCCTTCAAGTACCACCGTAGAATCAGAATGATAAACTCCATTCTCATCATTCAACCGAAGTTGTCTTCTTATCAGGTCTTCTGTCACTACATACTCTGTTCCGTCAACTCTTGCAACTATCTCAGTATCACTCCTTTTCATAGCCGATGCCCAAAATTGAGTAACCAAGGATTCATATATAGCATCCGGAGAATGTGTTAAAGCATACTGAATCTTTGATCTTTGTAAGAATGCAATCATCGGCCTATACAACTCATCACCTCGAGCAGTTCCCAGAAAAGCGACCTTATTATGATCATGTTTGAATTGAAGCGCCATGTAAGATTTTGAAAATTAGGGTTACGATTTGCACAAATGGAAGTGTTTTGAATGAGAGTAATAGGCGAATCACTTAAAATGGGATGAATATATGCCAGTAGATAATAAATATAAATTTCCCAATTTTAGTCAAAGTTGACCAATACTGACGTGGACTTCTACTTTTACTAACATTCACTTTCAACTTCGGTAGAAACGGAAACCATTCTACTGAAGTAGAACAATCAGCAGAAACAGATTACTTATTCAAGAAGCTTCAGTAAATATCTTTTTACTGTTTCACCCACTTGCATTAAATCTCATCACCACTTGAAACCGTCTATAAAACAATCCCAATGCACATATACCTCTTCATCAAAAACCCCCAAATATCCTTCCAAACCCTAATTCCACCAATACTCCAAAATTAGCCATAATAAACCATGAGTACCAAACCTGAGATCATAGATCTCACAACATCATCATCATCATCATCAAGTGAAGATACCAATCCATGGCTTCATTACTTTCCAAAACCATATCCACTACCAAAGAAATCACCCTTTCTTTCTTCATCAGAAGATGAAAGTGTAGTGAATCCAAGTGAATCTGCTGATGATTCTGATGACTCCTATAAGGAGAGAACATCTTACTCCCAACCCCCAGCACCTCAGCCTCAACGAAGGCCACGAGCCAAAAATCCACCACTTCCAGAAGATAGAGATGTGGTTCTTGGTCTTTCTGCATCAGGTTTTGGTGCATCATCACATATCATATAAGGGAAGAACTTAAGGAGGGTAGATGGATTGCATTTTGGTTGAAATAAATAGATGAAGCACAAAGGACACATTGTTTTTCTCCATCATCAAATGTGGTCATTGTCATCATCAACGTTTGCATCAATCCATCCTCTCCATTTTGATCCTTAGCATCTTGTTAGTGTTGGTTATGCATGTCACAAAGGCGTAGCCAGCATTTAGTGTGAAAGATGTGAGCGATCATGCATATCCAACAGCCTGTTAGATGTTGGAATAGATGATATGTAATAGATTAGACTTAGTAGATCATGTAGATGCATTTGATGTTATTAGTACTCTGTAAGCTGTAAACTGTTTCTTGAATGAATGAATGAACCATTTGCTCAATTTGCTTCAGTACTTCTTTTGAATGAATCGTATAACTTCAGTACATCATCTTCAGAGGAAACAAATGACTCTCTTCAGCACTTTGAATTCAGTAGAAACAAGCTTAAGCTTTCCTGACCATATCCCAACTGAACAGAACAACCACACTGCAAAACAGAACAAACACAAAAACAAACACAAACCAACAAAGAAACACAAACTAAGATTACATTAGCTGGTTAGAGTTAGATAAAATCAAACAGATATACAAAATTACATAGCAAAATGCAAAGTTATACACAAATCCTCCCCTGAGGCATATGCCTCCCCTTAAACTTTGCAGTTAAGGGTTAAGCATACCGATATGGACCACAAGGTGTTGAAACCTTGGTCCATCAAAAGCCTTTGTTAACAAATCTGCCACATTATCATCAGTATGAATTTTGACCACATTTTTCAAATTTTTATCATATGCATCTTTTATAAAGTGGTGCCTGATTTCAATATGTTTTGTTCGACTGTGAAAAACTGGATTTTTAACAATGCATATGGTACTTTGATTATCAATAAAAATTGTTGTGTTCATGAAATTGTACCCATAATCCAACAACTGATTTTGAATCCAAAGAACCTGTCCACAGCAATTTGCAGCAGCAACGTACTCTGCTTCAGTAGATGAGGTAGCCACAATAGTCTGTTTCTTGCATTGCCAAGAAATCAATCTCTTGCCAAGGAATTGGCAACCTCCAGTGGTGGACCTCCTATCCAGATTAGCACCAGCATAGTCACTATCACTATAAGCTTCCAACTTAAAAGGAGACTCTTTTGGGTACCAAAGACCTAGAAGAGGTTGGCCTTTGAGGTACTTAAAGATCTTCTTAACAGCATTGAGATGAGAAGTCAGTGGAGTAACTTGATGTCGTGAACAAACACTCACAGCAAAAGTAATATCAGGCCTTGAAGCTGTTAAATACATCAAAGAGCCAATCATGGACCTGTACAGATGAACATTCACAGGTGGATCAGCTTCATTGTTGGTCTTTGTTTTTGGAGCTTCATAAGGTGTAGTGGCAGTCCTTACACCCTCCATACCAAACTTCTTCAAGATGTCCCTCACATATTTGTCCTGACTGATAAAGATACCATCAGGTTTCTGCTGAACTTGAAGACCCAAAAAGAAAGTCATCTCTCCCATGGCACTCATCTGAAACTCTCCTTTCATCAGCTCCTCAAACTCCCTGCACCAAGCTTCCTTTGTGGATCCAAAAATAATGTCATCCACATACACTTGCACAAGAATAATGTCAGTGGAATTCTTCTTTAGGAAAAGAGTTTTATCAATTGCACCTCTTCTGTAACCATGCTTCAGAAGAAATGTAGAGAGCCTATCATACCAGGCTCTAGGTGCCTGATGTAGTCCATAGAGAGCTTTGACCACCTTATAAACATGATTAGGATGATCTGGATCTTCAAATCCTTTAGGTTGAGTGGCATACACCTCCTCTTCAATTTCACCATACAAGAAGGCTCCTTTAACATCCATCTGATAGACCATAAAACCCATATAGGATGCATAAGCTAAGAAAATCCGTATTGCCTCAACTCTTGCCACTGGTGCAAACACTTCATCATAATCGATCCCCTCCTCTTGTCTATACCCCTGTGCAACTAATCTGGCTTTGTTTTTAATGACAACACCTCGAGCATCTCTCTTATTCTTCAGAATCCATTTAGTCCCAATAGCATACTTACCATCAGGTAGTGGTACCAATATCCAAACCTGCTGATTTTGAAACTGTTGCATCTCATCCTGCATTGCTTCAAGCCAACTTGAGTCTTCAAGAGCCTGAGTAACACTGGTTGGTTCCACTTGTGAGAGAAAACAAGCAAACAAACAATGTTCATAGTCTGTGTGATTGTCTCTCTGCTGATTTGAGACATAAGAGATAAAAGCCACCTGACCATATTTAGAACGCGCCACAGTACCTCTTGTTCTAACAGGTGCATTAGGATCACCAATAATATTAGACTGTGGATGAACATTGTTGATCCTTGTAGTAGTAGTGGTGTTGACATCAATGGAGGAATCAAGATTCGTCACAGTAGGTTCAAAGTCAGTATCATAGGATGGTGTGTTGAAGATTCCTGCTTTAGGTTGATGATGACCAAGATCTGAAGGTTTTGGAAACCTTGTATAGGGTTCTCCAAGGTCTGTTGACACTCTAGTAGTAATAGGAGTATAGTCAACATGTCTTTCAGCCGAATTGGAGAGGTGAGGAGAAACAGAACCACTTTCAGCAGAATTGATGTTTCCACTGATTGCTTCACTTGTACTCTTTTCAACATTCCTCTCAGCTTCTAAATTGGCTGCATACTCTTGTTTCTTCAGTCTGGCAAGGTCCTCAGCATAATGGAATTCATCTTCACCCACATCTGAATAATCTTTAGAAGTGTCACCTACAAAATTGTTAGGGGAGAAAGAAGGCACTACAATGGGTTGTTCATCAACAACAACAAAAATATACAAATAATTAGTACACTATGGAGGCTCAAGTCATTGCTGACTTGAACCTGCTTTGTGGATCATATGAGTTATGCCAAGCAGAAGAATAAGATCCACTATTGTTCTTGGGTTTCCATTGAAACTTAGGTCCCTGTTTATTCCAAGAACAACCTGCTGAGGTCTTGACAGCAGTGTCCCAGTACCCTTTCCCATCAGTCATAGGGTTAACATATCTAGGCCAATAACCATTTTTAAAATATTCACTGGTTGGTTGAACATATGGTTTTCCGATTGATCTTCTCCAAGGAAAAGAATTATTATAATTAGTAGCTTGTGGAACATAAGGTGGTATATCATTAACATTGGTCCACATTGGTCTAGATTTCCTAGAATCACCACACCTACTCATCCTTTGCTCATGATAATCACAATCCTTAATTAAATGAAATTTACTTCCACACACAAAACATTTCTTCTGATTAGAAGATTTATTCAAACCAAAAGATGTATTATTACAAGCAGAAGTATTCAAACCAAAACCATGAAAAGAATTGTTTTTTAACAGTACTATTATGCAAAGAATTAAAATGCAAGTCTTCAGAGGCAACTGTCTTGGAAGTGGATTCCTTGGCAGCAACTCTGACATGCTTATTGGTAGTCTTGGGTGCAGGCAGGGGTGAAGACTTGGGAAGGTCAGACTTGTCATTTGAATCACACTCTGTAGACCCTTGCTTGGAGGACTTGTCACTGTTAACACAAGAGACAAAGTCATTAGTAGAAGTATTAGGGTCTGGCATGTCTCTTGAATTTTTGCCATACAGATGGTGTGATCCATCAAAGTCATTAGGAATGGAAAGGTCAATGGGCATGTGCTCACCTCTAATAGGTCCACGAACAGCATGTAGGTCACCTTCTTTTACAAAATTAGCTAGGCCTGCTGATGTAGATTTACGTGTGTCATCCCTAGCCTCTAAGCCTACATATTTCTTAAAGCCTAAAGCCACTGTAGAATTAGAAGCTTGACTACTATAAATAAAACCAGCTAACTTATTTCCATTCATTATCTATTCTTTATGCCTAGTAATTTCCTCCTTAAGTTTCTCCTTAAGCTCTAGATTTTCTGACTCTACATCTGCTCTTAACTTCTCAGACCATTTTAATTCATTTTTAGCACATTCAAGATCCCTTTCTAAAACACCTATTTTCTCATCATACGCTATTTGATTCTTCTGAAACCAAACCTTTTTTCTTTCTAGTGTTTTTAAAGCCTGTTTATAAGCTTCAACTTCCACATAGCATTCATTATATTTAGGTTCCAAAATATCATAAGCTTCTTTGAGTGTATTATAACGCTCACTACAACCAAACAAACAGTTTTGTACCTGAGAGATGCCCATCAAGGCAATCTGATCATGCCTATCCTCTGTAGTACAGCTTGCTATCAACCCAACATTATCATTACCAGGACCATCATTATCATCCTGCTCATGTTGCTTCCAGTCCACATTGCTATCAAGAGTGACCAAAGCAGCTGATCCCTTTGAAGTTCCTGCCTCCTTCTGATACTGCTGATAAGAAGAGTATCTTGTCTCATCACCAGCTTTCCTGTCTTTGCATTCTCTAGAGAAGTGACCCATCTGTTGACATGTGAAGCATTTAACCTTCCTCTTGTCAAACCTTGCTGGATCTCGTCCTTTGAAACCAAACCTTCTGCCAGCTTTGCGCTCAAAGTTCTTGATATCCATGGAAAGCATGGCCACCTGCCACCTCAGCTTCATCTCTTCCATCTCAATCGGGTCCACCTAATCAAAATCCTCATAAGCCAGATCCTGCTGAGGATCATAATCAGCAAAGAAGGATCCAAGAACATCTTCCATAATGTTACTCGATTTAGAGTGAGAACTTGATGAAGGAGCAGCATAAGATGATGATGGATATGGGCTTGGACTATAACTTGTCTTTGGAGTAGAGGCTCCAACGAATGCAGTGTGACTAGCAGAAGAAGATGATCTAAAAGGGCTTCTTACATCATGTTCAAGAGCTTTAAGTTTGTGGTACAGCTCATCAAAGGTAATCATGTCCAAACCACCTTTAGCTTTTAAAGCTATGCTTACGTGTAGCCAGGATGGAGGTAAAGACCTCAGAAACTTAGAGTTACAATCATCATCTGGCTTTGCCTGCAGCTGATTCAACTGACTTAAAATCTTGTGAAACTTGTCATAGCCCTTGTGTATTCCTTCCTCTTCAGAGATTTGAAAGTCCTGAAACTGTTGTCTCAGCATGGACTTCTTCAGTCTCCTAGACTCCTCATTCCCACCGAATTTTGCCTTAATTGCTAACCATATATCCTTAGCATCTTGCATGAAGTGAAAATCACTCAAGTGATCCTCAGGAATAGCTTGAAGAAGAATGGTTCTGACCTTGGTTTCTCTCTGAACCGCCAGCAACTCTTCAGCAGATTTGGGGGGAACATTCATCATCTTACCCGTAGCATCCGTGGTAGTTCTCTTCAAACTTTTTCCCTTCAAGACTATCTCCCATAGATTCCAATCAATGTTGGAGATGCAGTTCTGCATCTTCATCGCCCAAAGATCATATTCCTCCCTTTTAAGGTAAGGAAACTTAGCATTGCTATTAGAGAGACTTAGTTGTTGCAGATGGGTGGAGTTTTGGTTGTTGGTGATTTCAGTATCAACATCTGAACCAGGCATGATGATTTTGTTATGGTTGTATGGGTGTTCAGAAAAACTTGTCCTTAGTATCGTAGAGACTCTCACGAGGCTCTGATACCACTTGTTGAAACAAACAGACCTTGATAGATCTTGAGCTCGTGGATCGTTATATATGCCTATGTAATCACAAGCACAATAAAAGACAATCTCTACTACTTATATTTATCAGCGGAATATAAACACAAGTAACAAATAACTAAGAACTCTGTGATCCTCTATGGATCTTTATATTAACTAAAACTGAGTTTTTCCAATCGGTACATAACTCATTCTAATGTGTTCCTTTTATAGACAAGGAACCCTAAACAATATCGCTAAACCGTTTCCCAAGAAACGTATAAACATAAAACTAAATAAGATATACACAATCACTTCCTAATAAAGCTCATGTATATCCACACTAAATAAACTAAACACGGAATAAACACTTCCGCAGAAACAGACTAATAACTATTATACTTCAGCAGATTATGTCTTCGGCAGAATCCACTCTTCTTCAGTAGAAATACTTCAGCAGTAATTTCAGCATAATCCAAACTTCACATAATTCCCAACAAGTTTTATCTGAGCATACATTTGATATTCAATATATGTCAACATCTACCTTAACTTCCAATACGGGTTACTTGTCCGGAATTGAACACCAACTCGTAC
The DNA here is from genome assembly GCA_019973895.1 of Chrysanthemum seticuspe. Classification (NCBI taxonomy): domain Eukaryota; kingdom Viridiplantae; phylum Streptophyta; class Magnoliopsida; order Asterales; family Asteraceae; genus Chrysanthemum; species Chrysanthemum seticuspe. Next base: position 24,401,039 of record BPTQ01000001.1, read on the forward strand.
TAACTTCTCAACATGGAGAGATCAAGTGAAACTTACTCTCGGAGTAATGGACCTTGATCATGCGCTTTGTATTGATCCTCCCACTGCATTACTGCTACTAGTAAAGCAAATACAAAAACGTGCTTATGAATAGTGGGATCGATCTAACCGTATGTCTCTCATGATCATTAAGAACTGTTGGTCCAAATGATTGAGAAAATCTTGATAAAATAAAGAAGAATTTCATTAAAAATGAAGAACAATTATTACAAAGATTTCTCAATACCAACTAGACTACATGATAACATCCTTAACTTTTTACGGGGATAATTTCGGTATATTATCCCCATTGAATGACAAATAAACTCTCATTGATCCAAGCTATGCTTGTGTTTCAATGAGAGGATGATCCTATCAACTAATACTATGTATTTTGTTTGTTTAGGATACACGCCTATCTCTATTACAATACACACATATATATAGAAATAATAGTACAAGAAATAAATTGGACAAAGACATGTGATGATGGTGACATGTGGTCCCTCATGTGATCCACCTTTATCTTCCTCTTTTGGAAAAGCACCAAACATCCTTTTGAATGTGTCATACAATATTCTCACTACTTTTGATAAAGTCTTGTACTTGTTTGACTTCTCCTCTTGGAAGTTCCACCAATATATTTCTGTCTGTATGTAGAGATAGGCCTTCAGGATCACTGAGACATTTGTCAAAATCTCAGTGTCACTGGTGTTGTTTGTAGCTCATATATTTTACTCACTGACACCGTATCAGTAAGTAAAGAGTACAAAACAACACTCACTGATTTCTTTTATCAGTGAGTCACTCACTATATTATTTAGTGAGTTAGGCTATTTTATTTTCAAATCTTGTTCAGGGTGATTGGGTCAATTTATTGGACCCAACAGTCTCCCCCTATTTGAATATACAAATAGCCTATGGTGATTGGTAAAAGGTGTAGGACTGAGGGTTCAATCTGAGAGTCCAGGTTGTTCAGTGACTGGGGTTAAGAACCTAGGTTCAGGCTGTATGATCCTTTAAGTTTTAGTGACCAGGTTCAGTGACAGGAGGTTTAATAACCAGGTTCAGTGGTCAGTGGTCAGGTTCAGTTATTCAGTGACCTCGTTCACTTTGACAGGTTTGTGGGGTTCAGTGTGGGAGGGTTCAGTGTCCTTATTTAGACCTTGAGGGACCTGGTTCACTTTGATTCATCAGTGTCCACTACCCTCTTACATGTTTTGATTCCAGTAATACAATTAAGGACCTGGTTCAATTTGATACATCAGTGTCCATTGTCCACCCTCAGTTACAATATGAATTTCCCAAGTAAGTGATAAGCATTACATTTCATTTTAGGCTAAGCCTAAAGACATTAATCTATTACACTTAGTGACACTACCAGGGTCTCTGGTTATCAGGTCTTTGGGTTCATATTTTTTAGTGACTTGGTTTTAGTCACTACTGGCTCAGTGGCTCGAGTTTCAGGGACTTAGGTCATGGGCCCTCCACGCTTCCGCTGTGCAACTCAGATTCTTACCACCATTTGCTGGCCTGAGTTATACCCGAACCCTGAAAGAGACACCACTTTCTGATATCACATTCAAGGACTCCTTGATAATTCTTTCAGCCCTTTTCATCCTTATCACTCCGTGAGTCATAAGCTCATTTAGCTTTATCACTGATAAAAACTATTATCAATATGACCAATCAAATTTATCAGTCACCTTGTACCATCATATTTAGCCCGTACATAACACAACCTGACATACCATACTTCAGTTTTATACTCACTGAGTCGTGCCAAGTACCCACTGATGTTAACAACCCAATATGAGTCGAAATACACCCTGATCAATCTCACAGCCCACGGATTTTCACCATTACTCAGCTTGTTGAGTTTTCCCATAAGTATTTCAAACCTCAAAAACATACTGAAACATAATTCAGTCTCCAATGAGAACTCTTATCGCAAACTTAACACTTCCTGAGTCACTTGTATTCTTCAGGACCCATCACTGAAATCACGGTTTGAAATCCACTTACACTTGGTTTCAGTGGACTTTCGGTTTCAGTGTTTCTTTCGGTTCAGCGACACAACATATACCACTGACATCCCACCTCATCTCTTCCTTAATTCTAGTGAGTCAAGACCTCACTTAACTTCTCCACACCCTGATAAGCAAAAAAATCCTGATAAATTTTTATCAGTCATCCTTTACCATCAATTTCAGCCCGACAATCAACTTCACTCCCAAATACCAATTCGCTCACTGAGTTGATTTGACTTCACACGAATCAGCAACACACAACCCATGACATCATATTTATTTCATCTAATCCTAGACCCATCTACCATATCAGCTACCCCAATCTTTCTTAAATGACACCTACCATCCAATCTAGACTCAAACCCATTTCGCATCTTTGTTCATGCCTGAAAATCACCACGGTTGGGTTTTGGTCGTAGTGGTGATGGTTTCGTAACTCTATTTTTTTGACTTGTTCACCGAAGTTATCGCCAGATTTATATTAGTCACGAGAGGGTTTTGAGTCGTGTGTGGAGGTGTATGGGGTTTGTTGTTGCGACCTGAGTTGAATCCGGCGCCATTGTTGCCGGAGTTCTATACCAAATCAACTGGGTTTTGTTGTTTGGTGATTTCGGTGTTGTGTGGGAGTGATGGTTGATTTTATGATCAAAGAATCTGGGTTTTCATATGTGTCGGAGTTCATGAAATTTTGAGATCGAGAGTTTTTTTTATCAACTCTTTGAGATGATTTTGTGGATATGGTTTTTTTTGTTGTGTGTGATGAAGATCTTGTTTTTTTTTTATTTGATTGAGAGATCTGGATTTGGTTTATTTTTTTGTCGCTGTGTGTTAATTTTTTTTGGAAGGGATAAGATTTTTGTGGTGTGTGGGTGAGTGATAAGATTTTTGTGGAAGGGATAAGATTTTTTGTGGTGTGTGGGTGAGTGATACGAGGATAAGGTTATTGTTCGGTGGGTAAAGAATTGACTGATTATTTCAATCAGTGGCAATTTTTTGGTGATGTTTTGTCATTTTGTCAATATCAGTGTCTTTCTCCCCCGCAAAAAATGCTATGGCAGTAGCAGTTTTTGAAGGTTTCACACTTGATATTTGACAATAAAGGATGTTATCAGCAGCCATGAACGGATCTGGAGTAGAGAAAAATCCACCCGCTCTGATACCACTTGTTGGTCCAAATGATTGAGAAAATCTTGATAAAATAAAGAAGAATTTCATTAAAAATGAAGAACAATTATTACAAAGATTTCTCAATACCAACTAGACTACATGATAACATCCTCAACTTTTTACGGGGATAATTTCGGTATATTATCCCCATTGAATGACAAATAAACTCTCATTGATCCAAGCTATGATTGTGTTTCAATGAGAGGATGATCCTATCAACTAATACTATGTATTTTGTTTGTTTAGGATACATGCCTATCTCTATTACAATACACACATATATATAGGAATAATAGTACAAGGAATAAATTGGACAAAGACATGTGATGATGGTGACATGTGGTCCCTCATGTGATCCACATTTATCTTCCTCTTTTGGAAAAGCACCAAACATCCTTTTGAATGTGTCATACAATATTCTCACTGCTTTTGAAAAAGTCTTGTACTTGTTTGACTTCTCCTCTTGGAAGTTCCACCAATATATTTCAGTCTGTATGTAGAGATAGGCCTTCAGGATCACTGCGACATTTGTCAAAATCTCAGTGTCACTGGTGTTGTTTGTAGCTCATATATTTTACTCACTGACACCGTATCAGTAAGTAAAGAGTACAAAACAACACTCACTGATTTCTTTTATCAGTGAGTCACTCACTATATTATTTAGTGAGTTAGGCTATTTTATTTTCAAATCTTGTTCAGGGTGATTGGGTCAATTTATTGGACCCAACAAGAACTCCATATCCATTACCATTCGATGAGCCATTCATGACTCTGAGAATGCAAAAGAGTACTTAAGATCCGTAAAGGAACAATTTAAAGGGACTTCAAAAGCCCATGCAAGCACTTTGATCCTCAAAATGTTGACTACCAAGTATGACGGGGTTAGTAGTGTACGTGAGCACATAATGATGATGAGCGATATGGCAAACAAACTGAAAGGCATGGACATGGAAATCACTGAAGGTTTCTTAATTCATCTCATTATGACATCTCTCCCAATGCAATTTGGTCCTTTCAAGATCAATTACAATATGCAAAAGGAGAAATGGAAAATGAGCAAACTGATTGCCATGTGTTGCAAGAGGAAGAACGCCTCAAAGTTGAAAAGCCTTATGTCACTCATGTTGTTACCACTAACAACAATAAAAGAAAGGGCTCATGGAAGGGCAAAGGTTCAAACGGAGATAATTCTACTCCAACTAAAGTCCAGAAAATGGGTACAAGTACTAGCTCATTCCAAGATGATCCAAAATGTAAATTTTGCCATAAGAAAGGGCATACTCAAAAAGATTGTCCCAAATTGAAGGAATAATTAGCAAGGAAAGGTATATATAAATATTTTATGATTAATGAATCCTTTTATATTAATGTCCCTATTAATTCATGGTGGATTGACTCTAGATTCATGGTACACATTGGTAATTCTTTACAAGGATTCCGTACAATCCGGAGTTTGGAAAGAAACCAACGAACAGTTAAAGACGGGAATGGAGTTGATTTGAACGTAGAAGTTGTTGAGACCATTTCATTAATTTTGGAGGGTGGCTTTTGTTTATATCTTTACTAGCCTATAAACCCGTGATAAATCACGGGTGGCTTATAAAACATTGAAAATAAACACTCCAAATACATAAACTAAAAAATGTTAAATCAAAAAATAACAAATAGAAATTCGCACATCAAATTATGTATTTACATTGGTTATCATGCATTAGTGCAATATATAAATTCCATCTTATAAAATATAAAATATAAATTGCACCCGCGTTGCGAATGTTAATTTTGCCTCTATTTTTTATGTTATATGTGTTTTGTCATATATTTGCGGTGACATTCGTATAATGATAGTTGGGTCGGGTTGTGGTTTATGTAAATATAAGTGTAGTTTAAGTTTTTTAGCATCTTTTATACTTGTTTATTATTATTATTATTATTATTATTATTATTATTATTATTATTATTATTATTATTATTATTATTATTATTATTATTATTATTATTATTATTGTGTCGCGCAAGAATAAAAATAACATCTGTGGTGATCTAATAATTTTAGGCTATGTATGGGTGGACTGTTGCACCACTTTGCCAACGTAGTTTAGAAGTTGGAGTAGATTTGAGATATAATTATCAAGACGATACATACAAAAACTCAAATTCATAACAATATCAACTTCATCAAAACATTAGAGCAGATTTGAGACCTTGGGTTTGTACCAGGTACCAATTTATAGCAGCTAAGTTGGAGTATAATATAAAACTCAAATTCGTAACCGGAATTAAAAGATCAAATTATCATTTTTCCATTGCAATGGTGTGTTTTAATTGTTTAATGTTTCCTTATATAAATTCTAACCGGAACTATATTCGAGTCTGCACATCATCTTAAATTAAAGTGTAAATGGAACTTAAGAAACAGATTGAAAATACAAATGCTGAAATACATAATGTCATTCAAAAGCTCAAAAAAATCATATAAAGCTTCTCTAGAAAAATGCTTAATACATAACATGGTATGTAACAGCCAAAATTTTATAAAAAAATGCTTTATACATAACATGGTATGTAACATGGCTGTTCCATTACATTATTAAAATAATACCAATTGTACCATTGTTGATATTCTAATTAGATATAAAAATGATAATATAAGACTAGTGAAGCAATGATGCGATCCTAATAGCCATTAGATGTTAGCAGGTCCTTGTGGTTGTAGACGAATCCTGTCAATCGTCACCCTCGACCTCATCCCCAAAACCCACCTATTTCAGCCCCAACTTCAGCACCCAAACGCATCGATTTCAGCACCCGTTTCAGCAGCCAAAGCCACCCATTTTAGCCCTCACTTCAGCCCCCAAACGCACCCATTTCAGCATCCAAACGGACCACTTCAGCCCCCATTTCAGCACCCAAATTGTTGGGATATGAAAGTGCTGAAGATTGATAAAGTACTGCAGAAAGACAAAGTACTGTAAACTACAAAGTAAAGTCAAAGAGTCAAAGTACTGCTAAAGATAAAGTCAAAGTACTGTTGTCGAAGGTCAAAGTATTGCAAGACTAAAGAACTGTTTTATTCGTTTATAGAAAGTTTTGTAATTCTAGAATATTATGTATTAGATTACTTGTCGTACAAGGATACAATTTGTAAACCGACTAGGGTTATCCTTGAGTCTATAAAAGGACCCCTAGATTGGCATTAGAGGTATGAGTTCACAAGTTTAGAAAACGAGTCTTAGAGTTTTAGAGAAGTTCGATATTCTTAGAGTTGTTGAAGTATCTGCATAATAAGCAGATTTAGAGTTATTAATAAAGTTGCTCTTCTTAGATTTGTTAAGTAAATTCTGCGTACTTAATAAAGATTACTCAGTGTTTCATTGTTAGTAACTTAGGATTTATCCGAGGTTATTAAAACTTAAACAAGCTATTATAGTTAGTTTGGTTAGAGTACATCGATCCAACAAGTGGTATCAGAGCTTGTGTGGAAACTCTGACTAAGAAGAAACCCTAAAACCCTACTACAACAAAACCTAAAGATGTCGACTGAAGTTGTTCCCCCACCATCAATCACCTCACTCAGAATTCCAATCATCAAAAAGGGAGAATATGACTTATGGTGTATGAAGATGAGGCAGTACATTGCCATTACGGACCATGCACTATGGAATGTAATTTTCAATGGTAATGAAGTAGTTGCAGATCCTGTGGAGATTCCTGGACAACCTAAACCACCAAAACAAGTTTTACGAGCAGCTACCATAAGGAATCAAGAGAAGGCTCTTAACATACTCTTATCTGCTATACCTGATGGACATCTATTGAAGTTTCATGATGCTAAAGATGCAAAGCAGCTTTGGGCTGCTCTCAAGACTAGATTTGGAGGGAATGAAGCTTCTAAGAAGATGCATAGAAATCTACTGAAGCAACAGTTTGAAACTTTCACAGTTGGTGAAAGAGAGAGTCTTGATGTTGCATATGATAGGTTTCAAAATCTCGTCAACATGTTGGAGTTATAGAAGGCATAAGTATCAGTTGAAGATGCTAATCTGAAGTTTCTAAGTAGTTTGCCATCTTCATGGCATGTGATTGCTACAATGATCAGAGGACAACCAGGTTTGGATGTCTTGGACTTTGATGATCTCTACAACCATCTGAAGGTGTATGAGCATGAGATGAATGGTCAAACAAGTTCTAAGTCTCACAGTATTTCTTTTCTATCATCTGAAAAGAGAGGCAGTACTTCTACCAAAAGTACTGCTTCTCCTACTCAAAGTATTGTGGATCAAAGTACTGTCTCGTATACTGCTTCCACCCATGCTCAGCAAGTCCAACCAACTACTACTATGCACTCAGATGAGGTTGTATGCTCATTCTTTGCACAGCAAGCTAGTTTACCTGGCACTTATGAAGAAGATCTAGCATAGATTGAAGAAGATGCACTTGAAGAAATTGATATCAGGTGGCAAGTTGCTATGATCACTACAAGGATCAAAAAGTATATGAAGAAGACAGGAAAAAGCATTGATTTCAAACCAAAACAGGGAATAACCTTTGACAAATCCAAAATTGAATTCTTCAATTGTCAAAAGACTGGACACTTTGCAAGGGAGTGTAGGTTTGCTATGTATCTAGCAAACAGGACATCTGAGAAACCAAAGTTTGAGCTAAAAGAAATCCCAATTACTGAAACAAAGGCTTTGGTTGCTAAAGAGAATTTGTCAAAGGTTGACTGGAGTGAAGAGTTTGATGATGAACCAGTGACCTACTGTATGGTAGCAGTGGAAGAAGTAGCTGAAGAATCAGTGGAAGAATTAGACTGAAGCACTGCTTTTGATGAGGAACCTGAACATGCTGCTTTTGAATCCAGAGATTGTCTAGGAGGATTTGATTGGATCTTGGAGATTGAAGATGATCCTGTTCTACTTGCAATGGTAGCTACTTCACCAAGTTCACCCCTATCTCTGAGGTATGCTCAAATTGTCATGATTTCTATCAAAAACTGCTAAATAGTTATGTGATTGAAAGAGATAAATGTGTTAGGGCTAGGTCTGAGGTAGCAGGTTATCAAATAACCTTAGAGTTTATGGAAGCCAAAATTTTAACACATGAAAATAATGAAATGGCTTGGGCTGAAAAGTATGAACAACAGGATTACCAGCTAAAACTAAGTGAATGGAAACTAAACTGTAAAATTGCTGAAATTGAGAAACTAACTAAGGAGAGAGATGATCTGTTAGCAAAGTTTGATGCCTGGAATGAATCTGGTCTGTCACATGTTGCCTATGTTGAAAAAAATAGAAGAGCTTACATTAGAACTGGCTTAGGTTTTGGTATGGACTTTACTAACATGGAAGAAAACACATCTAGTGATAAGGATGACCTAGACTTAGAGGATATAACCACTAGTGATGATGAACTCATTAATTATGTAGATACATCTAGCAATGAGGATTCAGTTAGTGAAACACCTCCTGAGTTTAAGAAAGACACTGGTTATCATGCATTCCCCCATCCCACTGGAATTCATCAACCCCCTAGGCCTGATGTTTCTCGATTTGGTGTAGACAGTCTAGAGTTTAGGAAGAAGCTTATTGGTCAATCTAGGTCTGAAACCCCAAAAGAAACTGTTGAAACCAATGTTCAAAGTCAAGCAGTACCTTCAACTCAAAGTACTGCTCCACAAGCAGTACCTTCAGGAAAACCTTTTCAAAACAGTACTGCTAAACCTTTTTGGGATAACTTTGGTCAAAACAGATTTAATCATTCACCTAGAAGGCACAATAGTTTTAGTCATAGACATAGAAAAAGTCATTTTGGAAGTATGGGTCAAAAACTATGTTTTGTGTGTTATAGTCCTACTCATTTAATCAAGGATTGTGAACATCACTCAGAATACCTTAGAAAGTTTCCAAAGAACAGGTCTGCCAACCAGAAACCTAGAGAGAACAAAGCAGTCTGGAATAATACAAATAGGGTCAATCACAAAAATTTCTCACATGACCATAGGTACCCTCACCAGAGAAGACCTTTTTCAAAACCACCAGTACCTTGACAAGCAGTACCTTCTCAAAGTACTGCTCAGCTAAACCAAGGTACTGCCAGCACTACTTGGAACAGGAACCCTAGGAGATCTCGTTACTATCAACCTAGAAGAAATTACAATACACATAGGGTATCTAGATCACATGAACCATGTGTTCAAACAAAATGGGTTAAGAGAGAAAGTATTGCTAAGGGACAAACAATATTTTCAACAAAAAGTGAATCAGATGTTTTGGTGATACAAGAAAAAGAGAATGAATTTGCAAAAGAGAGTTCTGTTGAAAAACCAGAAAGTTTTGAAAATCCACATGTTAAAAATCAAAAGATAATTCTGGATCATGTTTTAAAAAATAGTGGGAATTACATACTCAAAGAATTTGAGTTTGTAACTCCACAAGGGGAACACAAGTCAGTAATGGCTTGGGTTCCTAAAAGAGACTAACTCTCTAATTCTTTGTGCAGGGCAACCCAGAAGAGGAGCTTAAAGATCATTTGATTGTAGATAGTGGTTGCTCTGGAAGTATGACAGGAGACAAGGAGATTCTGTCTGATTTTAGATCTATTAGTGGAGGAAGAGTTGCATTTGGGAATGATCCCAATGGAGGAAGAATTACTGGGAAAGGAACCATCAAAGCAGGGCGAATAGATTTTGAGAATGTTAGATATGTGAAGGAGCTCAAATTCAACTTATTGTCAGTCTCTCAAATCTGTGATAAGAAGCACCCTGTGTTATTCACTGACACAGAATGTGTCATCTTTTCCTCTGAATTCAAGCCTGTTAATGATAGCTTGGTAGTTCTCAGAGTACCAAGAACCAATGATGTGTATAGTCTGGACATGAAGAGTCTTCACTCTTATAGAAGAGCCACCTGTTTAGTGGCAAAAGCAACAACTAAAGAAGCACATCAATGGCATAGAAGACTAGGCCATGTAAATTTCAAGAACATCAACAAACTGGTTAAAGGCAATTCAGTTAGAGTTTTACCTTCAAAGACTTACAAGAATGATCACTCATGCTTGTCATGCAAGAAGGGTAAACAACACAAAGCTTCATGCAAGAAGCTTGAGGAAAGAACTATTAGAGACCCATTGGAGTTGTTACATATGGATCTGTTTGGACCTGTCTCTGTGGCAAGTTTAAACAAGAAAAAATATTGCTTAGTTGTGACAGATGATTGCAGTAGATTCAGTTGGGTATTTTTCTTGGGATTTAAAGATGATAATTTTGATGCTATTCAGACTCTAATAATAGCACTATAAAACCAAATGAGACTCAAGGTTAGAGGTATTAGATGTGATAATGGGACTGAATTCAAGAACAAGCTTATGGATGAATTTTGTGCTAACAAAGGAATCAAGAGGGAGTTCAGTATTGCAAGAACACCACAGCGATATGGTGTTGCAGAGAGGAAGAATAGGACTTTGATTGAAGCAGCCAGAACTATGCTTGCAGATTCACAACTACCTATTCAATTCTGGGCTGAAGCTGTAAGTACTACTTGCTATGTACTTAACAGAGTCTCAGTCACAAAACCACAGATGAAGACACCTTATGAGTTGCTGATGGGCAACAAACCCAAAATTCGATTTTTGAAGCCTTTTGGATGCCCTCTCACTATTCTGAATACAATTGATAATCTGGGTAAATTTGATGGCAAGTCAGAAGAAGGATTTCTATTGGGTTATTGTACCAGCAGTAAAGGCTTTAGAGTGTACAACAGAGTCACTAAGAAGGTTCAAGATTGTCTTCATGTTGAGTTTTTTAGAAGATCAAGAGAATCAGAAGGGTAAAGGTCCTGATTGGATGTTTGATCTTGAATTTTTGACTCCTTCTATGAACTATGTACATGTCAGAGAAGAAAATCAACCTCTGTACAATGGAGAAGATTCACAGTATGTTGTTCATGGAGTTCATATTAGACCTGATGTTGTTCCTGATGAAGAACCAAAGCAAAGTACTGATGCTCCAAAGCAAAGTACTGATGCACCAAAGCAAAGTACTGATGAACCAAAATCCTCACTATCTGCTGAGGATCAAGCTATTCAAGAGACACTTAATCAGATGCTTTTTCAAGATGTAATGGCACATTCTTATACTGATGAACAAAGAAGAGCTTATGAAGAAGCAAATAAAAAGAACAAGACTGCAGAGTATCCTCACAGTACTTTGGACAGTACTTTCGAACAAAGTACTGATGCACCAGTTGACAGTACTTTAGATGACTTGTATGATCCTACCATGCCTGGCTTAGAGGAAACTGATGATGAGTTTCAAGATGAAGGTATTTTCTCAGATTCCAATGAAGATGCTGATTTCACTAATTTGAATGATACTTATGAAGTTCCACAGTCTCCATACTTAAGAATTCATAAGAATCATCCTACTGATCAAATCATTGGTCCTTCTACTTCTGGAGTAATGACAAGACATAAAGCTAAGAGTTTCACTACACCTCACAATGCTTTACTTAGCTTTGTGTATAAACAAAACAGGCTGAATCATAAGGACCATCAAACCTGCCTATTTACTTGTTTTATCTCTCAAGAGGAACCCAAGCATATTGCTCAAGCATTGACTAAAGAGAGTTGGGTTGAAGCTATGCAGGAAGAACTTCTTCAATTTAAACTTCAAGAAGTTTGGGTATTATGTGATCTTCCAGATGGGAAGAGAGCTATTGGAATCAGATGGGTTTTCAGAGTCAAGAGAGATGAAAAAGGCAATGTCATCAAGAACAAGGCACGGTTAGTAGCTCAAGGCTACAGACAGGAAGAAGGAGTAGATTATGATGAAGTATTTGCTCCTGTTGCAAGGATTGAAGCTATTAGAATATTTCTTGCTTTTGCTTCATATATGGGATTTCAGGTTTACCAGATGGATGTCAAGAGTGTCTTTCTCTATGGCACTATTACAGAAGAGGTGTATGTTAAACAACCTCCAGGTTTTGAAGATCCTACACATCCTAACAAAGTCTACAAGGTGGTTAAGGCTCTTTATGGCCTTCATCAGGCACCTAGAGCTTGGTATGAGAGGCTCTCCACATTCTTATTACAACATGGTTACAAGAGGGGAGCTATTGACAAGACTTTGTTTATCAAGAGAGACAATAAGGATATCATGTTAGTTCAAGTCTATGTTGATGATATCATCTTCGGAGCTACCAAACAGTCTATGGTTAAGGAGTTTGAGCAGCTGATGCAGAAAGAATTTCAAATGAGTTCAATGGGTGAGTTAACTTTCTTTTTGGGACTTCAAGTTAAGCAGTCAAAGGAAGGTATTTTTATCAGTCAAGACAAGTATGTATCTGACATACTTAAGAAGTTCAGTTTTGATGCTATGAAGCCAGTAACTACACCTATTAAATCAATCAACTCATTGGGAAAATATGAAGATGGACAACCTGTTGAATTCAAGTTATATAGATCAATGATTGGTTATCTTATGTATCTCACTGCATCAAGGCCTGATATCATGTTTGCTGTGTGTTTATGTGCAAGATATCAAGTCTCACCAAAGATCTCTCATATGAATGCAGTTAAGAGGATTTTTAGTTATTTGAAACAACAACCTAAGTTGGGGTTGTGGTATCCTAAGGATTCACCTTTTCACTTGGAAGATTTTTCAGATAGTGATTATGCAGGTGATAACAATGACAGAAGATCAACAACTGGAGGATGCCAATATCTTGGAAGAAGATTAGTCTCCTGGCAATGCAAGAAACAGACAATCGCAGCAACATCCTCTACTGAAGCTGAATATGTGGCTGCTGCGAGCTGTTGTGGACAAGTTTTGTGGATGCAGAATCAACTCTTGGACTGTGGGTTCAATTTTAAGAATACTCCTATCAATATTGATAATGAGAGAACTATTAGTATTGTGAAGAATCCAGTTTATCATTCCAAGACCAAGCACATTCAGATTAGGCATCACTTTATCAGAGATTGTTATGAGCACAGGCTCATTAATGTGGTCAAGGTTCACACATATGACAATGTAGCTGACTTACTCACCAAAGGCTTTGATGTCTCAAGATTCAATCACTTGGTGGTGAGCATTGGCATGATTAACTACTGAGCTACATTTAAGGGGATGACTATTAAGAATTTGTATAGTCCTATGCATTGTTTGAGGGGAGGATATTTATGTCTACTTAGTTTGTACAGAGAAATTTGGGAAAGTACTGCTTTTGATTTTATGAAAGTACTGCTTGAAAAGTACTGCTTTGGAAAGTACTGCACACGTGGAAGTATTGTTTGTCGTATTAAAGTATTGTTCCAACGGCAATATTGAGGGGTAATTGCTACTAACGGTAACTTTGTTATTATGGGCTGTGATTTTTCAAATCTTACCTATAAATAACTACTCTCTGATTTTCCCTCTCATATTGATACTTTAGAATCTTTTCCATAATTCTCTCACTTTAACCTATTATATTCGTCATATCTCTTATTGTGATCACATAATCATCCATGGCGAATCGACATCCAGTTTCAAAGCACAACATGGTGGCTAATTTAGAAAAGACTGAGGCGAATGTGGCTTTTCATGATATCATTGATTATCTTACATGGTCACCGATTAGTTATGCTCTTTTAATGGAACCGGATATAATTGAGCCCTGGATACAACAATGTTGGGCTACTGCTAGGGAACATATGGAGAATGATGAGTTTTATATTCAAGCTACAGTTGCTGGAAGAACTGTGAAGATTACTGAAGCCTCTATTCGTGAAGACTTATTGTTTAATGATGAAGATGGGGCTATTCGTTTTGATAAGCAACTGATTTGGGATACATTTAGGGACATTGGCTATGAAGGGTCCTTAACAGAACAAACTTTCAGGAAACCCTTATTTTGTCCTCATTGGAAATTTTTGGTTCATGTGTTGCTACATTGTATAAGTGCTAAGAGTACTTCTTGGGAGCAGTTTGGGTCAAATATAGCATCTGTTGTAGTTGGATTAGCTATAAATCGTGTTTTTAATTTTTCAAGGCTAATTCTGGATGGAATGCTCTCACACATCTCACATGGATCCAAATGGTTGATGTATCCAAGGTTTATTCAAGTTTTCTTGAACAAGCAACTTTCTGATGTACCAAAGCCTACAGACTTACTACTTGTGGTGGTTCAACAAGCAAAGATCTTTACGTTTATGGAGAGGGAGAGTGATCTTTTTACTGGAAGACACACTCCATTAACTACTTCGATGATGGAAGTTGTTCAGGCTATCAGAGATGAAGCTGAAGAGGATGATTGCTTCTACACAGGGTATTGCTTCTCAAAGTGTTGCATCACACAGTACTGCTTCCCAAAGTACTGAAGTTAGAGAAGATGTTGCAGTTTCACCTCCACCATCTCCACAAGTCTCTCCACAAATAGAACATTCATCATCTGGAGGAGATGAGGAAACTATGGAGCCTGAGGGTCAAGTTCTCAAAAATTATGCTTTATCAAGGGAATTGACTAGATTAAAGAAGTTTTTTTACGATCAGGCTACACAGATCAAGAAATTGAAGCTTAAGTTTAGAAGGCTAAAGAAGTTTGTCTGGCCCTTGGTTCAACATCATAGATTATGGGTCAAATCTCAAAGAAAGCAGGGAAGGCCAGTTAGGCAGTTTCAAAAGCCAACCAAAAACCAAAAGGTTCACCAGAAATCTTCAATCAAATTGGGGAGGAATTTAGAAGAAACGAATTTGAAAGAAGATACTGAAAAGAAGAATGAATCTCAAAGTACTGAAGCAACTGATGTTCAATCTAAAGGTACTGAAGAACAGGTTATTGAAACTGAGAAAGAAAAAGTTCAAAGTACTGAGGCGCAAAGTACTGATGATCAAGGTACTGATGATCAAAGTACTGACTTTCAACAAGGAACTTACAGGCAAGAGTTGATAACTCCAAGGCTATTAAACTTTGAAGAGGAAGTTGTTCCTTCTACTATTGTAATTGAAGAAGAAGTTGGTCCCTCTACTGTTTTACAAGAAGAAGAAGCTACACCCAAACGTACTGCAAGTGATGATGAAACCATTGCTGAAATCTTGCAAGATTTATCAAAGCCAAGGGGTGTTAGTATTTCTGAAGTTGCAGAGGAACAACCAAGAGAGTCTCAACCTGCAATAGATCCTAAAGATAAAGGAAAAGGCATATTGGTAGAGACAAAGAAGAAAAAGAAACTTTCTCTAGCACAGATAAGAGCTGCACAAGTTTCCCTGAATGAGGAAGCAGCTAGAAAGTTTCAAGAGGAATTAAATGCTAAAGATAGAGAAGCTATGGAACTTGAAGAAGCTCAGAATAGAGAAGCAGCTAAGAAATTGCAAGAGGAATTGAATGCTGAAGGTGCTGAAACATTAGGGTCACCTATTCCTGTTTTTTTTCTACCCAGAAGACCAAATAGAGCTAAGGACAGAAATGCAATGATGGCTTATCTAAAAAGTCAAGGGTATAAAGGATTGCAAAAGCTGAATTATGTTGAGATGGAGCGATTATATGATGCTGTTAGGGAAGGTTATAAGAAAAGTGTTGCAAGTATCAAAGATTTTAAGGATGATGCTACTTGGACAGAGGAAGATAGAAAGAAAAGCTTAAAAAGAAAAAGAAAAACTGAAGTTGAAGATTCTCTGTCATCAAAGAAAGAGAAAGTTGAGTTAAGATCTGCTACTAAGGATGAGCTGAGAAATTATCTAAGAATAGTGGATTTCGAGTATTCTAAAGAAGATGCTGACATGAAGATGAACAGATATCAAATTATTTCTTTTGAAGTTGTGGAATCCAAAGATGGAAGTTATATGATGTTTCATAGAGAAGATGAAAGCTTCAGAGTGTTCAACAGACTATGGGATTTACTGCATGCGATTGATAGAGTGGATTTATTTTACCTATATTATTTGGTGCGAGATTACTTTGAACATAATCCATTAGGAGGAATTGGTTTAGTATTGCTTGGGGATCTCACAACTGTATGGGAAACAGAAGAACAAAGCACTGATGAAATTTGAAAGAATCAATAGAATTGGGAAATTGTTAGCTGGAGATTCTTTGAAGAATCTGGAGTACATGTTCTAGAGCTGGAAAATGGAACAATGATTCACATGTTTGCAAATAGAAGATATCCTCTTACAGTTGAACTTATGAGGAGGATGCTAGAGCATGGAATGGAAGTAGAAGATGATAATGAAATTGCTTATATGGTCATCAATTTATTTATCAACTGGACTGCTATGGCTGATGATGATGAATAACTGGTATGAATCTTAATTGAAAAATTATTTTTGATAAATCAGTACTTTATTCAAAGTACTGCTAATCAAACAGTACTTTAATCAAAAAACTGCTTGCAGTTTTTAACCAGTTAAATGATTTTTGAAAGAAACCTTTTTTAAGTAATAATTATTTTGAAACAAAGGTTGAATAAATGGTTTTTGAGATGGTAACATCAATAGGTTATCAATCCACCATGGTTACAAAAGGATTGGCTAATCCATGAGCAAACAGTTCTGGTAAAGATATCTCAAATCCGTTTTTAGTTGACAACTTGCTAATAAGTTGTATGGTAATCAACTCACCATATCAGTTAATGTGAAGAGTTGGCTAGCCCACAAGAAATGGCTTGTGGTAAAGGCTGTGGAAAAACCATTATTGGTAATTAGTTCACCTGAGATAAAAGAACTAACTAGTCCAGAAGGGTACAACTTTTGGTAAAGACAAATCAAATCTATTGATAGCTGATGGTTTGCTAAAAATCATATGGTTATCAATGTACCATGGTCTTACACACCAAAACATTTGGCTACTCCAGAGTTAATAGCTTTGGTAAAGAGATTAAAATCCATTAATTTTCAATGATTCACCTCTCACAGGAGTTAACACACCTGGAAGTGATGAGAATAGCATGCAACTTAAACTGAATTAATGTACAAATAGTCATATGTTGTTGTGTTGCTGAAAAATGGAGATTGTTGGATGCTGCTGTAAAAGAATAATTCTAAAAACACTTTGATAAGAACAGAAACTACAAAGATACAATCTAAAGACAAAGACAATCATTCCTTGAAGCTGGAAAAATGAAAGATTAATTTACAAAGGAACTTGAAGTCAAACAAGTAGAATTCAAGTTAGGGGAGGATTGTTGGGATATGAAAGTGCTGAAGATTGATAAAGTGCTACAGAAAGACAAAGTACTGTAAACTACAAAGTAAAGTCAAAGAGTCAAAGTACTGCTAAAGATAAAGTCAAAGTACTGTTGTCGAAGGTCAAAGTACTGCAAGACTAAAGAACTGTTTTATTCGTTTATAGAAAGTTTTGTAATTCTGGAATATGCTGTATTAGATTACTTGTCGTACAAGGATACAATTTGTAAACCGACTAGGGTTATCCTTGAGTCTATAAAAGGACCCCTAGATTGGCATTAGAGGTATGAGTTCACAAGTTTAGAAAACGAGTCTTAGAGTTTTAGAGAAGTTCGATATTCTTAGAGTTGTTGAAGTATCTGCATAATAAGCAGATTTAGAGTTATTAATAAAGTTGTTCTTCTTAGATTTGTTAAGTAAATTCCGCGTACTTAATAAAGATTACTCAGTGTTTCATTGTTAGTAACTTAGGATTTATCCGAGGTTATTAAACTTTAAACAAGATATTATAGTTAGTTTGGTTAGAGTACATCGATCCAACACAAATCCAACCCCCAAACCACCCATTTTACCTTCCAAACCCACACTCATTTGAGCCCCCAAAGTCTCCCATTTCAACCCATAAACCCACCCACTTCAGCCCCTAAACCCACACGTTTCAGCCCCCATTTCAACACCCAAACACACTGATTTCAGCCCCCGTTTCAGCACCAAAACCACCCATTTTACTACTTTTTTTGTTAATTATGACAACATAAGCTACTCGGAACAACAATCTACTTTTCCATATGAACTTTGTATAAACTGTGTTAAAAACGAAATTACTGTAACTGAACTTAAGGAAAACTATGTCACAGTTAAACATATGAATGAGCTTATTAAAATTTACAGCAAAACAAAACATTCTATTCTGCAAATATTTGCATTAAGAAACTAAGCCAGCAAAATATTTGCATTACTTACCGAGGCTTGAGGCATCTTTTTTTGCATTGCCGACTGTAAAAAATTACTATTCACCTGCAAATAAGTACAAAGAAGAGCACACATGCACAATTTAAAAGGTAATTCTTCAATATTTTTATAAATTTCTTAAAAAAAATCATAACACCGCCTACATAGATTTGTGAGTTTCTTCAAGTACACATACACTGGCAAATCTTATACCTGAGACTGATATTATGGCACTCACTATCATTCAATACTTGGTCCCGAAGGCGGTCACTATCCAGGACATTACGATTGTTGTTTTTGTGATTTTTTGATCACCTTAGAGATGAAATTCCATTTTACAATGGGAATCCGAACATCAAAAACAACAATTGAAGCATCCATTGAATTGCAGGGTGAGTCACTCATTTCATTCTGCAACTACAAACAAATAGTAAAAAAAATTAAAATAATAAAAAACTCAGGTACTCCAAATAACATCAAACACATAAGTTAAAATTGAAACATGAACACATCGACATTCAAACCTCAATATGATATTTTTTTATATTTCCGTCATTGAACATGAACATGTGCTTCCAATAGACTTGCAAAGTCTCTTAACAATTTCTGCAGTCTGTAATACTTCTTAACATAAACAAAGTGCAAATTAGCGAATACAACAAATTTCATCATTTTAACAAATTAGTTCCTTAAAAACTTATTCGTCATCGTTTATTCAATACATTTTATTTAGAAAAATGTAGTGATTAAACGATGACAAATAAATTAATCTCATAACCGCCACAATTTCCAAAAAAACACTCCGGCGTCAATGAAACAACATATGAGAAAGCATCTTGAAAGAAGTTAGAAATTCGACATACTTATCAATTGCTTAATGTTCACCCTGCTTAGTTCCAACATCCATATCGATTGCTTCACTGTGTGCTTTCCTTTTTCTTATCTTTTTTTCTGGCGTACCTCGTGTGACTCACCAACACCCTGCATTATAATCAGATATAAAGATTGTAGAATCAATAGGCTTGTAAGTATTAGTTATCTTAACAAATATTTTGGTTCACCAAAATAGTTTTAATCGAGTATTTAAAATGTCAAAGACTTTGCATCTTTAATTGGAGGTTAATGCTTATTTATCATCATAAAAATAACCTACTTGATGAGGTTGGGGAAACCTACAAATGCGCTTCCTCTTTCAGCATTTAGACACCAATATATTCAATTGTAGCTGAAGACTACCTATACCAAAGTTAGAAAAGCTTTCAGCAAAACACCCGAAATTGAAAACACACATAGAAATTATTATATGTATCTTAGACATTAAAAGTTTATAATCAAATATGAGATATAGTTCAAAATTGGTTTTAGAATGACAATTTAATAGATGTCTCTTTAAGGCATTTGATCAAACATATGTGAACATTTAATGCATTTCTCCAATCTGAAAAACCTAAAACATGATTAATATACAAGCAAACACGTAAAACATGAAATCAGTTTAGAATTAGATAAAAGAACAATGAGTTCATTGGGTTGTACTTGGAGTTTAATAAGCTTAAATAAAACACAACAAACCTCTAGGTAAAAAAAAAATACGCCTAACCTTTCTTGTTGTTCCATTGAGAGATTGTCCATATGCATTCGATAAAACCTTCATGTTCATCTGACAACGAAGACACTTTGGTAGCACATGTATAAGGCAATAAATTCGAACTATAAAAAAATAATATACCCTCAATCCATTCGATTGTCAATTATTCCCCCAAAAAAACCTCAATCATTTCGACTGTGAATTAAACCCTCAATCAATTCGATTTCATATTAATTATGAGTTGTAAAAACTAAATACTGAATAATAAAGGTTGAAAGTCAAAAGAATAAGCTTGATTTTCGGTTGTTATTGAGGTCTAACAACTTATAAAAAAATAGAGATTGAATTATACCTTGTAGAGATTTGAGATTAGGAAAGGTTGAAATTTGAGATGAAAGAATGAGGGTGGCATCTCAAACAGCAATTGGAGGTTACGCGGTTATTGAGATTGGGAAGGTTGTAATAGATAGCAACCTCTTGCTTGACTTTCGGTTGCTATTGAATGAGGGTTTGGGAAAGTCAAAGCATACTAAATAAGGTTGAGTAAAAATGGCTAGGAGAAATCAATATAATATGTGATGTGGCAATAGTGAGGTGGCTTTTAATGCCAGCATGGCTTTAATGACATGGCAGAAATTCAAAAAAACCTTTGTTTATTATATATATAGATAGATAGATAGATGGCACTCTTAATGTACCGAGCATGACTTGAAACTTAATATATGTATCTAAACTAATTATTGATGACTTTGTCTTTACGTTTGGATACAATAAAGTATATATTAGTTTAAATCTTTATGGCACTCTTTATGTACCGAGCATGATATCTAAACTAATTATTGATGACCAAAGAAAATAAGAAAGGTGCCACACGAAGTACTGGATTATTAGAACTAATCCTTACCGACATATGTGGACCATTTCCTTCGGGCATTGGTGGTCAAAAATCATTTATTACCTTCATTGACGATTATTGACGTTACATGTACCTGTTCTTAATTAATGAAAAATCTGAATCACTGGAAATGTTTAAAACATTTAAAGTGGAAGTTGAAAATCAACTTGACCGGAAAATTAAAGTAGTGAGATCGGATAGGGGAGGTGAATATTATGGCAGACATACAGATCTTGGTCAAGCTCTGGATCTTTCTTTGAATTTTGCAAAGATCACGGGATTATTAACCAATATACCATGCCGGGTACCCCTCATCAAAATAGTGTAGCTGAGAGAAGAAATCATGCCCTTATGGACATGGTTCGTAGTATATTAGCAAATTCAAACCTTCCCGAATTTCTTTGGACTGAGGCATTGAAAACGACGGTCCACATCCTTAATAGGGTTCCCTCAAAATTCGTTCCAAAAACACCATATGAAATTTGGACAGTAAGAAAACCCAGCTTACGATACTTACGGGTTGGGGGATGTCCAACCGAAGCTAAGTTATACAATCCTCAATCATGAAAACTGGACTTGAAAACCATTAGTTGCTTCTTCATTGGGTACCCAGAACGATCAAAGCGTTACCGATTTTATTGCCCGTCTTTGTCGAGACACGTGACGCAGAGTTTCTTGAAAATGCTAACAACAGTGGGAGCGGTTCATTTAAAAGAATTAAACTAAAAGAGGCTTGAGATGAGACACCAATAATTCATGTGCCTATCCCGATTAACACGTCACTTGACACCTCGAATGATCACTTAATTGCTCAAAATCATCCAAATAATGTCGAGGAAAATGAACCTAACCCCAAATTTAATGTTGAACCACAAGAAACTCAAAAACCTTTGCATAGGTCACACCGACATAGGCAACCCACAAACTTTTATGATTACTATACCTATTTGAATGAGGCTGATTTTGACTTAGGGAAATGCAATGACCTTGAATCATATGAGGATGCCATTAATTGTGACCAATCAGCTCATTGGAGAGAAGCAATGAAAGATGAGTGGGTCTTCAAGACCAAACTTGACCCAAATGGAAATGTTGAGCGATACAAAGCTCGTTTGGTTGCAAAAGGGTATTCTCAAAAAGAGGGTGTTGATTATAAAGAAACCTTTTCTCCAGTATCGAGAAAAGACTCCCTAAGGATCGTAATGGCCCTTGCAGCTCATTTTAACTTGGAGTTACATCAAATGCCACAAGGTTTTAAATCTAAAGGCCAAGAACATTTAGTTTGTAAACTCAAGAAATCTATTTACGGGCTTAAGAAAGCATCCCGTCAATGGTATTTAAGCAAACATAATAGTAAGTGCCCGGGCGTTAGCAACTTAAACACTCACCCCCTAATTCTTAAGTTCATCCAAACGGTAGGTGATCAGTTGGTCAAATCGCACAAGTAGAAAGGGTCGTCAGTTGGTCATATCTTACCCTTCCCGTCTCAGTCTACTCACTTAGGGTCAGTTGGTCATATATCCTAAGCAACTAGCCTCTACCGCCATTCAAAACTACCGAAACAATGGTAGCAACCAATAAACTATGCATGCATACACTTAGAAATAATTATACGGAAGTAATGTAAACGTAAACAAAACAATTAAGGAATCATAACTAGGCCAGCACCTAGAGGTGCTTAGCCGCTCATATTAACCATACAAATCTATTCAATGTTTAATGTTATGAAATATATGAATCGAAAGTAAAGAAAAGATAAAAAGCTAATGCTTATCATAGGGGAGTGATTTCTCCCTTGGAGATAGCTCTGTATGCTCCTCTGGATCTGCCTTTGGCTTCTTCCCACGTACTTTGATTGTTGTGTGTGAAATGGGATGCTTTGAAATGCTGGAAATCGTGGGGTATTCATAGGCCAGATCATGGTTACGGCGTAACTAATAATATAGTTACGCCGTAATCATCTAATTCACGTAAATTGCACTAGATATGCTGGTTACGGCGTAACCTTAGAAGGGATTTCGCCGTATTCTTCAATAAATCATGGTTACGCCGTAGTTTATGCATGAGTTACGGTGTAATTTACAGCGACGCGGAACCTCATTTGACCCAATATAGTTACGTCGTAATCTTTTGGGAGAGTTACGCAGTAATCTTCTGATAAGTTGGCTTTCTGAGTCTCGCTTTAGTTACGGCGTAATTTAGAGAATGAGTTACGCCGTAACTTCTTCAAACTGAGCATACTATGATAAAACTTCACTAAACATCTCCAAATCCGTATCTCTTTAGCTCCAATTCTCGTAATTTACCTGAAAGTGGAATAAGATGGAAAACAAGCGTAAATCCATATAAATTATATAATTTACAAGAATTATTTGGGGAAATTGACACTTAATATTGAGGATTAATTTGATGTTATCACCTTCCCATCATCACCCTTAGCAGGTAGAGAATCACCATTCAAGACAATTTCCCACATAGAGTAGTCAAGCATCTTGAGATACTGCTGCATTCTTAACCTCCAAAGCTCATACTCTCCACTCTTCAGCATAGGTACCTTTGATGCAGTTACCATGTGTGTTGAATCAGCTTCCATGACTTCAGTAGTTGTTTAAACACAAATTCTCTTTTATCACAGCTTCTAGATCACAAGCTCGGATACCACTTGTTGATCCCAGTTGAGCAATTGATCTAATTGATTGAGCTACATAAATCTAACACAAACCAAGTATAGCAAGTTGTCTTTGAATAAAGCTTAAACACCATGCAGAATTTAATGTTTAATGACAAAGAAAATACTTAACACAATTTGTTTTCTTACAAAACACTTCAATACATTAATACGAATACTCAAAAGTATTAGGGTTACAAAACCTTGAAGCAATCGACTCTAAAATAACTCTTACTCTAAATCTAACCTAGGACCTTCTTTTATAGGTGATGGAGTCCCAAATGGTTTACAATAACTTTCTATACAAGATACATCTTATAGAATCTTTTCTATATTTATCTAACCGACTATACAATATCACATAAGCAATACTAACTATTTGTACTGGCAGTTTATACTACTAGTATATTCTTCTCGCAATCCAACAGTTAAGCCTAACAGTACTAGCACTTAACCTTAGCAGTACAAACTGTCTTGCTAAATTCCCAACACTCTGCTCATGTCTGTCGCAGTTACCAAGTCTTCTTTAGCCGACCTTACTGAAACTCCATTTACAAATGGCAAAAGACAACGTAACGGCCAGACAAAGTAAATTATTTTCCTGTGGAGATTCCATAAGGAAATACACATGGCAATAGAACAAGAGCGCTTGAACAAGGATTGAAACCATGATTTTTTTCCCAACATATTGTGCGATAATAATAGGTTCACTGTTACACTCTGTTATCTGACAGTGTTTATGTCTGTTGCAGTTGGACCGTATTCCTTATCCAATATTTCTCAAAATACAAATAGACATACCAAAACACCATGATTTATCCAAGGTTTGATGCTTTCACAGTTTTCCACACCATGAATATAGGGATTATATGTTTAAGATATTCGCAAACATTCACCTATTTGCTGCAGTTACACTAAACTGTTTAGGTCAGACAAGCAGCCGTTCACATACCAACAACAACCAACAAAGACGACAAAGACAAGGTATAAACAATGATTATTAGATTTATTTTTTAAGTAGCTTCATGACCCGCCCGATGGGCGGGTACGCTTCATAAAATTGTTTTTCGAATTTTTTTTACGCGTAAAATAAATAATGAATAAGTCAAATACGTTGAGGGCAATAAATTTGAAATCATATATATATATTGCTCATGAATTATACATAAAAATAACAGGCATAAGTATCAAAATACATCAACTACATAAGGGTTATATGCGAAATAAGACTTCTTTGTAGACAACGTTTGTTGTGTAGTTAGCATATTCGTCATCTTTGTCACTACAAAGAATCTTCGGTTTTTTTTCGTCTTCACCTTGAAACGACAACATATAGTTGTCCGTGTAAGAATACCAGCTTTTGTGCGCAACATAATATCGTTTTAAAGAATAGATGCACGTAAAATAAATAATGAATAACGGCAAATATGTTAAACAAAATAATTGGAAACAAAAATTTTATAAACAATATTAATGTAATTTATTGATAACTATTGATATGATAAGATTACACATATTGTATGTATAGTAAAATACAAATGTATTTGACATGCTACTTGTACTTACATGAGATGTTACAATGAATTTACACCAATGATCGGCCTTTAACATAGTGTCACCAAAGTTAAATTATTGGCCTTCAAACTTCAACACTTGATAAAAAAAAAAAAGCTTCCTTATGTTGATTAATAGCTAGTCTACTCCAAAAGGATGCACCTTAAGACCTTCGTAAGGATTTTTGGTCATAGCCTTTCTTAGCTAACTTGGTCGCGTAGGGAGTATGGAAGCCAAAGTCGATGATCATTATCAATTGCATATACAATTAAGACATACCAGTTACACTTACGCAATTGTATGTTGCCTGTAAGGGCCGAGGCAAGGTACCAAAACAAACCGTTTGCAGAAGCTAACAACAAAATGCAAACCGATCAACCACGTAAATGAAGTATTGCCTTAATATTAAAAGTAGCATTGTGTTCATTTGACAGCAATCTATATGTACCAACCTTCAAGTTATGCAATCAATATAATAAGACATATTTCCCGTTATAGTATGTTAGAAGTTGATCATGATTATGAGGTGTATTTCCCCACGAACGTAAAAGCCAATCTCATGTGTCATTTTAGCCTCAGTAATTGTACTTAACGCGTTTACTACAAAACTCTTTTTTCTAACGTAAAAGCCAATCTCATGTGTCATTTTAGTCTCAGTAATTGTACGTAACGCATTTACAACAAAACTCTTTTTTCTAACATGTGGTGATTAAATATTGTATATAATTCAATGTCATAAGTGTTAACATACTTATATGGTTTGCACAATAAGTTTTGGATATGTTTCGCAAATGAGTTTTGACCATTCTCAAAGTAAAGTAATAAGGATGTTTTATTATAATTAGGAATTAAAAATGGTTATTACATGTTCTCGCCAATTACTAGATGTGTTACTTCGAAGTTGAGGCATGTGATTTTATATGATGAAAATGATATTCACAAGTATATAAGGAAATTTGTAAATTTTCATGAGCTATCGGGGTTGGGTACTAGTTCGTCGGCAAAACAATTTTTTGAAAATTTTATGTTTCGGCCAAAACAGGCCCTACTGCCCAGCCCACCTCGTGCATTTTCAGTCCGAGATCTCTCATGCTACACGTAAAAGATCATTTTGGACAACTTTCATGATTTAAAATTTTGATGATTCAGACTATAAAGTGGTTAAAATTGTGTTTTCTCATTTCTGGACAGCTTATTGACAGATTGTATAGTTTCCGGCTAGATTTTCAATTTGTTGTATCTTTTGACTCGTTAATCCGTTTTGGGTGATTCAAATTACTATGGTTTTGTTTCATATTCCTATTTAACTTTATGACATTACTCATGGTCATGGATTCATGGTTTTTTCCATTTACATAGCATAATATACTTGATTCTTAACTAGTTTTCAGAGTAATACTTTCACATAAAATCGTAGAAAGTCTTTTTACTTGTTTTGGCATATGTACACATCACGATAAATATAATTAAGAATATATAGCATGTAATAAACATATTTAGCACATAAAAAGCATAAAATCATAGAATGGTGGTGGTGATTATGTGCTTACAACTTTTAGCCTAACAAAAGGGAAATCAAGATTCAACAACTAGAAAAAGGACTTAGAGCTCTTCTCTCTTGGATTCCTTCACTAATTTTGTATGATCAAGGTTGTGCTACGTCTTGTGAAAGTCTTGGATCTCTTGTGTAGCTTGAATTTCACTAAAGTAATGAAGAAACTTATAACTAGGATTAAGTAAAGCTTTACAAGAGCTTTAGAATTGATGAGAACTTGTAGCTTGATAATCAAAGATGAATCTCTTTTGAAATATTATTATGTTTAGATTTTTATGATAGAAAAGGAATAGAATAATTCTTGGTTTTATACCATGTTGAGCAGGTTAATTTTCCAAAGATGTTTTGCATTTCATAGCTAAAACTTGTACACATGATGCATAATAATTCCATGGCTCATCACCAAGACAC
This sequence comes from Chrysanthemum seticuspe, assembly GCA_019973895.1. Lineage (NCBI taxonomy): Eukaryota > Viridiplantae > Streptophyta > Magnoliopsida > Asterales > Asteraceae > Chrysanthemum > Chrysanthemum seticuspe. The sequence continues at coordinate 24,428,037 of BPTQ01000001.1, forward strand.
TAAAGCTTGGTGAAACCCTCAATGTGTTGTCCACTATGCTAAGTATTGATGACTATATGGTTTTTGACATTATCCTGCTTTTACAGAGGTAGTTTTGTCCCGGTAATCGCTAACGGTAAGTATTTAAATCATGAAAGTTAAAACCGGGTATCTTAAAAATATAAAACTTCTAAGAAATTTTAAAAATTATCATTATACAATATGAAAGTATACTAGGTGAGTGATAAGTTTAACGGAGTGTGAAAACGCCGTTAAAACTGAAAAACATAGGTTGAGAAAGCGTAAAACGTGAAACGTTCGAAGTTTATGCGAAAATGGAAAAAGTGAAATGTCACTTTTCTAATATGATTATTATAAACCAAAAAGTAATATAATATATAGACTGGGCCTAGTCTAGTGTCGGTTGGTGCTAAATGGTCGTTAAGTCTAAAACCGAAAATGTTAAAAATCAAGGGATGATTTTATGGTCAAAAGGGGAGGAAAATAAGTTCGACTTAAGTTTGCGTATAAGTAACAATGCTTAAAACGCGAGTTTAAACTTGTAAAACACATGGTCTATTTGGTAACATTTGAAATTAAATTTTAAAATTCCTTATAATGATCATAAGTGAACCAAAAATTCATCTAATGTGATAAAAATGTTCATGGTTGGTTTTCGTTACGCTCGAGATAACCTAACGATTATATTAAAAGTTCAAAATTGTACCCGATTTGGGATAAAATGTTTATGTTTTGAATAAATATTAACGTGAAATTTTCGAGTTGTTACACATTAAGTGTTTGGTGCTTGTTTATTTATGTTTAAGTAGTCAAACATTGGGTCATGTATTTGTAGTAAACAATGTGTTGGTAAGGGTAATTTCAGTTAACAATGTGGATTGGTATTTGTGGTTTTAGTAAACTATGCTGGTAGGAGTAACATTAAGTGTTTGGTGTTTGTTTATTTATGTTTAAGTAGTCAAACATTGGTCATGTACTTGTAGTAAACAATGTGGTGGTAGGGGTAGTTTCATTTAACAATGTGGATTGGTATTTGTGCTTTCAGTAAACTATGCTGGTAGGAGTAACATTATATTGGATTGGGTGACATTATGTCCACAAATTTTCTTTGAATGCCAGTAATGAATCCAAGGTTATTGTGGTCGTATCTGTCTCTTTATTTTGTGCCTTTAGATCAATAATACATTTGTGACTGTATATTGTGCCTTTAGCAAATAATGCATTTGTGACTATATATTGTGCCTTTTACACCAATAATGTATTTTTAGCAATAATGCAATTGCAGCAATAGGCATTTGCATCAAAAATGTATTTGCATTCAGTATATCACATTATTGGACAAAACCATATCCAAATCATAAGCAAATCCACATAAAAATCATTTCATTTCGTAACAGTCATTACAACAAAAACACATTACAATCAATACATCACATTATTGAAATGAACATAATTGCAATAACCACACACATACAACTGCAATTTTCCTATAAAAAACCAATTCCTTCTCCATAGTCGACTTTTGTAAGTCAATCTCCCTTTCCAAATCTCTTATTTTTCCATTCAGTGAGTACTTGTCTTCTTTCAAACCTTTTTCCTTTTGAATCAGCTTGAGCACCTCTTGTTTGTAATAGTCATTTGGTAACTCAGGATCTAGCCAATAAAATGTCCCACATTTTGAATCCTAAATAGTACAAAGAACACACATTACTAATATCAACAGTTATTACTTTGAGTTTAAAAAATGTCCAAATAAGTTACGTTATAATACTCAACGCATCCAACAAAACACCTTAATGAATAATCGATTGTTCGTGAAATCTGTTTAATTACTGGTTCTTCATGTTCGCAATGGGTTGGTGGTGGCGGGCGACGATTACAATTCAAGGAGGATGAAGACATTATCAATGGTTTAGGGTTAGGGAACAATTTGGGGAAGAACAAGTTTAGTTGTCAAGTAATTATATATATATATATATATATATATATATATATATATATATATATATATATATATATATATATATATATATATATATATATATATATATATATATATATATATAATAGTGAAAATCCAATGTGTCAGCTTATGTGGCAAAAACAAATCTTGGTAGCAAGTTAAACAAGTTTGGTGGGGTAGATTAGTACAAAACTTGAAAGTTCGTAATATTAAGTGGAACGAAAAATAGTACGCGTGCTACATCGGTACATTTGAAAAAGTATGTTGCTATTGTACGGCCAAAACCCTTTAATTTAGGGTCCATGAGTTGTGAATTGGGGATATTGAGAAAATGAAGTTTTGAGTTAAATTAATGTGTTATTAAGATAAGAGGATGAAGTCCCTATGATAATTTGTGATGAATTAATGATTTTACCTAATTTGAAAAATTGGGGATTTCCTAAAATCATGTATGACGATCATATGTAAATAGAGGAATATTTGGAATATGGGAAAATATTCATATGATCAAAATTGATGATCATGAGTTTGAATAGTAATGGGTGTTTGGTATAGGGAGGGGGTAGTAGATACCTGTATTATATGTTGAATAATATGCTATATATGAGTTGATTGTCATATAGGATTCAAGTCATAAGGTTTGACCTTATGAAGTAGATTAGTTGCGGATTTGAGGTAAGTAATTTGGTCTTAACTTGTTTTACCATGCTTTGTCATAATGTTGAGTTATGGTAATAATGCTCACGATAACTAGTTAGTTGGTAAAAATAGCTAAAACTATATTATGATGTTAGTTAGTTGATAAAACTAGCTAAAAGTATGTTATGATGTTAGTTGACAAAACTAGCTAAAAGTGTGTTATGATGTTAATTAGCTGGTGAAACTAACTAAAGATATGTTATGATGATAATTAGTTAGTTGATGAAACTAGCTAAAGGTATGCTATGATAATAATTAGTTCGTTGGTGAAACTAGTTAAATGTATGTTATTATCCATGGATTTTGGATTATGCGTTGGTGATATAGTTAAGCCAATTACTTACTAATCGTTTAGCTTACTTTTTAGTTGTTGATGTTTGTAGGTGCAAGCGGTGTAGATAAAGGTAAAGACAAGGCATGAAGTAGAAAAACAAATATGTAGAGCTTTTATTAAGTAACTGAAGCTCGAACTCGACTCAAGCTCATTTGAGTCGAGCTTTATCGAACCTTAAGCCCGAGCTCGAGCTCGAGCCCAAAAAATAAGCTCAAAATCTTTATCTAGTCAAGCTCGAGCTTATATAACTCGAGTTATTGTCGAGCTTTTTATATATAATATGTATAGTTTAAGGGTTTACATGTGAATACGCTATGTATAAAAAATTATTTATGAATGTATCGAGCTTTTCTATTCGAGCTCGAGCCGAATTCAAATTTTATCTTATATTTAAACTCTGGTTGATTGAAAAACACACATCAATACAATTAAATCGACCTTTTCAAGCCGAGCTCGAGCCGAAATCTAACTTCATATAGTCGAGCTTGAAACGAACATAATATTGTCGAGTCGAGCCGCGTCCTGCCAAAGTTCGACTCAGTTCGACTCGTTTACACCCCTAGTCCCATGTGCCTAGGATTTTAGTCATTCCACTCTCCTTCATCATCATCCTCCAATTCTTATTATCTTTAATAATCTTTTTTAAAACAAATTCATAGAAACTCAAGTTCACTCAAACAAATTCATTTAATCCAAAATTAAACTTCTCATTCATGTTACATGGTAACAAAATATGCATATGATAATTTTAGCAAGCAGTTGACACCATTCACACCCATATGTTGATTTAAGTTTATAAGTTTAAATTAACAAAAAAAGTTTATGAGGTGAAATGCCTAAACTGCCCTCACATGCTCGGCACATAAAATTGACACATCCTAACACCAAAGGGTGTTTGTTTAAGCTTATTTGTAGGCTTATGTGATTTTTGCTTATATCGACATAGTTGATGACATTAGTTAAATATAGGTTTAATTTAAACGATTTTATCAGAATGGCCTAAATTTAAGGGAATTTATTTACCTCCTTCTATATGGATGATGATGTACCTTCAACTATTGAGTTATGAGAAAAGTTCAATGCGGAACATATTTTATCTAAAGATCAAATCATTTGATCTCAACCATCCATCCAACTTAAATCTAATGGTTCAGATTAATTGATATTTTAATTTAAATATCTACTAAAGGGCCTTTTAGTAATTATATGATATTTCCTCACTTTCCACCTTTTTAATATAAAAACTCACTTTTCACATTTTTTTAAAAAACATCATATCTTGCAAACGGTAAATCTTCAAGCTACGAAAAATACACCATCGCGACGAGAATTAAATCATCTTTCTATAGATATGCACTTTTATATACTTTCGACGAACTTTTTTTTCAAAATTTTCGTCCAGAAAAATCCCACGGGATTCGTAAAAAAATCCCACAGGATTCGTAAAAAGACGATTTTTTTTTTTCAAAATTTCCGTCCAGAAAAATCCCACGGGATTCGTAAAATAATCCCACGGGATTCGTAAAAAAATCCCACGGGATTCGTAAAAAATTCAATTGTGATTTGTTATATTTAAAAAAAACGCGAATCCCGTGGGATTTTTCTGGACGGAAATTTTGAAAAAAAAAATCGTCTTTTTACGAATCCCGTGGGATTTTTGTGGACGGAAATTTTGAAAAAAAAAAGTTCGTCTTTTTACAAATCCCGTGGGATTTTTTTACGAATCCCCGTGGGATTATTTTACGAATCCCGTGGGATTTTTCTGGACGGAAATTTTGAAAAAAAAATCGTCTTTTTACGAATCCCGTGGGATTTTTTTACGAACTCCGTGGGAGTTTTTTACGAATCCCGTGGGATTTTTCTGGACGAAAATTTTAACAAAAAAGTTCGTCGAAAGTATATAAAAGTGCATATCAATAGAAAGATGATTTTTTTCTCGTCGCGATGGTGTATTTTTTGTAGCTTGAAGATTTACCGTTTGCAAGATATGTTGTTTTTTAAGAAAGGGTGGAAAGTGGGTTTTTATAAAATTACATTTTTACCTTTCCTTTGTTAATTTTGCTTTCATCTCATCCATTGGATGAAAAGAAGATGAATGATTGAGATCTTATGATTTGTTCTTTATATTAAATGTGTTTTGTATTGATCCCTCTGAGAAAAGTTCAATGCGGAACATATTTTATCTAAAGATCAAATCATTTGATCTCAACCATCCATCCAACTTAAATCTAATGGTTCAGATTAATTGATATTTTAATTTAAATATCTACTAAAGGGCCTTTTAGTAATTATATGATATTTCCGCACTTTCCACCTTTTTAATATAAAAACTCACTTTTCACCTTTTTTTAAAAAACATCATATTTTGCAAACGGTAAATCTTCAAGCTACGAAAAATACACTATCGCGACGAGAATTAAATCATCTTTCTATAGATATGCACTTTTATATACTTTCGACGAACTTTTTTTCAAAATTTTCGTCCAGAAAAATCCCACGGGATTCGTAAAAAAAATCCCACGGGATTCGTAAAAAGACGATTTTTTTTTTCAAAATTTCCGTCCAGAAAAATCCCACGGGATTCGTAAAATAATCCCACGGGATTCGTAAAAAATTCACTTGTGATTTGTTATATTTAAAAAAAACGCGAATCCCGTGGGATTTTTCTGGACGGAAATTTTGAAAAAAAAAAATCGTCTTTTTACGAATCCCGTGGGATTTTTGTGGACGGAAATTTTGAAAAAAAAAAAGTTCGTCTTTTTATGAATCCCGTGGGATTTTTTTACGAATCCCCGTGGGATTATTTTACGAATCCCGTGGGATTTTTGTGGACGGAAATTTTGAAAAAAAAAATCGTCTTTTTACGAATCCCGTGTGATTTTTTTACGAATCTCGTGGGATTTTTCTGGACGGAAATTTTGAAAAAAAAAAATCGTCTTTTTACGAATCCTGTGGGATTTTTTTATGAACTCCGTGGGAGTTTTTTACGAATCCCGTGGGATTTTTCTGGACGAAAATTTTAAAAAAAAAAGTTCGTCGAAAGTATATATAAAAGTGCATATCAATAGAAAGATGATTTTTTTCTCGTCGCGATGGTGTATTTTTTGTAGCTTGAAGATTTACCGTTTGCAAGATATGTAGTTTTTTAAGAAAGGGTGGAAAGTGGGTTTTTATAAAATTACATTTTTACCCTTCTTTTGTTAATTTTGCTTTCATCTCATCCATTGGATGAAAAGAAGATGAATGGTTGAGATCTTATGATTTGTTCTTTATATTAAATGTGTTTTGTATTGATCTCACCTCTGAGAAAAGTTCAATGCGGAACATATTTTATCTAAAGATCAAATCACTTGATCTCAACCATCCATCCAACTTAAATCTAATGGTTCAGATTAATTGATATTTTAATTTAAATATCTACTAAAGGGCCTTTTAGTAATTATATGATATTTCCTCACTTTCCACCTTTTTAATATAAAAACTCACTTTTCACATTTTTTTAAAAAACATCATATCTTGCAAACGGTAAATTTTCAAGCTACGAAAAATACACTATCGCGACGAGAATTAAATCATCTTTCTATAGATATGCACTTTTATATACTTTCGACGAACTTTTTTTTCAAAATTTTCGTCCAGAAAAATCCCACGGGATTCGTAAAAAAAATCCCACAGGATTCGTAAAAAGACGATTTTTTTTTTCAAAATTTCCGTCTAGAAAAATCCCATGGGATTCGTAAAATAATCCCATGGGATTCGTAAAAAAATCCCACGGGATTCGTAAAAAATTCACTTGTGATTTGTTATATTTAAAAAAAACGCGAATCCCGTGGGATTTTTCTGGACGGAAATTTTGAAAAAAAAAAAATCGTCCTTTTACGAATCCCGTGGGATTTTTGTGGACGGAAATTTTGAAAAAAAAAAGTTCGTCTTTTTATGAATCCCGTGGGATTTTTTTGCGAATCCCCGTGGGATTATTTATGAATCCCGTGGGATTTTTGTGGACGGAAATTTTGAAAAAAAAAAAGTTCGTCTTTTTACGAATCCCGTGGGATTTTTTTACGAATCCCGTGTGATTTTTTTACGAATCTCGTGGGATTTTTCTGGACGGAAATTTTGAAAAAAAAAAAGTTCTATCTTTTTACGAATCCCGTGGGATTTTTTTACGAATCCCGTGGGATTTTTCTTGACGGAAATTTTGAAAAAAAATCGTCTTTTTACGAATCCCGTACGATTTTTTTACGAACTCCGTGGGAGTTTTTTACGAATCCCGTGGGATTTTTCTGGACGAAATTTTTAAAAAAAAAGTTCGTCGAAAGTATATAAAAGTGCATATCAATAGAAAGATGATTTTTTTCTCGTCGCGATGGTGTATTTTTTGTAGCTTGAAGATTTACCGTTTGCAAGATATGTTGTTTTTTAAGAAAATGTGGAAAGTGGGTTTTTATAAAATTACATTTTTACCCTTCCTTTGTTAATTTTGCTTTCATCTCATCCATTGGATGAAAAGAAGATGAATGGTTGAGATCTTATGATTTGTTCTTTAGATTAAATGTGTTTTGTATTGATCTCACCTCATTGAGTTATTATCCTGTAACATCAACTGCAATAAATACGCTAATTAGTAAAGTATAACTAATAATCTCATAAACCTACAAATAAGATTAATCAAAATCCCCTCAAAATGCAAAAACCCACTTTGAAAATGTTTGCTCCAAACTCTACCCATGACGTTTGTGTTGTTATTCTTATTTTTCCATTTTTTAGTTGCCAACGATTTTATCACAATGGCCTAAATTTAAGAGAATTCACTTACCTTCTCCTTTATGGATGATGATGATGTACCTTCAGCTATTGAGTTTTTAGCCCGTAACATCAACTGCAATAAATACGCTAGTTAGTAAAGTATAACTAATAATCTCATAAACCTACAAATAAGATTAATCAAAATCCCCTCAAAACACTACTACACGGTAGCGACGGACATTTCTGTCCGAAATCCGTCGGTAACAGTAGTTTCTGACGGATCTGTGACAAAAATAGTGCGTCGCATTATCTATGGTTGGTAATTTGTATCTGCCGGAATTCCATCGGAAACAGCGAGGAAAAACATTTGTCGGAATTCTGTTGGTGTTGTGTTCGTCGGAAGTCAGTCGGAAACTTTCTGTTGGAAATTCGTCGGTAAAAGTTCCATCACAAATCACTTGGAAAAGTAAAGGGTCACAATTCTGTTGGAATAGTTGTCGGAATAACTGGACATAATAAAGCTCAAATTTATGTAATCCTGCATTTAAAAAGCTTAAATGAAACCATAAAATTTAAATGATAATTTATAATTAAACATAGAACCATTGAAATGATAATCATATATCACGAAATGTCATCAGTCACATAGGAAAAGTTTCAAAATCCAACAAAAGCATTCAAAAACATAAAAGATAGAAATTAGAGTATAAATTCCAAATATTCATATTGATGTGACAATATCCGACTAATTTGGGGGGCCTGGATTGTTAAACTTCCTTAGCATTGAGTTAATATCGTTCATCTTTTGTTGCCACTCTCTCTCTCGAGCTTCTTCACGAGCATTTGCCTCTAATTCCCGTTGATGCATGTGTTCCTGCACTTGACGTTCTACCTGTCGTTGTAACTGCACTTGCATCTCAATTTCTCTTGATCTCATTTGCATGTTATCCTCTTGCAGTTTTCTTACGGTCTCTTCCAAAATTCGCACCTACATCGTATGAAGTTCCATTAAATCAAAAGTTAGCAATACAGATTATCCTTGAAAAAAGGAGGTAAGATGCCCGAAATAGAATGCCAATCTGGTTGTTAGGCAGATCAATGTTCATCAAGGATGAAATATTGAAAAAAGAAGGAGGTAAGACACCCGAAAGGTTATTAGATGCAAACCCAAAAAACCACAGATTCGACAAGTGGCCTAAAGTATCCGGAATGCTTCCCTGGAAATTATTTCCTAACCCGGAAATAAATTGAAGAGAAGTAAAGTTTCCAATAAACTTGGGTATCTCTCCTGTTAGATTATTGGAGTGGAGGTTTATAAATAAAAGTTTATTCAATGCTTCAAACTCATTGGGAATAACACCTATGAATTCGTTTCCACTCAGATCAAGTTCTAAAAGATTTAGACAGTGAGACATATTTGAAGTAATTCCACCTGATAAAGAGCTATTCGAAAGTCCTAGCCTTCTTAATCGTGATAACATTCCAACTTCATGTGGGACACTGCCGGTGAAACTATTGTTGTGAAGGAGAAGCTCTCTAAGAAACGATAGATTACCAACTGCAGGGGATACTGAACCAGAAAATCCACCAGACCATAAATTAAGAGTGACTACTCTTTTGTGCCTTAGACCACATATGACATCAGTCCAGTTACAGAAATGGGTCGAGTCATTCCATGTAGGCATGATTTGATATGGGTCGGATATTATATGTGCCTTGAGTGAGAGCAAGGCCAAGTGATCTGTCTCATCTCCATCATCGGCAGAAACAGATATCCAGTTCCTAAACCATTGACAACACAAACTAATCTGTTGTTCACCAGTCGTGATCAGCAAAGATAAGTTATTATATCTATGTTTGGCAAAACTAGTGTAGCTGCAAGCAGTAGCTAGCTATTTGCTTTATAAAAGCTAAAATTACGCCACCAAATGGCCTAATGGTAAGGCAACTAACATCCGCATATGCAAGGGTGGCCGGGGAAAGGGTCGGAAACGGTCACGGGGATACCTCACGTACATCCGAGTCAAAGACTCCCCCTCCCCAGGCAGCCTAAACCTCATCCGTTTATAATGAAGGAAAAGCTAAAAGTTCTTTCCCAAACAGCCATCATATTCTAAACTCTCCCGAACACTCCAACAATCCAAACACAGCCTTAATATACTATCATGAGCATAAACAAATTATAAAAAAATCATAACATTACAGTATTAAACTTCATCAAATATTCATAACAACGATACAATAAGAACCCTAAACATTCATAAATCCAAACACAGCCTTAATATACTATTATGAGCAAAGTTAGTCAAGTAAGCACTATGTGAACCCAATTACGGTCAGGTTTGTAACTGCTATCACAAATGTGCTTTACTCAATTTGCCACCATCGAGATAGTGAACATGTACTTTAGATAGTATATATCTTGTGTCATTTAACACTTGTTTAATTATTTTAATAAATGGGATTGGGATATGAATGTATCAATTTTAGATAGTATATATCTTGTGTCATTTAACACTTGTTTAATTATTTTTTTGTGTATTTGTAATTCGGAACAAAATTATATCAACATGTAATGGTGGAGCTATAAATTTGGGTCAGAGAAGGCGAGAAAATTAATACAAACACGAGCCAGCATTAACAAACATAGAAAAAGTAATTAAGAAACTAAAATAGCAATAGAAAAAAGAGCTTATGATAAGTAGAGAACATCACGTGTTGTATTCATAATCAATGTTTTAAAATCCGGTTTTCTATTTGACCCGGTCGAGTCAACGATTCACCAGTTTCTAGTAGTGAAATGCAAAAACCCACTTTTGAAAATGTTTGCTCCAAACTCTACCCATGACGTTTGTGTTGTTATTCTTATTTTTCCTTTTTTTAGTTGCCAAAGAGTTTATCACAACGGCCTAAATTTAAGAGAATTTAGTTACCTTTTCCTGCATGGATGATGATGATGTACCTTCAGCTATTGAGTTTTTAGCCTGTAACATCAATTGCAATAAACACGCTAATTAGTAAAGTATAACTAATAAATAAATACAGAGTATATGGGGTACATATTATGAAGAGAAAAAAAGGCCTTACATGATTTTCTGGTTTCAATTGAATTTCCAAAGCTTTCTCGAGTCTTGGGACAATGTCATCTATATTTGGGCGCCGGGATCGTTCATTGTCCAAACACTCATACGCTATTTCCGCTAACATGTTGAATGAATGCAAGTCCATTTGTTTCAGTAGTTCCGGATTAACTCTACTGGTGAGTTTTTTATCTCTATAAAGGGCAATGGCTAGCGGAGCCAAATCATTATAATATTCCCTGCCACACAGTAGTTCAACCAGTATTACCCCAAAGGAGTAGATATCTGACTTGTGGTTCACACTTTTAGTGTCAATATATGTTGGGTCTACATACCCACTCACATACGGAAGTTTGTTAGTATGAAATGAATGGTGCCTTTGAGATGCATTGATCTTCATGGAACGTTCAAAACCATATAACTTAGGCTCCCAGTTATCGTTTAATATAACTGTGCCATTGTTGATTTTTCGGTGTATTACGCTAAAGTCTCGTAGCTCATCATAATGAATGTAACTCAACACATTCGCAAGACCGACAGCTATCTCCAATCTTCGCACCCATGTCAACCGCATACAGTCACTTAAATGGTTATCAAGACTTCCCCTCATGTCACTCTCGTAAATGAAAATCTTCTCATCATTCTCATCACAAAACCCAACTAATGAAACAAGATTCTTATGCTTGAGAGTAGAAAGCATGGAAATCTCCATCCAAAACTGTTGTTCTCGATCCTCCATGTCTTTATTTAACCTCTGAGCACGGATATCAATCAACTCACCCGACCACAAAATCTGCCCCTTGTAAAGGCTTCCAACTACACCTCTGCCGTTGCTATTTTCGTCAGCAAAGTTGTTGGTGGCGGAAAGTATATCTTCAAGGGGGATTTTTAGGTGAGCAAAGTCATCGGGTGAAATAACCATGTTTGTGTAATCTTGAAAACTCATGACTAAAAAGGGCGTTTAATTTGGGTTACAAAATGATTCGAATTGAAGGACTGATTCTCACAAGATCTGGAAGACAAAACAAATACACTAAGAGAGGTCGCTGGTGTGTTTGATGTGCGTTTTGTATATGTGGTTGTGGATGAGCCTCTATCCCCTCATGTGTTATCTATATATTTAGCCTGTCTTCACTTATTATATTATATTATAATATATATATATATATATACTAACCGTGGTTTTTGCACGGGGCAATTTGAAGAATCTTAGATGGTCCGTTATTTCTTAAGTTTTCATCTTATTCGTCCATCAAATGTCATTAACAATGTGAATAAGCCATACAGTGTTTGAGTGGAGGCTTTGGCACTTTGTGATTGGTCTAAAGTAGTTGAGCCTCTATCCCCTCATGTGTTATCTATATATTCAGCCTGTCTTCACTTATTATATTTATTATTTAGTAACATGGAAGGAATATTATATCTCCTTACGATAGATAGCAATGAAAGAAGAATCTTAAAAGCTAAAAGTTTATGAATCTAATTAAAAGTGAAAAATAAAACTAAGGAAAAAATGTTGTGAATATAATTACAGTATAAAATATTAATTAAAAAGAAAAGAAAATATCTTTATAACAAGTTTCAAGCAGCTAAATCTATGACTACATTTATTAGACTTGAAGTCCTACATAATTATTCCTCTTTTGCAAATTATACTACATATGAGAAAAAAAGGTGGCACGATTTTCAATGTTTAGAAACTGTTTTGGTGTATATAGTAGGACCCAAGACCATTGGCTTATATCAAACATTCAAATTAAGATTAGTTGGGTGTGCTTTTTGCTTTTTGCATTATTACCTATATAATACTCCCTCCGTCTCAAAATTATTATAAGGAGACAAGAAACACACAATTTAATAAAAGTTGGACTACTTTAATTTTCAACTATTCAAAAAGAATATTCTCCCACAAAGTTCTCTAGTTTTTGGACAAGGATCCTCTCAAGTTGTAAGCACAACTTGACTCAAGTTGGGGCATTATGAGCCATTGGATTTAATCCAATGGCTCAAATCAAAAGAAGTTCTTTTGATTTGAGCCATTGGATTAAATCCAATGGCTCATATTACCCCAACTTGAGTCAAGTAACTTGAGAGGATCCCATCCCCTAGTTTTTATTATAAAAGGAAAGTGGACAATTAATTTGAGACATCCAAAAAAGAAAATGTGGACTATTATTTTGAGACGGAGAGAGTAACATTTTTTGTGGGATCACCTTTGAAAAAAGAAAAAGCATTTCTCAATAAACTCATATCAACTTTCTTCTTTATTAAAATACAGTATATATTTTTCACCAAATATTTCTAACATGATGAGTCCAAATTGTCTTGTATTAGTGGGAGCTGCCAAGGTCTTCTTACTTTGGTGGTCCATTTGCTTGTGTTTCTACATGTTTATCCTTTAGTTTGTGTTAGTACACGTTTTGTATATTCTATATGCTTCTTTAACAAACACGTGGCCCTTTCTAAATTGTGACGCTTTTTACCACCAATTAAAAACTTCCCACTTTGAGCGAAATTGTGACGCTTTTTACCACCAATATTTTTCTTTTTCCAAAACATATCGTGGCTCTGGTATCTACATATGCAAATATTTTTTTATTTTCGACTGAAAAGATACACGGAATGGTGATGATACCTGCAAAATAATTATCAAACTAATTGTTTGATACTAAGGACGGCTGTTGATCCATTTTTATAATCAATGATGATGAGATTAATACACGGATTGTGTTTGATCCCATGAATGTTTGAAAATGGACGGCATGACTTTAAAATATTGATAGTTGAATGAAGATTTGATACTTTGTGTTTTGGAATTTTTGGTGATGGTTGATGATGTTTACAAGGGATAGTTGGATCTGCTATTCAGAAACGAAATCCGAAATCGTTTCAACAGATTGTGAGATGCGATGATCTCAAATTAAACTTATCAAAGTTTAATTCTTGTGTGTTTCACACAAAATTCACACTGAATTTCACACTTAATTTTACGCACTTCATTCCATGAGGCAAGGCCTCTATTTACAAGAGGAGGGTAGGTGTACTAGTTACATCCTACGTCATTGCTTACCTAATTTACATAATAATACAGCTAGGTGAACAAGAAAATATTAAAGCTGTATCAACAGTTTTAAAAAGAATTAAAGAAAAAGGATTAATTTTATCTCAAAAGAAGTCTAAACTTCTTCAAAATGAAGTGGAATATTTGGGATTAAAAATAGCAAATAATAGAGTTATTTCTTTAACGAACAATACACAAGAAAAATTGAAACTTTCAGATGGGAAAAGATACGCGGAATGGTGATGATACCTGCAAAATAATTGTTTGATACTGAGGACGGCTGTTGATCCATTTTTATAATCAATGATGATGAGACTAATTCACGGATTGTGTTTGATCCCATGAAAATGGACGGCATAACTTTAAAATATTGATAGTTGAATGAAGATTTGATACTTTGTGTTTTGGAATTTTTGATGATGGTTGATGATGTTTACAAGGGATAGTTGGATCTGCTATGGACCTGCAAAATAATTATCAAAATAATTGTTTGATACTGAGGACGGCTGTTGATCCATTTTTATAATCAATGATGATGAGATTAATTTACGGATTGTGTTTGATCCCATGAATGTTTGAAAATTGATGGCATGACTTTAAAATATTGATAGTTGAATGAAGATTTGATACTTGTGTTTTGGAATTTTTGATGATGGTTGATGATGTTTACAAGGGATAGTTGGATCTGCTATTCAGAAACGAAATCCGAAATCGTTTCAACAGATTGTGAGATGCGATGATCTCAAATTAAACTTATCAAAGTTTAATTCTTGTGTGTTTCACACAAAATTCACACTGAATTTCACACTTAATTTCACACACTTTATTCCATGAGGCAAGGCCTCTATTTACAAGAGGAGGGTAGGTGTACTAGTTACATCCTACGTCATTGCTTACCTAATTTACATAATAATACAGCTAGGTGAACAAGAACATATTAAAGCTGTATCAACAGTTTTAAAAAGAATTAAAGAAAAAGGATTAATTTTATCTCAAAAGAAGTCTAAACTTCTTCAAAATGAAGTGGAATATTTGGGATTAAAAATAGCAAATAATAGAGTTATTTCTTTAACGAACAATACACAAGAAAAATTGAAACTTTCAGATGGGAAAAGATACGCGGAATGGTGATGATACCTGCAAAAATAATTGTTTGATACTGAGGACGGCTGTTGATCCATTTTTATAATCAATGATGATGAGACTAATTCACGGATTGTGTTTGATCCCATGAAAATGGACGGCATAACTTTAAAATATTGATAGTTGAATGAAGATTTGATACTTTGTGTTTTGGAATTTTTGATGATGGTTGATGATGTTTACAAGGGATAGTTGGATCTGCTATGGACCTGCAAAATAATTATCAAAATAATTGTTTGATACTGAGGACGGCTGTTGATCCATTTTTATAATCAATGATGATGAGATTAATTTACGGATTGTGTTTGATCCCATGAATGTTTGAAAATTGATGGCATGACTTTAAAATATTGATAGTTGAATGAAGATTTGATACTTGTGTTTTGGAATTTTTGATGATGGTTGATGATGTTTACAAGGGATAGTTGGATCTGCTATTCAGAAACGAAATCCGAAATCGTTTCAACAGATTGTGAGATGCGATGATCTCAAATTAAACTTATCAAAGTTTAATTCTTGTGTGTTTCACACAAAATTCACACTGAATTTCACACTTAATTTCACACACTTTATTCCATGAGGCAAGGCCTCTATTTACAAGAGGAGGGTAGGTGTACTAGTTACATCCTACGTCATTGCTTACCTAATTTACATAATAATACAGCTAGGTGAACAAGAACATATTAAAGCTGTATCAACAGTTTTAAAAAGAATTAAAGAAAAAGGATTAATTTTATCTCAAAAGAAGTCTAAACTTCTTCAAAATGAAGTGGAATATTTGGGATTAAAAATAGCAAATAATAGAGTTATTTCTTTAACGAACATTACACAAGAAAAATTGAAACTTTCAGATGGGAAAAGATACGCGGAATGGTGATGATACCTGCAAAATAATTATCAAAATAATTGTTTGATACTGAGGACGGCTGTTGATCCATTTTTATAATCAATGATGATGAGACTAATTCACGGATTGTGTTTGATCCCATGAAAATGGACGGCATAACTTTAAAATATTGATAGTTGAATGAAGATTTGATACTTTGTGTTTTGGAATTTTTGATGATGGTTGATGATGTTTACAAGGGATAGTTGGATCTGCTATGGACCTGCAAAATAATTATCAAAATAATTGTTTGATACTGAGGACGGCTGTTGATCCATTTTTATAATCAATGATGATGAGATTAATTTACGGATTGTGTTTGATCCCATGAATGTTAGAAAATTGACGGCATGACTTTAAAATATTGATAGTTGAATAAAGATTTGATACTTGTGTTTTGGAATTTTTGATGATGGTTGATGATGTTTACAAGGGATAGTTGGATCTGCTATTCAGAAACAAAATCCGAAATCGTTTCAACAGATTGTGAGATGCGATGATCTCAAATTAAACTTATCAAAGTTTAATTCTTGTGTGTTTCACACAAAATTCACACTGAATTTCACTCTTAATTTCACACACTTTATTCCATGAGGCAAGGCCTCTGTTTACAAGAGGAGGGTAGGTGTACTAGTTACATCCTACGTCATTGCTTACCTAATTTACATAATAATACAGCTAGGTGAACAAGAACATATTAAAGTTGTATCAACAGTTTTAAAAAGAATTAAAGAAAAAGGATTAATTTTATCTCAAAAGAAGTCTAAACTTCTTCAAAATGAAGTGGAATATTTGGGATTAAAAATAGTAAATAATGGAGTTATTTCTTTAACGAACAATACACAAGAAAAATTGAAACTTTCAGAATGGAAAATATACGCGGAATGGTGATGATACCTGCAAAATAATTATCAAAATAATTGTTTGATACTGAGGACGGCTGTTGATCCATTTTTATAATCAATGATGATGAGATTAATTCACGGATTGTGTTTGATCCCATGAATGTTTGAAAATGGACGGCATGACTTTAAAATATTGATAGTTGAATGAAGATTTGATACTTTGTGTTTTGGAATTTTTGATGATGGTTGATGATGTTTACAAGGGATAGATGGATCTGCTATTCAGAAACGAAATCCGAAATTGTTTCAACAGATTGTGAGATGCGATGATCTCAAATTAAACTTATCAAAGTTTAATTCTTGTGTTTTTCACAAAAAATTCACACTTAATTTCACACTTTAAAATCACACACTTTATTCCATGAGGCAGGGCCTCTATTTATACAAGAGGAGGGTAGGTGTACTAGTTACATCCTACGTCATTGCTTACCTAATTTACATAATAATACAGCTAGGTGGCCGACAAGCCTTACATGATTAACCTTACATTATTACTAGAATACAAATTACATCACACCACTCAAAAATAAAAAGTTGAAAAAATTGAAAAAGTGGTTGCTGAGTAGCTGGCGCATTATCTCTTCACGCGTTTTCAATAATTCTTCATTTTTTGTCTTCTTTGTTTTGGATTCTTGCGTCTTCAATGATTCTTGAATTTTTGTCTTCATTCTTGCATCAGTGTATCAGTACAGTATTCACAGATGTGTCTTCCTGTGTTTGATAATTGCTGGCATAGTGCAATCTTAAAATCTTCTGGTAATGCATAAGTGGTCGGAAAAGTCTTCAAACGGTTTCTCAAATTCTGCTAAAAATTTTTGATCTTCTTCACTAAGTGTTCCTCCTAAGAAATGTGAAAAAATCAAAATATTATCTCGAAAATAATTGATTTTAACTTCTGATCTTTGTCTTCGTCCTGTTCCTATTTTTGATGATGCGGTAAAAACTCCGGCTAGAGCTTCTACAAAATTTCTGATGGATGGAGTTGTTGGTGGTATCTCGTCTTTTGATGGATACTTGTCGTTACTGACTCCTAGTTCTGCTATTTTAATAGACGGTACTAACAATTGGTGATCCTTGCTGAAAATTGGATAACTTGAGTGGATGCTGAGAAACTATGATCGTTTTTTTGCGAAATAATCATCGTATGTTCTTATGACGTTCTGAATGCGTGTCGGGAATTCTTGGAATTCTTTAGTGCTTCCTCCGTTTGTGTATACTGTATCCAATAGTCCATGAACAAAATATTCATGAATAACCATTGGTTCTGCTCCTGGAATGAATATTGCCTTTGGTCCTACTCTTCGGTATTTTGGGTAGAAAGACTTTGTAGCTTGAACTTCATTGTAGTGAATAATGCTATCCCATAGTCGCTGGAATTTTTCAACTGTTGGCTTCTTTGCGGCTTCTTTTTCTCTTGTAGTTGGAATGCTTCTTAGTAAATCTATTGAACTTGTTCTGGATGTCTGCTCTTGATTCAGAAACATGAATCTTCTGGATCTCTTGATTTCTTCTGTTGCGACGGTCTTGTATGTTTTCTCTAGTGCTTGTTCTGCTGCTTCCTTTGATGTGTAGCTTTTATGACCTACACTTTTTCCGATTATGTGTGGACTGGCGAGTGCCCAATCCGAATACATGCCTCTGTTTAGTCCGTCAAAGATGACGTACCATTTTTGCTTTCCGATACTTGAATTCTGAACAATTTCTTGGACTTGTTCTTCCATTCTTGTAAAATCGTCTCTTGATGAAGAGGATGAACATGATATATGGGTTTATTGGGTAGTATCTGGGGTTTTTTGGGTAGTACTTGGTGGTATGGCTTTTTTAACTGGAGTAGATGTTGTCGGTTTTGTTGGCGTTGGTGTTTCGGTTGATTCTGAAACTGTGTTCCAAGTTAAATATCTTACTGTGTTTTACTGTGTTTGATAGTTCTTCTTCCTCCTTCTTAACAATGGCTAATTTTTTTTCAATGGAGATGTGTTCTTCGATTTTCTGCTGAACTTGTTTTACTATTTCTTCCATTCTCTGATGAGGGTATCTGCAAAGGTGTTGTTGTCACTTTTGATATATTTGATATATGGATGGAATTGATGTAGTTGCAGTTGCCAACGGATTAGTCGACCTCTACAATAATCTTCTTGTAATTTGTATCTCCAAAAACCTGTTACATATTTTGAGTCCGTTCGTAACTCAAACCTTGTTTGTAGTAGATCAATCTTTCATTTTTTGAGTGTCTTTAAACACGCTAATGTTTCCTTTTCATGACTGCTATATTTTTTCTCAGTCTCTGAGAATGTTCCAGAGATATATTTACATAATTTAGATTCATACTTTTCTGTTTTTAAAACAGATGTTTGCTCATTGCTTAAAAAAAGCTATTTCTGATGAATTTATTAATGCTGAATCAGATTGAGGAATTTGACTTCCATCAATACATAGTGCTGATAGATTAGATTGGGGGATTGGAATTCCGTCAATGTCTAATCCCAGTAATTCTTTACCATTTTGAATGGCCTTCATGCATCCTGCCCAAGTGCTGTCTGATGCATCTGTTTCAATAATCAAAAAATCTTTTGTTTCTGGGTTATATAACTCTGGTAAACATTGTACATTTGTTTTAATACGTTGTACAATTTGGGTGTCAGATGTTGTCCATTCCCAACCGATTTTTTCAGAAAATTTCTTTTGTAAAATTTTTATTTCTTTTGCCAGATTTTTCAAAAATCCTTGTTCCGCTATGTAATTTAAACATCCTAAAAATCTTTGAATTTGTTTTCGATCTTCTAATTTATCTAGAAAAAGTTTCAATTTTTCTTGTGTATTGTTCGTTAAAGAAATAACTTCATTATTTGCTATTTTTAATCCCAAATATTCCACTTCATATTGAAGAAGTTTAGACTTCTTTTGAGATAAAATTAATCCTTTTTCTTTAATTATTTTTAAAACTGTTAATACAGCTTTAATATGTTCTTGTTCATCTCCTTTAGTAAAAACAATAATATCATCGATATATGCTAAACAAGTATTTTCTAAACCTTGTAAATTGTTATCCATAAAACGTTGATAAATTGATGGTGCTTGTTTTAATCCAAAAGGTAGAACGTTTGATAACGCTACACGCGTCGTTCGGGGTCAAAGGAACTTCCTTTTCTTCGAGCAAGTTTTATAACACCCTAGGCAGTGAACCTAATCGTTGTAGTGTAGTAATTAGGGTAAGCCACGGGTATTGATATCGTTCTCTAGGGGAATAGGAATGCTAGTAGGGAGTTACTACGCTAAGGTTAAGGTTGAGGAAGATTATTTTTTTATCTTTTTATATTTTATGAAAATGGAAAGGTACGAATCTCGGGTATTGGATTTGGGGGGTTGGTATTTCTACCGATTACTCTACTATTATCTAATTATCTAAACTAAGGTTGTGGGAGTCTATGTCTAATTAATGTGTGCTCGTATGATAGTTTAAAGATGTGTTTACTTAGTTTGTATTACTCCTTAATTATCTCCTATTGATGGTTGAGTGTCACGTCTTATTCCTAGTTGCGTTGTGTGTCTAAAGTTGTAGGGTATGCGTTTCTCCCTAACTCTTCGAACTTACCAAAGGGTCTTGTCTACAAACCCACTAGAGATTATAAACTCCTACTCTAAGGCGCTCTTTGGATGGTTTAGCCTACAATTACTCAGGTAATTATACTCTAAGGTTCACAAAGATGAATCAAGCATTAAGTACACAACGAATGACCTATCGCATTACTAGATCATTAATCAACTAAGATAAGAAACAACCAATCAATATTCAATAATTAAGTTTCATACTTCCTAAGCAAACACACAAATAAATTAGCCGGACATGGAGAACATGCAAGCATACACACAAATAATCAAAGACATAATTGAATTAATGAAGTAAAGACTTATCTTGATGTAAGATAGGGTTTAAAACCCTAAAATACTGTACAAGACACCTTAGGTTCGGTTTTAGGTTTTTTACTCTAAAGACTCTCCACACAAAGACTGAAAAATTCGGATTCTATATATAAGATTACAATTGCGACGGCGTCACCTTATGTTTAGTGACGCCGTCGTGTCGCCGCCATTAGGGTTTCGTCTTGGCCACGTTAACCTTGCGACGGCGTCACCTTAAGTCCGTGACGCCGTCCTCTTCTGCTTCTGACGTCGTCTGGATTGCATCTAGGCCGTCTGAGTAGCGACGGCCTACTCTTCCATAACTGAACGTCGTCACTTGAAAATACGAGTTTTGGGTTCTGGATCGTCTCAATAATTTTGGGACGGCGTCGCCAATAGCACCTGACGCCGTCGCCTTATACTTTCAGCAACTGTGAGTGTCTCGATTTTGACTTTGGCCATTTTCTTCATATATTCGCGCCTTTTCGTCCAAATAAGTGCCATTCCAGCATTTTGCCTTCACGAGACCTAAAAAGTGAAAAGGAACGATATTAAGCAATAACGGATACAAAAGTGATCAAATAAGGACTTAAACGACCCCTCAAAATGGTACCTTTTAAAACCTTATCAAATATCCCTACACTTGTTATTTGCTTGTCCTCAAGCAAATGTGCTTTTAGCCAATTAATTTATAAGTTAGGGGTCATGAAGCATTAATTCAAAACGGTCCACAACACATATAAGCCCCGCAAAAGTCATAACAAGCACGGAAATTACATACTAGCACCTCACATGGGGTGTTTGGATACTCACATCTCTCTCGGGTGTATATATGAAATATAACAATATAGGAAATGGAAGATAAACACTCATTAACCGGTCCTAGTACATAGATTACCATAGGCTTGAGAATAGATCAAACCTCCATCGCTTTGGCGTAAGCACCTAGGAAATACTATCAAAGAGGTCTTTAAAGGGTTGTAACGTTAGGCTTACGGTAGGGAAATAAGGGTTTGGTGGGATAGGCTTTTTAGTGGTGGTAAGTCAAAAATCTCTATGTTAACTGCATATGAAGAATGGCGTTGCTAAGCCAAGACTCGACACTCTAAAACTCTAGGCAATGGAAATAATCAAACATAAATTTAAATGATAGATGTAGGATGGTAGCCCGTTTTTTTTTTTTTTTTTTTTTTTTTTTTTTTTTTTTTTTTTTTTCATACACTTTTACTCTACCATCCTCTATGATAACATCAAAATACTAGGGATTTACAGGCATATCCCTACACTTGAGTTTTTATTACTCTAACACTAATTTGACCCGAATTGAAAAGATCAAAACACTTGGGGTACATTATTACGCAAACAAAGGGAATTTGAATTTAACGTTCCCTTCCCGTCATTTCATAAACTTTAACTTTTCCCATGAATCCCAATCATCCCAAAACTGTATACAAAGGATATGACTCGACTTAGCAACTTATGCAAGCAACTAGATAATTGAACTAAGGGTTTAGGGTGATAATAAACAATTGCACTAAAAGTGAGTGCATAAGGGGTAGGCTAAGGCGATTTGGGTGTATATTTGGGGGTGGGGTGTAAACAATGCTCTTCATTGACATTCCAGAAAAACCGAAATATCACGAGAACCGCGAAAAGGATAGGCTCTGAGGGGTTAACTAGGGGTATCGTGTACTAAAAATGAGTACAACGCAAAGGGTGTGGGGGAATTACTCAACCGAAGTGGAAGAAGTAATTATATTACAGGTATCAAACAAGGGTTATCCTAATGCCTCTTATCATTTAGTTATTCCTAACTACACAAGTGTAGCCTCACTTGCGATCTCGGAATGCATCACAAAACAAGTTCTAGAATCTAATATACTACCGGTTCACACTCTAAGCATTAAAGATGAATGCTTTAATTCCTACTAATCTAAGGGCGATCCTCACATTTTGGTGGAATTTGGGTGGTAAAGGGTTTTTGTGCTAGTCATATAACTTCCTATCCGTGAGACGCTTTTGTTAAGACTAATGGCCCACTCCTATATTTCATGAAAAATTTTAAATTTGGTGCCAAAATTACCCTAACCGACATTTTCTCATGGTTTATTACACAAATACAATTGGACAAAGCAAATAATCAAGGATAAGCATAGTTTCAAAGTTCCCGTTTTATTTTCCCTCCCTACACTTAAACTGAACATTGTCCCCAATGTTCCCCGAAAGTATCAAAGTTATGATAAAAGAAGGTAATTAAAAACGAAAGAAACTAATACTCCCCTGATTAGCTCGGTAGGATCCGTGTAAAGTGGTGGTTAAACTCTTTTCCAAGAAGAATTATTGCGTGAAAAGCTCCTTCCAATCTTATGTAACTTCTTCTTGACAAACTAAACCTGCACACTTGAAGAAAACAAACGAAACCTTCGCGTAAAATCGGGGGTAATAATATATATAAGACTCGATTTAAACTAGGATATAATGCTTGTGGAATGGATGTTTACAGAATTTCTAAGAAAATTAAGACCTGGAAAATTCCAAAAATTTATAAGTAGCTCAGAAAACGAGAAAAAGTAATCTGATGTTTTTACTCCTTCCTGACGCCGTCAGGTTGCAATCCTGACGCCGTCAGGTTATCCTGACAAAAACTGGTCTGCGATTTTCTGGAAAAAATTCTGGAAAATTTACATCTTTAGAATCTGGAAAAATTTCTGCAAAACATCCATTATGACTCGATACAAGCATTTGACTCGAACAAACAAACATAAATATCTTTTAGTTAATTGTTATTCTCATGTTTACGTTTCTTTTGAAAACGTGTGTAATCCTCCCTACACTTATCCCTTATGTAAAATACCTTTATATGCAATTAAGACGAGGTTAAAAACAAAATAAAGCATTTTTACAAATTTAAACATGAGGATAAACAATTAATAAAAGATATATGACACTAACAAGCAAACAATTAAGCATGGGTTGCCTCCCACGAAGCGCTTTTCTTTATTTAAAGAGTCTTGTAGCTAGACTCGTAGTCGTGCTCCTACGTTTCCTCACCACCGCCCTCTTGACGGCCTCTAATGGGGGATTCCATGTTGTAGAAGTGCCCTAAAATGCGCTTCTCTAAGAGTTCATCCTCTCCCCAATCGGTCCTGTATTCCGGTCCTAGGCTCAAGCAATCCTTGTAGAATCCGAAAATCTTAGCCATAACATAATCAACACCTTTCTCCCTATCCTCATCATTCCTATAATAGACCGATAGTTTAAGTTCCTTTTCATCATTAGAGAGTGATGAAAACTTCTCAATCTTAAACGGCATTTGGTAAGCTATGTCATCGGTCTTATTCTTGAATCGCACTACTCCTAATGAGGGGTCATAGGTCATCCCGGTGCTTTCTATGAAAGGTTTTCCTAGAATAACATGGGACAAGCTAGGGTCTATGGCCGTGCTAATATCATCAACAATTATGAAGTCCGTAGGAAACGTGAAACTACCTACATAAACGGGCAATCCCTTAACTCTACCAAGAAAATTGCAACTAACATTAGGATCATTGGGGTCTTGCCTAGTTGGAATAGGCTTCTTTAATATCCAATTGTAGTAGGTGCTAGTCATTATGTTGATTGGGGACTTGCGATCAATGTAAGCTTTTGCCACAAAAAGGTGTCCTATGACACATGGTATGTTAAGATTCCAAGGGTTCCCAAACTTAATTCGAGGACTTTTCCTAACATACATGTGACGGAGGTCACGCACTAAGTGAGGGTGGCGAGATAGTTCTTCTTCCGTAGGAAATTTGTTGAAATAGTCAATGTCTACTTCATCTACTTCCTCGGGTATTTCCTCATCCACAAGTGTATAGTCCTCTTCGTCATTTGTTTCATCAGGTTCAACTAAGGCGATGGTATTGACGAATTGGACATACTTTAGCTTGCTTGGATCCTTAATCTCTATGCCTGAAGGCTCGGGAGTTGAGATAGCACTAACCTTCTTATCACTATTAGCTATGGCTTTCAAAAGGTTGTCTATTTTCCTATCCATCTCGGCTTGTTGATTATTAAAGCGGTCCGAGAGCTTAGCCATTTGGGTTCTTGGGATGCAACTAGGTTTTGCAACATCCCTTCGATGTTTTGTTGGTTAGGACCGTTAGGTGGGGGCCATGAGAAATCATTAGAAGTGAATTCTTTGGTTTGTCCCCAATAAAAGCCGGGCTTGTTTTTCCATGTTTCACGGGTTTCATTGAAATTCCTAGGTCCGGGTGTTGTAGGGAATCTTCCTCCCGCTCCATTAATACGCGAGGATGCGTAGTCAACAGAAGCGTGTTCGGGAGATCGGGTGCTAGTGCGCGTGTTATGAGGATCACAAAACGGCTCGCACGAGGAAGAAGCTTTGTTCACATGGTGTGAAGATTTAGGATTTTCGTAGGAACTCATGAGGAATTTAACTTGATCTTCAAGTTCGATCATCCTACGGTCGGGAGGAGGCAAGGAGATTGCCTTGACAGTTTTGGGCAGCTCACGGGGGTCATCCCAACTTTCGTTGTCATAGAGGGCGAGGTCCTCTATTATTTCCCATGATTCTTCTGCGGTGAGATCACTAAGTTTTCCACCGGCCGCTTGGTCAATGGATCGCTTAGTGGGGAAGTTGACATGATCATAAAAGATTTGGACTTGGAGCCAAAGATCAATGCCGTGATGAGGGACTTTATGAAGTAAGTCCTTGAATCGGGTCCATGCTTCGTAGAGAGATTCACCTTGACGTTGTTGGAACATCAAGATGTCATTCCTAAGCTTAGTGGTTCTCCCTGGTGGGAAAAATTGAGCAAGGAAGCGAGAAGTAAGATCATCCCAACTTGAGATGGAGCCGGCGGGAAGTCGCTCAAGCCAATTACTAGCTTGGTCCCGTAGAGAGAATTGGAAGAGACGCAGGCGCGTGGTCTCCCGAGTAGTAGCATCAAGGTCGATGGAATCGACGATTTTGAGGAAATCCCTCAGATGCTGATTTGGATCTTCGGAATGAAGTCCATGGAATGCACATCCGTTTTGCACCAACCGGATGGTGTCGGATCGCAGGGCCGTAGTTTGGGCTTGGTCGGGAAGCTCAATGGTGTTCCTATAGCCTAGGTGGCTTGGTCTTGAGTATTCACCAAGAGTACGGGCTCTTGGCGGGTCATTTGGTGGTGGGTTGATGAATGGTAGTGGGTTATCACCTTCCATGATGAAAAGTGATGAGGTTACGAACAAAGGTCACGAAGAAGGGGGATAGACTAAGAGAAATCTAAAAATAAGAAAAAAGTTTACTTGATAGGAATCAAGCAAAGAAACCTAAACGAGGTTGACTACTAACTAGCTATTCTATTCCCCGGCAGCGGCGCCAAAAACTTGATAACGCTACACGCGTCGTTCGGGGTCAAAGGAACTTCCTTTTCTTCGAGCAAGTTTTATAACACCCTAGACAGTGAACCTAATCGTTGTAGTGTAGTAATTAGGGTAAGCCACGGGTATTGATATCGTTCTCTAGGGGAATAGGAATGCTAGTAGGGAGTTACTACGCTAAGGTTAAGGTTGAGGAAGATTATTTTTTTATCTTTTTATATTTTATGAAAATGGAAAGGTACGAATCTCGGGTATTGGATTTGGGGGGTTGGTATTTCTACCGATTACTCTACTATTATCTAATTATCTAAACTAAGGTTGTGGGAGTCTATGTCTAATTAATGTGTGCTCGTATGATAGTTTAAAGATGTGTTTACTTAGTTTGTATTACTCCTTAATTATCTCCTATTGATGGTTGAGTGTCACGTCTTATTCCTAGTTGCGTTGTGTGTCTAAAGTTGTAGGGTATGCGTTTCTCCCTAACTCTTCGAACTTACCAAAGGGTCTTGTCTACAAACCCACTAGAGATTATAAACTCCTACTCTAAGGCGCTCTTTGGATGGTTTAGCCTACAATTACTCAGGTAATTATACTCTAAGGTTCACAAAGATGAATCAAGCATTAAGTACACAACGAATGACCTATCGCATTACTAGATCATTAATCAACTAAGATAAGAAACAACCAATCAATATTCAATAATTAAGTTTCATACTTCCTAAGCAAACACACAAATAAATTAGCCGGACATGGAGAACATGCAAGCATACACACAAATAATCAAAGACATAATTGAATTAATGAAGTAAAGACTTATCTTGATGTAAGATAGGGTTTAAAACCCTAAAATACTGTACAAGACACCTTAGGTTCGGTTTTAGGTTTTTTACTCCAAAGACTCTCCACACAAAGACTGAAAAATTCGGATTCTATATATAAGATTACAATTGCGACAGCGTCACCTTATGTTTAGTGACGCCGTCGTGTCGCCGCCATTAGGGTTTCGTCTTGGCCACGTTAACCTTGCGACGGCGTCACCTTAAGTCCGTGACGCCGTCCTCTTCTGCTTCTGACGTCGTCTGGATTGCATCTAGGCCGTCTGAGTAGCGACGGCCTACTCTTCCATAACTGAACGTCGTCACTTGAAAATACGAGTTTTGGGTTTTGGATCGTCTCAATAATTTTGGGACGGCGTCGCCAATAGCACCTGACGCCGTCGCCTTATACTTTCAGCAACTGTGAGTGTCTCGATTTTGACTTTGGCCATTTTCTTCATATATTCGCGCCTTTTCGTCCAAATAAGTGCCATTCCAGCATTTTGCCTTCACGAGACCTAAAAAGTGAAAAGGAACGATATTAAGCAATAACGGATACAAAAGTGATCAAATAAGGACTTAAACGACCCCTCAAAATGGTACCTTTTAAAACCTTATCAACGTTCCACTCCTAATGTTTTTGTGGAGGACAAGAAAATGCCGTTAATGGTTTTGTTGATTCATCAATTCTTAATTGCCAGTATCCAGATTTAGCGTCAAATGTGCTAAAATGTGTATTTCCTTTTAATTTTTCTAAAATGTAATCCTTTCTTGGTAATTTATAGGAATCTCCTATGGTTACTTCATTCATTTTTTTTTTATAATTAATGACCATTCTTCTTTTTCCTCTTTTAATTTCATTTTTATTTTCGACGTAAAATGCTGGTGCTGAATGAGGACTTGAACTTTCTCTTATTATTCCTTTATCTAGTAATTGTTGACATTCTTCTTTAAATTCCTTAACATCTTTGATGCTATAAGGTATTCTATTTGGTATATTTATTTCCGCTAGTGGATCCTTTAATTTTATTGATACTAATTGATTATTAGTATTTATATTATCTAATGGATTTTCACTACATACTTCTTGTAATGCTCTTTCTATATGTTCTCTTTTCATTGTTAATAATATTTCTACTTGAAATTTTATATTTCGAGCTAACATTCGTATATATTCTGTTTGTGTAACAATTGGTGTTGATACTAATTCTCCTGTTTCATTATGTTTTATAATAGATTTGTCTGTTTGTGTAAATGGTTGATATAATTTTAAGAAATTGTTTCCAATTATCAAATCTATACCTAAATCATGCATATAGATTGTTGGTGTAATGAATTCTTTTTTGTTTATATATATAGGAATCATTCTTCCTACATACCATATTTTATGTACCGATTTATCTGCTACTACTATTTTTAATAGTTTTATTAACTTTTCCCAAAACTTTAATATTTTCCTTTTTCCAAAACATATCGTGGCTCCGGTATCTACATATGCAAATATTTTTTTATTTTCGACTGTTACTTCAATGAATGTTGCATTTGGATTATCTTTCGCTTTTTTATTCATTCTTGTTACCTAAAAAATATTTTTTAATGATATGTTAATCTGTTTCATAATATGGTTCTCCAAAATAATCAAAACTATTATCATCTTCGTAATCATCTAATTCTTCTGATTCATCTTCATAATATTTCCTCATTCTTTCATTATAGTCCAAAAACTGCTTCTTCAATGCTTCTTCATTTGTTGAATTTAAATGATATTCATCTAAATATTCAGCAATTCTCATTCTTGATATCATAAAGGCTACTGGATTTTTAATTTCTTTTGGAAATGGTGGTATAAAAATTACTTGTAGTGAATTAACTTCTTCATATTCCCATATATTCTCCCACGTGAGTTTGTTTGTAGCTAATTTTGTTCTTTTCTCATAATATTCCGATAGTATTTTAAAAACTAAATATGAATCATCGGTATTGAATTCTAATTTTGGTTCAAAGTTACTTTTCTTATATATTTGCTACTTTATTTTATTCTGAAAATCTATTCTAGCTTTAGCTTTAGATTCATCTTTATCGCTATTTTCTATTTTATTTGTTATGGTTACATGTAATTCTTCTAATTCTTCTTTGTCATAATGATCTAAATTAAGATATTTTAATTGGAACACAAATGTGTCAGTATTAATAATACGTAACTCTTCACTTAATTCTTTACTCATTTTTAGCAAATGACTAATTTAGATCTGACTTCTCGTATTACTTTCATGTTTTCTCTAAGACTATTTTTTAGTGTTTTAAAATACCAATTTATATCAATATTTTGAAATCCAAATACTTTTTATTTCTTTTTATATCCTTTTTAACATCTTTTATTTCTCGTAACATTGTCCTTCTTTTTAAGTATAAATAGTTTAAAAAATTCTTATGATATTGATTATAACTATTTTTTAATTGTATTTTTGTGTCACTCATATTTTTAAACTTAATGATCTTAACATTTTTTTCATTTATTTTATATCTTCTTATTACTGGTAGATTCTTCATTTGATTTCTCAATTTGTGGTATCCATATTGACGATATATTAGATGTTGATTTCCTACTTCTTTCGATATGTTTATTTGTAGTAAACATATTCGGTGTTTCAAGAATAAGTAATGGTTCAAAAAATTTATCTATATGAATTATATCATTTGTTTTATACGTGATACTATGATGTGAGTTAGTGAGTGCATAGTTTATTTGATATGTTACTGTAAAAGGGTGATTTTCTTTATACCTAAATGCTCTTCTTAATAATTCATATCTAATAGTGATACTTTTATTTATATCTTTGTCATTTAAGCTTAATCCCATTTGTATATTTACATCGAATTTTATTTTTCCTACGGATAAATTTCCTTTTCCTTTAGCAATAATACTTTCTTCTTTATTGATTATTCTATCATCCCTTAATTCTAATTCAATAGGTGTATTACAATCCATAAATGTACTTTTTAATATTATTTGTATGGTTGATATATGAATATACGCTATTTTACTTCTATCATTTTCTTTCATTTGTTTTATTCACCATTTATCTACTTCTTATTAATTATAGGTATAATAATATTTCCTTGTGTTTGTTCAATAGGAGTTGGTTCTTCTCCAATTATTTTTCCAAAATATATTATATTTTTTCTTGAAAATATTTCTCTTAATGATCTTTGAATATCAAAATTATGTTTTTCTGATAGTGTAAAATTAGATCTTCTAATAGCTTTTCTATCAATAATAGCATATAACATAAATCCTGATTCATTTTCATTTTCATGAACAATAGAAATTTCTTCTTTACTTAATAATACATCTAATTTACATAAATTGTGACGCTTTTTACCACCAATTAAAAACTTCCCACTTTGAGCTTTTTAGCAATAGACTGATTGATTATGCACGTATTCCCAAATTACCAATATAATATTTGTAATTTTAGTGCACTTAAAAAAAAAGTAAATTACATTAATGGTCACTGTGGTTTGTCCATTTTTTCATATTTAATCATTGAATTTTTTTTTTGACAAGAACAGTCATTAAGGTTTCAATTTCGTTACATAAATGGTCACTGTGGTTTGAAACTTCAGTGACCATTTATGTAACGAAATGGACTAAATCTGTAACGATTTGAAACTTCAGTGACCATGTATGTCAAAAAAAAAAAAAAAGTTCAGTGGCTAAATGTGAAAAAATGGACAAACCATAGTGATCATTTATGTAATTTACTCAAAAAAAAAAAAAAAAAAAAAAATTGCACTTTCACCACGATAGTTATTAATGAACACGTATTGATGAAGATAAAAAAAAATGATGAATTGATAAACACATATTGCAAAATGATGCGAATTGAGGTAAGGTTGAGAAGTCACAGATCTAGAAGAACAAAATCAGAGAAGAAGTAAGGTTGTTGTGGTGATCATAATCATCTACAAGGAGTAGTTGTTTACTTGTTTTTGCATTATTGTACCTTAACGACTAAATGTGGGTGTGCTTTTTGCATTTGCATTATTAGGCTGAACACAATGGCTAGGTGAATCGAAGGGGGTGACCTTCGGTTGCCATCGGTTGCCCCATTGTGGGGTGGTCGGTTGGCTTGGGTTGATTGGCAACAAGTGATGAACTAGGTTGTGTATTCGACCGAATTCAAAAGCAAGAAAATCCTACCGTTTGAAAAAAAAAAAAAAAAAAAAAAAAAAAAAAAAAAAAAAAAAACCTTTAACCACTTTTACAACATTATAAATACCAACCTCAAACACATTTTTAAACACACAATTCAAACAACTTCTCATAAACACTTTCAAACACATTTTGATAATTATGTCTTACGAGATATTTTTTAATTCTTTGTCTTCCGACGAGGAAGAAGTTATGAGCGAGTTTACGGAGTTTATGGAATTTACGCAGTATGCTTGGGACGCTTACCAACCGTCACTGCCAAAGGCTCAACGAAACTACACGCCTAGGGATCGTGAAGGTGCTCATAGTAGTTACTCAGGAGATAATGGATCGATCAACTCATCTAAACTTAAAATCTGATTTGGTCAAACACGTTTGGAGAAACCGTGAAAATGCAGGCAATCAAGAGATTGAAGGCGAAGACGAAAGTGACGAAGACGTAACTGACGATGAAGATTTTTTGTGATGTTTTCAGTTTTTAATAAGTACCGTAATGTTTACGTTTTATTAGTTTAAGTTTTAATTATTGTTGTAATGTTTAAGTATTTTTATTAATGAAGTTTAATTTTATTTAAAAAAATATTTGATTTAAAAAAAAAAAAAAAAAAAAAAAAAAAAAAAAAGATCTCAGGTCATCACTGTGGTAACTAGGTCGTCGAAAAGAGAAAACTGATTGACATGGATGACCTAGGTTGCCATTATGTTTAGCCTTACCTATAATAACATTTTTCAGTAGCCTTACCTATAATAACGCTTTTCAGTACACCTTTAGAAAAAAGGAAAAGCATTTCTTAGTGGGGATCAATAGTCAACTTTCTTCTTTATTGAAACGAGCATGAAGCCCGCCGCGATACGGCGGGTGCGTTTCACTAACTTTTTAAGCTGTAGTCGTCTTTAGGTTGTGCTTAAGCTGGCATTTTTGGCTATATCATTTGCGTTTGTAAAAAGTACGAAATTAAGAATTGTATTTCGTAAACCATTATAATACTACCTGGTGGTAGGTTTTTATATCAAATTCTGTGATTCACACATTAGCCTTTTTTATAAGGGTTTGTCTAACATGTGCCCTAAGGCACAAGTTAAGCACATTAAAAAGGACACCGGGTCCTACAGAAAAGGACACAGGGAACCACAAAAATTGTACTTTCTGTGAATCTCTGTGTCCTTTTCTGTGGGACCCGGTGTCTTTTTTGTGTGATTAACATGTGCCCTTAGGGCACAAGTTAGAAAAATCCTTTTTATAATTAGACTGAACTTTCAACATCAAGCAATATATAACAATATAACCGTACGATATACAAAAAGTGAAGAAAAGGGTACAATAATGAGTCAATAATGAATCATGTACTCAAACGATATTGTTTTGACATGTCACTAAAACATGACATAAGGGTCTGCTATTGAACTGCAACATAAGTGACCATGCTATTGTATTATATTAATATGACCTGAATGTATTGAAAGCTAGCACAATCCAACATCTATGAAGGAGTCAAACGCTACAAAATCATGAATATATGAAGGTGGTACTTGGAATTAATCACCTAAACAGAATGACTATGATACACATACCTGTTAGCCTGATCGATCTTACTAAGATATTTAAATCTGTAAAAGAAAGGACAAAGTTGTCGGCGGATCCTGTTAACCTTATTAGGTCCATTACCCGCATGGTCATCGTCGCTGAGAAAGGCACGGACCAAAGTGGAAAAAAGATAAGACTCACGGCGTGTGGCTTTGAGCTCAATCGTCTAAGGCCGCAAAGCTTCTCCACTAAGAACACATTCTGAAGAGGAAGGAACTGCACTTTAGTCTTTCACCCAACATGAACTGACCGGCATAACTGCAGGCTTCTCTATGTTTGCATACGTTTCCATGTCAAATTCTCACCATTTCATTCCAGAGAGTAAACCTTACGGTGCCGCCACTATTAAAGGTACATTTTGTTAGTTTCAGTTATTGTAATTTATAATACTCCTGAAGGATGACGCCTATATACTTTACTAATAGCTCTTGTTAACCATTTATATGCCAAACCTGTGCATAGCATGTCATGTGAATGGATCAGTAGAAAACAAAGTAATACAAACCTTAAGTTCATATTCTTGTATTTTGTTTTTCATATAGAAAGAAAGTCAAAAATAAATATTCAAACGAAGCAGCAAAGAGACAAATGCATACCATGTCTACTCTCTACATCCATTAAAGATGTCAATGATGTCCTACATTCAGTCCAATCTTCTACCAGCGTTTCACTGAAAAACAGATAAACGAAGCAAATTAGTTTTTAGTAGGTTATGTCAGTACCTAGTGCATTCCTTGTTTTAATATGCACGTAAGAATGAGTATATCCATATGCCGTGAGTATGACCCTTTTGTTTATATAGTAATAGCTGCAACAAACTTGTGAGGGTTGTTTGGGTAACATTTATGGTTGCTAGTAGCTTCAGCTATATATTTTCATGAATAACTTATGTCCTGTGTTGATTATGTATTTATGTAAGCTAATAAATAAAAGTACATAGCCAAATAAATTTAAGAGTTAATTACATAAATCGTCCTTGTGATTTGGTCAAAGTTACGGATCTTGTCCCTATACTTTTTTTTAGCGCGTTTCGTCCCTGTGGTTTACAAATCTTACGGATCTTGTCCCTGATCTGACCCGGTCCCAAAAAAGGACCTCCCTTGCAAATCTCTCTAACGTGAGGGCTAACGATCGTTATACAAACCACATGGACGATTTATGTAATTTACTCTTTAAAAAAAAAAAGTTTTTTCTTTTTAGTTTTATTATTCAATTTTTTTTTTAATTTTATTACGATTGAAATTTTTAATAAAAAAAAAACTTTTTTTTAAAAAAATTTAATTTTTATTTTATTATAAAAAATAAAAAAAAATTATTATATTTTTTTTTAAAAAAAAAACTGGTTTTTCTTTAAAAAAAACTAATTTTATTAAAAACTGTGCTATTTTTTCGACATTCTCATTTTATTTTATTTCTCTTTTGATATTGTACATATCTTAAGACGTCATGGCATACTTGAAACTGAAGAAATAAGCTCGCTTTCCAAAACAAAACCGGAAATTGCAAGAAACACAAAACAAAAGAAATCAACCAAGAGGTAGAACATCAAAAAGCCTTCAAATCCATCATTCCAAGCCGCCAAACCATGAGAGAACCAAGCAGTAATAAAAAAGCATTCAAAAAGTTTTTTTTTTTTTTTTAATTTTACTTTAATTTTGTTAAAGAAAAAACAGTTTAAAAAAAATATATTATAATAAAATTAAAATAATTTTTTTAATTTTATTATAACTTTTTTGATTTTTATTAAAATCTAAAAAAAAAATAAAAATAGTTTTTTAATTTATTATAATAAAATTAAAATTAAATTAAAAAAAAAGTTTTTTTTATTAAAAAATTTAATCGTAATAAAATTAAAAAAAATTTGAATAATAAAACTAAAAAAAAAATAAAAATTTAAGAGTAAATTACATAAATCGTCCCTGTGATTTGCAAGGGAGGTCCTTTTTTGGGGCCGGGTCAGATCAGGGACAAGATCCGTAAGATTTGTAAACCACAGGGACGAAACGCGCTAAAAAAAAGTATAGAGACAAGATCCGTAACTTTGACCAAACCACAAGGACGATTTATGTAATTAACTCTAAATTTAAATGTCTTTATTTTAAACTAAACGAAGCGCATAATTCACAGATACGATATATGTCCAGTTAAAGTAGCAGTCGTACACTTGTAAATCCCCATATACAGACAATAGAAAGGAAATATGATTTATATAATACAACATCCTAATTCATAGCCAATGAAGGATGGGATCCAGGAAACCTGCGCGGTGATGAATGTTTGTCTGGTGAGATTACCCTAAAATCTCGTCGACATGCTTAACATGTGGTTCCAATCATATTACCTGCATTCACCCACAACCCACTAATGAAATATTTCTAAAATCAGGGCAATAATCATATAAAAAAGCGCACTTTCTATTCATTTCTCGAAGAATCAGAGTAGCCACAAAAATAAAAAGCGACAAGAGAAATAAGAACTATAAATTGTAAGAAAAAACAATTTATCTCCAACATGTAAAAATCCTCTGCTTACCTAATCTCAATACCTTGAATGAAATTAGGAAAAAGCCACCTATAGTTGGAATTGGAAACCGGAATTGAAGAAACACAAATGAATAAAAAAATAAATCTTTTAGCAACAGCTTATACTACATCTGATAATCATTTTTAATGAATCAAATTATATTCGTACTTCTGAACACATCAATAACACTTAAACCCTAACCTTGTTGTAGTCTCCGTAAGATTACTACTCTTTACATCAGGCTACAACATACGTAGGGATAGAATATGATTACCACTTTCTAAATTAGGTTGCGATTCGAAAGCTTACAACCTGGAGTGAAACATTAGGTGTGCGTGAGCGCCGCCATCAAAGATGCCCATAATAGCAGAATATACCTGAACAATGAAAAAATGAACTCACAATAGTGATCCGGGAAAACCGTTGTTAAAAGTATATTCCGGATCATTTTATTTCACGTATGTTGCATAAGACGCAAGTATGCAACACACGCCGCTAATACAATTTTTGCATTCTCGTTTTGGAAAACATGATAACATGCACGTTAAGACTGGATAAGAGATATATAGCTATTGTTATAAACCTATTTACACATTAAAAAATTAAAGTAAAAATATTAAAAATTCAGCAGTTTTGACCCATTCTGACCTCTAAGGTTTTTCAGCTGCTGATTCCACTAATCTGAAAATCAAGACAACAAAAAAAAAAAAGTAACTACGTTAACTCGAATACCTTAGTTTTTGTTAAAGGAAAACAAATTAACAATAATTAGTAGAAACCTAGCTTATCAAAACAGATAAGTAACCAAGTACGTCACCTCTTTACACATTGCATGCATTGACATGTGAAATCATTAGAAGGTGATGGTAAATATCGACGTCCCATTACCTTGCAGTAGTTGTTTCCGCTTGTGAGCTCCTAGTTGTCCTAGACGCCTAGAACTGCTGGGCAGTCTGTCATAGCCTTCAGTATTTTGTCCAAAAGCATGGCTCTCCTTTGCCGTGCACGGCTTCTGAGTTCCCCCAACAGACAGGGTAGGCATATCAATAGATTCCTGTCGAATGATGCCCGAGAGAATCCAATGTCACCCGATGACATCCTGCAACTATATAATTTTTTGTTAAAAGGAGGTGAATGTTCTGAA
Source organism: Chrysanthemum seticuspe (assembly GCA_019973895.1). Classification (NCBI taxonomy): domain Eukaryota; kingdom Viridiplantae; phylum Streptophyta; class Magnoliopsida; order Asterales; family Asteraceae; genus Chrysanthemum; species Chrysanthemum seticuspe. The sequence goes on from BPTQ01000001.1 coordinate 24,464,407, forward strand.
CTAAGCATGTCCGCACGAAAGTGGTATAAAAAATTGTCTAACAATCACCTTGGTGTAACTGACCAAACTGGTGCAACATTGTGGAATTTGTTGGACGGAAATTTCTGCAGCAATGATATCGTCATGCCACAGGTTCATAAAAGCGATGATGCATTTGTTCATTCCATATATTCTCCCATACCCAACACGACTCATCGTAGGATTCCGATATTCCTTTCTTCAACATCATGTCATCCTTAGCTGTAACAGTAGTGGCACAAATAGCTCCCCCAGTTCTTCTGAGTCACTGCACATGGTGCCGAGTACATGTGCTGAAGAGTCTGCGTTCCTGAGTATGTAAACAGGATTATGCATAAACTGTCAAGAGTACAAATCTTTTAATCATTAACGAAGCATTAAGCCGTAAATATGCACCTAGATTCGTGTTATCGGATAACTACTTACATGCTACATTCAACGCTGGTACAATGAGTTTGTCCAGCTGCTTTCTAGGATTAGGCGTTGCTCTTGAATTCCTTTTCCCTATAGTTCAACTAACTTTCCCTGAAGCAAGCATCACCAAAACAAAACAATAAGACGTGTGTTTGTCATAAAGTTATCATATGAATTGCATTGTTCACTAAGAGGGAGTTTAGGATTGCCTATGAGAATTTCCAAACAGGAACTTTCTGGCTGACTACATTTGCTTTTCACAAAATAATAAAATCCAAACACTATTTATCGAAGTCTTTATTTTAAAGATAAATATCTGCTTATACTTATACATGAACGTAAAAAAAAATAAGCAAATGCTAAAGTCGTAAGTAAATTTTAAGTTTAAATTTTAGATGGTGTCCACCACCCGTCCTTCGCTCACATAGGAATAAACATTATTGTACACAGCCTTACAACCAATATCTTAATTCGCGTATTAATAATAACTTATTAATCATTCCAACACAACTTTAAATTAACATTTAAATCGTTGGAATAAAGTATCGAACGGAGTAACTGCTGAAATACCTTAAATGGCCTTGTAATAAAGACATAATGCTACATGGAACATCTTCCAGGTTAGCGCCGCGTACTTGTCATCAAACCTTGGACTGTCAATTGCATACAAAGAAATGGAAATAAGCATGAAAGCAGGTTCAAGCATAAAGATATTGAAAAACATGATCTTTCCAATGTTTGTAAAACTAAGAATCCGGTCATTTCATTTTACCTTTGCACTTTTTACCCTTATTTCACTTTCTTGTTTTCACCATCCTGAATGTAACCACCGTTACCTGTTCCTTGAACCTCAGTTATGTTGCTGCTTTCTCCTACTACCATATTCCTAGTCTTTGATTTCTGACTCGTGGCATACGCTTCAAGAAATCCTCTAACATTGGCTTATTACTTTAGCCAATGTTTGTATTTTCGATCAGCTTCTTTCTGAAATAAAAGTATATAATAAGGCATCTTAGATTAAACCAACTATGGTAAATCTAAAAAGACCATGATTTCTAAGGTGCAACAAAAGTTAAAGATCCGAAGCCCGTTAATTAAAACTCAACTAAAAATCAAAACTTGCCACATTTAGCTCCAAGTTCAAATAATTGCTAAGATTATTTGGAATGATAATAGGTACAACAACAACAACAACAACAACAACAACAACATACCCAATCCCACCGAGGCGGGGTATGGGGGAGGTAAAATGTAGACAGATCCTACCCCTGCCCCAGGATAAACCCGAAAGTAGAGAGACTGCTTCCAACGAGACCTCCGGCAAGTGCAAAGTGTGCCGGTGAGAAAGAAAAGAAAAGAAAGCAGAAAATAGAAAACGACAAGCACAAGCAGGGAGGAAAGCAAGCAAAACAAAGCAAGGCACCAAAGACAAGCACTAAGAAAAGCAGGTAGAAGGCAACAATAACAACAAAGCAAGTGGAATGATAATAGGTGTTAGCAATTTTTTATACTCAGTCATTATCAAAACCTAACTTTTGTATAATTTAGGTTCAAGCAGGTTCAATACAACTCACAAATCATACAAACAAAGCTTAACTTTCAACTAATGAGACCACAAAAATTAAAACCCATAAATTACGATCTACACTTATTATACCGAATATTAATTATGCAACGAATGAAGATAAAAAACTGCTCATACCTATAATCAAGATTAAAAATTAAGATTGTAATCCTTGTAGTAGTCTTATTTGTGGCGGTGTTGATGATTCTACCTACACAACAAAATATCAAATATCAGTAATTGTAATGCATCCATAACGAAACCCTTGGTTTTTCCGGAAAGGAGTAGGGTTTCGGCGATACTTACGCTCAGTTCTCGAGTTAAAAAGGAAGAGGAAATTAAAGGAAACGGAAAGTTTTTTGTAATCTTGAGTCTTTTTTAAAGGAGGAAAGGGAAATGGAAAGGAAATAGAAAGGAAGATTTGATAAGTATATCTTCCTCCCACTTTTGGGAGGAAAGGGAAAGGAAACGGAACCATATGTTGTGTAAAGACTAATATACCATTTTTAAAACATTTGACATTAATAATTAAAGGGCATATATGTAATTTGACCAAGTTATTTTCCTTTTCCTCTCACTCAAGAACATGATTATGATTCATTTCCTTTTCCTTTCCTTTATCTCAAGAACATAACAACTAACACTTACTTTCCTTTTCCATTTCTTTTCCCTTTCCTATTCTTTTCCATTTCCCTTCTCTAAAAACTCGAGAACTGAGCGTTAAAGTCGAAACCAATCGATCTTGTATCAGTATTAAAAACCAACCATTTTTGTGTGTAGATTTATGCTACCGGATCAGGAATGGGCTCAAAGGTAGCGAAATAGGTATAGATAAGGCCCAATAAAAATAAACCCGGCCTGCTACATTTTTTTTAACCACCGTGCATGCATTATTTTCGACTATCTTGGGCACGCATCCATAAGTTCATCGCCAAATGTATTATATATCAATACAGTATATATTTTTCACCAAAAATTTCTAATATGGTGGGTCCAAATTGTCTTGCGTTAGTGGGAGCTGCCAAGGTCTTCTTACTTTGGTGGTTCGCATTAACTGATTGTTCAAAAGGAAAACTTAACATCCAGATACATATTCAAAACAAGTACTAAAACCAAACTTACAATCACTCTTGACGAGTCATACTTTCAAAGTTACTTATGATATCCTCGTTGCTAACCGTGACGAACACATCCCTCTCTATGACTCTATATAAGTAACCATACGATCATTCAACAACTGACCACCTGTATTACTCTTTAGTTCATTCTCAACAAAAGCCATTCTCCAGAAACCTCTTTGAACACTAGCTGTCACAACCGGAAGGATCAACACCAGCTTGATAAGCAAATAGACGAGATTAAACACTTCATGTTTTTTCACCTGCACAAGCTTCTTTGAAAGCTCTTTAATATTCTTCAACCCCTTAAATCTTTTATCTTTTTTCACATCCTGAATGTACATGTCGAGTTGATCACTGAGATGAAGTAAATCAGCGGTTGAGAACTCGTTAGGATAAAATTCCGCAAGTTTGAGCAACTTTTTCTTATCAAAGGACGAAAAAGACTTAACAGGGCTCAAACATGCCATACACACAAGTAACTCCATACTTTCTTCATCAAACTGTTCGTTAAGCTCTTGAAGTTGTTTATCAATGATGGAATAGAATACGTCAACTTGAAAATGATGAAGGGTTGTTGTAGTTGGTTCTGGTTCACGATTTCTTCTTGTTAGTTTTGGAGGATGCATATCTTCCATCTTTGGAACATCTATTTCGTTTTTTTCACAAAAGGAAACAACTGAAGCTAATAAAGATTCCCATCCTTCGTTTCTTATTAATTGCAGTTGTTCCTTGACTGACTTTACAAGTGACATGGCATAAACGATGTCTTGATCTTTCTTCAGTAACGCGATGTTTAGTTCACTTGAAACTCCCAAAAGTGTCTTCATTAAATGTAACATGAAAACAAACCTGAAAGAGAAAACTTCTCTATCAACTGTGCTGAGATATGAATGATGAATCGCCTGTCTTAAAATGACATTTGCCAACATATCAAGCATATCAAGTATTGTATCATAAGAGTCGATCACTTTCAAAATAGACTTGTAGTGGGGCCCACAACTAACTTTCTCATCTGAACCTTCACAAATTTCAACCTCAATGTCTTCAAAGACTTGTGCAAGTTTTTGGAAAAGACTTTCAGTTGATACTTCACTTTCCTTCCAACAAACACCGACAAGAGTTATTAACTTTTCAAGAATATAGAAAAACATACCACAATCATCGTTTTGTTGGGAAACTGCAACAAGAATTGGTTCAAGTTGTTGAGCAAAACAATGAACGTAATACGCTGATTGAGTGTCATTCTTGATCAATGTTTTGAGACCACTCACATCATAGTACATCTTCCTAACGCCATTATAACTCTGCCCACGAACATTACTTAAACTCAAAGAATTCTTCAACAGCAAAGAACTTAGTGCATCCTTAAGAAATACATCCTTCTTATGATCCATAACACGTGAAATACCAAGAAACTTCTCAACAACATCTCCCTTTTTATCAACATACCGCAAACACACCACAACATGCTCGTCACCTACATCATCCTCATACTCATCCACCAATATAGTAAAGTGTCCATAAGGCCCACCGCATATATCGTTCATAATGGGTTTAGTTGTTTCTACTGAGCACGAGTTGATCAAATCATTTTGAATCAAAGGAGCCTTTTTTAACACATCTTTATCAAAATTCTCATCACCTTTTGTAACCATTTCTATCATCTCAACAAATTCATCATTGTTGGCAATTCTCAACGGATGATCTTCATTGATCTTGATTCCGAAAGATAAGTAAAACCTCAAACAAAGAACAGGAGCGAGCAATGGAGGCCGGTTAACTTGCTTGTTATAGTAATCTATGATGTACATTAACAAATTGAGCTGTTGTGAGAAAATGTCCATACCGGAACCATTCTCGGATTCTTGAGTTTCAGGGCAAGCATCATTTTGTTGCGAGGAATGACCTTCTTCCAACTTTGCTTTCAATTGAGCTGGAAAAAAGCTATCCATTGTATCTATAGTCTAGTAAAATAAAAATACAAACAAAAGTCAATGACAAAGTCAAAACTTGATATCCATTGTATCTATAGGCTACTACTCGCTACAAAGTCAATGACAAGTCACAACAAAGTCAAAACTTGATCAAAATCAGTCATAACTCGGATTGAAGTATTTGAACGATAGTATTGATGTTTATAAACGTATTTTTACTGTCGTATGGACGCTCCTATGGTCCTATGAAGATGTAATTTATATAATTTCAAAATGTACATATAAAAAAATTCAAGCCTCGCCCAAGCCTATTACTAGCTACAAGGTAGCCGACAGCTCAAGTACCAACTACCGAGTCTAACTAGTAAACTTTTTGTTACACAATAAAAATAGGGCTATAAACACTGAGGCAACCAGGACACAAAGGTGCACTTAAGAATAAACTAAACAATACCACAAACACAATTTTAATGACATTGTGGGAACCACCCTAGCTCTGTCACTAATATAACATTATTTAAAACTGCTTTAACAAAAACTACAAAAGTTAAAAAAAATAATAATAAAAAAAAAATAAAAAAATAAAAATAATTTTTTTTTGAGAATTTACCGTTTGATTCTATGTAGAAAGTGGGTGGAAGAAGACGGCGGTAGAGAAATTAAGTCAAACAGTTAAAAGTGAAAACCTACTTGTTTAAACTGTGTTTTCATTATGGGCTCAAATAGTAAAAAATTAGTAGGTTCTTATAAAAGTGGGCTTAAAATAGTAAACTTGAGCTTAAGACTAGCCCATTATGATGATAGTCCAACTAGAATGCTAGTGTGACTCTAATTCGTATCTTATGTAGATTATGTTTAGTCTAATGTGTTTATCATGTTATAATCCTTTCTATATATATATAAAAAAAATCTAAGTTTTTAACAAAACTTAACAACTCTTGAATCCATACGTAAGGTCAGTGCCTTTTACTTTTACCATTGTTGTGTTCAAAATTGGTTTATCTAGCTAGAAAAAAAAAATATTGTTTTCGATTTCTAGTAAATCAGATGAATATTGATGCTTTGATGTTTGTTCGTTCATGTTACATGTATTAGTAGGAGTTATTAACGTAACGCTTAAAATCTTAATTTGAGTCTAGTTTTCTCGTTGATGAATACAGTGAAACAATAATCATGGATGCACGTATTAACATTGCAAGAGCGCCACCATTGCCTACTCAACCAACAACAAGTAATGCCTCACAGTCGTGCATATCTAGCCCTGTGATATTATTCTCATGCTTCGCAATTATGTTTTATGTCGTGATGGTTTGCGCTTATTTTCCTTCAAGTTCAGAACCCTTGTACTTTATAACAACACACGATGATTATGAGTTTCCAATGATGACAATGACGGAGCCTAAAATCAAGTATTACGTAAAGTCACCAGATGAGTTTGATAAGAAATATCCTAATGATACTCCGGCGAGAGAACATGTTGAAAACCAAATCGTAGACGAGTACTTAGAGTTTGCTAGGAAACGTTGCAATTATGAAGAGAAGCTGTTGGGTTTATTGATTTGATGATACAAAACAATAAAAATGAAACATCAAGGGCTTAAAATGACAAAGATGAAACCTACAAAAAGATGGAGGGACTTGCTTGCAAAAGAAGATTTATTATTTAGTCCTTAGTAGAGATTTGTAAACCCTAATCCTCTAGTATATAAAGAGGACATGGGATGTAGGTTTACACAATATGTCTTCCAATATGTAGTCATTAAAGGTGTGCGTGTGTGTCTAGGTGTCAAGTCCTCTAAGTGGACGCCTAGGATTTGTGTAGTTTAGCCTCAAGGATCTTTGATCCCTGTTACAAGTTAAGTGTAACCGTATTATTCTGATTAAATAATATTTGAGGCTTGTAGTGATTATAAATAAAAACCTTGTGTCAATAAATTTGATTTGTTTTATTCCGCTGCGTGTACAAGTTTATTATCATTGTTATTGTTAACCCTAGAGGCTCAAAATGATCTCAAGGAGTCTATTAAACTCCACAATTGGTATCAGAGCTCGGGGAGCTCGTTACCTAGGGATTCACAAGGTTTTATTGTTCGAAGAATGGCGAAAGATGAAAAAAATTCGAATCTGGAAATTTTCGCAAAAGCTTCTGCAGCACTGTTTTCTAACGACGATAACTTTTTCGTGAGCCGTTGGATCGGGCTAAAATTTTACTGGAGCTTCTCTATATACCCATCTAACTTTTCACAAGAGGGATTGTCAATATGAGCCCTAAAGAAAAAGGTATAAGGTGTCGAATATGGTTGCAGAAAGAGGGTAAAATTTTCGAATTTTGGAGTTTATTTATGGTTGAAAGTGGTTAACTTGTCGTTTTCTACATAATTGTTTTTAGTTCTCATACCTATTAATTGATCGACAAAGGTAACACACAAATTGAAGAATTAGTTCTTGGACAGTGGTACATTAAAGATATAACATGGGACGGTGCGATGAAGGTTTTAAAAGATTTGTTATCTTACTTTCTAACCTCATACTAGAATTATGTTTTGGACGGTGGCATGATGCTTTTGATATAATATTAATCTTGGTCCTATTAGTGCTATGTTTGAGAAGTGATTATTACAACTGCCAACGAAGGTTAATGCTACTGCTCTCGTAAATCTTTCCACTGTTGAGTTCAAGTTTCTACTGCTACATATCTCATAACCACTGCTGTACGGTAAGTTACCACTGCTTGTTTTCTAACTTGCCACTGCTACTTCTTCGTTACCACTGCTAGCCTCGCTTGTTACCACTGCTAATGTTCGATTTCCACTGCTTGTGTTATTGGCTAATACTGCAACTGTATATTCTCGCTTACTTATCGTTGGGTTAATGAGAGTTCACTAAGAAGGAAAAGCATTGAAGCATAAGTGGCTTGTTACGAGATAATGTTGTTTGAATGAAAGATTATACTGCCATAACACATGAGGACAACTAAACACGAAGTGCATGGATGTTTTTGCATTTTTTCATTCATTGGTTGAACAAGTGATAATGGGACGATGGAGATTACTTTGCTCATGGGACGTACATAATACTTTTTGATGCAAGGAGATAATGGGTCGGTGTTATTGTTTTAAATTGCATGGTCTATTAACGAAACTCAGTTTGAGGAATGGTGTGATATTGTTATTAAATGAGACGGTGGCTGTTGGAATTCATCCACCTGAAGGTTTTATTAATTTTTGAGTTACACAGATTCGTGATTTTATCATATCTTAAAGTAGGTGTTACACTTTGGAGATAACTTGTTTGTGCTTAAAGGATGTTGACGAAAACTTGTGTTAATACAAATAAGCCGTAAAAATGTTTATTTATATTTTACGATCTTCTAATATTTTGTCGATAACAAACGTAAAATCATTTTAACGAAACAAATAGAGTATGTAAATAGTTTGAGTTAAGAGTTTCCTAACACACTTACGTTTTCACATAAAACACTATAACAAGATTAAGTGATTTTATAAAACACTAGTGTTTACATATTGGGTTAACACATACTTATACTAAGTATACTAAAATGGGCAAAAACATGTAAATACTAAAATGGGTAAAAACATGTAAATACTAAAATGGGTAAAAACTAGCAAATGGTATTGACCCATAACCCATGGTTTTATATATACCACTTACACAAGTTCAATGTATCCTTAAGGTACATTGTATCTAGATAGAAAACCATGGATCAACCCATAACCCATGACCCATAACCAAAAATACCCATGGGCAAAGAGGAGCGTTCCACGGATCCCTAGCTTTGTGCTAGCCGGATCCCAAGTGGAAAGGATCCGTGGGATCCGGGGAACAGTAGAGAATTTTCTCTATAAATAGAGAGCCATTTCTCCCTTTCTATTCATGCTTTTACACACATACTTCCCCCAAGTATTCTAACCCTCTAACCTTAGATCCAAGATATCTATGTAGTTTTTGTCTTTTGTTTTTGTGTGATCTTCTAGGTTCCTCTTAAAGGAAAGATCACCACTTCTTGAAGACGTGCAAGCTCAAGTCCATGAGTTGCCATGCTTCGTCATCATCAAGACTACGAAGGTTCTCTTGTTGATAGTTCTTCCTTTCTCCATAGATGTTGGGTTGAAGGCATTAGTGAAGAATGCCGAAAGCGTCAAGTTGAAGGCATTAATGAAGAATGCCGAAAGTGTCAAGATGAAAACATTAGTGAAAGGTGCTCATCATCCGTGTCAAAGCATTAGTGAAGAATGCTATAGGTGTCAAGACAAAGGCATTAGTGAAGGGTGCCAAGCGTTGTGTCAAAGGCATTAGTGAAGGATGCCTAAAGATCAAATCAAGTAGCATTTGGGAAGAATGCGTAGGTCGTATAATCGATGAGGTGCATCGTTATACATATAAGTATTTGTTTATTTACAAGGATGGTGATATCCTTGATGGTGTTGTAACAAGGAGTAGATCTCCTTGATAATAGGTGTTGTGTCGTGAAGGGTAGTAGTTCCTCCATAGTAATGGAACTAGGTGCTTAGCCTAGTACCTAATAAAGGGTAGGCGACGTTGTGATAGGATTAGTTCTCCTAAGGTGTGAAAGAACTCGGTGGTTAGCCTAGCACCATATAAAGGGTAGGCGGCGTTGTGTTAGGTGTGGTTCGCCTTGGTGTGAAGGAACTCGGTATTTAGCTTTGTACCGGAAAAAGGTTAAGCGACATTGTGAAGGCTTCTCCGCCATAAGGAGTTGGTGTAGTGCTTACGAACTCTCGAGTAGGTGACTCGGGGAGTGGAGTAAGGCAAGGAAGGTGTCCTTGTAGCCGAACCACTATAAATAACTTGTGTCGTGGTGATGTGCTTCTTACTCTTTATCTTTCATTACACGTTTATATATCTATCTATCAACGTCCAACATAAACAACCAAATAGATTGACATAAGTCGATCTAAATATTTAAAAGAAAGTTTTAAATTGGTAAAACTATTCAACCCCCTTCTAGTTTTCCACAATTGGCATCAGAGCTTCGTTACCAAGTTTCTTAAAGTATGTTGTACTTTAAAGACTTGATACGATCCGTGTATGTTTGAAAACTACAAAGAAGGATTTTTTAAAGGCCATATTTTCTGTTAAATCATTTTGTTGGACATTGATAGATGTTTCTAACAACTTTTGTTCTCAAAAAATCTTCATGCTAGAATCTCTCCAAAATCTTCATTCAAAGAATAATGAAGTCAACATTCAAGGAAGGATCTAAAAAGTAGTCACAACTTAAGTACATCAAGTACAAAGGATTAATTTAAAAGTTCATGAAGTATCTTTGGTATTATGCCAAACCAAGAAGCATAAAGGTATGTTTTACTTTTCATTAGATAGGATACATGAGTTCAATTTATTTTCATAAGTTCTATTTGATTATTAATCACTAACATCGTTAGAAGTCTCTTTCGTCACCTTTCCGCCTTTTTCATCATCGGGAATGATATTTCTTTTTGATTCGTCAAACTAACGCCTTCATCACATATGAACCCTCGATATGAAATTCATCAAAAGCCGTCATCCAAAAACAATCGTCATCTAATACCTCCGAACTATTTTTTGTAAGCTAACTTATAAGCCTACTACAAAAATAATGCCAAACAACTCCTTTTATGTTCACAGTAGCCGGATCCCTCTAGTTGTACTAGCTGGATCCCAAATACAAAGGATCCGGGGGAACCGTGGAACAGAACACAGTCATACGATTTCAAAAATTAACCACTGATTATCTTCCCTCTATTCACACAACACAAACACGACCAAGCTACAAAATTCATCGCCATTGGCTTCCATACTTTCAAGTATTCATTCCTAGAACATCATTGTAAGTAATTACATTAACTTGTTCTAATTTTCATCATCCTAATTCAAGGGTTTATGGTTTCTTAATTTCTAATCAAATAATTAGGGTTTTTCAAATTAATCATGAAAAGGGGTGTTTAATTAAAATCACATTGCGTTCACAACATTGTTAATACAAATCAAAACCACAAACCCATATCAACCAATTTAACCTAATTGAAAAACTTGTATTTTTAAGAGCAACCATGCCGAAAGCCACTCAACAAGATCATCATGACACCGTCCATTACCTTACTCATTACTATCGTAAAAAGGGTCTGACCAAAACTGACCGTAAAATTTTCAAAAGCCTCACAAAATGACTTATCTACGAAGGTCGTGTAGTCAAGGAATGTTTCCTTGAAGATACCGACATTCGTCAAGTTTTCTCGACAATCAACTTTGATTGTCTCCTTGACATTGATGAACAAATTTGTCCGGTTTTTATTTTTGAGTTTTACAAAAGCTTTAGGATCATTAGACACACCAATGATAGCATCTCAATCGCCTTTATCATCAACACACAAAACTTTACTCTTCCTCTCAACACTTTTGCTCAAATTCTTCGCATTCCTTGTGAAGGAATTTGTATGTACTCTCAAGATTGGGCAATTAACGCTCAAAACCTTGCACTTGATCCTAAGCCTCTTTACAACACTCCTCTTGACAATCCCGAAACCATTCGTGATACTATCTTTAAAATTAGGACCGACCAATCCCGTTACGATCGTAACAAAAAGCTCATTCACCGTGATCCCTTTAAAATGGAACTTTTCAAAATGCATCCCATGTTTAGAAAATGGGAAGAAATCCTTAGGGAAAACATCATTAGCCTAGTTGGAAACAAAGATCATCCAAACGCATGTCTTGTGCAAATGATCTATTTTCTTACCCACCAAAGGCCATTTAATCTTGCCTATTACATGGTAAGGAGAATGGCTGGGGTATTCAAAGCTTCCAACATGGTACTCCCATATGGTATGATCCTAACACGACTTTGTAAGGATGTTAGTACATTGCAACCATCCCCTATCAACGATGATCATTACCTTTCCGATCACGTCATGGTACCTCTTACCAAACAACGCTCTAAACGGTTCATGGTCAATGGAGAGAAACCCGAAGCTCTCTCGGACTCCTCGGCCGGAGAAGAAGAAGAAGAAGATGAGGAAGACATCAACCCCATATCCAACATCAAATTGGAAATCCTTGAATACCACGAACAACTTCCAACCATTCCAAACGAGTCCGCGGAATTTAAACAAATAAGAGGCATGATTCAAAACCTCGCTTACAATCTCACTAAGCCGTCAAAAAGGAAACGGAAGAATTGACGAAAGAGACAATAGGAATGTGCTTAGCTTCATTTATTTTATGTTTGAATGATTTCTTTTTAGCATTGTTGGTTTATGGTATTTTGGATATTATTACTTTATCTTATTAGTGGTATTTTATGATGACTTGCTTGTTCCTATTGCTTGTTTTATAGATTTAATAGTGTGCAAAATCTGCACATCATTTATGTGTAGGCTCTGATCTGCAGATGCCGGATCCTTAGGATTAGCCTAGCCGATCCCTCCCTTGAGGGAACCGTGGGATCCGTATCATCAGATCAGCAATACAGCATTCCTTTCATCAAGATTGCTTTCTAGATAAACTTCACATTAGCTAAGCATTTGATTTTAGAACCCAACTAAGTCTAATTCAAGGATGAGAAAAGGCTTAGAGTCACTAAAGGATTACTTAAGATCTTAGTCTAAATACCTCTTGATTTATTAACACATCAAAAACCACCATATTTCCGCTCCAATACTCACAAACTAATTCTCATCTTTCAAAACATTTAAGTAGACAAATTAAACATTTTTAGAAAATTGTTTCTAGTAATCCTTATCTCAAAGTGAGTCAAAAATTAGTTTTTCAACTCTTATGACTTTTAAGGATTTTTTCAAATTTCACCTCAAGCTTAAATCTAATCACTAGGATCATTTATTATGACTTGACACATTTATAATTTTTAGTGTTAACCTTGGATATCCATTGGTAGTCATCTTGTCCCATCTTCTTTCCATAAAAAGCAATCATTTGCTATAAACACTTACTACCCATGATCACTCAAGTACCCTCTCATCCTAAAACACTTAGGAGAACTGAAACACTCAAAATAAGATAGGCTTTAGCTTCTAGAAACCTCATTTCAAACCTGTCATAACTGCTGAGAGCCGGATCCCTAGGAATAGCCTAGCCGGATCCCTCCAAGTAGGGAACCGTGGGATCCGGGTGACAGTCTATACCAAGCATTGATAAAACAATCATTTCAAATCATCTTCCTAATTCAAACACTCCATCTCATCTTAAATGAGTTCCTAGATCAGTGTAACTCTGAATCTCAACCTTGTGCATGTTAATCATCACATTTCCAAGAACTTTAGTGGATTAAGTCATAAATGCAATTGCCAATTTCCTTCTTTTATAAGCCATAGAACACCTTAGTCATCAAAAACTAAACACCATTACTAATGGTTAAGATATCCAACAGCTAGAGACTTCAAAATTAAGTCAAAACCTTGTCTGACAGCGGGATCCCTGGTCTTTAACCAGGCGGATCCCTGCTGAGAGGGATCCGCTGGATCCGTAGATGCAGAAAGCATAAGTCAACTTCCATATTCGAATTCAAATCACCTCTTGGTTTTCTAAACCACTCTTAGAATTCATTTATTATCCTCCTAGAGCTGATCAAAACCCCAAGAACATGCCTATTCCTTTAGGTGGTCATTAATTTAATTTCCTCATTCAAATCATCCTTTATAAACCAAACGACCTTAGGATTATAATCATCACTCTCAATCACATCCCTAAAATCAGCAACTAAAGAAGTTCTTGCTTGTATCATCATCATCATGACTAAGGCTCCTAGTGCTAACTCATCCACTCAAAGACCACCCAAGAAAATTGCTAGAATCACACATGAAGTTTCCTCAACCGGATCATCTTCGGTTAAGTCCACCAATGCTAGGATTTCCCCTACACCAAGGAAACCAATGAAACTAATCCCCAAGAATAGCATTCCCACTAGGATCTCTTCACCAAAATCTACTATAGAAAACAAACCCTCCACAACTCAATCAACATCATTAGTACCTAGAGACACCTCACAATCATCTCCACACTCTCACAATGTAGAAGATTTACCCTCTTGGCCATCTCATCTTTCACCATTACCAACTAATTGTCATGAAAAGATTGAGCCACAAAATCAAAATGTTTAATCAACACTTGCTCCAAAAGCAAACTCTATCATCCCTCCTAATAGTCCATTTTAGGTTATGAGAAGACATCAAAGACAACCACCCGACCAAATGGAAGTTGATGTCTCTTTACCTCTACCCTCAAGCATTATAGAGCCACCACTTAATGAGACTCAACCAAATCCCCCTTTACTTGAAGAACCTCAACCCACCTCACTTGAACTTTCACTTCAAGAAATTCAAAACCATAACAAGGATTGCTATCATTGTAAACACGTTGAAAGGTTGATACATGAACTACGTGAAGAACATCGTTTCATGTTTCATCACCTCCTCGAACGTTTCGAAGAGGTCAACAAACCTAAACTACAATGAGCATCATAGTCACAAGCTCAAACCTAGAACGTTTAGGAAACCTTTTCATCATTAAGTTTTTAGTCGAATCTTAAGTTTAGGTTAACTCATTAGCATTAGTAGCACTTGTTTGGCTAGTTCATTCTATTAGTTTTAGAGGTTTGGTTGGTTTATCTCTTGTTTTATTGAATGAACATCTATTTGCTATGTGTTGTGCGTTGTGCTTTGTATTTCTCATATATATTATCCGCATAGTATCATTGCTTTGACACATCTTCATTGTTGAAGAAACTGTCAACAGACAGCCGGATCCCTCCATTTTGCCTAGACGGATCCCCCCAAGAAGGGAATCGTGGGATCCGTGGTACAGAAGCACAAAATTGTACTAACTTGAGTTTCTCTTGCAGGAAATTATGCATTATACTCTTGTTTTCTAACCTTTACTTTGTAGATTTTCAAAATAACACATGAAGATTTTGACACCATAAAAGCTAGGGGAGCTTTGTGTCAAACGATATTGCAAAAACATTTGCAAACATTAATCCATATTTGGATTATACTTGTTGGAATCACTCCTAAACCATAATCAAGTGTTAGTAATTAATATGTAATAGTTAGCTTTATTATGGCCTTTATGTTTGTATTTAGCCTTAGGCTTATGTAGAAGGCCCATGAGCCTAGGCCTTAGCCCATTAAGGAAAGGATGGAAACTAGGAGTGTTGCCCTAGCTTTCCTCCTATAAATAACTTATGTAAACCTTCATTTGAAGGTTGGTTGTTCATTTTATTCACTCATTCACTCTCTATTCCTTAACCGTGTTTTGCTAGCGTGAGTGTGTGTGTGTTTAGTGTCCAACTCGCCTCTTTTCTTCTCTATCTCTTTCTAGTAAGCTTGTGTTGTAAAACTAGTGACCTATCAGTGGTATCAATCGCCTAATAGTTGGGTGAACGTATTGTTTGAAGTGAGTTTTGGCCTTACGCTTAACGTACGGTAACATACCTTTGGGTTGCTTAAAAACGCATTTTTTACACTTTCTAATCCAAGATTCTTGTACTTTCAACGTTCTAAGGTGTTAAACTAACGTTTTTTGGCAAAAAGGTTGGAACTTTATGCGTGAAAAGGTGTTTTTGAACGAGGGTTTAGTTCTACTCGTAACGTTTTTAGAAGCTTTGGTTCATCAAGTTTCACACTTTTGTGTATTTTGGTGTTATTGAAGCTATTTCATCACACAAAAACTGGTTTAGAAACACTTTTGGACAAAATCAAAATTTTGTACTTTTCTATGCGTAGTGAAACCCTAAAACTACGCGTAAGTATTTCCTTGGTTTGATCTTCATTTTCGTGGTTTATTCCGTGTTTTCTTACTTGGATAAGTCTGAAAATACGTCGACTTTGGATATCTTTTGCACTGTGATAGTGTAAAAGATCATTTGGGTAAAACCCTAAATTTACGCATAAGCATAAGCTTACGCGTAGAAATCCTACGCCTAAGATTCACTTTACGCGTAAACTCAGTTCTACGCATAAGGTAATCCTACGCCTAAGTTTCTACGCCTAACTTTTGTCTACGCCTAACTTTAGTGCTTTTCCTACTTACGCGTAAGCTAAATCCTACGCGTAACTCCTTGTTGTTACGCGTAACTTTGGTGTTTTTACGCGTAAGTGCTACTTGGTTCTTGTCTTTTCTACGCCTAAGGACACTTCATCAACAAAGGTTCATTCGACTACAAAGATCCATTTTTACCAACACAAGTTTTCAACATGTCTCAACCTCCATACTCTAACTATTTCCCCTACACTTATCCTCAACGTCAACAACAACAACAATTAACTCCACAACATCAACAATGGAATCAACAACAAGCTATTTATCAACAACAATTTAATCAACAACATACTCCACAACTTGGTGCAATTCCACAACCTCAAATGGTTCAACCACCACCTAGTCTTCAAGTTCAACCCTACACAACTGATTTCAACCAACATCCGTCAAGGAACACTATGAAGGAGCCCTCTTGGTTTGCAAAGATGTGTGAAGCTTTAAGCAGCCAACAATCAATACATGAAGCTGGATCACTTGATAGACCTCCAATGCTCACTCCAGGAAACTATGATCAATGGGTGATAAGGTTCTTTAGTTTTTGTGATCTGAAGAAGCCACATGGAAAGTTCTTAAAGAAGGTTATCTTGGAAGGTCCATTCCAGATGCCTAATGTTGTTGTACCCGGAGATCCTACTGCTAATCCACCAAGAGATGAACAAACCAACATTGCTACTCCTGCATACTTGAATCCTCAAGAACTTCTCCACTATGAAGCTGATGAACTTGCAATGGAGTATATCCTCTTAGTATTACCAAACCCAATTCTTCATAGTGTTGATGCTCAAAAGACTGCACAAAAGATGTGGGCACATATTCGTCTACTTATGGAAGGATCTGTACTCAATCAAGAGGATTTGGAATCCAAAATCTACTTGGCTTATGAACACTTCATGATTGAACCTGGAGAGACACTAGAGTCTTATCATCATCGTTTTTTAGACATCATCAATGATTTGGATAAACACAACATCATTATGCCAAGAATTGCAGTGAATACTAAGTTCCTGAGTAGTCTTGGTCCTGAATGGGAGAAGTATGTCATTTTTCTCCGTCAAGTGAAGAATATGCATCAATCTACCTACGGCTTATTGTACGATTACTTGAAACCTCATGAAAAGGAAGTTGATCGTGAAAGGATTCTCCGTGCTCAAATTGCTCCACAGACACATCCGGAAAATCAACAACTTGCCTTATATGCTCAACAGAATTATCCTCCTCAACCAGCAACTCAACCACCTGCTTCAAACCCACCACATGATCCTTCACAGCAACAAAATCAACTAGTTCCATACAACAACAACAATGCTCAAGAACTTGTAACTGAAGCTAATGAGGATATCGATCCGTTCGAAGCACTGCAACAAGGATTTGTTATGATTGCTAATGCTTTTGGCCGTTATACCAACAGATCCAACAATCGCATTCGTTCCTCATCAAACACAAGAAATCAAGCAGTTGTGAACAATGGACGTGTTGAAGTTCAGAATCGTGGTTATGGTCGTTAAATGAGCAGTGGTCAAGGGTTTAATGCTGTGGGTCGGAATAACAGAGCTCCAGTGGTGGAACAGGGAAATGCTCAGAATGGGTTAAATGGTCTTCGATGTTACAACTGCAATGAGAAGGGACACCTGGCTAATGCATGCCCAAAGCCGAGAACTAGGGGCAGTGCTTATCACAAAGAGGCTCTTCTTTTGGCTCTTAAGGATGAAGCTGGTGGAACTCTCACAGACAAAGAACAGAGCTTTATGGCAGATGCAGACTCAGATGATGATATGGAGGACTTGCAGACCAATTCAGCAGTTATGTTGATGGCTAATATGCAAGAGTTACACATGAGTGAAACAGGCCCAGTGTATGACACTGATGGCTTGTCTCAGGTACCTGAACAAACCATGTTTATCTCTGATCTAATATCTCCGCCAATATCTGAATCCAGCATGGCTCAGAATGTTCAAAATGAGTCTTCTACATCTCATTCCGATGATTTTCAAATAGACCCCGTAGTTACATTTGACGATCAAGATGACCTCATGGTTTCCATTGATAATCAAATTGACTCCGTGGTTATACTTGAGGATCTAAATAATGATCATGTTGAGACTCACGTTGAACAAGCCGAACTTTTGCCTCATCCAGATTTTGCTCGTTTAATACAAGACCAACAAACCATTGTGGAAGAATGTCGTGCAAATAATGAGGACTTAAAACGCAAAAATGCACTGTTAACCAAGGATTTTGAATGTTTAAACATGCAACTCAATTTTTTCAAATCTCAAGATAAACGTGAAAAAGGTTTTGAAGCAGCTTTTACTAAATCTCATCAAAACGAAAAACATTTAGAGAGACAGTTGCGTGATCTAGCCGCTTCGAAAAATGCTTTGTTGTCTGAAATAGAACAACTGAAATATGAACATAAAAAGCAAATTAACGCTCTCATCTTGGAAAATCAAAAAGCTAAGGCTGAGTTGTTAACTTGTCAAAAAGTGTTCTCTGCATACAAAAAGCATTCAACGAATCGAATAGATGACTATCTGGAAGAAATTGTTGACTTGCAAAACAAGCTTAAAGAGTTCAAAACTGTTGTTTATAAACATGGTGAGTCTGTAACAACTACTGAAAAGTTTACTTTAAAACCAAATCCAAAAGGATATGGACTCAATCTTGTTGATTACAAACCTAAGCTTTCTCCCAAAACATTTAAACCAAATCCGGAAGTTTCCAGTGCAGAATATAAGATTGATGATACTGTTATGACTGTTGTTGAATATAATCGTCAAGAGGAATTAGATGCTGAAGACGAGAGTCGATCAAAATTAGAAAAAGTTGTTTATAACAAACCTTTTACTTATTCACAAGTGGTCACTTTCGTCCCGTCAAAGGATTCTTCTAACACACCAAGGGTTATCATCAAAACACCCGAGTCTTCTTATGTTAATCCCAAACAAGAGTTTGAACAACTTTATGGTCCTTTACCTTCCATCAGTGAAGTAAATTCTAAACCTGAAAATCGCAAAATTCTTCGATATTTTGACATTTTCATGGCTGACCTCAAAACTTTGGAACATGAGATAGAATATCATTCTGAAATAAAAGTTCAACATTTTCAATCGCCTCTGGCGCGAGAACAAAGCGACATTTTTCAGAAAAATCTTTTACCGAATGTCAAAATTTTGAAAAATTGTGCAATCTCTTGGGAAAAGGAATTTCATAAGGAACTTGGAGTGATGAAAAACGTTTTCGAGAAAACAGAAACATCTATTTCTAATACTAAACGCAAAAAGAAAATGTTGAGAAAAGATGTTGATCGACTCTTGGAAGATGTTATCTGTGCTGATATTCATAATGTTGTGTTACTTCATGCTTTGCCATTTGCATCTGATCTTATCTCTGCTGATATCATTGATAATGTTGTTTCCGTTGATAATTCTGATATTGTGCATCAATTCAACACTTTAAAAGCTGAAAATGAACGATTGCATAACGAACTTTCAAACGCAAAACGTCGTCTTCAATGGTGTCAAAAAGATTGTCAAAATCGTGAACTTGCTTTGCAAAAGAAAATCACCCAGTTGCAATCTAAATCGTTTAATCCAAACATTGAGCAACTGGATGATCAAAACGTGTCTTTGAAAGGTCAAATCTCTAAATATGAACAAGAACTTGTAAAATTCAAACAGGAATATGGTGTCATATTTGATTTAGTCAAAAAGACTCGTGATGAAGCATCAAACGAGCTTGATCATTATCTCAAACACACTAAGGAAGTCATGAATTTTTCGGGAAATCTTCGTTCTTAAAATCAAGAGTTGGTGCACACTATCTTTAAGCTAAGAGAAATGTTAGGAAAGTATGAACACTTGCCCCCAACCGTCATTAAGAAGATAGCACCAGTCACACTTAGTAATCATGAACCTAGGATTCCTACTGCCAAATCACAAGTTGCTAACGTGTTTCCCTCTACTGAAACAGGACTAGTTGATTCTTTTCCAAACGTCCGCACTTCACAGCCTAGGAGCACTCAATCGAAGAATAGGAAGTTGCGACCTAAGAAAAGGACAAATAAGAATGCTGAAGTAGAAGAACACCGTAGGACAATGAATAAGACTCACGTTGCTTCCACTATAGAAATTGCGTCTGGCAAATGTAATAGAAATAGTGATGTAACGACTGCTAAACCGTTAAGTACTTTTGATATTATGTCTGATGCACCTTGTGATATTTGTCTTAAAAGTATGAATTCTGATTGTCATGACAAATGTGTTGCTAAAGCTATCATCTCTAGTTTACGGATTCCTAAGATTTGAAATACCTCTAGGCCAACTAATCAATCTAAGTCTGTGCTTGGTAGACCGCCGTCTTTAGATTCTAAGAAACACATTGTTGTCCCTGTAGCTCCCATCTCACATCCTAAGAATGTAGTACCACCTAGTGCATTCACTAAGACTAAAACAACTAGTAGTTATAGATGGCAGAAATGGATACATAACACATTTGGCTTTAAATGGATGCCTAAAATTATTAATGTGTGTATGTCTACTCTAACTGCTCAGGAACCCTCTAACATTTTGGGTTCCACATCTACTTCTATTCCATCTGTGTCGTCTGTGTGTAATGCAGGTGATACAGATCATTCTCTGGGTTGTTGATAGCGGCTGTTCCCGACACATGACAGGCAATCTTAAACTGTTAACCAACTTTATTGCAAAGTTCATTGGCACTATCAGGTTCGGGAATGATCACTTCGCAGCTATCATGGGCTACGGAGACTATGTTAATGGGAACATCGAAATAAGCAGGGTTTTCTATGTGGAAGGCCTCGGTCACAATCTGTTTTCAGTAGGTCAATTTTGTGATGGAGATTTGGAAGTTGCTTTCAGGGAGAAAACTTGTTTCATTCGTGATCTACAAGGAAACAACCTTATGTCTGGCTCGCGTTCTTCTAGTCTTTACACTATCTCTATGCAAGACATGGTTGCTTCTTCTCCCATATGCTTACTCTCAAAGGCAACATCAACAAAATCCTGGCTATGGCACCGTCGTCTCTCACATCTAAACTTTCAGACCATCACCAACCTTGCTCGACACAAACTAGTAGAAGGACTCCTACGATTTCGGTATTCAAAAGATCACCTTTGCTTAGCTTGTGAACAAGGAAAAAGTACTCGTGCTCTTTTTCCCTCTAAGGTGGAACACAGCTCTCAGCATGTGCTTCATCTTCTTCACATGGATTTGTGTGGCCCGATGCGTGTGCAAACGATCAACGGCAAACGCTACATTTTAGTAATCGTTGATGACTATTCACGCTGGACTTGGGTTTACTTTCTTCGAAGCAAAGACCAAGCTCCACAAATGATTATCACCTTTCTCATGAAAATACAGGTTCAGCTCCGCAACACCATTCGACAAATCAGAACAGACAGAGGAATGAATTTGTTAACCAAACCCTTCGTGAATTCTATGAGAAAGCGGGAATACAGCATCAAACATCTATTGCTCGTACACCTGAACAAAACGGAGTTGTTGAAAGACGAAACCGAACGTTGGTGGAAGCTGCAAGAACAATGTTAATAAATGCCAAACTCCCAGATTACTTGTGGGCTGAAGCCGTCTCTACTGCATGCTATACTCAAAACCGTTCTATGATTACAAAACGCCACAACAAAACACCATTTGAGCTTGTCCACAACAAAAAACCGAATCTAAAACACTTTCATGTATTTGGATCTCTTTGCTATCCGAATAATGATCGTGATGACTTTGGAAAGCTCAAAGCCAAAGTTGACATTGGAGTCTTTATTGGATATTGTGATAATTCTAAAGGTTTCCGCATCTGGAATCGTCGAACAAAGGAGGTCATGGAAACGATTCATGCTCATTTTGATGAACTCATGGATATGGCTTTTGAGTATAACAGCTTAGAACCCGGTCACAACCGTTTAAACTTTCCCCAAACCCCTTCATCAGCTGAACAGAGCCCCCAACTCACTCGTCAACAAATGGAAAGGTTATTTGCTCCGCTGTTCTGTGACGATATTGATGATCGTGCTCAAGGTGTATCCGATGTTTCCGCTGCACAACCTGATAATATTCCTATACCTGATACACCTCCTACAACAACTACGGTTGAAGAAGCACCACCAGTTGACTCCAACACAACAGTAGAACAAACCGCTTCCAACAATGATGAACCAGCTGATGATGTTCTGAATGAAGTACCCCCACCAGTAGATTTTGATCCAAATGCGTTCTTTAATCCATTTGCCAATGAAACTGCTGCACCAGATGTCGCGGAATCTTCAACAAACCATTTGAATCCTCAGAATCTACACAATGTATACCAACATCAACCCTCTACACATAAATGGACAAAAGATCATCCTCTGGAAAATATTATTGGCAACCCAAACCAACCAGTTGTTACGAGACAACGACTTCACTCGGATGGTGAGCACTGCATTTATGCCCTCACTGTCTGCCAATCTGAGCCCAAAAACATAAAAGACGCAATGACTAAAGACACCTGGATCGAATCCATGCAAGAAGAACTCAACCAATTCAAAAGACTTGAAGTATGGGAACTGGTTGAAAGACCAACAGGGGTTTACGTCATCGGTCTAAAATGGATTTGGAAAAACAAATTGGATGCCGAAGGGAATGTTATACGAAACAAGTCACAACTCGTTGCTAAGGGTTATCGTCAGGAAGAGGGTATAGACTTTGAAGAATCTTTTGCTCCGGTTGCTCGTTTGGAGGCTGTTCGAATATTTCTCGCGTTCGTGGCTCATATGAATATGACGGTCTATCAGATGGATGTCAAAACGGCGTTTCTCAATGGACAACTCAAAGAAACGGTTTATGTCAGCCAACCAGATGGATTCGTTGATCCTGAGTTCCCGAATCATGTCTACAAACTGAACAAAGCTCTTTACGGTCTCAAACAAGCTCCTCGAGCATGGTACGACAAGCTATCATCTTTCCTCATTGCCAATAATTTCACCAAAGGTTCGGTCGACCCTACACTCTTTATACAATATCACGGGGCACATATCTTAATTGTTCAAATTTACGTGGATGACATCATTTTTGGGTCTACACATAAAAAGTACTCAATCGATTTTGCAAAACTAATGAAGAAAATTTTTGAAATGTCCATGATGGGTGAACTTACGTTCTTTCTCGGACTGCAAGTTCATCAATCACCCCGTGGTATTTTCTTGAGTCAGTCCAAATATGCCCTTGAATTGTTAAACAAATTTGGAATGAAATCCTGTGATACATATGCCACACCAATGACTCATACCAAGAAGCTAGACGCTGATTTAAATGGGAAATTAGTGGACCCTACAAAATACCGTAGTATTATTGGGTCTCTAATGTACCTAACAGCTAGCCGACCTGATATTGTCTTTGCCGTTTATCTATGCTCCCGTTATCAGTCAAGACCAACTGAAACCCACCTCTCTGAGGCTAAAAGAATCCTTCGATACATCAAGGGAACCATTAACTTGGGGATCTGGTATCCGAAGGATTCTGGTTTTGAACTAATCGCTTTTCCAGATGCTGATCACGCAGGATGCTTAGATTCACGTAAAAGTACTTCAGGAGCACTACAATTTCTTGGAGATAAACTGGTGTCTTGGCAATCAAAGAAACAGGATTGTACATCGCTGTCATCAACCGAAGCAGAATATGTAGCCATGTCGGCGTGTTGTGCTCAAGTCATCTGGATGAGAACACAACTCAAAGACTATGGTTACGTATTTGACAGAATCCCGATGTACTGCGACAATCGGAGTGCCATTGCGATCTCGTGCAACTCAGTTCAGCACTCGAAATCAAAGCACATTGATCTTCGCTATCATTTCATCAAGGATAACGTGGAACAGGGTACCGTTGAATTATACTTTGTGGGTACTGAATACCAATTGGCAGATCTGCTCACCAAAGCCTTGCCTCCCGCTAGGTTTAATGAGTTGGTCCACCGGATTGGTATGAGGTGTTTGACTCAAGAGGAATTGGATGACCTCCTAAAACAGTCTTAAAAACCTGTCAAACACCAAAACATCTCTTTTGTAAATAAATTTTTCAAAAACAAAATACAAAAATATAAAATCTGATAAAACAACAAAAATATTCTTCTAATCTATTTTTTTCTTTTAACATGGCAAGTACATTTCTTCCGTCAACACTTGCATCTTTCAAAATTTAGTATTTTTCCGATCAAGTGTTGAGGGGGAGAAAATAATCTTTTAACCGTTTCAAAACATCTGTGTACTTGCATGTTATCTTATCTCGGTTGTTTCTTTTAACAATGATGGTGAATTTTCTGGATCAATGACACTCCTCGGACTAAAATACATAACCGTTCATTATTTTCTAGAGTCGAGGAGGAGTGTCGTCAAGTTTCTTTCTTAAAATCTTTGTTTGGTAACCAAAATGAAAGTTAAATGGCTTTGTTTGAAAAAGGAAAAGGTGGAGGGACCAAAACTGTCAAAACCTTAAAGTTACTTTAAATAAAACACCCCACCTAACTTTCACTTCACATTTAATTCTAAACCTAAAACACATCCTATGCCTAAGATTTAATCGAGAAATCCGTGCATCTGATCATCAATTTGTAAGTTGTTTCGTGTTTATGACATGATTTTAAGCTAAGGTTTTTATTTTTATGGAAATCCAACGGCTAAATAATGTTTTTCATGCGATTATGTGCTCTACGCGTATGCGTATGAACACACAATCAGTGTGAGTGTGTTTTTGGTGAAATGGTTTGTGTCAAAACGTTCCTAATACATCATTGATACCATTTTAACCATCAAAACCCACCCAGAAACACGAATTGGTGATTTTTGAAAACTAGGGTTTATAAGTCGATTTGGGTTTTTCAAAATGAGAAGTGTTTTGGTCAAAAAGATTGTTGGGTTATGTTTATTTCTTGATGAATTGATGATTTCCAAGGTTTCTAACCACCCAGAAACACGAATTGATTAACAATTCGAAACTAGGGTTTAATGTTCATAACCTTTTGGGTATTTTTGATTCTGAATGAACTAGGTGTTATAACTTGGATTATAAACTCTCAACATATATTAGAACTACCAGAATTAGTATGGTGCAAATTCCATGGCTAAAAGTGATACGCGTAAATCTCAACCAGGGTTTTGACCTACGCGTATGACTTACTACGCGTAATGGTTCTAAAAAGCTTCATGCCATGTTTTGTTGTTAAAATGATGTTTTGTGATAATGTTAATGATTTGATGAACTTATTTCAAGATTTGCTACGCTTAAAATTCAGAATCAAGGTCTTTTGCATTTCTACACATAAGGATTACCCTACGCGTAGCCAATTATGTCTACGCGTAAGGTTCTACAGTGGGACTACGCGTATCCTGTTAAGGATATGCGTAAACAGTGCCTCTACGCATAAGGTCTACTCTTACGAGTAAGCCTTACGCGTATGGTTTTTATACGCCTACGCGTAAGGTCCCCTTTTTCCTACGCGTAACATTTTCTACGCGTAAGATGGGATCCTACGCATAAGCTTATAACTACGCGTATAACACACTTGCTTACGCATAACTTTGTCATTGCTACGCATAAGCCTGGATTGACCTTCATAATGAATTGTTACGTGTACAAACTTGTTAATAAGCTAATCATATCATCACGAATTCAATAATGTCACTAATAAACTTAAACGTTTAATGTGCTATGAAATATAAGTGATAACATAAACTTTAAAACCTTAAAGTTAACTAACTCACGAAATGTTTCTGAGCATCATTAGACTATTGGACAAACAAGTGACTTAGGACTCGTAACAATCATTAACACTACTCATTCAATAACTAGACAATAAAACCTTCTGTTGACTAACATTATGTCTTTCGATATGTTGGTTCTTTTGGCTAATGTTATTTCAGATAAAGATATGGCTGAACAAATGAACGTGGATGCACAAGAAGTTCTCACAATTGCTGATATCTATCCTCATGGCTACCCAATGAAGATTGGAAAGAATAATCTCCGTGTTGACTTTGACACCCTCACTTGCTCTGAGTCTTCGTGTTTAATTGCTATTGATATTCTGAGGACTCATCCGTATCAGAACATGCTCACTCACTCTGCAACTGTTCCTGAGATCTATATCCAACAGTTCTGGAACACTATGGAAAGGGTCAAAGGACGGACTGCTGTGACGGTGACTCTGAATCACAAACAAATCACCATTACACCTGCAGACTTAAGGGCTGTTCTCCTAATTCCTGAAGTCGAACCAACCAAACTATATGCCACACCTACTGAAGAGCTCGCTCTCCAATTCTTAATCGATATCGGTTATGACGAGGCTACAGGAGTAATCACCAAGCATTCTCACGTAGAGCTTAAGAGTATTCCTCAACCATGGAGAACTCTCTACATGATCATCACCAAGTCTGTTTCTGGTCGTGACAGTGGCTATGAGCATCCCAAGCTCATGGAACTGCAAATATTTTTGGCATTGGTCAACATGAAACACATCGCTATCGAAGCTCTGATTTGGGATGACATGATGTCATTTCTCAACAAGCTTGGCTCAAAGATTCCCTACATCAGATATACTAAACTGTTGATCCAGAGAGCACTTGGGCTTCATCCAGATATTCCCAAGAGGCTCAATGACCCCGACAATCACGATATGACGACTGAACATATTCTATCTGTCAGAATCAAGGAATCGTCTACAAAGAAACAAGGTGCTGTGTTGCCAGATTACCTTCTAACTGAAGATGTCAGAAAGCTCGAAACGTACAAAAGGTATCTGGAAGCAGTTAGACAAGGCAAAGTTGGTCATCTCGACGAAAAATCTTCTGGTACACCTACTCGGAGAACCAGAAGAGGCAGTGCTGGAAGTGCCTCAAGTACGGGAAGTCAAAGGAAATATCCCAAAAGGAACCCTCCAAGCAAACGGTTTGTTCCCATAAAGGAAGCTACTCCTATTCCAAAACCCAAACCTGAACCGAAACAACAGCTTAGGGACGAAAGTTTCTGAAGCTACAGAATCAGACGAGGAGGTCCACTATTCTGAAACCGCTAAAGATGTGTCTGACACTCCAACAGTACAAAGACCTCCAAGTCCTCAAGATGATAACGGTAAAGGAAAGACTCCGTTACTTGTACCTTATGATGATGACAGCTCAGAGAATGATGAAGAGCCACCGGAAGTTGTGTACAAGAAGGAAGTCAAACGCCTTAGACATCAACACAAGGCTGAGATGTTTGCAAAAGATCAAATGGGTGGTCCCGGAGGATCAAGTGGTGCTGCCCACTCCGAACCAACTCCTGATGCGGTTAATCGACCCGATAAGGGAGCTGGTACCACCACTCTTGTGCAACAACAACCGCCTGTGGAAGATACTATGGAGTACGATTTTGAGAATCCGGAAACTGACAAGGAGAAGAAGGATAAAGATTCTGATTATGACACGTTTCTTCTCAATAGTCCGACACATACTCAGAAGGAAACTTCTGAACCGCCAAAGGACCCGGAGTCTCCTCACATCTCATCTTCATCAGATTCTTCTTCTCACTCATCACAACCACCATCAAAGAAATCAACCAGATCTTCATCCAAATCTGTGAAGAAACCAAAATCTTGGATTTCTCAAGCTCATGAACGGATTGCCAAAGCTGTCAAAGAAGTCAGAAAGAAAAACGTTCTCAACAAGAAGTTAAATTTCTTTGCTGATCACATACATCATCTATATAACGAGAAAGAAAAGATGAAAAAGGAAAGGAAGTTTGTCCAGGACTTCATGAAAACTCATCGTCAGGAGGCACTGAACAAAATGATAGAAGGCTACACGAATAAGTACCTTCTAGAGTACGTTCCTAAGGTTACAAAGGAGTTGTTCACTAGACAACTTTATCCAAATCTGATGCAAATCGCCAAGCAAACTATCCGGTCAACGCCCTTAACCGTCACAATCAATCCAACTGATCCGGTAGTTTTCTCTAACAATGAATTGGTGGCCAAGCTTGTTACACAAATGTCGCCAAGAGCTGCAATGTTCAACTCTGAAGAAGCTAAATTGTATCAAGCATTGCTAGACTACCAACTTCAAGAGGCTTGTAGATTTGAAGCAGAAAAGCTGAAACGTCATAGAGACGATGAAGATAAGGATAAAGACAAAGACTCTGCACCAAAACGTCAGAAGCAGTCTGGTGAATCTTCTTCGATGCCACCTCCTCCACAACCTAATCCTGAACAACAGAGGCCACCCACTCGGTCTTCTACTGATAAACCTCGGGACGATTCCGAGTTACCACCCAGGACTCAGAAAACCGGTGATTATTTTGAGTATACGGGTGGTGACGATGAAGAGGTCCTTGAGCCCCAACAACAACCCACCTCACCCAAACAAGTGCAGAAACCGGAATCATCATCAAAGCCTTCTAAAAAGAAGAAGAAGACGACTCTGCCTCACGTCGTATCATGGCTTGATGACGATAAAACCGAAGAATTTGAATGGTTCTCCACACTTGTCGATCAAGCTCCCTACCCTGAAGAAGTTCAAGAGCTGGTAGATGGTTCCACATTGGAGCATGCTAAACTGTTGCAAGAAAAGTTCCATGTGAAGAAGATGACGAAATCTGAATTGAGGCGAATCAAGAACGAAGCTTTTCAACTTCTAAAGGACAGCTCTGAAAGCGCCCTCGAGGTCGAATATCATCTTGAGAACATCGCTCGAGCTATGTCTAACAACATGGATTGGCTCAATCCGGAAGCAAACATTGACTTCACACAAAGGAACAACCCTCCATACTACACCGATTGGACCAAACCCATACCGACCATTGGCCAAGCAGATGAACCACGGATTCCATTCCGATACTTCTTCAACAGAGACCTGGATTTTCTCTTACACGGTAGCGATGGTTCGCGAAAATACGCTACATCGTTGACTCTTCCATTCCCAACAGCTAGTTACTCAAACTTCATAGCTATCGAGGAACGTGCAAATCGCTTGTTTTCTGATAACGTGCAAGCATACGACCAAGATGCATTGTATGGGATTCATCATTGGCCTGAACGCCGAAGAATCTACTACAGAAGCTGCCTGGTTCAGAAGTCTCAACACCCAGTGTACAGTTCTAAGGACATCGTGGCCATCAAACACGTTGATCTCAAGTCTAAGTGGGACTACACCTTCTTGAAGAATATCATAGTCAAACGACAAGATGAACAGGACTATGCATTCTCCGAAGCTGACTTTGAGAACTTGTCCCTCAACGACATCGAAGACATGTACCTTGCCAAAGTACAGGGTCGTATGAGACAATTCTCGACTGAAGTTCAACGCGAATTTATCAAGTCACTTTTCATCTTCATTAGACGCATCGTGATCAAAGAACGTGTAGAAGATATCCAGCTGACTGTTGAATCTTATCAGACGCGTGTCAACCTCACTCCTCCAACGCTTGATCTTCCCGACCTCAATCAGCAATCTCAATATACGCTCATCAGCAAACCTTTCGGAGTTGTTTACCACAGTGAACTTCAAAGAAACTGCTTAATGGCGTGTAGTGAACTTCAGAAATTCGGGGATCATACTTTGAAGCTGGTTAGGGACGGATTGGCGTACAGGTTGAAGGATATACGCCAGAAAATTGGGTCTCCTAAGCGCTGGAATTCTCAGGAAAGGAGGGATGTGAGACGAATCATCACAATGATTGATGAAAGGTTGTTCAGACGGGATCAGTTCAGACGATTGGAGAGTTATGTTGGTGGTCGACCCAGGAGAAACATAACCGGCTTTCAACGCCCTGTGTGCATTCCTGGCAACATCACTGGACTTCCTGGTAACCCTTGAATTGGTTCTCTCAATATAAATTTGGATGTATGATTTATCATGTCAATGGCTTGTGCACACATAACAGTGTACAACCCGTAATTGTAAAGAAAGGACCCTGTGGTACGCTTCAATGCCACAATCCTCATCTAAGAAGCGAAAGCTTCTTATCTTTGAGTAAAACCTATCAAACCGTTTACTTTTCAAGGTTTTGCTCAAAAGAACAAGTACTTCCCCTTATGATTTTCAAAACCTCAACCGTGTATATCACTTGTTGAGGAGGAGTATTTGACTTAAAACTTTGTTCAAACAAAACGTTCTTTGTGTCACTCTTCCCGACACACTCGAAATGGTCATATTTATTCTCAAACGTTTCAAAAATAACATTTTATATGCCATTTTTGAGGGGGAGAAAATATGTGATAAGAAATATGTTTTTGTTATGCAACATGTGCAAGACCCTTGGCTTTCTCGTGTGCATAGACTTAACCAATGAATTGACGATCCTTAACTGTTAGTAACCCGAAAAGACTTGTCCAGGACGGGTAATAATTTCAAACTAGTTCGCTAGTGATGTAAACGTGTCTCGCAAAGGACTTGTCTGAGTAGAATGTACCATTCGAGAAACTCTTGATAGACATGAACTCTGACGGGTTTGACAACCTTTCGAGGTTTGTCTACACCTTCAAGATAGTTATTAGAGCTAGTTGTCACCTAAAAGCTGACAATGCAACTCTTTAACTATGCAACGTAGCCGTGTCTCGCGGGGGATTGTCTATCTCCAGTGGATCAATTCAAAATGTGCGCGCTCTTTCCTCACTGTGCATTTAACCGTTAAAACTATTAAGCACATGTGGAGGGGGAGTATTTATGCAAAAATATTATCTCATCAGTGGCACAAAATGCTTTTCATTAACAAACACTGTGAGAATATGTTTTCAGTAGTACAAAATGGTTTTATGGCAACTTAGGTTAGTCATGGAGATATAAGCTGACTAAGGTTAGGAATAACCGTCCTATGATCCGCCAGAGCCGGAGGGATCTACCCAAGGACACTACCATTAGTTAGTGTTAGAAGTCCTTAGGAATGATTATAAAAAGGAGAAAATGAGAATCGGAGAAAGAAGGAGTTGAAGAATCAAAAAGAAACGTAAAGTAAAGGGTGAAAAGAAATAGCCCTCCAGATTATTCAACTTAGGGCAGACACCGGGTTCAATTCATATGTTGCTGGTTGTCACTTGTTGACACCGGTATTGAAGATTAAAAGTCGTCATGGACCCAGTGACGCATGCACTAAACCTTCTTAGCCACTCAAGCTTCTCTCAACAGAAGCTTGTTTCATTCTCACAGGGAACCCTACATAATCTATCGGCTTTCTCTTAGAGATTGCTGATATTGAAGAAGGAGACCTTGTCCCTAGTCTCCGCTCAGGAAAACCAAAACGCACAATTGAGTCTAGAGCCACGAGATTCATCAAAAGATCTCTTAGGAACACTTGACATTTCATCACTTGTTGATCAACAAATAAGATCTTCAGTGATTCAGTGGTTCATATAGAGTCCTTCACAGATCTTAGCAATCTGTCGAGAACATTTATGAGAGGTTCACATCTATGATCCTCAGTGATTGAATGGAAACTCCTGCCAGGGTCAACATCAAACAGCCCTGACAGCAGGTCACTTCGGTAACTCCCCATGGATTACGCTTAGTGTGTCTCAAACGGTCTACAGTCGTGAGGTGATGCTTCGGTGTACCTCAGCGACTCATCTGAACCGTAGGTGTACTTCGGTACATCGTGTTATCTCACTTGTGGGACTCCGGTTCAGGAACGGCCTTTGTAAGAATTAGAGTTGAGTTTTCACACTATGTTGTCAACTCTCTCGAAGTTCAAACTTGTAAGTGCCGGAATCCGCTTATTACTAACCGTTTTATGTTTACTTCTTATGGAAGCACTGGAGCGGAATGATCGTGCATATTCTTCATATGTTCACACCAACATCATCACTAATGGAAGTTCTATCCTAAAGCAACACAACAGTCAAATGATTCTTCATCAACCAAAGAATCTACAAAGTTAAAGACTTAGAGAACTTCATCAGTACTGAAATCCAACGTCAAAGAGCGTGTGAGCATGTTGAAGAATGATGTGGAGACACTGGAGCAGCGAAGCTGATCTGAGGCAGACTTGATGCAGACTACAAGATACTATCACTTTCATCACAAAGAACATCAATCAAAGAACAATGTTAAAGATGATGTCAAAGCATAACTGTTCGAAGAAGACAATTTCTCTACAATGGGGAGATTGTTCGTACCAAGGCAATTCTTCTCACAAGAAAGAAGAATGTCAGAAGACGTCAGCGATTCTATTACATCAACGCCTTCACCGTTCATCACCAACACTTGAGGGGGAGATTGTTGGAATCACTCCTAAACCATAATCAAGTGTTAGTAATTAATATGTAATAGTTAGCTTTATTATGGCCTTTATGTTTGTATTTAGCCTTAGGCTTATGTAGAAGGCCCATGAGCCTAGGCCTTAGCCCATTAAGGAAAGGATGGAAACTAGGAGTGTTGCCCTAGATTTCCTCCTATAAATACCTTATGTAAACCTTCATTTGAAGGTTGGTTGTTCATTTTATTCACTCATTCACTCTCTATTCCTTAACCGTGTTTTGCTAGCGTGAGTGTGTGTGTGTTTAGTGTCCAACTCGCCTCTTTTCTTCTCTATCTCTTTCTAGTAAGCTTGTGTTGTAAAACTAGTGACCTATCAATACTTCATGACACCCCATTGCATATTTGCAAACTTCAAGGGGGAGCACGTCTTCGTCACTTTGACGAACCATTTGCAAACTTAATTGCAAACAATTAGCTTATTTTACGTTATGCCCTTGACGCCCTTTCAAAGGGATGGACTCGTCAAGGGGGAGTTAAGACGAGTACCATTCCCGTCATTTGCTCTCTTTACATTCTTACATAACTTTTCTTATAAAAATTGTGTTAGTTTCTTTTAACACTTTTTGTTTCGACAAAAAGGGGGAGAAGAAAGTAAAAACTACAAATTCAAACTTTTACGAATTTTAGCTTTTTCTTAAAATAATTTTATGTTTTGTCATCAACAAAAAGGGGGAGATTGTTAATACAAATAAGCCGTAAAAATGTTTATTTATATTTTACGATCTTCTAATGTTTTGTCGATAACAAACGTAAAATCATTTTAACGAAACAAATAGAGTACGTAAATAGTTTGAGTTAAGAGTTTCCTAACACACTTACGTTTTCACATAAAACACTATAACAAGATTAAGTGATTTTATAAAACACTAGTGTTTACATATTGGGTTAACACATACTTATACTAAGTATACTAAAATGGGCAAAAACATGTAAATACTAAAATGGGTAAAAACATGTAAATACTAAAATGGGTAAAAACTAGCAGATGGTATTGACCCATAACCCATGGTTTTATATATACCACTTACACAAGTTCAATGTATCCTTAAGGTACATTGTATCTAGATAGAAAACCATGGATCAACCCATAACCCATAACCCATGACCCATAACCAAAAAT
The DNA here is from genome assembly GCA_019973895.1 of Chrysanthemum seticuspe. NCBI lineage: Eukaryota > Viridiplantae > Streptophyta > Magnoliopsida > Asterales > Asteraceae > Chrysanthemum > Chrysanthemum seticuspe. The sequence goes on from BPTQ01000001.1 coordinate 24,497,946, forward strand.
ACCCATGGGCAAAGAGGAGCGTTCCATGGATCCCTAGCTTTGTGCTAGCCGGATCCCAAGTGGAAGGGATCCGTGGGATCCGGGGAACAGTAGAGAATTTTCTCTATAAATAGAGAGCCATTTCTCCCTTTCTATTCATGCTTTTACACACATACTTCCCCCAAGTATTTTAACCCTCTAACCTTAGATCCAAGAGATCTATGTAGTTTTTGTCTTTTGTTTTTGTGTGATCTTCTAGGTTCCTCTTAAAGGAAAGATCACCACTTCTTGAAGACGTGCAAGCTCAAGTCCATGAGTTGCCATGCTTCGTCATCATCAAGACTACGAAGGTTCTCTTGTTGATAGTTCTTCCTTTCTCCATAGATGTTGGGTTGAAGGCATTAGTGAAGAATGCCGAAAGCGTCAAGTTGAAGGCATTAGTGAAGAATGCCGAAAGTGTCAAGATGAAAGCATTAGTGAAAGGTGCTCATCATCCGTGTCAAAGCATTAGTGAAGAATGCTATAGGTGTCAAGACAAAGGCATTAGTGAAGGGTGCCAAGCGTTGTGTCAAAGGCATTAGTGAAGGATGCCTAAAGATCTAATCAAGTAGCATTTGGGAAGAATGCGTAGGTCGTATAATCGATGAGGTGCATCGTTATACATATAAGTATTTGTTTATTTACAAGGATGGTGATATCCTTGATGGTGTTGTAACAAGGAGTAGATCTCCTTGATAATAGGTGTTGTGTCGTGAAGGGTAGTAGTTCCTCCATTGTAATGGAACTAGGTGCTTAGCCTAGTACCTAATAAAGGGTAGGCGACGTTGTGATAGGATTAGTTCTCCTAAGGTGTGAAAGAACTCGGTGGTTAGCCTAGCACCGTATAAAGGGTAGGCGACGTTGTGTTAGGTGTGGTTCGCCTTGGTGTGAAGGAACTCGGTATTTAGCTTTGTACCGGAAAAAGGTTAAGCGACGTTGTGAAGGCTTCTCCGCCACAAGGAGTTGGTGTAGTGCTTACGAACTCTCGAGTAGGTGACTCGGGGAGTGGAGTAGGGCAAGGAAGGTGTCCTTGTAGCCGAACCACTATAAATAACTTGTGTCGTGGTGATGTGCTTCTTACTCTTTATCTTTCATTACACGTTTATATATCTATCTATCAACGTCCAACATAAACAACCAAATAGATTGATATAAGTCGATCTAAATATTTAAAAGAAAGTTTTAAATTGGTAAAACTATTCAACCCCCCCTTCTAGTTTTCCACAACTTGCAAAATCTAGTTTTGTTAGGTCAAGGGGTGGATGGATGAAGACCTAGTTAACTATCACTTAAAGGAGTTACATTGTAGTGCTCAGTGTCTCATTGAAGATGAGGATTTTTTCAAGAGATTGCGGTCTACTTATATGGTGTTAGTATAAGTTTGGTGTCACGTGGATAAACAAGACATAAGACACAAGTTTGGGTTATTCTACTTCTTTATCAAGTTCGTTATATTTGGGTTTCTTCACATGTGATCATTACAAAGAGCTTACAGATTTGAAGAATTATTTGATGTTCATGCACCACTCAAGGGGAAGTTTCTACTACTTACATTCTCTATTTGTTGATAACAAAAAGGGGAAGAAATGTTGGAGTGCGATGGCATGGATTAAGGAGAGGACAAAGGAAGACAAGAATGTTTCATTCATGGTGAGATTTAATTATCTCAACTTCTGCTACTTCGTCTAGGGAAGTTCGTACAAGAACCGTATTTGTTTTGTCATCATCAAATAAGGGAAGATTGTTGGGTTTATTGATTCGATGATACAAAACAATAAAGAATGAAACATCAAGGGCTTAAAATGACAAAGATGAAACCTACAAAAAGATGGAGGGACTTGCTTGCAAAACAAGATTTATTATTTAGTCCTTAGTAGAGATTTGTAAACCCTAATCCTCTAGTATATAAAGAGGACATGGGATGTAGGTTTACACAATATATCTTCCAATATGTAGTCATTAAAGGTGTGCGTGTGTGTCTAGGCGTCAAGTCCTCTAAGTGGACGCCTAGGATTTGCGTAGTTTAGCCTCAAGGATCTTTGATCCCTGTTACAAGTTAAGTGAACCATATTATTCTGATCAAATAATATTTGAGGCTTGGAGTGATTATAAATAAAAACCTTGTGCTTTGATTTGTTTTATTCCGCTGCGTGTACAAGTTTATTATCATTGTTATTGTTAACCCTAGAGGCTCAAAACGATCTCAAGGAGTCTATTAAACTCCAAAGAAGCAACACATGTTACGCCCAGATTTCCTAACTCCGATATGTGACAGACTTGAAAACATGACGATTCAAAGTTAGCTCACTCGTCTAAATGAATTTTAGACATATTTATAAGTTTAAGGCAATGGCCAATAATTATTTTTTATTGTTTTTTAGGTGGATGCTCAACACGATTTTTGTTTATATTAGTTTGTGATTTTGCTTCCATATTTGCATTTTAGTTATGTAGGTGATTGGTGCTGAAAACAGTCAAGCTATATCACACAAGCTAGCCACTTGTGAATGGCTAACCGTAATAAACTTAAAACTGCTCAGAAACCAATACAATGAAGATCAGGAGAATATAATGAATTCCCGGGTCGTTAAGTCCCACGGAGACTCAATGGTGTATCAAAACTTATTCAGATGATAGAATGATCACTAAGGATAGTGATCAGTAAAGATTTGGATTGGAAATTACACTACTGATTGATTGAAATGAATGGATACAGAATTGGAAAGCACAACAATCAGATAAAAGAAACTAAAACACGTACGTTTAAAAACTACGTAAACGTACAAAATAAAAAGTGAGATCTAAGAAATAAAAGGCCTAAAAATATGAAAATGACATTTTTGAAATCTTAAAAATAAAAGAAAATTATTAGAAAAAGAAAATTATTTTTTACAACTATTTATTTAATTATTATTAATTAAAAACTATTTTAAACTATTTAATAATACTCTAAAATAAAAGAAAATATGAAATAAGGATAGAAAAATAAAATTATGATTCAGAAAAATCTAAAATATTATAGAACTTATTTTAAAACTAAAAATATATTTTTTACACTTTTTATCTAATTATTACTAATTAATTATTATTTAAAATACACTTAAATGCTAGAAAATATAAAATAAACCTGGAAAAATGAAATTTTAACTTGGAAAATCTAAAATATGATAAAACTAATTTTAAAACTGAAAATATATTTTTTTATGCTTTTTAATTATTTATTACTAATTAATTACTATTTTTAACTACTTAAAATTATAATAAATACTAAACAGATTAGGAAAATTATGAAACTTTTTCTAAAAATAACTTAAGGTGACAGAAAACTAAGAAAAATATAAAAACTAGATTTGCTTAATAATAAGCTAAAAAGAAAAATCAAAAAGCTTAATTCTATTAAATAAATGCTATCACTGTTTTAAAAATGATGTTTTTCTGGATTTTCTTTTTGAAAACTACTTAAATACTTAAAATATGAAACTTTAACAAAGACAAAAATTTTACAAATAAAAAATAAGCTATTTGAGTGAGCTTATGAGCAAACAGATATGCTTATGAGCTTATTATGAGGAATTAAGCTCAAACAAGCTCACAAGCTGAAACAAAAGATAAAATAAGATGCAAGAAGTTACAAGCTACTCAAATAAAGCCAAAAGACACAAATAAGCAAACTGATAAGCTACTAAAAAGACAATAAGCACTTATGATCAACACAGAAATGGGACAAGGTTTGAGCTTATTGCAGCCCTAGTAAATAAGCTACAAAATGAAAACTTAAGCTTAGGACTTCAAGATGGCTTGGTTGACTTTCCAAAGAACTAAGAATCACAAGCTTTGACCAATTAACAAGCTCTGTGTGAGCTTGTGAAAGTGGCTACTTCCACTGTGCACAGAGCACAATTTTGAAACAGGTGTGTAAAAGAAGCTAAGATATAAGCACTTGATAAGCTGATTAAAAGAGAACTAATATTTTTCTAATTAAGTTTAGAAACTAAACTTTAATAACCCAAAAGCTTTTAAGCTAAATCTCACTATTAAACACACAGTGAAATTCTAAAGTTTATTCAAAAATGACCAAATGAAAATTTGACTTTTCTTAAAAACCAAAGAAGTTGACTAATATGAACTTTGATTTGATCCTGTGGACTGAATAAGTTGCATTAAGGTGTGTTAAGACTTATTTGAGCAATCTTATCAACTTATAAGCAAGGAAACAAGATCATGAATCATGAAATTTCAACAGTTAATGAACAAGGTTTGATCAAATGCAATTTTGACTTTTCAAGAACAAAGACTGGTTTTCTTGGTTGAACTGAGATATATTAGACTAAGTGTGACAGGAAACAAACACAAACAACAACTCAAACAACCTATATCACAGTTGAACAAGATAAACCAAACAAACCTTTATAAGCCTGATTTGGTAATTTTCAAAGCAAAACTCAACTTAAAACTATGGAACTGATTTCAGACCTTATAATATCATTTATTAGGACCAATGAAGCATTAAACAAAAACCCTAACAACATTAAACTAAGAAATGACCATAATGCACTTTTAACTGTCAAGATGAGATTTTTACTAAATACAAATTTAAGAGAACAACCAACTGATATTAATGGTTAACTATACTTAATTGTAACTAATAAACATAAACAAACAGAAATTACAGCTACTAAATGATTAAAACAGTGAAATGCAAAAATGAACAAAAAGGCTTACAAAGCTATCCAACTGAAATCACAGAACCAAGATCACAAGACTACTCCTATAGGCTTACCACTAAGCCACTAACCCAAGGCCATCCACAATCTACCTTGCTCCAGCTGTGAACACCATTTCCATGAGATTTTTGATTTTTTCAACTAATTATTTGGTATTTTTGGTGATTTTCTCTTTTTGCTTCTAAACTGGATTTTAATGTTTCTAAAAGCTTGAATAAGCTTTATAGGAGCTTACATGTGCTATATCAGTCCAAAATAACAACTATTAACAACATTACCATAATATGAGATTTTTGAAAGGAAAATTGCATAAACTGAAATTATAACTTGAACACTAAAATTGATAATTGAAAAGGTTTAACAATACACTGAAATGCTTAAACAAAGTGCTTTGAAGCTTGAAATTACACAAGAAAACTTAAAATGATAAAAACGACTAAGGAAAATAAAAATTACACTAGATAGATTAATACATTGCTTCTCTCCCCTTATTTATAGACTTTTGAGACTCTTTGATGACCTCTGAAACAATCCCACTTCATCTTGACCATTGAAATCATCCAACTCATCATATTCGACACATGGCAGTTTTGGCGCCAAAAAGTCTCTAGCAGGTTTTTGATATTAATGGGGTGGTTTGAAACAATTAAAGGTCTTTGGTTGTTAGTGAAGGTGGAGGGGACAAGGTAAGGTGGGGGATGGAGTAAATCATGGAAAACCAGCTCTGGTTTTGGAATTCAGTGTTTGAGAGGGAGATGAACAGTAGCTGGGCGGTTTTTTTTTTGCCCGCTTGACTTTATTTGACCAAGGTATATAATAACGGGGGTCAAGGGTCAAGTCCAAAGGTTCATGGTTCAAGGGGGTTCAAGTTGGGTTTGGGCTTGATATGCAAGATGAGCCAGCCGGTTGTGGATTTGGTTGGATTTGTGATAAATAGGGTCCGGTTTGGTATATGTTAACACAAGGACTAGATTTGCAATTTATCCAAACTTCAAGGACTGAACATGAGACTTTTCCAAACTTATCACAAGGACCAAACTTGACAAACTTTGATAGTACAAGGATAACTTTTGCATAAAATTCCATTTTAAAATATCCAAGGACTATTTTTGCAATTTTTCAAAGTTTAAGGACTTTTTCTGCCATATGACCAAAGAATCATTCAAGGACCATTTTTAACAACTTAGAATATTTCAGGGACCTTGAATGATAAAATTCCACATTTTTGAATTCCAGGGACTAGATTTGACAACTTTTGAAACTTGGGGGACTAAAACTGCCAATTTTGCAAGCTTGAATCATTTTTCATCTGATTTTGATATTTTTGCATTTAAAACACATAAAACACTGATTTGTGATATTTTCATCATTTTGATGCATTTTTGAGTGTTTTCAGATGATTTTGCAGTTTAGATTGTACAAAAATGATGAGTATTTAGACACTCATCAGTAGGGGGTGTTTGTTTCAGTTTATATGGGCGATTTAGATTAATATATCATAATCTTTCATTTTTCGGCTTATTTGAAGATTTATGGACTTATTTAAAATTATCATATCATAATAAACTTATAAAAGCTCGCAAGTCTCAAAATAAGGCGTAACATAATGATCGAATTTTGAAAGGTTTATATTTTAATAGGTCTATATCAGATAAATCAGGTGTGGATAAGGGCAAAGGGAAGGTTAGAGAGGATGAACCATATGGTGAGTTTTATAGTTACTTTGATAGTGACAATGACAGTGGATATGGTTCAGATAAATCAGTTGACTATCTAAGTCCTGGTGAAGAGGAGGTTATAGAACTTAGGAAAAGGATGAAAGCCAATAGAGTGAAGGAAAGTGAGTCATTGCCAGAAATGAGTGAACCAACTCCAGCAAACACTGTACCTCCTAATAACCTTAGAAGTGAGACTACGATGGAACATGATATGTTCATGAACAATTTGATGAGAAGGTTACAGCCATCTGAAGGCAGTTCAGATGAAGATCCTTTTATTTGTGTGGAGAAAGCTGTTGACATGTATCCAGTCTATGATAAAACTAGTCACTGGAGACTGAGGCATCCAAAGGTATTGTCATACTTTGTTTTTCAAATACAAATATTGTTTTATGAATTTTGGTTATAAACATTTGTTGTATTTGTAATGCAAGTTGGTGAAAAGTATGCAAGTATTGTAAAGTTTAAAGAGTGTTTAACATACTCTGCTTTGGCAAATGGCTTTTCTTTGTGGTATGAAAGGAGTAACAGTAAGAAGGCTATGGCAAAATGTGGACAGAGACCACCAAAGTTGATTGATCCTGACAAAGGTAAACAGAGGAAGAAAATTAAATATCCTAGTGTTAGTTCAGATGAATTACCTGCCTGTCCTTGGAGATGTTATGCTAGGTGGATGAATAAAGAAGAAACATTTCAGATACAGTCTTTAGTAAATGAACAAACATGTGTTAGGAACTTCCAATTCGGTTCATTAGTAAACTATAAGTGGCTAGGAACAGTATTTGGTAATAAGATTAGGGCTAACCCTGATATTAAGTTGAATGCTATAGCTGACCTAGTGATGAAAAAGTATAAGTGTAAGGTATCCCCAAATCAGTGTAGAAATGCAAAGACGTTTGCCTTGACATAGTATGAGAAATCAGTTGATGAGCATTATGCCTTGCTGAGATCATATGGAAGGGCAATTTTAGATTCAAATCCTGGGTCCACTGTCAAATTAGGAGTGACTGTAAATCCTGATCAAAAAACATACTTTGATAGGTTTTATGTCTGCTTTGCTGGACTAGCAGATGGTTGGAAGGATGGGTGTAGGAGAGTAATTGCCTTAGATGGATGTTTTTTGAAAAAACCAAACCATGGTGAAATCCTTACTGCTATTGGAAAAGATGGAAATAACCACATTTACCCAGTTGCTTGGGCAGTAATTAATGTCGAAAACAAGGATAACTGGAGCTGGTTTTTGGAGTTACTGGAAGGAGACTTGGATTGAACAAAAGGACAAGGTCTAACTCTTATGTCAGATCAACATAAGGTATGCTTCTATCCATACTTTGTTGTTAATGACTTAGTCTTACATATATTCTAACTAGGTATGCTTGTATTTAGGGTCTTATTGAAGCTGTGAAGAATGTCATGCCATATGCGGAACACAGGCAATGTGCCAGACATATATATGAAGGGTTCACGAAAGTATTCAGTGGGTTGGAATTTAGAGAGTTGTTTTGGTCAGCATCTAAGGCTTCCTATCCACAGTTGTTTAACAAGATCATGGAGAAGATTAAAAGGGCTAACCCAAAGGCTCATCAGCGGCTTATGGACAAGAACCTAAAAACCTGGTGAAGAGCATTTTTTGATTTTAATAGTGGATGTGAAGCAGTGGAGAATGGATTCAGTGAATGCTTTAACAGTGTTATTGTAATTGTTAGGGAAAAGCCATTGCTTACAATGCTAGAAGCTTTGAGAGTCATAGTTCTTGAGAGGATGCATAAAATGAGGGAAACCAGTAAGAAATAGATCCCTAGAGTTTGTCCCAACATTCAGAAGAGGTTGGAATGGCTAAAAGAACAACAAAGGTAAATTTCATTTACAAAATAAAGTTATTTCAGTTATCAAATTGTTTGAATTGTCACTAATAAGTTTGTTTTATTCTAGGTTTTGGCATAATATCCCTGCTGGTGGGATTGTGTTTGAGGTCAGATCAGGGAGTGAGGCATTCATAGTTAGTGAAGCAAGCAGGTCTTGCACATGTCGAATGTGGCAGTTATCAGGTATACCTTGTGTACTTGCAACAAAGGTAATTCTATATATAAACAAGGTACCTGAGAGCTATGTGCCAGAGTGGTTTAAAACAGACAAGTACTATGACACATATAACCATTTTTTGAAACCAGTTGATGGTATTGATTTCTGGCCTGACCAGAGTATGTATTATGTTGTATTGCCACCCAAACCCAAAAAAATGCCTAGTAGGCCAAGAAAGAAAAGGATCAAATCAAAGGGTGAAGGTGGTAGCTCAACCAGAGTATCAAAGGTAGGTGCTGAGATGACATGTTCTATATGCCACAAACCTGGTCACAACAAAAAAGGATGCAAAGAAAATATTATGGATGAGGATGTGTCTATGTTAAAAGATACTGGGAATGTGTCTGGGTCAAAGAAGAAAACTTGTGGGTCAAAGAGGAAAAATGATGGGTCAAAGGAAACTGGTGGGTCAAATAAAAAGGCTTGTGGGTCTAGTGGAATTGGTGGGTCAAGGGGAACTGGTGGGTCAAAGAAAAAGACTGGTAGCTCAAGTGGGTCAAAGGTATTATCCTACTTTTATTTCAACTGCATATATTGTTTCAAACTTTTGGTTATAAAAATTTGTTGTGTTTGTACTGCAGGTTGGTGGGTCAAGTGGGACAAATAGGAAGGGCTTGAAAAGAGGTTGCACATCATCTTATGCAAGATGGTTTGGTGACCAAGATGCAACTGAAGAACAACTGAAGAACAACCTCAAGTTCAAATAGAGGAACAACCTCAAGCTGAAACAGATGAATAACCTCAAGTTTACCATGAAGAAGACCCTCAAGTTGACAATGAGGAACAACCTCAAGTTGACCATGAAGAACACCCTCAAGATGAGCCTGAAGAACACCCTGAAGTTCAAACAGAGATTGAAATGACTGCTACTCAAGTTGAACACATGCATGCTGAAAAAGATCATACTCAAGAACAAGTTCAGGAACAAGTTCAAGAACAACCTCATCAGCACCATTTGGAAAAAAGGATGACTAAACTAAAAGTAAGAAGGCCTAGTGAAAGGATCATGAAATTGAAGTTGGCTAAACAGTTGGATGGCCAGGACAGCACTACAGAGTCTGCACTGGAAATAAATGATGCTTGAATAACAAGGAATTCCATGTGCCCTTTTTGTATATCTTTTGTGGGCAACTAATGTAAACTATGATAACTTAATTTGGGTATGTAATATGTCTAGATAACTAATGTTAATAGGTCATGACCATCAAACAATAGCCCATTTTGTAAATCCTTTGAGGGCAGTAAAAAGATGGTCATTTTTAAACTACTAAGATAAATGAAATATGTAGTTTCTAAATATGTTTTGTTATTACTTTCCAATTTTTTACATCTTATGAGTAAATGCAGTTGTCATTGTTTATAGGCATCACTATTTACAGTAAATGCACTTGTCATCCTTTATGTAGACATCCTTTATGCATAAAGTTGACATTGTTAACAGATTTCATTTATGCAGATTCCCTTTATGAACCATAGACTATTTGCAGTCTTTCTTTATGCAGTCTATAAACACATTGATAAGGAAGTCATGTAAATTAAATGAACCATAGGCTATTTGTAGTCAATGGAATCTGTTTTTATGCAGTCACTAAGCTATTTGCAAATTTTCTTTATGCAGTGGAAAATGGCATAGATAAGGTGTCAACTGTTTTTATGCAGTCACTAGCCTTTATGCAGTCACTAGGCTATCATAGGTGAGCATCTAAATTATTTGAGAATCCCAACTGTTTTTTAGGCTTGTTATAAAATGAAATGAACCAATACCATATCCCACACATCTTCTACTCATATCTGTTTATCTAAACATACTTTTTAAAACATGAGTTCAAGCAAGAGGATTGTTTCCAGCCAACCACCAGGTATGTAACAACTTAATAATAACCATTTCCAGAAATAATAACCATACACCAGGAAATCTAACAACTTTAATGCAGATTTCCTTTATGCAGTCACTAACATTGTTTTTTGATTTCAGAAATAATAACCATTTCCAGCACCACAGAAGAGACTACTGAACAAGGTGGTTCAGAAGAAATATCATGGGGAACTTATTTTCCACCATTTCAGCACATTGAAGAGCCACTACCTATTGAATGGAAAGTTGGTTCCAGCTCAAGGCAAGTTGAAACTGAAGATGAGGAGGTGCCACTAACCTCAAAGCAGCTTGCCAAGCTAGCTTTTGATGCTAGGCCCAAACTTTTGGGATTGCCAAACAAGGCAACTTGTGCTGAACTAGGCATCAAAGACTTTGTTGACAAACCTATCAACAATGAAGCTGAGACTAAGGGGAAGGGGAAGGGGAAGAGGAAGGGGAGGAAATGAGTGGTTTGGAACCACTACAAGTTAGTAATGGTAATGGTAGCAGACTCATCAATGGTTTCATGGCTTTAGTAATGTTAGTGGTATGGCTTTAGTAAGCCCTAGAATAATCCTATGTAATGCTATGGTTGTAGTAAGCCCTTTTATGTAATCCTATGGTTGCAGTCCTATGTAATCCTATGACTATCATATTTGTGTGCATACCATACTAACACTTAACAATTCAAAACATTTACCAAACTAAAACGTTGACATTCATTATCCAAAGTTAAGAGTTAACAATTCAAAAGACTACATAAACAATTCATAAGACTACATCAGTTGGATAGTTTCATACCAAACCAAACACAAATGAAACATAACACTCCTAACATCATCATAAACAACCTATCATACAATTCCAGTTTAGACTTTCCAGCCTTCACCTCCTCTTCCAATCTTGTCTTTGTAGCCATCAACTCCTCTTCTAACCTTGCCTTATCCAAAGCTAGAGCTTCAATCATGGATGCATTTTCAACACCTCTCTGCCTTTGAAAGAACCCATATACCAAGTCCTTGTAGTATTCACTAGGAAGGTCTTCATCCAGAAACTCATAGACGCGACATTGAGCACATTTTACAAATCTCTTTCCTGGATTCGTCCTTGTGGTTGATGTTTGGACTCTCAATTGTCGATCACACTTACAGAAACGTTCAATCTTACCTCCAACTAAACGTGATTGTGCTGAAGAAGAACTACTCATAATTAGGGCTCTTGATTTTGAAAGGATTGGGGAAAATATTCAGTAAGGTTTAGGGTTGGGATTGGGGGGGGGGAGTAAATTAGGCTTTGTAAAAAACTATACAAGACACCCCTATGGTTACATTTTTTGTTCAAAACAAGCCCAAGACTCACAAACTGCCCTAAAAACGAGATAAAAGTCATTAAGAAAGTTAATTACACTATAAGTGTGATTTTGTGTTACAAAAGGAAAATTAGGCAAGTTTAGGGCTACTGTAGGAAAAAAAAGTTCGATGCCCAGAAAAGGAAAAAGTGGCAACTTCGATGCCTTTTTAGACAATTTGCCCAATAAACTAATGTAAGCTCACAAGTCTTAAAACAAGCTAACACAAAGATCAAAATTTGAAAGGTTTGTATTTTAATAGCAAAGAAGTTCTATATAGTTGTGAATAATATAGCAAGTTTATTATATTGCATCTAATGTTACTAAAAATTACAGCCTTCATTTAAAGCTTTAATTAATTGCATAAGAGTTAAACTGTCATTTTGCAAAAAAAATAAAATAAAAGAGATAATGCATTAATGGTTATCTATTAAAAAAATGTGTTTTTTTTATCGAGTGACAGTTATTTTTAGACGAATAGTGCATTTGTTTATTTATTACTCCGTGTATACAAACTTTTTGCAAGTTCCTTTTAATTAAAACTATGTTATCATTCATAAAATGTTACTAAAGTTCATGCTACACAAATCCTTAAAAACTTTCTATCCCAGGTTTTATCATGGGACATGCCACATGTTCGACAAAATGTCTCAAAGAACACAACTTTGCAACACTTTTGGTTTTTTTGATGTTCTTGATTTGGTTAACTATTGTGAACAAACACCCAGTGTTACAAATGTTACAAAAGTTCATGCTTTAGCTTTTAAGGTTGGTGTTCTTGCTCATCTTCCTACTGCCATGTCACTTGTTATAGCTTACGCACGAGCAGGGCGTTATCTTTCGTCTGTCGCAGTTTTTCGTGAGGTGTTTAACAAAGATGTGGTGGTTTGGAATGCAATGATGACTTGCCCAGTCGAAAATGGAGAACTTTTAGATGCAACACGAGTTTTTATGCAAATGCTGCGAGGACGAGTTGAGTCTGATTCTGTTGTTGGTCCCTAACGTGTATATGATTGAGTGAGTCGATATGAAAATGCAAACAATAATAAGAACTTTGAATAACTAATCGTCTAACTATTGAAATGATTCATTACATCGTACATATATACTAATCGAAAGGGTACGAGTAAACGTTGCAACGGTTAGAAGGTAACCATTTTATTTTTTCTATAACAACCCATAACCGTTTTTGGCGGTTATGTAACTGCTATCAACCGCTATTCGGTTATAATGTTTCTGACGAGCAACTTTGGTCCTTCGAGTTTGAAGCAATGGCGAGATTATAGTTTATGTTAATACAAATAAACCGTAAAAACATTTATTAATATTTTGCGATCTCTTTGTGTTTTGTTGATAACAAATATAACGTTATCTTAAGTATAATTATAAGGATACATGTTATTTTTGTAAAGCATTTACATATAGCCATTTAAATACAAAAATGTAATAATTAAGCATTTGTTGTAATAGTTTATTAGGATGGGTAAAAACCATAACCCATGGACCATAACCCATGGATCTTAACCCATACCCAAGTTGACTAGATACAATGTATACTTAGATACATTGAATCTAAAGAAAACCCATGGACCAACCCATAACCCATGACCCATAACGAAAAAACCCATGGTCAAAGAGGAGCGTTCCACGGATCCCTAGGATTACACTAGACGGATCCCAAGTGGAAGGGACCCGTGGGATCCGGGGAACAGTGAAGAATTTTGCCTATAAATAGAGAGCCATTTCTTCATTCTAACTCACCCATCTTCTTACTAAATCTCTCATACACTCTCATGCTCTTCTAACATATAGATCACTTGATCTAGAGAGTTATTCTTCTTTCTTTCTATTTGTGATCCTCATATAGGTCCTTAACTAAGGCGAGATCACGAGCATTCTACAAGTCATCCAAGCAAGAGGTCCTTGATTGATTTGTTACTCCGCAAGATTTTTGTAGCGAAGATCTTGTATTTGATATTTCACATATTTGTTGTGTAATAGTTGTGTTGGTTTGGTCCACCGTGCTACGGACTCGGTATCTAGCTTTGTACCGGAAAAAGTGTAAGCAACATTGTGAAGGCTTCTCCGCCAAGTGAAGGAGTTTGTTGACATAGTGCTTGAACTCTCGAGTAGGTGACTCGGGGAGTGGAGTAGGGCAAGGAAGGTGTCCTTGTAGCCGAACCACTATACATCGGTTGTGTCTTTTCTTTCCCTTTGCTTTACTTTATTTACTTGCTTTATCATTAGATCTATACTTTCTCTACATCCATAAGATCTCACATATTAACGAATCTAAAAGTTTTTGAAACTAACGTAAAATCGGCAAAACTATTCAACCCCCCTTCTAGTTTTCCACAATTGGCATCAAGAGCTAAGTTTATAAAAGTTTTAAAATAAATTTGTATTTTAAAACTTTTCGATCACTATGGGTTCTGAAAATTATAAGGAAGGGCAATCTATGCAATGACCACCACTACTTGAAACTAATGGTTTTATATATTGGAAAAATAGATTCGAAACATATGTGAAATCTAAAGATATTGATCTTTGGTACATTATTGTTGAAGGAGATTTTGAGGCTACCTCAAAAGATGATAAAGGGAATGTAACATACCTCATGATAAAATAAATGATGATTTGAAGAAAAAGCTTTCTAAAAATAGTGAAGCAAAAATGGTTTTATATAATGCTTTACCGAAAAAGGAATTCGAAAGAATTTCCTTGCTTAAAACCTCTAAAGAAATTTGGAATTCTTTAGTTGTAACTCATCAAGGCAACGAATAAAATTGAATTATTTGTTCAACAATATGAACAATTTTCAATATCGGATGAGGAAACTATAGATCATTCATTTGCTAACTTTAATACTATTATTACATCTTTACAAGCACTTGATGAATCTTTTTCTAGCCGTAACCATGTTAGGAGATATCTAAGGGCACTTCCATCGAAGTGGAGATCCAAGGTGACGGAGATCGAAGAGTCAAAAGATTTGACAACCCTCACCCTCGATGAACTCATAGGCAATCTGAAAGTCTACGAGCTTGTTCTTGCTAAAGACTCCGAAGCCTCAAAGGTGAAAGAGAAACACAAATCTCTTGCCCTAAAAGCCAAAAAGGCTTCAAGCGATGAAGAGAACTCCTCCTCGGGTAGTGACGACGAGGAGTACGCTATGGCGGTAAGGGACTTTAAAAAATTCTTTAGAAGAAAGGGAAGATACGTCAAACAACCGTATGACAATAAGAAAGGCTTTCGGAAAAGCAAAGAGGACGAGAAGCCAAAGGATGATCGTACTTGCTTTAAATGTGGGGAACCAAACCACTTTATTAGTAAGTGTCCCAAACGGGATGATCAAAAGGCGTTCATAAGTGGCACGTGGGGTATGAGCGACGAGGAGGACGAAGAAATTTGTCTCATGGCAAATGACGAGGTATGTCACGAATACTATAGTAGTTCATCACTTGATGACGACTCATTGCATACTGAATATGACAAACTATGCAATATTAGCTTAAAACTAATTAACAAAAACAAGCTTTTAAAGTGTCAAAATCAACGTTTAGATAAAGAAGTCATAGAACTAAAAGCAAAACTAAAACATTTAGAAAAGGGTAAAAAAGCAAGTGGTGAATGCGAACTTTGCGTTCAACTTCAAACACTAGTTGATCATCTAGATTCTAAAATTGCTAGAATGAGTACAAACACTTTAGGTACAATACTCGATGGTGTTAAAACCGGTAACAACCAAAAGGGTCTAGGTATTCAACAACTTGATCCATCAACTAGTGAAAGAAAAGAAACAAAATTTGTTAAGGAATTAGAAAAACCAGTCACTGTTGTGGCGGATCCCACGGATCCCCTAAAAAGGGAATCGGCTAGTGTACAGATAGGGATCCGTGGATCTGCTGCAACAACCAGTGGTAATAACTTAGCTTCTTCATCTAGAACTGAGTTCGTTATCGTTAATAGGAAGAAACCAACTCATGTCACCACTAGACAACCACCTCCAAAATATAATCCTACTTTTGCAAGAAACAAAGCACCATCTTTTTCAAAACATAATGCATCTAGGAGACCTAATAACATTTATCCAAGAAGTAACCATCAAATGGGATGGAACCCTAATATGCAAAACGGTTTTCCTTTTCAAACATTTGCTCCATGGAATGCATACTCATCTTATTCATACATGTCTAACATGAATGGAATGTTTAACACTAATGGACCCATGAACAAATGGGGACCAAAATTTTGAGTTTATTATTGTTTTAGGTGTGCTTAAAGGTCGACCTAGAATCCGATGAATGGGTCAAGGATAGCGGGTGCACAAGGCACATGACCGGTAATAGGGATCTATTCTCCACATATGAATCCGTAAATGGAGGTAATGTGGTGTTTGGAAATAGCAAAAGTAGAATCATTGGTAAAGGTACGATTTCTAACAAATCTCTAACCATTAACGATGTGTGTCACGTAGAAAACATAAACTTTAACCTCTTAAGTATAGGACAAATATGTGATAAAAAGTGCAATGTACTTTTTACCGAAACCGGTAGTAAGATACTTAAAAATGGCATAACCATAGGAAGAGGAATTAGGAAACATGGAGTCTATGTCATTAAAATCGGTAATGAACCTAAAGACAAACTATGTCTCACCTCTATGGATGATACTTTGACCTTATGGCATCGAAGATTGGGTCACGCCAACATGCGACTTCTTCAATCGCTATCATCCAAAGATCTAGTAAGAGATCTACCTAAGTTAAAATATGAACATCATTTTTGTGATGCTTGTAATGTAGGAAAAAAAGCTCATTCAAGTCATAAAGCTAAAAATATGGTGTCTACAACTAGGTGTCTAAAATTATTACATATGGATTTATTTGGTCCATCCGCTATCCAAAGTTATGGAGGCAACTACTACACTTTGGTAATAGTGGATGACTACTCTAGGTATACATGGACAAAATTTTTAAAGAACAAAACGGAAACCTTTAATTATTTTGAAATATTAAGCAAAAAGATCCAAATATAACTAGGAAGTCCTATAGTGTCCACTAGGACGGATCATGGTAGGGAATTCGATAATGAAGTGCAATTTGGAGCCTTTTGTGACGCTAATGGTATTACTCACAACTTCTCGGCTCCACGCACTCCACAATCGAATGGGGTAGTAGAAAGAAAGAATAGAACCCTTCAAGAAATGAGTCGAACCATGCTTAATGAACAATCCATACCTCAAAAATTTTGGTGTAATGCCGTTGATACTTCAACCTACATACTCAATCGAGTCTTAATTAGACCAATCTTAGGTAAAACTCCATATGAGTTACTCCGAGGTAAAAAGCCTACGTTAAATCACTTTAGAGTCTTTGGAAGCAAATGTTTTATTCTTAACACTAAAGATTACCTTACAAAATTTGATCCTAAATCAACCGAAGGTATCTTTCTAGGTTACTCGCCAAATAGCAAAGCTTACGTCATATTAAACAAAGAAACAATGAAGGTAGAAGAGTCATTAAACATAAAATTTGATGAAAGTCCACCCAAACCCTCTCCACCTCTTGTCGATGACGAGATCATAGAAAGTGAAGCTATAGTAATAAAGAAAAAGATAAATGAAGAAGAAGAACCTTTAAATGATGAAATCATAAACATTAAAGAGTCCAAAGATCACCCCGTAGATAAAGTCATAGGAAAGCTAAACGAACGAACATTAAGGTCTCAAGTTCAAAACCAAAGTAGCTTGTTTTGTTTCGTTTCAGCCATAGAACCTAAGAACACACAAGAAGCCATAAAAGATGAAAGTTGGGTAATGGCTATGCAAGAAGAACTAAATCAATTCATTTCTAATGATGTTTGGACACTTGTCCCTCCACCTAGTAACCAAACCATAATAGGAACAAAATGGGTTTATAAGAACAAATTAGATGCAAACGGAGTAGTGTCTAGGAACAAGGCTAGACTCGTTGCCCAAGGGTATAACCAACAAGAAGGAATAGACTTTGATGAGACCTATGCCCCGTGGCTAGATTAGAGTCTATAAGAATACTTCTTGCGTATGCTTGTGCTAATGATCTAAAGCTTTATCAAATGGATGTCAAAAGCGCTTTTCTAATTGGTTTCATTAACGAAGAAGTATATGTAGCTCAACCTCCGGGCTTCATCGATTTTGAAAAACCCAAACATGTATATAAATTAAAGAAAGCCCTTTACGGTCTTAAACAAGCTCCAAAAGCTTGGTATGATAGACTCAAGTCCTTTTTAATTAAACACAACTATACCATGGGGTTAGTTGACAACACACTTTTTACTAAGAAAAGAGAGTCACATATAATCATAGTGCAAATATATGTAGATGATATTATATTCGGATCCACTTGTCAAGACATGTGTGATGATTTCTCTAAAATCATGCATGACGAGTTCGAGATGAGTATGATGGGAGAACTTAGTTTCTTTCTTGGTCTACAAATTAAACAAGTAGAAGATGGTATCTTCTTTAATCAATCTAAATACAAAAAGGAGATGTTAAAGAAACTTGGTCTAGAAGAGTCGAAACCAATTAGGACACCAATGTCATCCGACACCAAACTCACAAAAGATGAAGACGGCGAATCCGTAGATAATACTAAATATCGTGGCATGATAGGTAGTCTTCTCTACCTCACGGAAAGTAGGTCGGATATCATGTTTAGTGTTTGCTTATGTGCTAGGTTTCAAGAAGACCCCAAAACATCACACCTAGAAGCCGTAAAAAGGATATTTAGATACATTAAGGGTACAACACAATTAGGATTATGGTATCCTAAGGGCACGGGAGTAGAAACAATTGTATATACAGATTCTGACCATGCAGGTGATTACGTTGATAGAAAAAGTACAAGTGGGGTGTGTACTTTCATGGGATGTTGTTTAACGTCTTGGTTTTCTAAGAAACAAACGGCACTAGCAATATCAACAACCGAAGCCGAGTACGTCTCCTCCGGCAAAGCATGCCAACAAGAACTATGGATAAAACAAGCGTTAGTAGACTAGGACATTCATCTAAGCGACATAGCCATCCTATGTGACAACAAAGGTGCCATCGACTTAAGCAAGAATCCGGTATTGCATTCTCGCACAAAGCATATAGAGATTCGTCACCACTTCTTAAGAGACAATGTTCAAAAGGGGAACATTTATATTGAGAAGGTAGCATCCGAAGACAACATAGCCGACATCCTCACCAAACCGTTGAAGCAGGAACAATTCAAGCTACTTCGTCTTGGTCTTGGTCTAATGGAACAAACGTCGTAACTTATTTGACTCTACAAGGTCTGTAAACACTAGCCTTCTTCTTTCTAAGTCTAGGATCTCTATTTCACGCACAACTCACAAACAATGCGGGAATTTTTCAAAACCCAAGATGAGTTTTCCACTTATAGCTTTCTTATTTCTCTTTACACATTTTCAAAGAAAACCTACTTTCACAATGTTTTCTAAAAAGATGTTACCTTCCCGTATCAATTTCACAAAAGCAATTTCTCACGTCTAGGACAAATCGCTTTTTCATTATTAATACAAAGTAAAAACCCGCTTTCATTGCATCTCATATCTTTTGAATGCTAAAGGGGACACATAACTAATATGTGTTTTCGGGTACATTCATTTAAGCAACAATGAATTAGGAGCATTGATAACACAAAATTACGTACTCATGTACTAAATATGTGTTTTCGGGTTATCTCAATAGGATGTTTTTTTTTTAATACTTCTAGTTTATTTTCTATTTCTTTTTAGGGGTCGAGATAACCGCAACTCCAAATAGTTTGCATATAGGCACACACTAGGCAAAAATGTTTTCAAAAGGAAAATTTTGTGCTGCCTGAATCACCAGACCCACGGATCCCAACCTTCATGCTGGACGGATCCCTCAAGGGAAGGATCCGTGGGATCCGTGAAACAGAAGCTGTTTTTACCTTCTATTTTTTCACTTTGGATGAAAAATCTACATTTGTTTCATTTTTGGGAGTATGCTCTTTAATGCTTGTGTTCTCATGATCACATGCCTTGAATTCATATCTAATCATTAGATTTTAATCCACATTTTGGGTCAAGCATTCATTACAATGCTTTGTTTTTCTATATATAGAACTCCCAAAATGCTTGGATAATCCATCTCATCCTCACATACACAATACACCATGTCATCCAAAAACCCATTAGATGAATCACATAGTACAAACAATCAATTTCATGATACCCAAACCTTTGTACTACCACCATCCAAAATACCACAATCAAACTCTAGGATATCCGCACGGATTAGTATACGATCTTGTTGTTTAACAAAACCAACCTCAAATGGTTCATCCTCAACAAATAACTCACCATAAGATGCTTCCATTATAGCACCCCCCCCCCCTCATCACCAACAAGTACACCAACTTCATCACCACCTAAAATCACTCTTTTGGAACTCCTTAAGACTCCGACAAGATCTACCCAAACTAAAGAAAAAGAAATAGTCTTTTCAACACCCCCCACATCTCCAAATACTATTTTTCAAGATCTTGAAACATCACCACCATTAGCTCCCATCCCATTACAAGAACATCTAGGTTCTTTTCCACCACCATTTACAAACATTCCGGATGTTGATCCTTATTTTCCTATTTTTCCACCACATCTTCCGCATAACTCAAATCAAAACAACCTGGAAAACTTCCGCACTCATTACCCACATCATTTACATTGTGAACATTGCCAATCCACTAGGGAAATCGCAATAGAAGTTAGCGAAGAAATGCGTTTCATACTCAACCTCATCCTTGATCATATCAATATCATCACTCATCAAAACCTCCATCCGTAACCTTATGCAAGCATGGACGAAATCACTACTACTATTTTCTATTTTTAGTATTTTCTTTTGAAATCATTTTAAAGAACAAGTCTTGTTCTTATTTTTACATGCTTGTAAGTGGCATAAATACCACTACAATTTGTTGTTTTATTACAAGGCCTTGTTTACATACCTTGGCTCCCAATTTTGATTCTCGGCAACCACAAGATTATTTAAGCATGTTACTAACCTTTCTTTTTGTAGGATTTTTATTTTTCTTCATTTGACGCCCCCAAACTAGGGGGAGCTATCGTCAAGGGGGAGTTAGAAATACGTGGACTACTTTTTCCACACTTTTATGTTTATTTCTTCCAAGGGTTAACTTTTTGTTTCGACAAAAAGGGGGAGAACAAGTAAAACTTAGGGGCTTTCAAAACTTACATCTATTCTTAAGTTTTAGTCATCATAACATTATGTTTTGTCATCAACAAAAAGGGGGAGATTGTTAATACAAATAAACCGTAAAAACGTTTATTAATATTTTACGATCTCTTTGTGTTTTATTGATAACAAATATAATGTTATCTTAAGTATAATTATAAGGATACATGTTATTTTTGTAAAGCATTTACATATAGCCATTTAAATACAAAAATATAATAATTAAGCATTTGTTGTAATAGTTTATTAGGATGGGTAAAAACCATAACCCATGGATCTTAACCCATACCCAAGTTGACTAGATACAATGTATACTTAGATACATTGAATCTAAAGAAAACCCATGGATCAACCCATAACCAAAAAACCCTTGGGCAAAGAGGAGTGTTCCACGGATCCCTAGGATTACACTAGACGGATCCCAAGTGGAAGGGATCCGTGGGATCCGGGGAACAGTGAAGAATTTTGCCTATAAATAGAGAGCCATTTCTTCATTCTAACTCACCCCTCTTCTTACTAAATCTCTTATACACTCTCATTATCTTCTAACATATAAATCACTTGATCTAGAGAGTTGTTCTTCTTTCTTTCTATTTGTGATCCTCATATTGGTCCTTCTCTAAGGCGAGATCACGAGCATTCTACAAGTCATCCAAGCAAGGGGTACTTGATTGATTTGTCACTCCGCAAGATTTCTGTAGCGAAGATCTTGTATTTGATATTTCACATATTTGTTGTGTAATAGTTGTGTCGGTTTGGTCCACCGTACTACGGAATCGGTATCTAGCTTTGTACCGGAAAAAGTGTAAGCAACGTTGTGAAGGCTTCACTACCAAGTGAAGGAGTTTGTTGACATAGTGCTTGAACTCTCGAGTAGGTGACTCGGGGAGTGGAGTAGGGCAAAGAAGGTGTCCTTGTAGCCGAACCACTATACATCGGTTGTGTCTTTTCTTTCCCTTTGCTTAACTTTATTTACTTGCTTTATCATTAGATCTATACTTTCTCTACATCCATAAGATCTCACATATTAACGAATCTAAAAGTTTTTGAAACTAACGTAAAATTGGCAAAACTATTCAACCCCCTTCTAGTTTTCCACAGTTTACAATCTCCTCCTTAATCTTGATCGTTGCTTCGTCCTAAGTCTTGAACTCCGAGCATTTGTCGCATAGTCACGAAATTGAGTCTTGGTAAAGCTTTCGTTAAGATATCTGCTCTTTGTAGTTCTCCACTTACGTGTTCCACTTTGATATGACCATTCTCTACGCATTCACGAATGAAATGATAGCGAATGTGTATGTGCTTGCTCCTTCCATAAAAAACTGGGTTCTTTACGAGTGCTATAGCTGATACATTGTCAACTCTAAGCGTTATCTTCTTTTCTTCTAATCCAGTTAATTCACTGAGTAATCGTTTTAGCCATAAGGCTTGACATGCTGCTGTAGTAGCCACCATGAATTCTGATTCACATGATGAGAGTGCTACTGTTGGTTGCTTCTGAGTACACCAAGTGATAGGTGACTCTCCAAAGTAAAATACTATTCCAGTAGTTCCTTTTCCTTGATCTGTATTGATTCCATAACTACTGTCGCTGTATCCTGTAATCTTGCAGCCTCCTTCTTTCTTGTAAATTATGCCATGCTCCTTTGTTCCTTTGATGTATCAGATTACTTGTTTCACTGGCTTCAGGTGATGATCCTTCGGGTCTTGCATAAATCTGCTGAGTAGTCCGACTGAGTAACTAAGATCTGGTCTTGTATGTAGTAAGTATCTGAGACTTCCAATTAGGCTTCGGTAATAAGTTGCGTCAAACTTCCGCCTTGACCAACTTAGTGCCGGGATCCATCGGTGTCTTCATAGCATTATTATCCGTCAAGCTTGTCTCTTTTAAGATCTTGTTAATGTATCCAGTTTGCTTGATCGTAAACTCTCCTCCTGTCTGTGTAACTTCTATCCCAAGGTAATATGCTAGCAACCCTAAGTCGCTCATTTCGAATTTATCTTCCATCTGGGATTTGAACAAGTCTACTTCCTTCTTTGGAGTGCCCGTGATTATCAAATCATCTACATATACTCCAACGATAAGTGTAGAAGTCTTGCTTCTCTTTGTGTAGACTGCTTGTTCGAGATTACATTTCTTAAAGTCTAGGGACTTCAAGGTCTGGTCAAGCTTCACGTTCCAAGCTCTAGGTGCTTATCTTAAGCCATACAAAGCTTTAGTTAGCTTGTAGAGTTTTCCTAGGTTTCCTTGTTGAATGAAACCTTCAGGTTGTGTAACATAGACTTCTTCCTTCAAATCTCCATGTAAAAATGCTGATTTTACATCTAAGTGGTGTACTTGCCATCCATGATATGCTGCTAGTGCTAATATCAATCGAACTATC
This sequence comes from Chrysanthemum seticuspe, assembly GCA_019973895.1. NCBI lineage: Eukaryota > Viridiplantae > Streptophyta > Magnoliopsida > Asterales > Asteraceae > Chrysanthemum > Chrysanthemum seticuspe. The sequence continues at coordinate 24,521,345 of BPTQ01000001.1, forward strand.
TCTATCCTAGCAACTGGTGCAAACACTTCATCGAAGTCTATTCCTTGTTCTTGTACATAACCTTTTGCTACTAATCTTGCTTTATACTTTAGGATCCTTCCTTGTGCATCTCTCTTGGTTTTATAAACCCATTTGAGTCCTATTGCCTTCTAATTTTCGGGCAATGTGGTAAAAGTCCATGTGTTATTTTTGTTGATTGAATCTAATTCAATTTCCATGGCCTCAATCGACTTCTCATCTTTTGATGCTTCCTTATAATTACGGGGTTCTTCTTCTGTAAAAAATAAGCTTGGCGCTTCTACTTCACGTGCAGTTTGGTAAATTTCCGTAATATCTTTTAAACCTTGTATAGGTCTATGATCAAATCTTGGATCTGAGCTTTCGAATGAACTTATAGTAGCTCCTTCTTCATCTTCTGAGTTAGGGTTGTAAGTGTATGATGGTGGTATGATTGGTGAGGGTGGATCTGGTATAGGTTTTTGTTCTTGATACGTGTTATCAGTGTTTTCTATGTTGACTGGTGTAGGATTATCATAGTCAACTCCATCTATTACAAAGCTAGTAAAAAATGTATCCTCAGTACTTGTATCATCTTCATTGTTATTCCAATCCCACGGTTTTGTTTCCATAAACTTTACATCCCTACTAACATGTTTCTTCTTTCTTACTGGTTCATATAGCCTACATGCTTTAGATCCTTCTTCAACTCCTAAGTAAATCATTGGAATGCTTCTGTCATCCAGCTTCTTCAAGTGAGGTATCGTTATCTTAGCATAAGCTGTGCATCCGAATATTCTTAGGTATTCTAGGTTTGGTTTTCTGTTGTAGAGGGCTTCATATGGTGTTTTATCTTCCAGGGCTTTCGTAGGTACCCTGTTGAGTATGTAAATGGCGTGCCTTACTGCTTCCGCCCAAAAAGTTAAGTGTAACTTCATTGCTTTCATCGTACTCTAGTAGTTGATAATATTGTCCTATTTCTCCTCTCTACTACACCATTCTGTTGTGGTGAGTATGGTGCTGTCAATTGTCTTTCTATTCCATTCTCCTTACAGTATTTGGTGAATTCATGTGATGTAAATTCACCTCCTCTATCAGTTCTTAGCATCTTAATTTTCAACTTCAACTTTGATTCAATCTGCTGTCTAAATTCCTTGAATGTGCTAAATGCTTGATCTTTCGAGTTTAGAAAGTAAGCCCACATGAAACATGTGCAGCCATCTACTAATAAGAAGATGAGCTTCTTTCCAGAGTGTGTTGTTGAACTTATGGGACCACAAAGATCTCCATATACTAAGTCCAACGGGTTCTTTGATCTGAATTTAGCTTGGTTTGGAAAAGGTGTTCTGATGTGTTTTCCTAATAAACATGCATCACAGATTTTTCCTGCATGGTTTATTCTCGGTATTCCATCTACTAGACCTTTTCTTGTCATCTTGTCTATTGCGTCAAAGTTCAGGTGACCTAATCTAGCATGCCATAACCATGCTTGGTCATCTACGTTTGCTAAAAGACATATAGGTGCTACTATATGTAATCTGATACTGTAAAGTCGATTCTTAGATCGTTCTACTTTCATCAACAACTTCTTGTTCTTATCATACAAAGTCAGTAAATTTCCATCCATGATGATTTTTCAACCTATTTCTGTAAGTTGTCTTAGACTAAGTATGTTGCTTTTGAGATTTGGAATGTAGTAAACATCCGAAATCATCTTCTGTTGTAAGTTTCTACATCCTAATAGTATTGAACCTCTACCCTTTATCTCTACATACGATCCATCTCCAAAACGAACGCGACCAGTGATGTTTTTGTCAATATCCTTAAAATGGCCTTTGGTACCCGTCATATGGTTACTTGCACCATTATCTAAATACCATATGCTAGCGTCTGTTGTAGCATATTTTCGGGGGTGTACTTGTTCTTCATTCAACAAGATTTCTTCAGATTTGTGTGTTGCCATTAATAATGATGGTTCATCGTCTTCTAAGATAAGGTTTGATTGCTCCTGAGTTGTTGGTGGACTTTTACAATTTCTCTTGAAATGTCCAGGTTTCCCGCAATTGTAACATTTCAAGTTCTTTTTATCCCACTCACCTTTATTCTTATTGTGAGTTGAGTTTCCTCCATTCGAGTTGTCTCTATTTCCCTTATTTTGCCAATTTCCTCGTGAATAGTTTGATCTACCTCTATATTTGGTAAATCGTTTCTTATTTATAGAGTGTTCGCCTTGTGCAAATAATAGGTTATCATGGCTTTCTACTTGTCCTCCCTTTCGGAGTTTTATTCTCTCCTCGAATGCCTTAAGTTTTCCTGCGATCTCATCTAACGTAATGTCATCGAGATCATTCGTCTGTTCTATGGATGCTACTATTTGAATGAACCTATCTGGTGTGGAATCTAATAGTTTTCGTACTAAAAGTGATTCATCCAATGCTTTTCCTAATTCTTTAGCCTTCATGGCGTAGCCGTTCAGTTTGGCTGTAAATGCATCCACCGTTTCATCCTCCTTCATTTAAAGGGTCTGAAATCCAATCATCAATGATTGTAACCGTGCTTGTTGCACTTTCTCTTCTCCAACGTGTCTCTTTCTTAATGAATCCCATAATTCCTTTGTTGTTTTGCAACTTGCTACTTGTAAGATCACATCTTCGGTCAATGCTTGATATAAGAAGGCGGTTGTTTCCTTATCCTTCTTATCATCTACTTGTGTGTTTTCCTTAGGTTCTATTGCTTCCCATAAACCTTGTGCTTCTAGTATCACCTTAATTTGTATAGTCCAAACTGTGTAGTTTGTGATTTTGAGTTTAGGGCATTGATACTGTGTCATTGGGGTTACGGGTTTTGGTGCTGTGTTACTGCCACTCGCATCGTCACCGGGCATTTTGATAGTGCTTATGATCTTCACTTTCTATGGGGATTCTAACTAAGTATGGTATTCTTAATACTACGGGAACAGAAATAGTTATCCGGGAATCTAATTGTACGGGATCAATATAGTTCTCGGGATTTTCTAGTAATGTAATATAACAATCTATACTAACTAAAGTATAAAAGAGAAATCCAAAGTTTGAATTTTGTGACCTCGTTGTTGTGTTTAAAACACAGTCGTATTCCCACTTGTCGGTACTTGAGTATAATACCAACCACTTTCTTTCTTTCCCACTTTCACTAAACCAATTCACGTACACCTTTTGATGTTGTCGAATTGCCTTCAGTCTACTTGTTCTTTCACCACGTTGTCTCTCCTTTTTCATTTTGGGTCGATTTATGATATGTTGCCTTAGAACTCTTGGTCTTGGCTTTCTTTTCGAACACAAGTATCTCCAAATACCTTTCGGTATTTCACTAAGAAAACAAGTCGATTTACTTGTTTTTCTTCTTTACCAAAATGAATGGTAGTATCCTTCGTTGCTTGTCCGCGATCCACAACACTTTCTTTTCTTTCTTGTTCCACACCGAGTATGCTTCACCCAAAAATACCTTTCGGTATTTTTCCAACAGCAAACCCACAATTGATCAGGTTGTGTTTTTTGTTAATAAACTTTGTATCGCTAGCGTCTTTTCTTCCAAAAACAATCCTTGATTGTTTTTCTAACCGGTTGTGTTTTCTTCTATCTCCAAGCAATGCCTCTTTTTTCTCTTCTTGTATATACCGTATAATATACAAGGTATCCTAACGCGTTTCCTTTTCTTCTTGTCACGTTAAAGTTGTAACAAGGTATCCCTTTTTTCTTCTGTTGCTGCGTACGGGACTTCACAACAGGTATACGAAACCTACTAAGGTATGGTGTCCTCTGGTTTGCAATTTCGACTCAAAGATAAGTCGTATACTACTTATCTTATGTCCTAGTTATCCAAACAACATCTCCTAGTTTGAAACGTTGCGTATTTCTTTCTTCTGAAAACAAAAGTTTCTGTTTTCTTCTTCCTTAACCAAAAGACCAGCGTTTGTGTTTCTGGTTTTGGTTCTCTTCTTCTCCTCGTTGGGTTTTTCTGGTTTTTTTGTGTGTCTCGTTAACAAGAATCTGATGATATTAATATGGTGTAACGAGATGTAACTAAGGCTCTTGATGCCAAATGTTGGTCCCTAACGTGTATATGATTGAGTGATTTGATATGAAAATGCAAAAAATAATAAGAACTTTGAATAACTAATCGCCTAACTATTGAAATGATTCATTACATCGTACATATATACTAATCGAAAGGGTACAAGTAAACGTTGCAACGGTTAGAAGGTAACCGTTTTATTGTAACCGTTTTCTGTAACTACCCATAACCGTTTTTGGCGGTTATGTAACTGCCATCAACCGCTATTCGGTTATAATGTTTCTGACGAGCAACTTTGGTCCTTCGAGTTTGAAGCAATGGCGAGATTATAGTTTACATATATAACTCTTGTGATTGTTGTTTCAAACAGGTTAGCGTGTTTACAGTGCGTACATAGTTTAGGATTAAAGTTTGGATTGCTTTCGGGTACTGATTTGTGTAATGCACTTATTAACGCGTATGCTAAATGTGGTGAGTTGTGTTTGTCAGAGAACATGTTTGCTGAAACAGAAGTGAAAGACATTGTTTCATGGAACTCGATGATTAGTGGTTGTTTAAGCAACGATCGTCCTGATAAGTCTTTATGGTATTTCAAGAAAATGGTTTTGTGTGGAGTACAACTTGATAATGTGGGATTAACATGTGCTATTACAGCGTCGGCTTGTTTACAAGATTTGGATATTGGTAAGGTTTTACATGGCTTCAGGTTAAAATATGAATGTAGTGAGGGTACTCATGTTTCTGTACTAAACGCTCTTGTTTCGTTATACTCCAAATGTGGAGATATTGATGATGTTGTAAAAGTATTTATATCGATTTCTGCTAAAGACTTGGTTTCTTGGAATACAATGATTAATGGGTTTGCTTCATACGAAATGATGCTTGAAACGTTTAGTCTCTTAAGACGAATGCAAGTTAGAGGATCAGTACAACCAGATACAGTGACAGTACTTGTTGTACTTTCATTATGTGCAGAATCCATGTTTTTACGAGAGGGAAAAAGCATCCATGGGTTTGTTATAAGAAGATTCTTTAGATTAGATGTGTCAGTGATTAATAGTCTTATGAACATGTACTCTAAATGCAGCCGAATTGATAAATCCGGTTACAGGATAAAGATTTGGTTTCTTGGAATACAGTGATATCGGGATATGCCCAAAATGGACAACCAACGATTGCTCAAAATATGTTCAAGAAACTGATGTACGAGTGTTTGGAATGCAGTTTATCAACTGTTCTCGCCTTTATTTCTTCTTGTGATTCACGTGAATCTCTAAAATTTGGTGAGTCGTTACATAGTTGGGCAATGAAATTAGGCTTCTCAAATAGTTTTCTTACGGTTAATTCATTAATTTTTATGTACACGAACTGTGGACACTTGAGAGCTTCTTTTGCATTGTTACAAAGTGTTTCAAGAGATGCTGACTCTGCTTGTTGGAATGCTATGATCGCCGGATGCACACAAAACGGGTACTTTTTGGAAGCTTTAGAAACTTTTAAGTTCATGAGACGAGAAGCATATGCAAAACATGATCTCGTTACCCTCGTAAACATCGTATCAGCTTGCGGAAATCTGGAATTAGTGTTAAACGGGAAACTTGTTCATGGGTTTGCTGTAAAAACTCTGGTTGATGATGATGTTCGTGTAAGGAATGCCTTAATTACAATGTATGGAAGATTTGTGGATGTTGACCATGCAATGTTGGTGTTTGACTCGTATCACAACTGTAACCTTTGTTCATAGAATTGCATCATTGCCGCTCTTGCTCAAAACAAAGAAGCTCAAGCTGCGTTACATTTGTTTCAAAATCTTGAATTTGAACGTGATGAAATCACAAATTCGACAATTTTATCAGCGTGCAGTCAACTTGGATCAATTAGAAATGGTAAACAGATTCATGGACATGTTCTAAGATCCAATGTTCATACAAATTGTTACATAGTATCTGCCTTAATCGACATGTATAGCAGCTGTGGAAGGTTAGATATGTCAAATCACATTTTCAGTTCCTTACAAGAAAAGAATATCGCAAGTTGGAACTCAATGATTTCTGCATACGGGTTTCATAGCAAAGGTGAAAACGCCATCAGGATATTTATTGAAATGATAATGTTTGGAGAAAAACCGACAAAAACCACTTTCATAAACCTTTTATCAGCCTGTGCCCATTCAGGTTTAGTCAACGAAGGTTTAAAATTTTACAAATGTATGTTTGATGAATATGGTGTGGAACCGGTTATGGAACATCACGTTTGTGTAGTTGATATGTTGGGTCGATGTGGGAGGCTAAATGAAGCATATGAGTTTATAAAGAGTATGGCAGTGAAACCAGATCATGGTGTTTGGGGGGCAATGTTAAGTTCATGTAATTATCATGGTGACGTTGAAATGGGGAAGAAAGTGGGTGAGATTTTGTTTAGTTTGGAACCTAAGAATGCTGGGTACTATGTTTCTTTAGCGAATACATATGTTGGTGCCGGCAGTTGGAGTGATGCAGTGAAGTTGAGAGAGTTTGTGGATGATGTGAGGTTAAAGAAGCCGGCAGGCTGTAGTCTTGTTGATGTTGGTTAACACCGACTTTATACATCAAGTTGCCCAATATGGTTAATTGTAATGTAAATTGCTCGTGTAAATTACTTTAGTTACGAAAAAAGTACAAAATTTTGATTAAATCCAAGGATTTTGTTGGTTAATTACTGTGGTTATAGATAAGTTTTTTATAATTCTAGTTGTAACAAGTTGGCTGAATTTTGATTACAACATATTCTAATGAAGTCATGCAAAAAAAAAAACCGAAAAAATTGCAAACGGATTATATTACGTATATGAACAAACAAACTTTGTACAACTGACCTACACAAAACATAAAACTTTATATTGTGTGCCAACAATCTACTGCTGATCGACATATTGTTTGTATACTACTTTTCGTCAAGAAAATTTTACATAGCTTTCAAGCAAATGTGAAAGTTTAATTATGGGTGTAAATTTTTCATAATTCTTAACCAAACTTTGCTCACTCATCCCAGTTTTCAATTAAAAGCTGGTATTTCTCGACACATTATGCCAGTACATATCCGCGTAACAATGTCTTGTGACTAAACTAAAGAAAAGCCAGTGGCACATCCAAAATGAAAAGAATTTAAACTTGTTTACTTTTTGTGCAATAAATTGCTAACAATAGGAAAATCTGGTGCTATATTCACTGGGACCTGCAAGTTTAACCAAAATACATGTCAAATGAGCTTATAAAAAAATAAAGATAAATTCGACATATACGCATCTTAAAAACTGACTACTCGTAAAAATCAAAACATTGCGTTATGGACTTATGGGACTCATGTCACACCCCCAAATTACCTGTTTTGCAGCGGAATAGAATTCCTGGGGATTGACTGGCATAGCATCACAGTTACAGATATATTGAACGACCTAAAGTGTCGTCTGAAAAGAACATCGTTTGATATAATAAAATATTCAGAGTTTACAAAAGATAGATCTCAAATGAAATTAGACATGTGCGGAATTAAGTTTGTTACAATCCAAACGATGTTTTAAAGTGCATAAAACCCAAGTGAGACGCGTCGTCACCGAGACTCTATGATATGTCCACATGCATGCCATGAACTGAATGCCTTAGATACCTGAAAATACATTGCTAAAAGTGTCAACACAAAGGTTGAGTGAGTTCATAGAGTTTATGAAAATGTTTTATACGACCAACGCAAGTATAAGTTATGTATGACAAATATGTCACAAAAATGGTACAATTGCTTAAGCACATGACACCGAAGCTAGACTGTTCCTCATGTTCGCCCCAACAGAGTGTTTTGCCAAACAACTCAATGATGATAAAAATAAAATGCATCCGTTGACCAGTTGGGACCACCAACACGGATGGAGGAGTCACCCTCAATAGATCTATCCACTCACCCTCACTTCTTCCGAAATTAACGGTTCATGATTATGAAATGGGGACATTCAATTGGCAATGAGGTAACTTAAGCAATGTAAATGAATTTGAATATACTTGGGCCCGTATAAAAAAAATGATGTGCAATGTATTCTCCCCCGTAGGTTTGAAATAATGTATAAACTTGAGTAAAACGGGGCTATGAAAACTCACCTGATACAATGATTATGATGATATAATGGCAATACTGAAATGAGGTGCAATCTCTATCTGCAACCTAATATGAATGATATGATCTATTATAAGTCATGAATATATGTCGTACATGCAAATTCACATGATATCCATACCACTTGTACATTTGAAAATAATGTTTATCGTCGAAATATATGTTTATGACATCTCGTCATATTATAAAATAATTTACAAGTATTTACGTTGAAACAACCTCCTACGATAGTCGTTTAGTGATTTATCAAGAATTTATAGCTTTTCGTCGCAAAATAATATACTTTGATAATTTGTGAAAGTGACTAAATGACCTCGAAAAGCTGGTCGTAAAATAGTGAATATCGAGTGTTAGGAAACAAACTCAATGGTTTTGGAAAACTTGTAGCATTATCTAAAAGTCTTAGCTTTTAAATTTTCATCATAGAGGTCTCGATCATGGAGAAAAACATGGGTAAAGTAGGGTACTTGTACCAAAAATATAGTTTAAGGGTAATTTTCGGCAAAGTTTGAGTGATCGTATTTTATTCGTTACAACTCCGTTTGACGAACGGTTGGACATTTTGGAAAATAGGCTAGGCGAACTTAGTTTTACTAGAAGACATCTTTTTCTAAAAAGTATTCCATCGATGTTAAAAACGACTCCCAACATGGTCCTTAGCGACAACTGGTTTTTGTCTAATAGGAAAATATATAAGTTATACTTGTAATAAAAGTTACGACAACCTTGTTTAAAATGTGAATAACTTGGTCGTTATATGTCCGTTTTCTACGTTTTATATGTCCGTAGCTTCGTGTTAAAGTATACTAATATATTTTTGATAAATCAACTCATTTAGATAACGCCTAAGACTCATTTTTGACTCGTAAAAATTTGGACAGCATGCTGAATTTTTCCGGAAATTATAGTGTTCGTCGTTAAACTTGAAAATAGCATAACTTCTTCGTTATAACTCCGTTTTAACCCGTTCAAGCGACCACGTTTTCGTTTTAAAGTATATTTTCTGAATCTCTAGCCCAAAATATTTTACAAACTGTTAAATTTTCTAGATTTCACAAAAATGATCACACCCTTATTTAATATTGTCGAAATTGATTTTTCTCGCGTAATACTTATTCTAACCACTTCAAATCAACACCAAAGCTATTCTAAACCTACCATACACCTTCTTAGGGTGTCATGGGTTCTTAAACATCATCAAAAATGATATGTTTAAAGGGATTACTAATAGGATAATTTAAACCCATATTAAGAAATAAAAACATGTAAAAAGTGGTATGAAAACATATGTATACTTGCATGAGTAGTACTAGAAAATGAAATAGAGTAAGTATAAATATTGTAAGTGTGGAAAAAAGATTGTTTAGAAACTTACTTGTGATGATGAAGAGGTTTTGTGTAAGAAAACTTAATTAACCTAAAGGTTTATATTTCAAAACCTAAAATATAACACTAATAGTGCTTGTATAAAACTTGAACTTGGAATTTTGATGGATTCTTCTTTCTTGATCATAGCTTGGATGATCCACCAAAAGAGGAGAAAGCAAAATGGTAGTTTTCTATCTTGAAGATATTTTGTTGTGTTACTTAGTTTAGTATATATTGCATATACTACAAATATCTAGTAAATGAGTGTATGTGTACACTACTTTAGACAAGTTAATTAATAAAAAGGATGACAAGGAGGGGGGTGGTCGGCAAAGGGGTTTTGGAAAAGGGTTTGATGTTTTTTTGATAAGTAATGTAATTAAAGTTAAGTATTATGTGTATTTTGTACGTGTAATTAATTATTAAGTGTAGCGTTAGCTAGAAATAAATTTTAATGGAAAAAACTAAAATATATCGAAGTCGTAAAAATTATAAAAATACATTTCTTACAAGAATTGAGTGAAATAATAATTATCGAGTAGCATTTACGAAAACCGTCGCAAATATATATACATAACAATTTATATACAAAATAAATTGAAAACATCGGGTAAACTAATAATATAATTTTTACAGTCTTAAAATGAGTATAGAAATATATTAGGATCAATTTTGGAAGTGTCGGATCAAATATTCAAAATAAATGATTACGCGATAGCGTTTATTTAATAGGAAATTATACGTTTAATAAAAACTGCAAACCCATGCATGAACTAATACGATGATGATGTTACTAATGATATGTAGACTAAATCTAGTCTATATGAAATGTCCTCAATGATTTTTCATGAATTCGCAGCTAAACCCTTTCGGTTATGCGAATTTGATACTCGTAAACCTAGTTTACGATAAATGATGAATAGTGAAGCATGAATAGTGATTTTCTCCGGGAATGAATAGTGCTTTGTGAATAGTAAAATTGTGAAATATGTTCTCAGAATATCAAATCGACTTCAAAAATGATGAATAGTAACCTATGAATAGTAAATTCCCGAGATGAATAGTGAAATTTTCAAAGTTTGTAAAATGACCTGAAATTACGAGTTGTCACAACTCACTAGAGTAGACCACTAAATTTTATGAGCGGAGAGCCCAAATGGAACATCTAAATATTCCTATGATATCCAGTAAGGCGGAATAATGGGCGGGTTGGTTAATAAGTCAAAACGGGTACTTTTTGGTACCCCAGTTGGGTTGGATTGACCCAAAACATCTTTTGATTATTATCTAAAATGACATTAGAAAATGCCTTGTCCAACTTTCGGTCCATTCATTTCTTCCAAGCTATTTTTTTAGTTGACATACTCGACTTCTTAGAAAAAAACATTAACCAAATCATCTATTCAAAGGTAAACTGAGTAAAACGTTTCAACTATGAGTTAGAACTCCAAGTGAAATTTACCTGAACTTTTGTCAATTTTTCCAAAGCAATGGTCAAAGGTTGTGTCATTGGACCATATTTTTCAAGAAGCTTTTGTGCTGCATCTTTATCGCCTTTGGCTTGTATGTATTTCCCTACTTAAGCTCGTGACCGCATCTTCAATCTATCAGAACACATGAAACGATTCAAATCAATATAAAAATTCTTCATCTGAAATTTCCTTCAGTGTCATTTTTAACATTGGTCCAAGAATATTAGAGGATGTGTTATCTATTAAACATCTGAACCTAATTTTAAATATAAGAAATATTTGAGAATTCAAACCTTATCAAAGTCAACAGAGAATGTTTGGTCAGGAAGCAAAACAAAGGCCCCTTTCTCAAATAACCAGTTAAACTGTAGTGCTTGTCCTTTGCTGATATATTGGGTCAAAACAATTTATTATAAATACGATAAAAATTATATATATTTAGAAAAACTAGTATAGAGCAAAGTTACCCATGAGCTTCCTCTAACCCAAAACGTACTGAGCGAAAGCATCCAGCAAGGAAAGAAACATACATGGACTTCTCAAGGCTCTTTGGAAGTAATTCCCGGTGAGCCCCAAAAGAAAAAAGTTGATCAAATTTATATGAATATCTTAAGCATATAACTGCAATTGTTTGGTTAATTGTTTGGTAGGGGTGAACCGGAATGAGGAATGATAGTCGATATGATTGCAATTGTTTGGTTAAGATATACATCTATCAAATATTGTATTGAAAGTAATATATTTTCGATACTTCATACCACTCAAAGAGGTAGGTTATGGAACTTTCATTCATGAGGGACCCACTTTATATTTAAAACCCATACCCATTGTAATTCATGACAACATACCAAACGCACAAACACAAAAACTTCATGTTGACACATCATCCATATAATTGTCTTTTCCAAATTTATAAGGGCGTGTTCATCATTTTGCATATTTTTGCCAGAACTAGTACTACAAATTATAGACTATATCTCACAATGCCCTAACCTTTGCAATAAGGAAATTAAGGGCCCAAAGGCCAACAATGTCGGCTTTAGCTTCTTCAAGAGCCGAGTGAAGTTCTTGTAGCTCCTGTTTCATCAAGTACACAAAGAAACAAATTAAATAATGTCATTCCATGATATTTAAAATGGAGTTTTAAAACAAAACTGAGAAACTGACCAGTCTCATGTTGGAAAAAGAGTTTTCAAAAATGATTTTTTGCAAACTTTGGACAATATTTAAGATATGTATATGTTATATATATTTATATTTCTTGGTAGCTTTGCGTTCTCCTTGACGAGAGCTTCGCAACGAGCTAAAGTATGTCCAAAATAGAGTTAATATGAATGAGATAACGTGTCTCAAAGTGGGGCACGTGAAACACAAAATTTGGAAAAAGAAACACATCCCACATCGCCTAGAAAAGGAAGTGGGAGTGTGTTTATATAGAAATCATGATATAGACCTTCAAAATAATTTGTTGGTTTTACTCCAACACCTACGTGCGCGCGCAAGGGGTAAAGATTTTAGGATTTCTGGGCCAAAATGGGTTCGAAGCTATTGAACTCATGCGAGCCCAAGCTACATGCAGACATGAATGCAGCTCCGAAACCTCGCATACGTGCGAATATTTTTGCTACAGATTTCGTTTCCAATGTTAACAAGTTTCCAAATTTTGTATTCGTTTAATTTTATAACTGATTTGAACTTTTAGAACAAGTTGTGCAGAATTAGTTAATATAAATAGAAGATATCAAATCGTGTTTATAGCTTTGACAGATTTGAAAATCATTTTATTTTAAGCTGATATTTATCTTGCATACCAAGTTAGGTATTGGCTATATAATAAATGTTTGGTCATTCAGTTTGATATTAGAAAAAAATGAAACTCCACAGTAACAGTATTCCAGCGATATCTTCGATCAGAAACACGCAAGCTTCTATGATCTTTCAGGCAAGTGAGTCTAGTCCGGCTGTGCAACAGCTTTGTAAATTGTACCCTGAGAAACAGACGGCGAATCTGTTTTAAGGGAATCGTGTTTAACACGAGCCTCGTGCCACTGTCTTTATTGCTTTCATTTAGTTTTATTGAATAGCATCTGTCTTCTGCTTCTACTCCATTCTGTCTGCTGTTTAATTTTCTGTCTTTTATTTTTTGTTATTATTAATTGTAATCTGATTTCATTATTAAAAGTGTACACCGTTTCCCACATCTCATGGTAGAACTCTGACCACTTGGAAGTGTAATTGTATGTGGCCCAATCCCGTGACAACACTCATGACATATTCTGTGAGTGAAAAAAAAGTCAAAGTCAACAAGCTCTTGTTGTTCTTTTATAATACACAACTCAGCTATAGGCTGAAGAATTAGCTTGCACCTGTTTCATAAAATAAAAAAGTAAAATTTATTAACACAAGTACACAACTTCATGCCAAAATGTTTTAACTATACTAAAAAAAATGTCTTTAAAATTTATGAAATATGGAAGAACATGATCACAGGTTTGATGACTTTACTTTTCCTGAGAAACGTTCTTCAGCATGACCATTGATGACCCACGACTTTGACAATACGCTCATCATTCGGAAGATTGAAGGCAACAGTTTGAGGTCCTTTCACATCCTTCATCAACATAACAAAATAATATCATACTTTAATGATATATTACGGGTCAAACAGGTAAAATGAGACAGGGAACAAGCCAAATGGGTCGAAAGAGTCGCAAGTCACCCTAAGTGTATTTATAAAGCATAATAGTATCCCCAGAGATTGGCATTATCCAATGGTATTAAGTACTAGACTGGTATATGCTTAATAAACTATCAGTCAGGGTAAAGGTTGAATTTTGATGGATGGAAAGCTCACCCCTGAATAGTAAACAAGCTGGATGACGCGAATAGGCGCAGATATCACATCTTTTGATTTGTACATGTCATCTATTGGAAGATTTTGTTCCAAAACCTACATAATGGAATTGGTAAGATAAACAAAAGAATTATTCATTTTAAGCAATTAAATTTGATCATGAATATTATCCATATTTGAACATGCAATTGATCGCAAAAGATTTTGTGTTGAGTGGTTGCTTTATCATCCCGAACACCAATAAATGCCTCAAATGTGACCTGAGTACACAACAACAAGAAATACTTAAAAATTGAACTAGTAAAGCCTCAAACTAAGCGAAAAAAACTATTTCATTATGCCACTAATAAGATTGGAATCAAATTGTTATACGAGTATACAAGAGTGAAAGTTTATTTATCAAACATAAAGCACATATAGACACGATTATCTTGTATCCGAATAGAATGTCTTCATAAGTCTCATGTGGGCCAATGGTCGAACTCAAAGGAAAAATCTTAATGGCATATCAAGGATATGAAGGACCATAACAGGCATGCCCTAAAACGAATAAGAGAATGTCCGGTTACAAACCTACAAACTTCACTCCATAATCCAAAGAATAGTCCACATCAAAATAGGGGTTGTCAGAACTCATCTCCTAAGAACGACGAAAAAACTTCAAAAAAGGAGAAATAAAGATAAGGTAGAAAGTGGGAGGTATATTCTATTCCCCAGTGTCATGGGCCCGCTTTTTGTACGTGTTCCCGTAAATAGTCAGAACTCAACTCCTAAGAACGATGAAAAAACTTCAAAAACAGAGAAATAAAGATAAGGTAGAAAGTGGGAGGTATATTCTTTCCAATAAATACCTAAATCCCGAAAAAACTTTTCCCAATATTTACGGGAACACGTACAAAAAGTGGGCCCATGACACTGGGGAATAGAGAGAAGGATAACGGCTGAAAACAGCCGCTCAGTTAAATCCTATAATAAATGCACTTGACGCTTTGATGTCACCTACGTAAAAGCAAGCTTGCAAGCTCACAAGGTATGTCCTCAAACAAGTCATAGCGTGGGAAAGTCACAAATGAGACAAAAGCATCATAAAATGACTCATCATGAGTCCATCAACGCGTTTCCCTGAAAAGTCAAACACACAAATGGACTCGGGGACGTGATAGCGTATAGGATCTTTAGGACAACTAAATAAAGGCACACAGGCTCTAAACAGGCCCATCACGGCCATAACAACATCACCACCATCGCAGCCACCTTCCATCTCTCCATCACCACAGCCACTCCACGCAAACATCATCACCAAGACGAGGGGTCTAGAGACCATGAGTGTGGTTTCTGGTCCGGGTAATCATCACCACAGCCACCATACGCCACCACCATCATCAAGATACAAGGAGGAGATCAAGGGTTGTTTAAGGTTGGTTTGGTTTTGTTCGTGTAACGCCACCACCACCACCACCATGGCCTCCATCATGTCATCATCTCCTTCGATCCTAGTGGTATGACAAAACTCAACCATATAGTTATTATTTTCTTAATATAAAACTGATTTACAAAGTTTTCGTGGATAATAAAACGAAATAAAACATTTTTTTAACAAAGATTCATGTGGTGTTAATTGTTTAAATGGTGTGGAATTTTATTTTGAGTCTGGTCAGTGGATAAACCCATGTTTGGGTTCGGGTCAAACCCGTGTAGTCTCAGGTCTGATTGGATACCTACAAGGGGTGTTTGTTTTGGATTTGCTTATTAGGACTTACATGGTTTATTTGGTTTTTTGATTGGTTTTGGCTAACAACCACGCCATAAGGGTGGTGTCCATTTTATTTGTGCTCACACCACCGCCGCACCACATACTGGTGTTAGGCTCATTGGTACAACCACCGTACCACAACCCATAAGGGTGCGTTTGGTTTGATTTGTTGTTGGACCAAAAGAGACGACACAAGGAGTGTTTGTTTGGTTCACAGAAACGACCCGACAAGGGTGCGTGTTGTGAGTCACTGTCCACCAAGCAGCCCAAGAGCTTGTGAGTCACTGTCAAATGCAAGTGTTCTTACAATTGGGTGGCACAGACTTAAGTTTCAAATGGTATATTTATGTGATTTGTATATAAAATATGTACAAAGAAGCATGCATACATCTTCGTATCATAGGTTTTAATAAAAAAAACTTTTACGTTATTTATTATCTGTGCGTCAAGATGTCACTTATATTTAATAGACTAAAATACACCGTTGGTCCCTAAACTTGTTACTGCGCATCACGATGGGACAAAGTTGGGTGTTATCATCGCTGGAGGTCCAAAACATGGGGTTTATATGCCAAACTCGTCCCTTGACCATTAACGCTGATGTCAACGTTATATTGTTTAGGGCAAAACCGTCTTTCACTGTAGCGTACTCTATACAAACCGTTGTATAGTGTTTGTAGCTACTATATGTCTGTGTAACACGGTTTGGTCGTCAGTTATCATCCATCCCTAAACTATCCTACAAAAACAGTCTTTAACAAAATGATAATCGTTTCAACATTGTACGTTGCTGGTGTGGTAATCAAGCTATTATTCGAACTTCGTGGACCTCTGCCAACCCAGGGCGTCGATTCTTTGGTTGTCCTGTTGAAGTACGCGTGTCTTAATATTTATTGCATTAGTTTGTTTTCGCAAGCAGCAAAGTACATTGTAACAATGGTGGTTGTTTAATGACTTGTCATAATCATGAATAGGGGTCTTCTTATCGGTGGATACGATGGTATGATCCTGAAATCTGTGCTCGTTCAAGAATGATCATACCAGGACTTTTGAGGGGAAGAAATGAGCTTGAGGCAAGATTAGTAGCTGCTCAAGGTGATGTGTAGAAGTGGAAGATTTACCTGGTGCTCAGTTGGATATTGTTCTTGATTGTTTATGCATTGGGATAACTTTTTAGCTTTTATGTAATGAGGCGAGATGGTTAATGTTCATTATCTTGAATTGTAGTAACGTTGTGTCCCAGAAGGTTATGAATCTTGTTATTATGATCGTTTACCGTATATTTATGGCTTTATGCACATGGTTAAGATTAAACTTGACTTTTAATTGTCAAAATTGTTATGAAGTATTCAGTTTGGTTTGTTTTTGACTTTCAATGCCTTATTGGTATGTAGATGGTTAACAATTTCTTTAGGTTTGACTTTTAATTGTCAACATTCTTATGAGGTTATGTTTACCTTTGGTTACTTTTGATGCAAATTATTCACACACCAAGTTTAGTCAATCTATAAAAATACACAATAATGACATGGTTCCATAGTTAATGCAAATGGATATAATTCCAAATGCATAAAATTGCATACTTTTCAAAGCATGAGAACTACAGTTAGACACACACACACACATATGTTTTTAGAGTACATAACTTGTCCATAGGAAATAAACTAGATGAAACATTGTCTAGCTAATTAGCATAACAGAATTGACCTATGGTGAGGCCATCATTCTTTCCAGTGCAACCTGCTGCCTAGTTATTCTTACTGGGTTGAAGCTGAAACTGCTTGCACATCACTTGACTGCAGCTGAGAATCAGACTGTGATTGATCATGTTGGTAAGATTGACACTGGGATTGATCATGCATGCAGGGATCGGCAATTGCTTCATCTTGATGTTGCTGGGATTGAGAGAGGGATTCATCTTGTATCCTGGGATCTTCTGTTGCTTCATCTTGATGTTGCTGGGAATGAGACAGGGATGCATCATATATGATGGGATCTTCAGTTGCTTGATCTTGATTTTCAGATTGAACACCACTTCCTTGTACTGCACTAACTTGACTTTCAACAACACCTGTACCTTTAGGATGTGTCTTTGTTGCTGCTACTTTGTTACCTTTAGGATGTATATTTTTTGCTGCAGCTTTTATAGGCACTTGTTTGACATTTCCCTTATTGGCAGTTCGACTACTTTCAGCTCCACCATACCCAAGACATGTTTTCCGGTTGTGTCCAGCAATGCCACAAATACTACACTTAACACTCTTCTAAGCCCTTGATAGCTTACCATTCTTCACAATCTCTTCACTCTCAGGAGCTATCCTAACTCTTTTTCTACCTCTTGAGCTAGGCGGCTTTGTTTCGGATTTCGGTAGAACAATTGTTGTTGGCACAGTTGATTTTTCCCAATGTTCGCTACTAGTTATAGGCTCGACATGGTGATGGTAGGTTGCCTCCCAAGTGAGAAGATAGTAACAAGGATGAGCCCATGTTTCTACAGCTCCTACTTGTTGCCCATTTAAAACCATATTCTAATTGGTAGCAACAACATGTTTACATGGTAAACCTGTTATCTCCCATCTTCTGCAAGTACAAGACTTGTGTACAACATTAACTATACATTGGTCACCCCATGGTCCACTAACCCGAAAATTAGTTCCCCCATTCCATAAAACATTATACTTAACAACCTCTTTCTTAATAGCCTCTAGCATGTGTTGTGCAGTTGGTGTTAGTGGCCCATCACTCTTCTCAATCACCAAAAGAACATGCATTATCCTCTTCATACAGTATTCCCTGATGTATTCTAAGGCTGTAATAATTGGTTTGTTTAAACTCTCAATTATTTTGTCATGAAACACTTGACACATGTTATTAAGTAACACATCATAAGTAGCTCTCCCTAAAGATAAGCAGTAATAAACATGTATTAATTATAAATGTTTATACTGCATTAACAAATACAAATTAACTGAAACAGATAGATGACTTACATGAAAAATGTGACCTTGACCAATGGATCGGTAGTATCTTACTTAACCAATCATGGGTTGGTTGATTAAATTTCTTGAAATCAGCCATAGCTTTCTGAACTGTACAACAGTTGAGGCTGTTGCACATTTCCACAGATTCTCTTTGTAGGCCCTACCTTTCCATTGAAGTTTCATTTTCTCATGAATGCTTCTAATACAGAATTTTTGTTCTACATCTGGAAAAACATCTTCTAAAGCTCTACTTATATCCTGCACAAAATCAGATATGTTTACTGTCTATTTCAAAACAGAGAGACTTAAATTCATGAACAGATTAAGGGAGTACCTTTTGCATGTCAGTAATAAAAGTGATGCTTGAGATTGGCTCAAGTGCTATATCATCGGATAAACAATGAAGAAACCAAGTCCATGATCTTGTGTTTTCTGATTCAACAAAAGCATAAGCTAAAGGGTATATACCAATGTTTCTATCAATTCCCACAGCTGTCGTCAGTTGATCATTCAAAGGACCACGAATTGGAAAAGCACCCAGCCCCAACAACGATCTCCCACACATTTTAAATCCTTCCTTCAGTGCACCTAAACAAACATACACTCTCTTGAATTCTCTTGTTGGAAGAGCCTCATCTGCAGGTCGTTCCACATTCATCATAACTATTGTATTAGGGTTTGTCTTTTGCAACTCTTGAACATAATCTCTCAACATGGTAAATTGTAGCTTGAATTGACCCCTGATGGTTGTTATTGCTAAGTTTTTGGCCCTTAAAACCTTCTGCAGGGACACTTAAAGCTTGTATTGGTTGGTAAGTTGATTATGCACAGACTTGACAGGAACCAGTGGATTGGTTCCAATTTGTGCTGTAATTTGCTTTGAGATATAGTTAAGGTCAAAAGCTTACTGCCCTTGATTGAAAACAAGTATGTTGCTCATTATATGTTCTGACTGACCATGTACCTGTCTCACCATTCATGCCGACAAACAATAGCCATGGGCAGAGTATTTTTGAAGGGTCCTTTTTGCCAGAAAGCAATGCATTTATAACCTTTCTGCTTAATGGACTTCTAGATGGGCCTATATCCAGTCCAGGACCTTCACTTGGGCCTGAAAGTGGAACACAACCCTTACATCTGACCCTTATTCTTGTTTTATCATTCTTCACAAAAACACAACTCCCTCCTAGTTTCTATTGAATGCTCTCTTACCTTAGTTTTAACATCTACTGTAGCAGGAAACTCCTGACCAGAATAGAAGAATGTGGTATAGACTCTATTTTCAAAGTCTGCCTGTCGGAAAGAAACATACTCACTGCAAAAGACATCATCAACCATCAGAGGTAAATCATTTTCCAAATGCGTGTCATCACTTATATTACTGGTTGTTCCTGCTTCACCTAACTCATTACTCTGACCTACTTGGACCATAGCAAGTTGTGCATCATTCTCCTGACAAGTATTCTCTTCATTTGCTTGAATTGAATCATCAACTGCATTGCCTAAGTCACTAGTGTCACTCACTTGTAACATAGTAACATAAAAAACAGGATCTTGTTCCATGTTATTGTCATAAACAGATGCGCATCCTACAAAAGGATTATCCTGAGTCAGTTGAAACAGAGTTACATCCATATCAGGCTCCTCAAACCTGTTATTGACATCAATTAGTGCTCTTGCTACTTTGTCTAAGTGCTTAACCTGAGTCAATTGAAATAGATTTACATCAACATCAGGCTCCTCAAACCTGTTATTGACATCAACTAGTGCTCTTCCTACTTTGTCTAAGTGCTTCCCCTGAGTCTCTCAGAACAAATTAACCTCAAGATTATCAGGCTCCTTAATAGCATTGTCCTCATCAATAAGTACTAAAGCACGCTCAATGTTATGAACAAGTTGGCTAGCAAATGATGTGTCTAGGGTGGAAAATACAGGCTCAATGTTTGGCAAATTGCTAGATTCACCAATATCATTGAGGTCCATAGGCACTTGTGTAAGTTGCATAAAAAGATCTAGTGCAGGTTCATTATCAAGATCATCTAACACCAATCGTCTACAACAAGATTGAATAGCAGCAGTAGCAACTTTTCTCCTATCTTCATCCATCTCCCAAAAGACAGTCTTAATAGATTGTGGGGACATTTCAGACAGCTCTAATCTTGTCTTACCTATTTCCACATACACATCTATCAACTTATGGTCTTTGACAACATCTTTCAACAACTCAACATTAGAAGCTTCACGTAAACTAAACAATCCGTCGTCCAATGTACAACCAGGCTTAAGAAAGTAGATATAATTGGTTTGTCCAATCTCATAACCGATTTGGTTCATGAGAGCATCCATTTCATCAACGGATACCTCTTTTAATTCCACATGGTCAACAAGGCATTTCTTGCCTCCTTGATATATTCTACCTGGAAGGTATTTGAATGTACCTTCATAATGGAACCTCATGCTAAAGGATCCTGGTTGACCCGCTGTATAAAAAATGTACAAAAAAATGTTATGATGAAGTTACCTAAAAGGGGAATAACTTAAACAATCGTACTAACATATGATTGTAATAGACTATAACCAAAAAACACTTACAATATCTCCTGATTGCAGCTTTTTCCTCAATTACATGGTCATCAAAGAAAGGATATTCTCTAATTGGCCATAGAGTAAATCCAAGGTTGGTGTTTGTTATTTTCTTACTTAGATTACTTGATTTGATGATTGACATTGCATTATGGTTTTTTGGGTAGGCTTTCAAAACAAGTTTGGGGATGAGCAATGAGTACACAGCTTTGTTATATTCTACATAATGGCGGGAAATTGGACAAGACATCTGCTATAGTACATCAAGGTAATAAGGCAATTCTACCCTCAACATTAACAAGATCACGGGGTTTTCTGGAGTATAACGGAACGTTGACATCGGCGTTAATGGTCAAGGGACGAGTTTGGCATATAAACCCCATGTTTTGGACCTCCAGCGATGATAACGCCTAACTTTGTCCCATCGTGATGCGCAGTAACAAGTTTAGGGACCAACGATGCATTTTAGTCTATTTAATGTACATAAAATATAAGCATATTGCACTTTAATATTGACGATTCAACATGTTTCCAAAACTAAAGAGAGACCAACCACTATATCATACTACTACATGAGTCAAAGACCCAAGTTCTTTCAATAATTACCTCATATGCCAAAGCTTGTAGTGACATATGGAATAAATTTGTGGTCAATCACCCTAAAGATGATTTTGCCAAAATCAATTAATTGGTTGAAATAAAAAACATCATCGATAAAAGAAAGTAAAATTACTAATTTAGAAAACACATTATAAACCATTATATCTTGCAAGTCTCGTCGTAGGAAGCTGCCGCATTATCAGATGTAAGATGAACTCATTTACTGACACACGAGACTTCGCAAGATCAATAACTTATAATAAATCTAGTTTCATAATTATTGGTCATGTTTATAATTTCTTTCATCCAAAAAACTATTTTGCTTTTACATGAGTCAATACAAAAAAATTTAAGCAATTATAAACAACTAATACAATAACAATTATCGTAACAATTAACACTTAATATACATGCAAATGGTAAGCCGGCGACAAACTAATAATAGCCAACTATGGTTAATATGTATATACTTAAATAAGGCTTCCACTCTTTTTCGAGCTAGGTGCAAAGTGGACCACATGCACTGATAAAATCGATCGTGTAAGTCTTACAAAAGTACATACAACATAGCACATAAAAGATGTTAAAAAGTTTTGGTAGACTTCAGGACCCGACCAGACGAGGAAGGATTCTTACCCAACCTTAGCAGCAAACTACAAAGTTGTAGCATACTGAGTTGTGGATATATCATAAAAATCTCGGATTTCTTCGACATACAGAGAATTAGTTATGATTTTTTTAGTACTCGGGTGTCATGCAATCAACTCCTAAAAATGATTTACTAATTATGTGTATACAAGGTTAAACACATCGGATTTGCATGTAAAACAATTAAAAAATAATCAAGATCAACATATCCACATGTCAAGAACCACATTATCCATGAGAAAACATGCACGTGATCAAATCATCATGGATATCAAATTAATACTTAATTATGGCAAACAAGTCAAATAACGTCATATATAACAATTAATCGTACGTTAGAAGCACATAAAATTGCATACAACCTACGGTTTTTCTATTAATTTTAAAGATCATCAAGGTCAAATCTTTTTACAATAAAAATCGCCCAAAGGGCATAATAAAAGTAATAACAAGAAAACTAACGAAGCTAGCGTTTTTATTAGGTCTAATTTTATGATTTATGTAATTCATTACACAATTTAACGGCTCATGATGCCACTGTTGGAGTTTAAGCACATTAACATGTAATATAAACATATAATAACACGAGTACACAATGGAAGACAAGATCAACTAGTGCACATTAATTAACCTAACTAATTACCTTGTTTACCTTTTCTTGTTATGAAAAGATCGAGGAACAAATTCAAGAACTAGGGTTTATATTAACCCTTAACCACACGAAACAAATAGGGAATCAAAAGGGTTGATTCCTCTATGGTTTCACACACAACACGTTATTTAGCAATACAATTAGTATGCTAGTACTTGGATCACGAAACAAGCAAAACACTTTGTTCAAAACCAAAGTCGAAAACCCATACCTTTAGGGGGTGGATCGACTGGTTAGAATGGAGGAAAGATGAAAAGAAGTTTAGCTTGCTAGGTTTTCCAAAAATCACCAAATAATGAATAAGGATATTCATTATATAGGCTTTGGAAAACTCAGGGTACAAGCTAAGTTTCATAATCCATATCAAATAATGAAACTCGTAGAATGAATTGAAGGGAGAAATTTCATTAAGTTAAAAAATATGGCTAAGTGAATTGAAGTTAGAAGAAGACTTAACTATTTGTAGGGCAAAAAACACAAGAATAACATCTCTGGAAACAAATAGTCCAACATTTAACTCAACTCGAAGATGAAATTGGGCTTTGCAAGTTGTGCAATGTGAAAAGTCGAAACCTTGCTGGTGTTGTTAAGAGTAATTGTTACATAATTAATGTTTAAAACTCGGAACACCTAAAAATTGTACGACTTGAATAAGCACTCGACTCACCTTGACAGATCGCCAGTGATCAAGGCATGATCGATGCACAAACTGTTGGGTGCCTTTGCACATGCATGGTGATATCAGACCCTCATCTACTATACAGAAAAGACAGAAAAAATGAAACTAGAGGAAGAAGTCATCATGTGCAAAAAGAAAAGAAAAACAAGACACACTTTATATATATTGCTTGTGATATGACAGAAAACATAAATATATATGATAGTTCACAGAAACAAAATCAACTTAGAGTAAACCTTGATAAAAATGGATGCAGCCATGATTTCTTACTCACGCGACAAAAGATACACAACAAACTAACAGTCTTTTCATGTCAATCAAAGGAGTAAGGAAACGAGAAAAAAATTAGTACATAATTGTGCACTGTTTTTAGGTTTGTTCGTTTTCATTCTTTATATTATAACTCTTTGATTAAAAGTATGTAACATATATAAATACATCTAAACACTAACAAACAAGCATAAATTAGCATACTTTTTTCTTTGTGTTATCGACTTGTAATCTTGTTTGATTAGACAAGCATAAAATCGTGTATATGTTCATACGAAACGAAGTTAATTTAGGAACTAAAGATAAACAAGATAGAGTGTATTCGCCGTTACCTTCCTCTCCGTCACATTGATAACAAATACGACAAGTAGCTATCGAACCATCTTCGAAAACCTTTTCATCTTTTATCTCACTTGAACTCAGCTCCATAACACGATTTGGAATCGAAAAACCCAATAATTAACTGATATCAAGTTATAAACGATTATCAATTTTTTAAACAATCATCAAGATTAAAACAAGCAGCTAAACTAAATCATAAAACATATATATCAAAACTATACTAGTTGGATTGACATACCATAAAATGACTTCGTTATATAAGAGTTTCCATATCAACAGGCATGTGGCCTAGTGGTCAAAGCTTAGGTTGTTAAGCGAGCCACAAGTGAGAGTAGTACCGGGTGGGTGACCTACCGGGAAGTCCTCACTTGTGGTCCACATGCTCTGTTGATATTTGCAATGAGGATTTGAGCCCCTTAGACTAAGCCGCTGGGGGTTCGAATCTGAGCAAGGTCGGGGTTTTCATCCGGACGTTACTCCAGCAAGGAAAACTTGTGTGGAGGCGGTACGGTTTCCTCGCGACACCGAGAGCCATACATCGTGCCAGCGTGGACCCGGTTAAGACAACATAGTCTGGTCGATATGGTGGTTAGGGCCCCTTGATTTGAGGGGTGGTAAAACCTAAGTTGGAAAGTTACCTGTCAAAAAAAAAAAAATATATATATATATATATATATATAAGAGTTTCCATATTAGTTATTTATTTTTTATTTCTTTTAAGTAACGGCAAGGTTTCCATAGTACTATCCTTATAATACATGTTTGACCCTCTCTCATATTAATTTTTTAAAACTACCAAAAATATATTTTTAAGCAAATACAAGTAAATAAGTATAAATTACAAGTATTTAAAACACAAATAAAACTAAAAAACGCTATTCAACACATACAATTAATACACTATCAAAAACACCATTCACCAAAATATAAAACTATTTAACCACAATATACAATTTCATTAAGCTTCTAAAATATAAATGTGTGTAGGATTTTCAATATGGTGTATATATAGTGTAAAACACTTTAGCATATGAATTTATAGTCTCATCAATAAATGTATGTTATTCAATTGTTTCATTTTATAAAATATCGTTAATCATTTGATATACTAATTATTTGTCTGTGACGGACATGCAGATACGTTACTAGATATTTTGTGTCGTTAATATTTATTTTAGCGTACCCGCTGGCGCAACGCGCGGGTACCCTACTAGTTAAACTTGATATATATTGAACTTTCTTGAAAAGTACTATAGCTGGCGTCTTTATGTTTTATTGGAAGTATTATCGGAAGATGTTCTTTGTTTCATTAAGATGTTTCGGGTTATGACTACCGCATCATACTGTTAAGTTAAGAACTGTTTAAGATATATGTATGAATCATATAACGTTGTTTTTTTTATCGGGTAAATGTTGTCAAATTTTGCATCTTAAATATGAAAAATGTTGCATTTATTTTTTTTAAAACTCGCTAAATGCTTCAACAATGTCAATAGTATTATGTCAAATTGATAAATGTGTGTAAATGTTTATTATACATATATGTGTGTTGAGTGCAAATTTATTACAAATTTCTAGTTTCATTTTTTAAAACAAGAAAAAAAAATTTTAAAAAATTCATGTATATATATAACAAAGAAAAAGAATAAATGTATAATTAACAATAAAAAACAAAAACATAAATAGAAACACCATTATGGGCAATAAGATATTCATTCCACCACTTAATTAATGAGTAACACCTGATACATCTAACAGCTTCGTAGTGAAAATGAAAAAACAAACACCCTAACCTCTTACCGCCTCTTACCAAATCAGAGATAAGTGGCAATAAGAGGCATATTTTGAAATAAAAAGGCCCCCGAAGTCATGAACTTCACCATTAACGGCATCATATCACAACTAGCATCAGTCAAGTGATCAACCCTTTGTTACTGTTGATAATGCAAACCATGGGGTAGATTCATATCGTAACACTAATATTGGTAATATTATACTGTAATTGGAATTATTTTGTTGTATTAGTTCATCACCTAAAAATGAAAGCTCGTGAGAAGAGAGTGAGTGAATGGTGGTGGTTTTGTTAGTGGTTGTCTCCTCAAGAATGAGAAATCTTAAACACGGTGTGTGTGATTGGTTATGACTTATGAGGATCATTGTATAAGATAGCTAGAGAGATAGTAAAGAGTTTTTATCATAGGCATTATTTCATCAATAAAAAGAGTTGTTCATCGATTTAAAACGCTGTTCATCAATAAAAGAGTTGTTCATGGATTGAAAACGTTGTTCATCAATAAATGTGTTGATCATCAATAAAAGTGTTGTTCATAAAAAAAAATAGTTCATCAACAAAAAAGGACTATTCATCAGTTCAACACAATGTTCATCAATTCTTTTTAATTTTATTTATCGGTTACATCATTCTGTTTATCAATAAAAAAAACGTTGTTCATCGTATGTTTTTGTTCATCAAATAAAAGTGGTGTTCATCATTAAAAAGAGTTGTCTATTTGTTCACCAATATAAAAGTGTTGTTCATCAATAAAAAAAAAATGTTGTTCATAAATAAAAAGAGTTGTTCATTAGTTCATCACAATGGTCATCAGTTCTTTTTAGTTTTGTTCATCAGTTAGATCACGTTGTCCATAAGTTTTTTAACCAAAAAATCATAATGTTCATGAGTTCATCAGTTTTTCAAAAAAATCATAGAGTTCAAAAGTTCATCAGTTTTCTAAAAATAATCACAATATTCATCAGTTAGGTCACAATATTGATTAGTTCATCGGTTAGTTATTCATCAGTTCATCAGTTTTGTTCATCAATTCATTAGTTAGATCACTTTGTTCATTAGTTTATCAGTTCTTTTTCATCATCAACTTGCAGATTCACTATGAACAAGAACTAAAATATATTGTGGTACATCAATTAGTGCATTTAATATACTTTTATAAGAAAAAACTCTTTTAAGCATTTTATCAAACACCTTGTGTGCACTAAATATATGTAAAGTGTCATTTTTAAAATGTGATATCTCACTCATATCATATCTAGATGGGGAGATTCAAATTTGTGGGTAAAGAACAGACAAAAATCTACAACTTTCATGTTTTAATTTTTGCGTAATTTAACCTTTAAGTTAGACAAAAATAAGGTCGAATATGGAGAAATTTTAAAGAAAATCATAACCCACTTAAAATATGGAAAAAAAATCGATTTATATACCAAAATTCATATTAAACTAAAGAGAAATAAAGTATAAATAATCGGTTTTTCGTTTAAAAGTTATATACGTTTGAAGTTTGGGTAGAATTAAAAAATGCAAACAACTGAAAGGCCCTTTGAAAAAAAATGATAAATTTGGTGGGACACATGTTACTCATATAGTGGCTTTTTACGCTTTTTATTTTTTTTTTTACACTTTTTTATTGTTAGAAATTGGGTAAGGCTGTGATCATAATCTTATATATTTTGCTTGAATCGTGTAAGGTGACTTTCCGTATAAAGTATTTCGGCCCTATTAATGCCTGAGTATCACGAAATTATTATCAAGATAATTCAATAAGAACACTTTGTTTGTAGGCACAAGAAAACAAAGCAAAAATAAATAGGAAATGTATGTGTTTTTCGTATGTTAGAATGAGACCAAAATATATCTTATGTAACAGACATATGTGACAGTTACAATCGGTTGAAATCGGTTAAACACCAAGGGTCACAACGCTTCACCAAAAAAATATTTTAGTTGAGTTTTGGCGGAAAATTTTGTTAAAAGCTTTAATAACGATTTATGAAAAATCGTTTAGGTTTCGGGGCGCTACCCCTTGACCCTACAAGGAACACGGCCCCCTTGACCCCCGCATCTTTGCCTGGGCGAAAAACATATTAGCTCAACGAGTATGCACTTGATACTTCGTAACTCGTGTCCGAGCTTAATATGAAATCTCATTGGTCTCTAATAAATAATAAATCACAATTATTTAAAATAGATGGTGACATTAAAATCACCAACATATATGGGCAAATAAACATTGTAAAATTGCTAACACATAACAAAAAACTTTATATTTTGTGTCAACAATCTGCTGTTGAACGACATATTGTTTGTATTCTGCACATGTGAAAATTTCATTATGGGTGTAATTTTTTTCATAATTCTTTGGGTTAAATTTATATAATAACAACATATTTTTTAGATATTCAATTATCAGGCATCAACGCCAAAAATTACTACAATACTTTATAAACTTTCAGATTTTATTTGGATATCATACGTTAGCTGACATGTAATGAGTGGATACCGGGTATACCGGTAAGTTTTGTTGGGATTTTATAATCATGTTAACCATTTAACACTATGAGTACGCAGCGGAATATGGATCTAGTTTAAGCAATTAGATTAACACGTATAATAAACAAAGGAAGTATAAAAGGAAACAAGAAAACTAACCCTCGTAGTCACCCGCAAGTTATCAACAAGAAACCAAGTAATCAACGCGATTACCTCTACGAGTGCTCATACAAACACGTAACCCGAATACGCCCGATATGCCAGTCGTATCACGTTTACCAAAAAACCCTTGTATATAGCTCAAACCCTCGAACTAAACTGAAAACAAGCAGCCCTTAGTATGTCAGAGATCAAACAAAAACCCTAGAACCAAACAATCCCTTTCTGTCTGAGATCTGCCAACAACCCGAGAACCAATCTGCTTCGTGGTCTGATATCGGGTAAAGGTACTTGATGTGATTCTTTTCTGCCCGCGTTAACAGCAAAACAAAACACCACTTTGAAGCTACTATTCGACTAGGAATGCGCCACAGAACGAACACTACAAATCCTTAGAACGAGTTGGATCAAAAGATGCAATTTAGGGTTTCGAATGTAAGAAGCCTAGATCAGATAATGAACCCGATCGCTGAGGAAACTGTGGTGATGAATCGGTTGTAATTTGCTGTGAAAGATAGTGTATTAGGCATGTAGGTTGTGAGCTAATGTATATGTATATATAGCCTCCAAAACCTAGCACCCTTGGTCTTTAAACTTGTGCTCGAAGTTATAAAACATTCCTTATTCTTTCACAGCTTATCCTAGCCCAAACAAATCCAAACGCCCCTCCATTGAACTAGCAATGGGCTTGGATTAATATGTATTCGAGTCTAGTTATTAACGGGTCAAGGTCCGGGTCAAGTTCGAGCTATAAACGTATAACGTACTCTCGTGTTTAACGTGTGTGCCCCCAATAGGCTCACACATCTTTAGCGTATTTTAGCCTATCCAACTCACATATTCCAACAGCTCCCACTTGGGAGTTGGAGTAGCAGATAGCACAAATATCAACCGACGGAAACGTCTAGCAACGCTCTCATTTGCTATTTAACTAAAGGTGTCTGAGATGTAGTTTATTAAATCTTTCTCAGTAGCATGGTCATTTATGTCTTGCTTTTATCATCCTTTGTTATAGATACCGTTAAATCATGGATATGGATCCTAACTCATTCCATATAGTTTAACTATTTAGATTCTCGTTATAGAATTTAATTCAGATATACCAAATGTAATCAAGAATCATCTTACATTATCCTTTGGGTTCGGCCGAACAATTATCTGATTGATTTTGGAGAGGGCCCATGGTATCTTTCTGCACATATCAATTAGAGTAACAAATATTTTGTTGACTACAAGTGTTGTGGATGTTGCTTCACATCACTCGGAAATATAGCTTTTATAACTACCTTATTCAGGATAGCGTTTGGCTTATACTTACAAAAGTGATATCCACACATAACAGAACTTGCTTGTATCTCAAGTCTAACGACGACTTAACAAACCATTTTCATCATTTTACTTATGAAAAGGATCCAAAAGTAAATATTTGAAAGTTGGGGTATCCAATATGCATCCCTTGTGAATACACATGAGTTTGGCGGGAACAATCCACATTACCATAGAATATAACCAACACTCACATTTGCCTTCCATAACAATATTCCCATATTGTTAACTGACAATGGACATATTTAGAATGATAAATCATTTCATGGATTAAACATGCAAATATGGAATAACAAATTTTATGAATGAAATAACAAATACCTCATATCTTTATTTATCAGAAAGTAATAATTGTCTTACAATTCCAAATTATCCAAATACTAATTACACACAGATTTACATGAGACTGCTAGCTGGTATCAAACCAATACCCCTAGTCAATTTAGAATACTTAGGATACGCTAAAGCTTTCGTAAATGGATCATCTAGGTTGTCATCTGTGTGAACTTTTTATATCTTCACGTCACCCATCTCAATGGTCTCTCGAAGATAATGAACTTTCGCGCGGTAGTGTCTACCACCCTTGGTGATTCCACTTTCATTAGCTATAGTAATGGCTCCAGTATTATCACAATACATATTTATAGGTTCTTTAATTGTGAGAACAATGCCAAGCCCAGAAATGAATTTATGAATCCATAAAGCCTCTTTAGATGCATCATAAGCAGCTATATACTCAGCTTATGTAGATGAAGTTGCATAAATACTCTGCTTCGTGCTTTCCAGTCAACAGCACCTCCATTTAAAATGAATACATATCCAGTATGAGATTTTAGGTCATCAGCATCTGTAAGATATCCAACATCAGTGTAGCAAGAAACCCTGAGATCTCGTTTCATATCACCTCCATAAACCAGAAAAGTATCCTTAGTATTGCGCAAATACTTAAGAATATTCGTAACATCAGTCCTATAACACCCCAACCCGATAAGGGTAGAAGTATCACAGTATGGTGTCATATCAAAGCATATACAATGAACATAAATTAAACAGCGGAAGTCTTAAATAAATAAACAAAGGAAAAATCAAGTCAACATGACTTAACAATACATAAATTCAAAGAGAGAAAACTCCAAAATAGAAATATGATAACCAAGTATAATAATATCGGAACATAATAAATTGAAGTCTAAGATGACTAGGCATGGTCTCTATATCAGCTCATCTCTCAACCCAAACAATCCCCAGCTCCTAGCTTATGTACCTGCCGCAGGAAAAGAAATGCGACTGAGCTTAAAAGCCCAGTGAACAGATATAACAATACAATAGCAATGATAAGGAACTGAAGTCAAGATAAGAAACAATAGGCAATATATGAAGTGTAACAAAATATAGAGTAGGGTAAAGGAAATGGGAAAAGGGTCAGTAATCCACCACGAGCCAACAATACAGTAATATCAATTGTAGCAATAGCAGTCAAGTATCCAATAGTAACCATTGTATTCAGAGGGCGACCTCGGAATACTAAACCAATAAGAGGGGAGACCTCAAGTAGCTAGTGGAGTGATCAGCTCCCAGTATGTGAGGGGGTGTATTGCACACACGCACCACATCACTAGTACAATATATATATATATATATATATATATATATATATATATATATATATATATATATATATATATATATATATATATATATATATATATATATATATATATATATATATATATCAATAACAATACAATACAAATCTAGGATGCATCCATACGCCCCTGCAGAATCAATAGTGGCCATACAATATATATCCAAATCGCGCATAATCAATACAGAATAGGGACAATGTGGAGCATCACTCAACCACACTAGTGTCATGCCATTGGTGCATCAATGACACTGACATGGAACCCCCATGCCTAGTTAATGGCTCGGGTATCAAACTAACAGGTCAAAGCAAAAGGTGCATAGTGTAGCAATATATAAGTCATCATAATCAAAGGTTCAATATCAATGGTTCACAATTCAGAAGTTCATAGCAATGGTTCAATATCAAAGGTTCATAGCATAAGTTCATAATTAGAAGGTCCATATCAAAGGTTCAATATCAGAGGGTCAATAGCAAAGGAATCATAGCAGTGGAATATCATAAGCGAAACAAAATCGAAGGATCAGAAAGTCATGAGAAACCCCTACTAAAAAGGGATAGAATATATGTACCTTAATACACAGCAAGCAAATTCAAACTGATGGAAACAAGAGACAACGAAAGATCACTCATTCCTCGAGGGATCTACAAAAGTGAGAGGACATACGTTTATCAGACGGGGTTTAAGTATTTTATTTCAGATTAAGTCCTTTAGGTTTTATAAGAGTCTTTCCATTTAAGTAAGTTTCCAAATACAATAACTTTCCTTATTTAGTAAGTTTCCACTTTAAATAGTTTAGCCATTTTAAGTAACTTTCCATTTTATACAACTTTATATTTTAGGCAAGTTTCTATTATAGGCAAGTTTCCATAATTAGCAGGTTTAGTCATTAATGATATAATTAAAGTCAATTTAGGTCAAAATGATGAAAAATGAGCGTTATTATAGTTTAAGGATTATTTATGCCAAGTTACGCAAGTTTAGGGTCTAAAGTGTAAATATTACAAAGTATAGGGTCTTAAGTGTAAATATATCAAGTTTACTCATTTTACACCTTTAGTCCATTTAGAAGTCATGTTAACATATCAAACCTTTAAGTTTTAATAAATACAAAACAAACCTTGAATTTATATAAATCGTACATATATATGTATAAACGAGTCCTCGGTTAGATCATGCATCCCATTTAAGTTTTAGGCCATTTAGATTCAATTAGTACAAGTTTAGACGACTCTTAGGTGATCTCTATTTGATGTCGAGACATACACACCCAAAACAAACCATACGACCCATACATTAACCAAACAAAACCCTAGTTTGTTATTACGATTTCCATATACGTTGTTAACCATTTAGTTGCGATAGTACAAGCTTACAAGATTCCCTTGTGAATACCCTTTATATGTCGAGCCATATACCCACCCCAAAAAAGTTTTATGCGCCCCATATGAGTGAAAACGAAACCATAGACCTTATTTTTATTCGACACCATTTACACCAAGTATATACGCCTGACTTAGATTCCTTTAGGCTCGATAATAACAAAAGAGGGTACATGTTGAGGGGTTTAAAGATCAGATTCAAGGCCACATCCAAGCACTCTTATAAATCGACATACATATATACATATTGTTAATTTATGTGACAACTATTATTCATGTGACAAGGTTTTAGCATATCATTAGTTTATGGTGTTTTAACTTGTTTAAACCATGTGCATGAAGGACATAACTCACGACCAAAATCAGAAAACAAAAAGGAAAGACGAGGTGATGTAGGATTA
Source organism: Chrysanthemum seticuspe (assembly GCA_019973895.1). NCBI lineage: Eukaryota > Viridiplantae > Streptophyta > Magnoliopsida > Asterales > Asteraceae > Chrysanthemum > Chrysanthemum seticuspe. Next base: position 24,554,942 of record BPTQ01000001.1, read on the forward strand.
CCCTTTATGCATGTAATGAGGAAGAAACAAGATCAAAACAAAGCAATACCAAGCACCCTTTTGAGCCCTAGAAGCCACGACCAGTAGGAACACCACAAGACCCATGACAAAACAACAGTCCTCAAACCAAATACCTACGATATCAGCCCCTACGAACCTCATACAAGCCTTCTTTGAGCCTTTCTTTGGTGGACAGAAAATTGGAAGAGGGGGGAGTCTTTTTGCCGTCACTTTTGCTTAGAATGATTAGGGTTTTAGTGTGTGTTATATTGAGAGATATATGGGATTTAAATGAGATAGGAATGAGTTAAATGTGGAGAAGATATGGGGAGCCTTGACCATTTTTCCTTGGCCGATCAAAGGGGGAATAAGGTGAACAAATCATCATTTTATTTACCTTCCATCTTAACATTGGTACATTTATTTAATTGTTGTTGGAATCACTCCTAAACATTAATCAAGTGTTAGTAATCCATATGTAATAGTTAGCTTAATATGGCCTTTATGTTTGTTATTAGCCTTAAGCTTATGTAGAAGGCCCATGAGCTTAGGCCCATGTCCAATAAGGAAAGGATGGAAACTAGGACTGTTGCCCTAGCTTTCCTCCTATAAATACCTCATGTAAACCCTCACTTGAGGGTTGGTTGTTCAATTTATTTCCTTTCACATACATCTACGCATAACCGGTCATTCTTAACGTGTGTGTGTGTTTGGTTTACTTGTTCAATCGCCTTTATCTCTTTCTATGTTACTTGTGTTGTAAAACTAGTGACCTAACAGTGGTATCAATCGCCTAATAGTTGAGTGAACGTATTGTTTGAAGTGAGTTTTGGTCTCACGCTTAACTTGCGTATCATAAACTTTGGCTTGCTTAAAAACGCATTTTTTACACTTTTTATTCCAAGATTCTGGTACTTTCAATGTTATAAGGTGTTAAACTTACTGTTTTTGGCAAAAAGTTTTGAACTTTATGCGCGGATCATTGTTTTTCAACTAGTTTTTGAACGTGGGTGTAAAACTACGCGTAACCGTTTTGAGTGCTTTGGATCACCGAGTTTCAAACTTTTGTGTCATTTTGGTGTTATTGAAGCTATTTCTTCACACAAAAACTGGTTTAGAAACATCTTTGGGCAAAATCATTTTTACGAGTAATCCTACGCGTAGCAAAACCCTAAAACTACCTGTAAGTTATTCCTTGGTTTGATCTTCGTTTTCATGGTTTACTCCGTGTTTTCTTGCTTGGATAAGCCTGAAAATACGTCGACTTTGGATATCTTTTGCACTGTGATAGTGTAAAAGATCATTTGGGCAAAACCCTAAACTTACGCATAAGCATAAGCTTACGCGTAGAAATCCTACGCATAAGATTCATCTTACGCATAAGCCTTGTCTTACGCATAAGGTAATCCTACGCCTAAATTTGTGTCTACGCATAACTTTAGACTCTTTTCCATACTTACGCGTAAGCTAAATCTACGCGTAACTCTTGATTGTTACACGTAACTTTGGTGTTTTTACGCATAAGTGCTACTTGGCTATTGTGATTTCTACGCCTAAGGATACTTCATCACCAAAGGTTCATTCGACTACAAAGATCCATTTTTACCAACACAAGTTTTCAACATGTCTCAACCACCATACTCTAACTATTTCCCTTACACTTATCCTCAACGTCAACAACAACAACAACAATTAAGTCCCCAACATCAACAATGGAATCAACAACAAGCACTTTATCAACAACAATTTAATCAACAACATACTCCACAACTTGCTGCAATTCCACAACCTAAAATGGTTCAACCACCACCAAGTCTTCAAGTTCAACCCTACACAAATGATTTCAATCAACATCCATCAAGGTACACTATGAAGGAACCCACTTGGTTTGCAAAGATGTGTGAAGCTTTAAGCAGCCAACAATCAATTCATGAGGCTGGATCACTTGATAAACCTCCAATGCTCACTGCAGGAAACTACGATCAATGGGTGATAAGGTTCTTTAGGTTTTGTGATCTGAAGAAGCCACATGGAAAGTTCTTAAAGAATGTTATCTTGAAAGGTCCATTTCAGATGCCTAATGTCATTGTACCCGAAGATCCGAATGCTAATCCACCAAGAGATGAACAAACAAACATTGCTACTGTTGCAGACTTGAATCCTCAAGAACTTCTACACTATGAAGTAGATGAGCTTGCAATGGAATATATCCTCTTAGGATTACCAAACCCAATTCTTCGTAGTGTTGATGCTCAAAAGACTGCACAGAAGATGTGGGACCATATTCGTCTTCTTATGGAAGGATCTGTACTCAATTAGGAGGATTTGGAATCCAAAATTTACTTGGCTTATGAACACTTCATGATTGAACCTGGAGAGACACTAGAGTCTTATCATCAGCAATTTTCATACATCATCAATGATTTGGATAAACACAACATCATCATGCCAAGAATTGCAGTGAATACTAAGTTCCTGAGTAGTCTTGGTCCTGAATGGGAGAAGTATGTCATTTTTCTCCGTCAAGCGAAGAACATGCATCAGTCTACATATGGATTGTTGTACGATTACTTGAAGCCTCATGAAAAGGAAGTTGATCGGGAAAGGATTCTTCGTGCTCAAATTGCTCTACCAACACATCCGGAAAATTAACAACGTGCCTTGTATGCTCAAAACAATTATTCTCCTCAATCAGCAACTCAACCAACTGCTTCAATCCCACCACATGATCCTTCACAACAACAATCTCAACAAAATCAATTGGTTCCATACAACAACAACAATGCTCAAGCACTTGTCAGTGAAGCTAATGAGGACATCGATCCGTTCGAAGCATTGCAACAAGGATTTGTTATGATTGCTAATGCTTTTGGCCGTTATACCAACAAATCCAACAATCGCATTCGTTCCTCATCAAACACAAGGAATCAAGCTATTGTAAACAATGGACGAGTTGAGGTTCAGAATCGTGGTTATGGTCGTCAGATGAGCGGTGGTCAAGGGTTTAATGCTGTGGGTTGGAATAACAACAGAGCTCAAGTGGTGGAACAGGGAAATGCTCAGAATGGGTTAAATGGTCTTCGATGCTACAACTGCAATGAGAAGGGACACCTGGCTAATGCATGCCCAAAGCCGAGGACTAGGGCAGTGCTTATCACAAAAAGGCTCTTCTTTTGGCTCTTAAGGATGAAGCTGGTGGAACTCTCACAGACAAAGAACAGAGCTTTATGGCAGATGCAGACTCAGATGATGATATGGAGGACTTGCAGACCAACTCAGCAGTTATGTTGATGGCTAATATGCAAGAGCTACACATGAGTGAAACAGGCCCAGTGTATGACACTGATGGCTTGTCTCAAGTACCCGAACAAACCATGTTTATCTCTTATCTAATATCTCCGCCAACATCTGAATCCAGCAAGGCTCAGAATGTTCAAAATTAGTCTTCCACATCTCATTCCGACAATTTTCAATTAGACCCCGTAGTTACATTAGACGATCAAGATGACCTTATGGTTTCCTTTGATAATCAAATTGACTCCGTGGTTATACTTGAAGATCTAAATAATGATCATGTTGAGACTCACGTTGAACAAGCCGAACTTTTTCCTCATCCAGATTTTGCTCGTTTAATACAAGACCAGCAAACCATAGTGGAAGAATGTCGTGCCATTAATGAGGACTTAAAAAGCAAAAATGCACTGTTAACCAAGGATTTTGAATGTTTAAAAATGCAACTCAATTTTTTCAAAGCTCAAGAAATACGTGAAAAAGGTTTTGAAGCAGCTTTTGATAAATCTCATCAAAACGAAAAATATTTAGAGAGACAGATGCGTGATCTAGCCACTTCGAAAAATGCTTTGTTGTCTGAAATAGAACAACTGAAACATGAACATAAAAAGAAAATTAATGCTCTCACCTTGGAAAATCAAAAAGCTAAGGCTGAGTTGTTAACTTGTCAAAAAACGTTCTCTGCATAAAAAAAGCATTCAACGAATCGAATAGATGACTATCTGGAAGAAATTGTTGATTTGCAAAACAAGCTTAAAGAGTTTAAAACTGTCATTTATAAACATGGTGAGTCAGTAACAACTATTGAAAAGTTTACTTTAAAACCAAATCCAAAAGGATATGGACTGAATCTTGTTGATTACAAACCTAAGCTTTCTCCCAAAACATTCAAACCAAATCCGGAAGTTTCCAGTGCAGAATATAAAATTGATGATTTTGTTATGACTGTTGTTGAATATCATCGTCAAGAGGAATTAGATGCTGAAGACGAGAGTCGATAAAAATTAGAAAAAGTTGTTTATAACAAACCTTTTACTTATTCACAAGCGGTCACTTTCGTCCCGTCAAAGGATTCTTCTAACACACCAAGGGTTATCATTAAAACACCTGAGTCTTCTCATGTTAATCCCCAACCAGATTATGAACAAATTTATGGTCCTTTACCTTCCATCAAAGTTCAACATTTTCAATCGCCTCTGGCACGAGAACAAAGAGACAGTTTTCAGAAAAATATTTTACCTAATGTTAAAATTTTGATAAATTGTGCATTGTCTTGGGAACGGGAATTTCATAAGGAACTTGGAGTGATGAAGGTCGTTTTCGAGAAAACAGAAACATCTATTTCTAATACTAAACGTAAAAAGAAAATGTTGAGAAAAGATGTTGATCGACTCTTGGAAGATGTTATCTGTGCTGATATCCATAATGTTGTGTTACTTCATGCTTTGCCATATGCATCTGATTATATCTCTGCTGATATCGTTGATAATGTTGTTACTGTTGATAATTCTGATAGTGTGCATCAGTTCAAGTCTTTAAAATCCGAAAATGAACGATTGAATAACGAGCTTTCAAATGCAAAACGTCGTCTTCAATGGTGTCAAAAAGATTGTCAAAATCGTGAACTTGCTTTGCAAAACAAAATCACCCAGTTGCAATCTAAATCGTTTAATCCAAAATTTAAGCAACTGGATGATCAAAACGTGTCTTTGAAAGGTCAAGTCTCTAAATATGAACAAGAACTTGTAAAAGTTAAACAGGGATATGGTGTCATATTTGATTTACTTAAAAAGACTCGTGATGAAGCATCAAACGAGCTTGATCATTTTCTCAAACACACTAACGAAGTCATGAATTTTTCGGGAAATCTTCATTCTGAAAATTAAGAATTGGTGCACACTATCTTTAAGATAAGAGAAATGTTAGGAAAGTATGAACATCTTCCCCCAACCGTCATTAAGAAGATAGCACCAGTCACACTTAGTAATCGTGAACCTAGAATCCCTACTGCCAAATCACAAGTTGCTAACGTGCTTCCTTCTACTGAAACAGGAATAGTTGCATCTTTTCCAAACGTCCGTACTTCACAGCCTAGGAGCACTCAATCGAAGAATAGGAAGTTGCGACCTAAGAAAAGATCAATAAGGAATGCTAAAGTAGAAGAACACCCTAGGACTATGAATAAAACTCTTGTTGCTTCCACTATAGATATTGCGTCTGACAAATGTAATAGAAATAGTGATGTAATGAATGCTAAACCATTAAGTACTTTTGATATTCAGTCTGATGCACCTTGTGTTATTTGTCGTAAAAGTATGAATTCTGATTGTCATGACAAATGTGTTGCTAAAGCTATCATCTCTCGTTTAAGGAATCCTAAGACTCGGAATACCTCTAGGCCCACTAATCAGTCTAAGTCTGTGCTTGGTAGACCGCCTTCTTTAGATTCTAAGAAACGCGTTGTTGTCCCTATAGCTCCAGCTTCACCTCCAAAGAATGTAGTACCACCTAGTGCATTCACTAAGATTAAAGCAAATAGTAGTTATAGATGGCAGAAATGGATATATAACACACTAGGATTTAAATGGATGCCTAAAGTTATTGATGTGTGTATGTCTCTTACAACTGCTCCAGAACCCTCTAACATTTCGGGTTCCACATCTACTTCTATTCCATCTGTGTCGTCTGTGTGTAATGCAGGTGATACATATCATTCTCTGGATTGTTGATAGCGGATGTTCCCGACACATGACAGGCAACCTTAAACAGTTATTAAACTTTATTGCAAAGTTCATTGGCACTGTCAGGTTCGGGAATGATCACTTCGCAGCTATCATGGGCTACGGAGACTATATCAATGGGAACATCGAAATAAGCAGGGTTTACTATGTGGAAGGTGATAAGGTTTTAAAAGGTACCATTTTGAGGGGTCGTTTAAGTCCTTATTTGATCACTTTTGTATCCGTTATTGCTTAATATCGTTCCTTTTCACTTTTTAGGTCTCATGAAGGCAAAATGCTGGAATGACACTTATTTGGACAGAAAGGCCCGAATATATGAAGAAAATGGCCAAAGTCGGAATCAAGACACTCACAGTCGCTGAATGTAGAAGGCGACGACGTCAGGAGCTATTTGCGACGCCGTCGGAGAATTGTTGTGACGGGTCAGAACTCAAAACTCGTGTTTTCAATAGACGGCGTCTAGTGTGAAAGAGTAGGCCGTCGCTACTCAGACGGCCTAGATGCGATTCAGACGACGTCAGAAGCTGAAGAGGACGGCGTCACGGACATAAGGTGACGCCGTCGCAAGGTTAATGTGGCCAAGACGAAACCCTAATGACGGCGACACGACGGCGTCACTAAACATAAGGTGACGCCGTCGCAATTGTAATCTTATATATAGAAACCGAATTTTTCAGTCTTTGTGTGGAGAGTCTTTGGAGTAAAAACCTAAAACCGAACCTAAGGTGTCTTGTACAGTATTTTAGGGTTTTTAACCCTATCTTACACCAAGATAAGTCTTTGCTTCATTAATTCAATTATGTCTTTGATTATTTGTTTGTATGCTTGCATGTTCTCCATGTCCGGCTAATTTATTTGTGTGTTTGCTTAGGAAGTATGAAACTTAATTATTAAATATTGATTGGTTGTTTCTTATCTTAGTTGATTAATGATCTAGTAATGCGATAGGACATTCGTTGTGTACTTAATGCTTGATTCATCTTTGTGAACCCTAGAGTATGATTACCTGAGTGATTGTAGTCTAAACCATCCGAAGAGCGCCTTAGAGTAGGATTCTATAATCTCTAAGTGGATTTGTAGACAAGACCCTTTGGTAATTTCAAAGAGTTAGGGAGAAACGCATACCCTACAACTTTAGAAACACAACGCAACTAGGAATAAGACGTGACACTCAACCATCAATAGGAGATAATTAAGGAGTAATACAAACTAAGTAAACACATCTTTAAACTATCATACGAGCACACATTAATTAGACATAGACTCCCACAACCTTAGTTTAGATAATTAGATAATAGTAGAGTAATCGGTAGAAATACCAACCCCCCAAATCCAATACCCGAGATTCGTACCTTTCCATTTTCATAAAATATAAAAAGATAAAAAATAATCTTCCTCAACCTTAACCTTAGCGTAGTAACTCCCTACTAGCATTCCTATTCCCCTAGAGAACGATATCAATACCCGTGGCTTACCCTAATTACTACACTACAACGATTAGGTTCACTGCCTAGGGTGTTATAAAACTTGCTCGAAGAAAAGGAAGTTCCTTTGACCCCGAACGACGCGTGTAGCGTTATCAAGTTTTTGGCGCCGCTGCCGGGGAATAGAATAGCTGGTTAGTAGTCCACCTCGTTTAGGTTTCTTTGCTTGATTCCTATCAAGTAAACTTTTTTTTCTCATTTTTAGATTTCTCTTAGTCTATCCCCCTTCTTCGTAACCTTTGTTCGTAACCTCATCACTTTTCATCATGGAAGGTGATAACCCACTACCATTCATCAACATACCACCAAATGACCCGCCAAGAGCCCGTACTCTTGGTGAATACTCAAGACCAAGCCACTTAGGCTATAGGAACACCATTGAGCTTCCCGACCAAGGCCAAACTACGGCCCTGCGATCCGACACCATCCGGTTGGTGCAAAACGGATGTGCATTCCATGGACTTCGTTCCGAAGATCCAAATCAGCATCTGAGGGATTTCCTAAAAATCGTCGATTCCATTGACCTTGATGCTACTACTCGGGAGACCACGCGCTTGCGTCTCTTCCAATTCTCTCTACGGGACCAAGCTAGTAATTGGCTTGAGCGACTTCCCGCCGGCTCCATCTCAAGTTGGGATGATCTTACTTCTCGCTTCCTTGCTCAATTTTTCCCACCGGGGAGAACTACTAAGCTTAGGCGAGACATCTTGACATTCCAGCAGCTCCAAGGTGAGTCTCTTTACAAAGCATGGACTTGATTTAAGGAATTACTCCGTAGACTTCCACACCATGGCATTGATCTTTGGCTTCAAATCCAAATCTTCTATGATCATACCGATTTCATCACTCGACGATCCATTGATCGAGCTGCCGGTAGAAGACTCAGCGACTTTAATGCAGAGCAATCTTGGGATATCATAGAGGAGCTCGCCGATCAAAACTACGAAGATTGGAGTGAATCTCCCGAAACTCCGATTAACGTAGTTAATGCCATATCCACTCCTCCTGAATCTCCCGATACACTCGAAGAGCAATTGAGTGCCATCGAGAGAGGAATTGATTATCTGATGGAAAGGCAGAAAAGAGTACCTGTACAAATTCCTCAAAAGATGGTCAAATCCGCCCACTCCACCAACCGCTCCACACCTCTTTCGGAATCTCCAAGTCGCGAGCAAAACCCAAGTTCCGCAAGGCGCTTCCGTTCTACTTCCCCAATACCACTTTCACCAAGCTTCAAAGATCAAATGAGGGAGTATATGGCAGCTCATACTGAGAGATTAGCCAAATTTGAAGAGGAGGTTTATAGGCAGAGAGAGGAAATGCAAGCAAAAATGAAAGAAATTATGGATTTGGTAATTGAATTTACCAAAACAAAGGCTCCCGAAAAAGTGCTCGTAAGAAGCAATGATTGCCCTCCCACTTCATTCGTAAACACCGTTTCCATCATGCCTGAGAATGCAAGGGTTGAGATGTGGAATACTGAGGAAAGCACGAAGGATGAGTCCATGCCTAATGATGAACCTGAGACCATTGAGTACTACCTTAAGCATGAAATTAACAAGAAAACCATTGCAAACCAAGTAAACAACTTTAGGTACAATGAAGTTCTTAGGGATGCTCTTGAAGGAAAGATGACGGAAGAAGAATACGATGCTTTACCTATGGAACCTCTGTATGAGTTGGTCATAAAAAAACCGTTAACAAGAAAACGAAACACCACAGGGAATTTCGTGATACCAGTTAGCATCGGTGACATGGACAATATAAATGCCTTGGCCGATCAAGGGACCGATGTGAACATAATGCCATTGTCAATCTATAATAAGCTAACTAATGAGAAACCAGCAAAAACCAACCTTAGACTTTCCCTAGCTAATCATACTTATGTCCATCCCGTAGGAATCGCTGTTGATGTTCTAATTGAGGTAGCTAACATCGTCTATCCAGTGGATTTCGTGATCATTGATGTTGAGGAAGATGAAAACGTACCTCTCATTCTTGGGACGCCATTCCTGGCCACCGCCAAGGCAACCATTAAATGCGGAGAAGGCATCATGATACTCAAAAGCGGAAAGGGGTACGCTAGAATACCCATCGTCCCACGATATCCTCTTAAGATCATGGAAATGATCACTGGTGGAAATCGAAAAGCCCCGGATAACAATGTTAAGAAGAAGAAGAATGACTGGGAAAAAGGGCTTAGAGACTTTATGGTTCAAGGATTGTATGCGACATTATGGAAACCTGATAAAAAACTAAGAAGCAATCCTACCTCATTACCTAAGGTACAAAAGGACCCTAAGGAATTTATAAAGGGAGAAAAAGTGCTCTTGTATAGGTCCCGGATAAGGGCATTACGAGGAAGAAGCAAACCAAGATGGTTTGGGCCTTTCACAGTTAAGGAGACCAATTTAAAAGATAAAACCGTAGCCATAATTGACAGCATTGGCAAGGAATCCACGGTGAGCATAAAGCGTCTACACCCTTTCGATGAAGGGAAAACAAAGAGTCAAGAGGGCGGTGGTGAGAAAACGTAGGAGCACGACTATGAGTCTAGCTACAAGACTCTTAAATAAAGAAAAGCGCTTCGTGGGAGGCAACCCATGCTTAATTGTCTGTTTGTTAGTGTCATATATCTTTTATTAATTGTTTATCCTCATGTTTAAATTTGTAAAAATGCTTTATTTTGTTTTTAACTTTGTCTTAATTACATATAAAGGTATTTTACATAAGGGATAAGTGTAGGGAGAATTACACACGTTTTCAAAAAAAAAAAACGTAAACATGAGAATAACAATTAACTAAAAGATATATATGTTTGTTTGTTCGAGTCAAATGCTTGTATCGAGTCATAATGGATGTTTTGCAGAAATTTTTTCCAGATTCTAAAGATGTAAATTTTCCAGAAATTTTTCCAGAAAATCGCAGACCAGTTTTTGTCAGGATAACCTGACGGCGTCAGGATTGAAACCTGACGGCGTCAGGAAGGAGTAAAAACATCAGATTACTTTTTCTCGTTTTCTGAGCTACTTATAAATTTTTGGAATTTTCCAGGTCTTAATTTTCTTAGAATTTCTGTAAACATCCATTCCACAAGCATTATATCCTAGTTTAAATCAAGTCTTATATATTTTATTACCGCCGATTTTACGCGAAGGTTTCGTTTGTTTTCTTCAAGTGTGCAGGTTTAGTTTGTCAAGAAGAAGTTACAAAAGATTGGAAGGAGCTTTTCACGCATAAATTCTTCTTGAAAAGAATTTAACCACCACTTTACACGGATCCTACCGAGCTAATCAGGGGAGTATTAGTTTCTTTCGTTTTTAATTACCTTCTTTTATCATAACTTTGATACTTTCGGGGAACATTGGGGACAATGTTCAGTTTAAGTGTAGGGAGGGAAAATAAAACGGGAACTTTGAAACTATGCTTATCCTTGATTATTTGCTTTGTCCAATTGTGATTGTGTAATAAACCATGAGAAATGTCGGTCAGGGTAATTTTGGCACCAAATTTAAAATTTTTCATGACATATAAGAGTGGGCCATTAGTCTTAACAAAAGCGTCTCATGGATAGGAAGTTATATGACTAGCACAAAAACCCTTACCACCCAAATTCCACCCAAAATGTGAGGATCGCCCTTAGATTAGTAGGAATAAAAGCATTCATCTTTAATGCTTAGAGTGTGAACGGGTAGTATAATAGATTCTAGAACTTGTTTTGTGATGCATTCCGAGATCGCTAGTGAGACTACACTTGTGTAGTTAGGAATAACTAAATGATAAGAGGCATTAGGAAAACCCTTGTTTGATACCCGTAATATAATTACTTCTTCCACATCGGTTGAGTAATTCCCCCACACCCTTTGCGTTGTACTCATCTTTAGTACACGATACCCCTAGTTAACCCCTCAGAGCCTATCCTTTTCGCGGTTCTCGTGATGTTTCGGTTTTTCCGGAATATCAATGAAGAGCATTGTTTACACCCCACCCCCAAATATACACCCAAATCGCCTTAGCCTACCCCTTATGCACTCACTTTTAGTGCAATTATTTGTTATCACCCCAAACCCTTAGTTCACTTATCTAGTTGCTTGCATAAGTTGCTAAGTCGAGTCATATCCTTTGTATACAGTTTTGGGATGATTGGGATTCATGGGAAAAGTTAAAGTTTATAAAATGACGGGAAGGGAACGTTAAATTCAAATTCCCTTTGTTTACGTAATAATGTACCCCAAGTGTTTTGATCTTTTCGATTCGGGTCAAATTAGTGCTAGAATAATAAAAACTCAAGTGTAGGGATATGCCTGTAAATCCCTAGTATTTTGATGTTGTCATAGAGGATGGTAGAGTAAAAGTGTATGAAAAAAAAAAAAAAAAAAAAAAAAAAAAAAAAAAAAAAAAAAAAAAAAAAAATAGAAAAAGAGAAAAAGAAAAAAATTAGAGTGAAAAAAAAAAAAAAAAAAAAAAAAAAAAAAAAAACATACGGGCTACCATCCTACATCTATCCTTTAAATTTTATGTTTGTTTATTTCAGTTATCTAGAGTTTAGAAGTGTCGAGTCTTGGCTTAGCAACGCCATTCTTCATATGCATTTAACATAGAGATTTTTGACTTACCACCACTAAATAGCCTATCCCACCAAACCCTTATTTCCCTACCGTAAGCCTAACGTTACAACCCTTTAAAAGACCTCTTTGATAGTCTTTCCTAGGTGCTTACGCCAAAGCGATGGAGGTTTGATCTATTCTCAAGCCTATGGTAATCTATGTACTAGGACCGGTTAATGAGTGTTTATCTTCCATTTCCTATATTGTTATATTTCATTTATACACCTGAGAGAGATGTGAGTATCCAAACACCCCATGTGAGGTGCTAGTATGTAATTTCCGTGCTTGTTATGACTTTTGCGGGGCTTATATGTGTTGTGGACCGTTTTGAATTAATGCTGAATGACCCCTAACTTATAAATTAATTGGCTAAAAGCACATTTGCTTGAGGACAAGCAAATAACAAGTGTAGGGATATTTGATAAGGTTTTAAAAGGTACCATTTTGAGGGGTCGTTTAAGTCCTTATTTGATCACTTTTGTATCCGTTATTGCTTAATATCGTTCCTTTTCACTTTTTAGGTCTCATGAAGGCAAAATGCTGGAATGACACTTATTTGGACAGAAAGGCGCGAATATATGAAGAAAATGGCCAAAGTCGGAATCAAGACACTCACAGTCGCTGAATGTAGAAGGCGACGGCGTCAGGAGCTATTTGCGACGCCGTCGGAGAATTGTTGTGACGGGTCAGAACTCAAAACTCGTGTTTTCAATAGACGGCGTCTAGTGTGAAAGAGTAGGCCGTCGCTACTCAGACGGCCTAGATGCGATCCAGACGACGTCAGAAGCTGAAGAGGACGGCGTCACGGACATAAGGTGACGCCGTCGCAAGGTTAACGTGGCCAAGACGAAACCCTAATGACGGCGACACGACGGCGTCACTAAACATAAGGTGACGCCGTCGCAATTGTAATCTTATATATAGAATCCGAATTTTTCAGTCTTTGTGTGGAGAGTCTTTGGAGTAAAAACTTAAAACCGAACCTAAGGTGTCTTGTACAGTATTTTAGGGTTTTTAACCCTATCTTACACCAAGATAAGTCTTTGCTTTATTAATTCAATTATGTCTTTGATTATTTGTGTGTATGCTTGCATGTTCTCCATGTCCGGCTAATTTATTTGTGTGTTTGCTTAGGAAGTATGAAACTTAATTATTAAATATTGATTGGTTGTTTCTTATCTTAGTTGATTAATGATCTAGTAATGCGATAGGACATTCGTTGTGTACTTAATGCTTGATTCATCTTTGTGAACCCTAGAGTATGATTACCTGAGTGATTGTAGTCTAAACCATCCGAAGAGCGCCTTAGAGTAGGAGTCTATAATCTCTAAGTGGATTTGTAGACAAGACCCTTTGGTAATTTCAAAGAGTTAGGGAGAAACGCATACCCTACAACTTTAGAAACACAACGCAACTAGGAATAAGACGTGACACTCAACCATCAATAGGAGATAATTAAGGAGTAATACAAACTAAGTAAACACATCTTTAAACTATCATACGAGCACACATTAATTAGACATAGACTCCCACAACCTTAGTTTAGATAATTAGATAATAGTAGAGTAATCGGTAGAAATACCAACCCCCCAAATCCAATACCCGAGATTCGTACCTTTCCATTTTCATAAAATATAAAAAGATAAAAAATAATTTTCCTCAACCTTAACCTTAGCGTAGTAACTCCCTACTAGCATTCCTATTCCCCTAGAGAACGATATCAATACCCGTGGCTTACCCTAATTACTACACTACAACGATTAGGTTCACTGCCTAGGGTGTTATAAAACTTGCTCGAAGAAAAGGAAGTTCTTTTAACCCCGAACGACGCGTGTAGCGTTATCAGAAGGCCTCGGTCACAATCTGTTTTCTGTAGGTCAATTTTGTGATGGAGATTTGGAGGTTGCTTTCAGGGAGAAAACTTGTTTCATTCGTGATCTACAAGGAAACGACCTCATGTCCGGCTCGTGTACTTCTAGTCTTTACACTATCTCTATGCAAGACATGGTTGCTTCTTCTCCCATCTGCTTACTTTCAAAGGCAACATCAACAAAATCCTGGCTATGGCACCGTCGTCTCTCACATCTAAACTTTCAGACCATCACCAACCTTGCTCGACACAAACTAGTTGAAGGACTCCCACGATTTTGGTATTCAAAAGATCACCTTTGCTCAGCTTGTGAACAAGGGAAAAGCACACGTGCTCATTTTCCTTCTAAGGTGGAACACAGCTCTCAGCATGTGCTTCATCTTCTTCACATGGATTTGTGTGGCCTGATGCGTGTGCAAACGATCAATGGCAAATGCTACATCTTAGTAATAGTTGATGACTATTCACGCTGGACTTGGGTCTACTTTCTTCAAAGCAAAGACCAAGCTCCACAGATGATTATCACCTTTCTCACGAAAATACAGGTTCAGCTCTGAAACACCGTCCGACAAATCAGAACAGACAGAGGAACTGAATTTGTTAACCAAACCCTTCGTGAATTTTATGAGAAAGTGGGCATACAGCATCAGACATCTATTGCTCGTACACCTGAACAAAACGGTGTTGTTGAAAGACGAAACCGAACGTTGGTGGAAGCTGCAAGAACAATGTTAATCAATGCAAAACTCCCAGATTACTTGTGGGCAGAAGCTGTATCTACTGCATGCTATACTCAAAACCGTTCTATGATTAAAAAATGCCACAACAAAATACCTTTCGAGCTTGTCCACAACAGAAAACCGAATCTAAAACACTTTCATGTATTTGGATCTCTTTGCTATCCGAATAATGATCGTGATGACTTTGGAAAGCTCAAAGCCAAAGCTGATATTGGAGTCTTTATTGGATACTGTGATAATTCTAAAGGTTTCTGCATCTGGAATCGTCGAACAAAGGATGTAATGGAAACGATTCATGCTCATTTTGATGAACTCACGGAAATGGCTTCTGAGTATAACAGCTTAGAACCCGGTCACAACTGCTTAAACGTCCCCCAAACCCCATCATCAGCTGAACAGAGCCCCCAGCTCACTCGTCAACAAATGGAACGGCTATTTGCTCCGCTGTTCAGTGACGATATTGATGTACGTGCTCCAGGTGTATCCGCTGTTTCCGCTGCACAACCTGATAATATTCCTATACCTGATACACCTGAGACAACAACTATTGTTGAAGAAGTACCACCAGTTGACTCCAACACAACAGTTGAACAAACCGCTTCCAACAATGATGAACCGGCTGATGATGTTCTGAATGAAGTACCCCCACCTGCCGATTTTGATCCAAATGCGTTCTTTAACCCGTTTGCTAATGAGACTGCTGCACCAGATGTCGCGGAATCTTCAACAAACCATTTGAATCCTCAAAATCTGCATAATGTATACCAACATCAACCCTCTACACATAGATGGACAAAAGATCATCCTCTGGAAAATATTATTGGCAACCCGAATCAACCGGTCGTTACAAGACAATGTCTTCACTCAGATGGTGAACATTGCATTTATGCACTCACCGTCTGCCAATCTGAGCCCAAAAACATCAAAGACGCAATGACAAAAGACACCTGGATTGAATCCATGCAAGAAGAACTCAACCAATTCAAATGACTTGAAGTATGGGAACTGGTTGAAAGACCAACAGGAGTTTACGTCATCGGTCTGAAATGGATTTGGAAGAACAAATTGGATGCTGAAGGGAATGTTATCCGTAACAAGTCACGACTCGTTGCTAAGGGTTATCTTCAGGAAGAGGGCATAGACTTTGAAGAATCTTTTGCTCCAGTTGCTCGTTTGGAGGCTGTTCGAATATTTCTCGCGTTCGCGGCTCATATGAATATGACGGTCTATCAGATGGATGTCAAAACTGCGTTTCTCAATGGACAACTTAAAGAAACGGTTTATGTCAGCCAACCAGATGGATTTGTTGATCCTGAGTTCCCGAATCATGTCTACAAACTGAACAAAGCTCTTTACGGTCTCAAACAAGCTCCTCGGGCATGGTACGATAAGCTATCATCTTTCCTCATTGCCAATAATTTCACCAAAGGTTCGGTCGACCCTACTCTGTTTATACAATATCACGGGGCACGTATCTTAATTGTTCAAATTTACGTGGATGACATCATTTTTGGGTCTACACATAAAAAGTACTCAATCGCTTTTGCAAAACTAATGAAGAAAAATTTTGAAATGTCCATGATGGGTGAACTTACGTTCTTTCTAGGACTGCAAGTTCATCAATCACCCCGTGGTATTTTCTTGAGTCAGTCCAAATATGCCCTTGAATTGCTAAACAAATTTGGAATGAAAACCTGTGATACTTATGCCACACCAATGACTTATACGAAGAAGCTAGACGCTGATTTAAATGGGAAATTAGTGGACCCTACAAAATACCATAGTATTATTGGGTCTCTAATGTACCTAACAGCCAGCAGACCTGATATTGTCTTTGCCGTTTATCTATGCTCCCGTTATCAGTCGAGACCAACTGAAACCCACCTCTCTGAGGCTAAAAGAATCCTCCGATACATCAAGGGAACCATTAACTTGGGGATCTGGTATCATAAGGATTCTGGTTTTGAACTAATCGCTTTTTCAGATGCTGATCACGCAGGATGTTTAGATTCACGAAAAAGTACTTCAGGAGCACTACAATTTCTTGGTGACAAATTGGTGTCTTGGCAATCAAAGAAGCAGGATTGTACATCGCTGTCATCAACCGAAGCAGAATATGTAGCCATGTCGGCGTGCTGTGCTCAAGTCATCTGGATGCGAACACAACTCAAAGACTATGGTTACGTATTTGACAGAATCCCGATGTACTGCAACAATCGGAGTGCCATTGCGATCTCGTGCAACTCTGTTCAGCATTCGAAATCAAAGCACATCGATCTTCGCTATCATTTCATCAAGGACCACGTGGAACAAGGTACTGTTGAATTATACTTCGTGGGTACAGAATACCAATTGGCAGATCTTCTCACCAAAGCCTTGCCTCCCGCTAGGTTTAATGAGTTGGTCCACCGGATTGGTATGAGGTGTTTGACTCAAGAGGAATTGGATGACCTCCTAAAACAGTCATAAAAACCTGTCAAACACCAAAATCTCTTCTGTAAATAATTTTTCAAAAACAAAATACAAAAATATAAAACCTGATAAAACTACAAAAATATTCTTCTATCTATTTTTCTTTCTACATGGCAAGTACATTTCTTCCATCAACACTCTAATCTTTCAAAATTCAATATTTTTCCGATCAAGTGTTGAGGGGGAGAAAATAAATACTTAATTGTTTCAAAACATCCGTGTACTTGCATGTTATCCTATCCCGGTTGTTTCTTTTATCAATGGTGGAAAATTTTCTGGTTCAATGACACTCCTCGGACAAAATTTTATAACCTTTCATCATTTTCTTAAGTAGAGGCGGAGTGTCATCAAAGTTATTTCCGAAAAATCTTTTGTTTGGTAACCAAAATGGAAGTTAAAAGGCTTTGAATGAAAATGGAAAAGGTGGAGGGACCAAAACTGCCAAAAGGTTAAAGTCATTTTAATAAAAACACTCCACCTAACTTTTCCATCACATTTATTACTCCTAAACAACTATGATCTACGCATATAATTCGTTCAACAAATCCGAAGCTTTGATCATCAATCTGTAAGTGTTTTTGCGTTGATAACACGTTTTTAAACATTGGTTTTGATTTTCAAACGAATCCAACGGTTAAATTTACGTCTATGGTTGTTTTTGTGTTATACGCCTACGCGTAAGAACACATGATCATACCTATGTGTTTGAGGTTAAGATAAATGGGCCAAACGTTTCTTTAACATCAAGGATACTATGCTTATCCTCAAATTCCACCCAGAAACATGAATTGATGGTTTTTCAAAATTAGGGTTCTTGAGTCGATTTGGGCGTTTTTAAATGTGAAGGTTTTTGGTCAAAAAGATTTCTTTGTGAGGTTAATATCATGTTGAATTGATGATATCCAAGCCCTATAACAACCCAGAAACACTAATTGATTAAAAATTGGAATTTAGGGTTTAATGTTCTTAGCTTTGGGTATTTTTTGATTCACTGAGAATTGGGTGTTAAAACTTGGTTATTAGACTCTCACAACACCTAAGACCTACCAGAAAACGTTTGGTGCAATTCCTATGGCTAGAAATCATATGCGTAATACTTAAACTCTAGGGTTTTGACTTACGCGTATGACTTTCTACGCGTAAACTGTGAAATGTGTGTCATGCCATAATCTGTTTTTAAACTGAATATATGTGTTAAGATTGATGATATGATGATTTTATTTCAGGCTTGCATCGCATAAAACTCAGAATCAAGGTTTTGGTTACTCTACGCATAAGGATCACCTTACGCGTAGAAAGTTATGCGTAAGAGAAATTTTACGCGTAACTGTTACGCGTAAGTGTTGGGTTCTGAAAATACCCAAACCCCTTAATCTAGGATTTGAATAGAAAATACCCTAAGTGTTTAATCCGTTAAACACTACCAGGTCACTGAGTGCATAGTCTCTCAGTGAGCCATCTTCAGGATACTCAGTACGAGGCGAAGAAGAAGCCTCTCCACTCAGCAAGGCGGAACTTAATGGGTGAAGACTTAGTCAAGAAGAAGATGGTGGATTCAGTGAGTAATGACAATAACTCACTGAATCCCTAAGACTCCTCTCCAACACTTATACACTGAAGACAAACGAAGGAAGATACTGAAGGATCTAAAGACTGAAGATTGAGCTGTTCTAGGCGGGAAAGTTTTACCTAGATAAAACTAAGTCCCTCATGTGGTTATCCAATCCATACACATTCTCAATCTATCAAGATCATATCTTCCCATTTATAGAAAGCGGCGATCCCCTGTTAAGGAAAGAAGACTCGCCGCCTGTCTACTAATAGCAAAGTAAACAGTAATTCGAATACTTCTATATTCGTGATTACTGTGATCGAAGTTTTTGTCTTCTAGGTTAAAGTTAACTATCATACTTGTATAAATAGCATAAGAGAATTGAGTGAAAAGTTTTGAGCTTGTGAATTGTAAAAACACACACACAAGCCAACTTTTCACTCCTCCAAATACAACTTTATCCTTGAGCTAGCTCAGTGGGTTCTAAGAGTTGTGCTCAGACTTAGCCTGAGCTTAGAGAGGAGTCACCCAAACTTTGTCATTTCAATCCCAAGTACTATTCCACAAGTACTTGGGTAACGTATTCTTTTGAATTATTTCTAATAAGAATATGACGTTGAAAATTACTTTGTGTGTTTTACTTGCATTACTTTCAGTCATTACTCACTGTTAAAACTGTTTTTAGTACTTAATTGTTTTAAACGATAGTGAGTAGGGAACAACAAGTGGTATCAGAGCAAGGCTGATTATAAAACTTTTTTCGCCGCTCTAAAAACGTTTTTAAATCAGGATTCCTATGGCTGAAACTGATGTACCCCAACTAGTCGATAAAAAGGGTGGAGCTTATTCAGCTGCTGCCCCTAGACTTGAAGTTGGCAAATTCAACAAATGGAAAAGGCGTATGCTTTGCTATTTGATTGGGATGGAACCTTATTATATCAAATGTATTAATGAGGGTCCATTTGTCCCAAAGACTGCTGAAGGTTTGGACAAACCTGAAGCTCAGTGGACTCAGGATGAAAGGAAAGTGGTCAACCAGGACCAAAGACTCAAAAGTATCATCATATCATGTCTCCCTGATGATATAATGGAGTCAGTCATTAGCTGTAATACTGCTAAGAAAACCTGGGATGACCTGGTCCATAGCCATGAAGGTCCTTCAGATACCAAGGAAAACAGGATAATGGACCTGAAACTTGAGTACAATACCTTCAGGGCTAGGGACTCTGAAACTCTCTCTCAAACTTACACCCGCTACAAAACTCTTTTAAATGAACTGGCTAATGACGGTGTTAAGTTATCCAAGCATGAGATAAATGTTGGTTTTGTTAATTGTCTCCCTGAGAAATGGTTGAACTTTTCTCAGGGACTTAGAAATGCAAATCATATTCAAAATCTTGAACTCCCTGAAATTTATGGGAAATTTCATCTATGAGGAAAACCTCATCAACAGACGTTACCCTGACTTAAAGAAGTCTCAGGAAGTCAAGAAGTCCCTGACCGTCACCTCACCCATATCAACTGCCTTCTTTTCTAAAAATGTGGTTCAAGATTTCCAAGAAAATTCTGATGATGAGCCTGATGAGAGATTAAGTGAGGAGTACCTGAATGACCTGAAAGTTGAATTTCAGGAAAGGGCACTCCTTGCAAACTCTCGAAGGTTTATTAAAAGAAACAAAGGTTTTTCAACTGCTAAAGCTAACGAGGACACTGAATGCTTTAAGTGTCACAAAAGAGGTCATTTTGCAAAAGACTGTTTTTCTAAAACAATTTCTGAACCCTCTTACAGACCATCAGGGTCAAATCAGTCCTTAGGCTTTAGCAAATTTCAACCTAAAATCTATCAGTCTCATCAAAACTTTCAGAATAAATCTGACCAGAACAAAACAGTTGATTTTGAAGCTAAGTATAGGAAAATCAAAGCCAAGCTTGCTTTACTTGAGGCCAGTCCCTCAGAACCAAAAAGTGTTCAATCTGTGCAGCGTAAAAACAAAGGTCTTGTTGCTGAAACTTTCGACTGGGATGAAGAGCCAGTCTCATCAGATGATGAAATGGTGCATGTAAGCGCCCTGATGGCTCTCTCAGAGGAAGATAAGCTTGCTGTTGGAAAGAATCATGCCAGAAATGGAGAATGGGTTAACATCACAATGAAGAAGGTAAATATTCTACTTTCTATGGATGATGACTCTGATTGGCAGTCCTATATGAACTATATCAATGTAGATCTTAAGTTTGTAGAAGAGCAAAGACTCAATCTTTTTTCTAAGTACAACAAGCTAAGTTTTGAATTGAATAAGTGTAGGGATGAGTTACTTGTGTTAAAACAAAACAAGCTTGAGGCTATCACCTTACAAATTCAAAACACTGAGTTAGTTAAAAGAAATCAGGCTCTTCAAGACGAACTTAAGAAAGAAAAAGAAATCATTAATAGTTGGACCACCAAAAATCCAAGGGTCTTTGATTCTGTGGGTGCTCCCAGTAGCAAAAAGAGAGTCATAGGTGAACATCATCTCACTGACTCTCACAACAAAGACCAGAGTCCTAAACCATTTGTGTCTGGTGGCATGATTACCAATATGCTGTCTATTCCCAAGCCCAGTGATTGGATTGAAAGGCTTAATCCTGATAGTAAGCTTCCTAACTTTGACTCTGGAAAGATTCTAGAGCCTGAGAGTCAAGCTCTGAAGAGCATGCTTGGACTTCCAGATGTGCCCAGTAGCACTGAACACATCTATGAGTCTGAAGATGAATCTCAAGCACCACTTCCACCCCTGGAACCTCTTCAGGGTGTTGATCCTAGCTCTGAGCTTACTCCGCTTCAATACAATCCACACTCTCCTAAAGAAAGGTCTGGACTTGGTAGAACCATTTTGAAGAGACCAACAAAACCAACTCAAGAAGAATCCACCCCCACTGAAACTTCCACATCCTCAGTCCCCACTGAAGCTGATCAGATTCAGCAATTGACTGAACTTGTGAGGAAGCTAACTGACAAAATGGAATCCATTGAAAAGGTCCATGAAGTAATCAAGGAAACAAAGTCAGCTTCCTCTAGTTCCTCCAAGTCAAAATCCTCCACCAAAAACAAGTAGAAGTGTGATCTGTGCCACTATACCAGTCATACCACTGACAACTGTTATAGAATCCTTTTTTGTATGATCTGCAAAAAGGATGATCATAGAACTGCTGAACACTTGCAATATGTGAGTTCTCTCAGTAAAGTTAACTACACCAAAGTTGGTCATCAGTACACTTCTTCATCCAAGTTAGCTCAAAAGTCTAGAGCTAAACCTTTTTCTCCTTGCCCTCACTGTGGCTTTAATGATCATCACCCTGATGATTGTCTTATGAACATCTGCTGTGATATTTGCGGTAACACAGCTCATAAGACATCTCAGCATGACAGTGTTATTCATGCAAGGAGAAGTTCAAAGCAACCCAAATCCATTGAGTCGTCCTCAGTCTCCAAGTGCAAAACCTATAGTAGCACAGTGCATTCCACAACTGACCATGAATCGATTGCTCAATTCAAAGAGACCATGAGATCCAAGCCCACTAGTAAGTGGGTCACAAAGAGAAACTAATTCAGTTTACTACTTGTGTAGAGGCATGCCAGGGAGCCTATCTGGCATCTAGATAGTGGATGCTCAAGAAGCATGACTGGTGTGAAGGAATATCTGTAACACCCCAACCCGACAAGGGTAAAGATATCGCAAATACGGTTTCATATCAGAACTTTAAATACTATACAATAGCGAAAGCCTTTACAAAATATTCAAAAAGAAAACATAAATAGCTAAACTTCAAAATAAATCTAAGATCCCTATTTCCAAATCTTGTTCTCGTCTCTACTCTCAACCCAGATCAGCTATCCCATAAGCTCATCTTGAATGCTTAATACCTGCCGCAGGAAAAGAAAATGCGGCTGAGCTTACAAAGCCCAGTGAACAGATATAACGAAACAAAAGCTAAACAAAACAAATATACAAATAACGAAATCAAAATGAAATGATGATGAGGGATCTTTTAGGATTCTGCGGAAGCACAAATATACAGAAATCCAAACAACCATGTAACAATTAAAACATCTCATAGCACATTAATGACACAAACGCAACCACATCAGAACAGCCAAACACTTAACATATCAAGAAGAACAGATTTCTTATAAGCCAAACGAAGAGTCTAATGACTAACGGAAACAGTTACCAGCAAATGATCATGGCATTCATACAAATCAATTAATCTACACTTAACACACTCAAATAATATCGGAGCAACGGAAATAGCATTCAAATCATGACAGTCTCACAAGCAAATAGAAAACATATTAAACAAACTATAATTAAATAGACCAGACAAAACATAGCATAACCATTAACAATTATCAAAACAGCTATCATAAACTAAACTAGTTCTCAAATCAAACCCTAACATCAGCAGAGTTAAAACATGGCAGGTCACATTTACAGATAAAAACATTAACGTATAAGCAAGGTTTACAAAATTAACTGAACAAATTATGCATACTAAACTTATAGAATACTCACTTTCACACTAGCACATTCATCTTACAGGTCAACGACTTCAAGTAACGAGAAACTAACATGACATCAGATGACAGCATGCGACTCCCAGTTAAACATATTAATCATAACCTTGCATTGTAAACGGTAATCACATAAACATATAAAAGCATACACATATATAATAACATATAATAAGCCTATCACATAATTATAAACACTTGAACATACCGAAACATAATCAGAATACTTAACATGGAAATAACAGATAAAGATCTAGTTAACTACCACGAGCCCAGAACATATCATATCAAAAACATCATAACTATATAGAAACAATCTCAAAATAATACGGAGTAGCGAGCACCCAGAATTTTATGAAGACGCGCATTGCACACGACATCTTTCACCTAGATAAATCATATCGGATACCAGATCAGATCTAGGATGCATCCATACGCCCCACAAACATATATTGATAATATAATATAACTTGAGCTCATAACAAATAATAGATAAGGGACGTGGCAGAAGTTCACTCTACTGCCCTAGAGTCATGTCAGAGGTGCATCACTGACACGGACATGGAACCCCCATGACTAGTTAATAATTGGCTCGGGTGTCAAACTAACTTAGGCCAAACAAACTTTTCAATTATGACACAAGTCTTAATCAAACACAAGGTTCAACAAATATGCATATCAAAGTCTTCCTAACATAAAGTTCAAATCAGGTATCGCATGGTTCAATAAAACATAAGTTCAGATAAGCAACAGGTCAAACAATCAGGAAAGGGTTCATAGCAATGGCATTGGAAACCCTAATAAGTAAAATAGAAATGCTAACGAAAAGAACATCATAAGGAACCTTTACTAAAAAGGTCAGAATATATGTACCTTAAAGCAAATGAGAGGAAAGCAAACGAATGTAGGAATACGAAGATGTAACGTCGCGTCTCCTTCAACGAATCTACACGGATTATGATTTATTTAATACTTATTAGCATCATTAATGTTATAACGGATTAATCTCATTAATACTCTTAGAGTTGTCAGAATATTCTCATTTTTAGTGACGGACGAAATTACAACATTTTAGAGTATTCATCCTTAATTAGCCAACTTATGGGTTACAATGATAAATGGTAAACTTTAGGGTTTAATATGATAAATATCTTATTTGAGGACTTATATGATCATCATTCAAAGTATAGGGTTTATAAATGTCAAGGACGGATTTTAGGATTCTCTTTCAAAATAGTTTACACAAGCCTTCATAACTTACATGATTAACCACAACTCACATTTAACACTGTTCACATACAAACCTTAAGGAGACCATGCATGCAATATTTTAATTCATGATATGTGACTTCTTGCATAAAATCATAACTTACGCGTTTTTACGACACACTTGTCGAACCCATAATTACTCAGAATTACATATTACACCTTTAACATCTTTAATTTCATGATCTAACCTTATATTATCAGATTTTACCATTTTAGCCCAAAGGTTTTAGAATTTACAAAACATACCCATTTTAATTCAATAATAATTCGAATGGCCCTCTAAATATCCAAAATTACACGTTTAACCCTCATACTTATTTTATACGTTTAGTACCTTTATTTTTACTGTTTACAGAAATAACCTTTAAGTTTCATAATTTACAAAACCAACCCAAAACTTTTATTTAGAACCGAATTATGCACAATTCAAGAACAAACCCTAAACCTAGGTTTAACACATCATTAGTTCATCATTATTACTGCATTAATTACCCTTAATTATAACAAGCAAACCCTAATTCTTATAAACCCTAATCGTCCCTTTTTATTTTCTTTCTTTTTTTCATATGCGATCGAACAAAACAATTCCATAACCATCACACAAGCTTCGAATTCATGAACATGTATTTTATTCAGGTCGTATAACATATAAGAGCTTCAAGAAAAATCAGATCATGGTCCCAAAAATTATTATATGCTCGTTCGCTATTTTATACGCTTTTAGGGTTTTAATTTAAAACAATTCCATACGACTTGTTAAATATGCATGAATAATTTTTACAGGTTCTATATGATTTTTAGGACTGAAAATAATATTGGGAACATACCCTTGATGAGAATCGAACTATGCTGGACTTATTTTATGTACAAGTACTTAAGCTTCGAACACACTACCAATACCTTAACAAAACAAGCTAGCGTATACTTTTTTTCTTTCTTTTATTTTTCCCTGCTAATCCCAAATATTCTTAATCCCAAACGAACAATATTAATTCCCATTAATTACGTCATTATTACTACTTGATTACTACACAATTTGGATCCAAATCCCAAACAAGAACTTAACACGTATTAAGCCAAGATTTATTTTCAA
>BPTQ01000001.1:24599135-24784841 GCA_019973895.1 Chrysanthemum seticuspe
GTTCTTTCCTTCATGAAACCAATTGAAAAATCATTTGGAAAACCAATCAAGGTACTTGTGATACGAGATCAAAGCATTTTGTACCTTAATAGTTTTGATCATTTAGAAAACCTCCCCCTCAACATGTGCATATGATTTAGAAATTGTTTAGCACAAGGAGGCAAGAGAACTTTGAAATATTTTTTTTGACCACAATTTTCATACGAAAAAGCCATTTGATTTTCATTGGTAAATTCTCCCCCTCAATATGTGCATAGGATATTTGAAAACATTTTTTTATCACATAGAGGCAAGAGTTCTTTTGAAGCACATCCACAATCACAAAATCCATTAAGAAAACCATTTGAAAACACAATCAAGGTACTTTATAATCTCTTTTAAAAAAACTTTTGTACCTCGATGGTTTTGCTCCCCCTCAATATGTGCTTCGAGATTCGAAAGCGTTTAGCACATACGAGAGAGCAGCCTGCACAATTGAATCCAAACGATCACCTTTTATCAAATTTCATTATTAAATCACAAATTCTCCCCCGATCAAAAATATCAAACCCTTTGAGATTTTGGATCCCAAGTGATTTAATACGGTTTATAAAACATGGGAGAATATGTGGCCTGGTTTAAATACTCATCATGTTTTTGGATAAATCCTCCTCCTCAACATGTGCATTGTGTATGAAATCGTTTGGAACATGGAGGCAGGAGTGCCTTTAAAGGACTAAACCCAATTCCATTTAAACAGATTTGAGATTTAAATCACGATCTCTACCCCGATCAGAAATATTAAACCATTTGAGATTTGTGATCCCAACTGATTTAAATCATTTAGAAAAATTTGGGGAAAGACGTGGCAAGATTCAATTTTGAAATATGACAGATAAGGACCATTATAAGACATTAAAGATTGTTAGTGTCAGGTATGATAGTTTTTAAGAGATCTTTTAAGTAAAACAAAACAATTTCACAATCAAACAAGAACAGAAAAATTTTCATTTTGAAAGACCTTGATTCTAAAGAAAAAATCATACCATGACATAACATTAAATCTTTAGATCACCACTTATTTTGTACAAACGGACTTTTTGTGAAGAAATATCATTTGAAAATATTTTATATAAAATCACTCTCCCCCTCAATCCATGACAGAAGTCAATAATTGAGTGACTTAGGTTTTGATAACAAGAAGTCCGGTGATATTCAAAATATAGTCCAATATATTTTCAAAACAATATATTCCATTTTCAAAACAATTTATTCAAATTTATTCAAAATTGTATAAAAATGGTATCCTGCACAAAGATACGTTAGTGGTTGAGAAGCTTCCGTTGTTTGTTGTTGTAGGGTTGGAAGAAAAACCGCCTGCAAATGCAGTGAGACTTCTTCTTACGTTGCATTTGAATGCCAACTGAGGTCCAATTAAGCTTCGTTTCTTCACTTGCTGAAGAAAACCATCTGCTGATGCAGTAAGACCTCTTACGTTGCATTTATGCCAACTCTCCATTGAAGTCCAATTAAGCTCCGTTTCTTCATTTGTCAACCCAAGATATCGTTACCCTTTCCTTGCGGCATCCAATCATGTTCAATTGTGGGATCCGGATCGGGAACATTCTTTTATACCAATATACCTGCATACGTTAGTGAACATACATACAGATATATGGTGGTCGACATCACCCAAACAAAAATCGACTAATTCAAGTCAATTCAACATATCAATCAGTTCATATAAGGCATGGGGTTTATGTGTTTCTCAAACTCTAATCATCTAAACCTAACAATCATATCCTAAATTCCTAGTCCTTCGACACAGGCAAATATCATTTTTAATTAAGCACGTAGGATAATTAAGAAAGCTCGTTAGATGATATAGATTTGAAAACATTCTCCCCCTCAATCAATGACTCATTTATCTGAAAAGGTTTAATAGCGCTGAAGTCATTGATTGAGTTTTCAATTTTTACTAAAAACTCTGAAACTGATTAATTTTCAAGCAACTCCCTTTCCACCATTTTAGAAAACAACAAATATTTTTCTGAAGAATTTTTAGACGGAAAAACATTTGTGTGGGAACAGCAGTCCTTCGACATACTTTCCTCATTTTGTTTTAGGATAAGTGAGCGAAATATTTGAAAAATGTTTAAGCGCAGCACTTTCCTTTCTTAGAAGAGCGGGTTGCTATCTGTAATAACAACAAGCCATAGTTTAAGCACGGGTTACAGTCAGAAGTAACTGCAAGCCATTTGTTGAAGCGCGGGTTACAGTCTGAAATAACTGTAAGCCATATTTTGAGACATGTTTAGAAAAGAATATTTACACCTCCTGCTCGAACTTCATCTATGGTCCCGTGCCATTATTGAATGACATTTCTAAGACCGTAGATGTTATCGATACCAGAAGACATGTCTTAGAAAACATATTTTTGGCATTTTTGAAATTTTCTGATTTTTATGGATTTTTGAAGGTTTTATATTTTTCTATTTTCTTTTTGAGGTTTTCTATTTTTGTATTTGGTTTTGCTGGTTTTATATTTTTGTATTTTGCTTTTCTGAAAAATATATACAAAGATAGAATAGATGATATAGTTAAAGAAGATGATGATACGAGTACCGAGATAAGGATATCGAACAGCCCCGTTGTAGAAGATAAAAGTCATCATCCCTAAAACTTTCACCACCAAAGCTTCCAAGACTCTTGAATCGAAGAGAGAAATTGAGCCACTTGAAAGTGAGACTTTGGCAGCTTCCCCCCAAACCAAAAATCCTTATGTTGAGCAGATTCGAAGCTATATTTCAAGCTTGCCTTAGCCAGGTGCACAGAGAAGCACACCATTATCATAAATCCCGCTGCTCCTTTCAAGAATAATCACCGTGATTCTTCGTTCGAGGTTATATCATCAACAAGAACAGCAACGTATCATCCCACATTTGAATACCTCTTCTCAAATTCCTTTTCCACTGAAGTCTGAAGCAATCCATTCCGAAAGGTGTAAAGAGAACAATTCCCCCAAGTAGTTGAATTGATGCAGTCAGTCTCTTTGTATAATGCTCAAGAACTCTCCCGAATACACATCATGAGGGGAATGAAAACACCTTCCCATGTTCACATTTTTCTTCCCGGATGATCGTGTATGAAGCTCAAGAACCCGAAGTACACCAATATCCAAGAACTCTCCCGAATACACATCAAGAGGGTAATGTAGAACACCTCCCCTATGTTCACATCTTTCGTCCCTGATGAATGTGTATGAAGCTCAAGTATCCGAAGTATACCAATACACAAGGAATGAATAACGGATAACATTGAAGAAGCAGGCCAAGTCACTGATTATCTCTGCGGGTGACAATCTCTGCGGATGTCAACACCGGAATAAGTGATTATATCTCTGAATCACTGATTAAGCACTCAAGTGAAACAGCTGAGCATCCCCAATGTACACAATCTCTCTCCCCTGATCATTGCGATACCATCGAAATCACCACACACTAGTGTACCTCTTTTATCTTCAGAAACTTTTTCTAACATCACTTCCCCCACGTAGATGAAATACTAACACTAAACGCCTTGATGAGTAAAACCTTGAGTTTCTCTGCGGTCATGACATTTGTTTTCCCGGGATATCTTCAATCACTTAGAAGAATTAAGTTCATCAAGTTTACTCGTCATGAGTCAAACCTTGAGTTTCTCTGCGGTAATAACATTTGTCTTCCCGGGGTATCTTCAATTACTTAGAAGTATTAAGTTCATCAAGTTTACTCGCGTTTAGGTGCTTATCTCCTTACTCCTTGCTGGTTTTTGACACTTCAGAATCAGCAACTCTTTGAATGCCCAAATACTTGAAATTTGTTGAGAAGATCGCTTGAAGTCTTTGTGAGAATCAACATGCTGAATAATGTGAGCAAGTCTAATTGGGGATTAAATTCGACATATCACATTCCCCCAATTAGTGCTCTCCCCTAAACCGACAATCTTTATGATGAATGCTTGAATTAAGAAGAAGTCTTTGGATTATCAAATGCAACACGTCTTTAGTCTTCTAACATGCAGCAGAAAATGTAGAACCGACTGTAGACTCGACCTTCTTCAAGATTGTCCAGTTGGGGAATAGATAGTTAACATCTTCAACTCACACCAAAAAGCATCCCACCAAAAAGCATCACAATTAACTTACATCTTGCAAATCCCCTTAACTAAAATCCCTCCCAATCAAACAAGAACAGAAAGATGTTCATCAAGGAAATCAGCAATCAGGCTGCAACGAACACACAAGATGGTAACACCAAACTACCAATCACATCAAACAAGAACAGAGAGATTGTTCGGAATCATCATGTTGATGTATACGTGAAGCATTAACCGGAAGCACTTTGTCGATAAACTCATCAATCCGAGTGAAGATGTCAACCAACGACTCTTAGAAGAAACTCCATGTAAAGATGATCCGATAAGAAGAAGCTCGGTTCTTACATGAGTTAGGAGCCGTTTGACCATATATTCTCAAATATCAATCAACAATGCCAAAAATTCACACTTCTTCTCCCCCTCAAGAATTGCATACGGAGATGCCATTCTTGACTAATTAAGTGAAAAACATCCGAATGTTCTATTCACACTTCTCTCCCTCAAAATAAGCACATGATGTCGCCATCTTCATTATAATCGAGCAAGTGGAATGAGAAAACAATCAGTGGTAGCCCGGTTCACTTGATGACTGAAGCGCATGGAAAAAATATGTAGCATGTTGATGAGAATGGTCATAATAAGAAGATTTCTCTTCTTCCGAAGATAATGCGCACTGAAGCGTACACATTTCTTTTCTTTAGAGAACGAGGCATGAACTGTTGTGTTCATACGTCATAAGAAGATTTCTCTTCTTTCGAAGATAATGCGCACTGAAACGTACACATTTCTTTTCTTTAGAGTACGAGGCCTGAACTGTAGTGAACAGACGTCATAATCTCTCTCTTTTCAGCTCTCTTAGCAAAACATGAAATCAACCCCATTATCATTCAGTAGGCTCTTTGTTGTGACAGCTGATGGAGAAAACCCAATATGATGAATTTGACCCTGAAGTAAAGTAACCCGAACTCGTGACTTAAACTTGCACATATGTAACAAAGAGCGGTGCCGAGACTTCATGCCCATTTGAATCTCTAAGTACTCTATACTCTTCAACCAACCAACCATCGAGTATAAGACGTATATCACCTCTTGAAAATCCACAATTGAATGTGACACTGAGCACTACAACGTAACTCCTTTAAGTGATAGTTATTTTGAGGTGATAAGAGCCCAATTCCCCCAAGTGGTAAAAGAAGAGGTAAAAGTCACCCAACAATAACTAGATTTCCAAGTCTTTGTCTTTGATAATAAGCTCGAACAAGGATCCTGAAGAATCTTCATCCATCCATCCCCGATACCTTCAGATACTAAGTACACTCGCCCGTGATAAATCACTTCAACCTCAAATAAATAATACTGAATTAACGCCGTTGTCACATCTTCTGAACTGCTCAAATCTAGCCTTCTTTTGACATTTAAACGAACTTTGATAATGGTTTCATCCCGACCATGGTAAAGTGAGCATACCCCCGTAAAACATTGAAGTAACCAAACCGCCATGACGAATATCCAAACACACATCCAATTCATGAAGTACACCCGTTTATCCCTTCTTCGAAGCAGAAACCGTAGCACCAGCATCAAATGAGATCCCGAAATACACTTTCCTTTCTCCAGGATGGTTCCATCAAAACGGGATTTTACAACTCTATGGTTTAAACCGAGAAATAGTTTCTTTCGCGGGATTTTACAAAACCAAGAATAAACCGTAAGATAGATCCGGAAATGCACCTTATTATTACTAGGATGTTTCCATTGTCACGGGATTTTACAGGTCTATGATTTAAACCGAGAAATAGGTTCTTTCGCGGGATTTTACAAAATCAAGACATAACCGTAAACAATGTCGTCTTGAATGTGTTATGACAATTTGGGTTTCGGTGAATATCTGTTTTAGGGGAACATGCAGTGGTTCATCAACAAATCCTTATCCAACATCATCAACCATCCAATTAACACTTTGGTAAACACATCATTCACGCAATCAGTCGGCTATTGTAGTGACCACATGGAGAAGTAAACCTGATATACCAAACTTGATCATGAAGTAGAAATCCCCAGATTTGTTACTTAACCTTGTACTAATTCTTGTGAAGAAGAAACGGTGTACCCAATGTACAAAACCTCTTGACATATCCTCAACTGCGTGAGACACCGAAGTGATAGCTACGTTGTGGGTTAATCGAGAAAGAATCACAGCCGTAACTAAATAGCCAAGTCTTTATCACACTCTGTAAATGCCCAAACAAGTCATCTTCACTGAAGAGTAGAAAGAAGGAAGACGGAACTAAGTAAACGCGTCTGAAAAATCTTACTGCAGATCCAAATATGAAATGCCAAGTACAAACAACCCCGTGGTCAACTTCGTTCAACCATCAATTCAAGCCTTATCATAAAAACCTTTGTGAATATGTATAAACCAAGGTATCAATCAGCATAACCAATCAAGTCACATCGTCAAATCCAATCTCATAATCAAAAATTCCCTCCGTGAAAATATTACTGGACCAAAATACCACACTTACATCATACAAAAATTTGTATCCAATAATTTTCCTAATAAAAAATTATTAGGATAACAAAAATTGTTTATGTCTTACTAACAATTAACCCATGAAAGAATTAGCATCAAGGTTGACGTAATATTAACCCATGAACAAATTAGCATCAAGGTTGACGTATAATGCAATTATTTGCCAAATGCTCATTGCTGAACTGAATACTCCGATCCATCAACTGATCCATTTGAGGCCAAAGGTAACAACCGGTCCAACCCTTAACACTACAACTCACGGCCCAAGCATTATCATGGTCCAAAGTAACATTAGTCCACTGAGGCCCATTTAAATCAAACGAAGTCCAGAAAAACTGCCCTAATATTCGGATGTATTAAAGAGCACACATAACACTCGCATAACCCTAATAACACTCACAAAGTAAACCCCTCTTTTCAGCTTCAAACCCTAATCATTCAAACTGCCTCCCTTATCTCTCTCACTATCAAACACAACGCCTCACTCCTAATCTTTCTCAATCCATCAAAACCATAATCACATCACAACTCAAATACTTCGCCTCAATCTCACAAGCATATCTAGTAGCATAGAAATTATATCAGGACACTCATGTTCGTTTAAAACCATGATGCATACCATCTTCATAAATTTAAACGCACATCGCCACAGGGATGGCACGGGTAGTCATAAATGCCACAGGGTTGGCTTAAGGCAGGACAAAGGACGCCCACAATGATGTTGATGGTAGGTTATTCATTGATCCCTTCTTGTTTAAACGAGTCTTAAATCCCTTTTAATTTCTGAATGACGAAACAAAGAAATAGAAAAAGCATTGTTGCTTATTTCAATTCTTTCGTGTTTCGTATATTATAAGGAAGATCAATGATGGAGACGATAAAAAAATAGATTATGTGATAGCGAAGCATGAGCCTTTTCTGAGATCTCTAGTAAATTTGATTTAAACTCACTAATACTTGTTATGAACGAACCAAGGATGAAGTCATAACATACTTGTTATGTACTCTTTTCTGTAGTTTCGGATATGAATCAGAAGTTATGTCTTCAACATTGATCTGTGATGTGAGTTTATTTCGTGGGTAAGGTCTCTTGGAATTCTTGATATTTTCATCTTTGGGATCCACGAAATAAGAGGCTGAGATCAAGAGTTGAGTTGTAATAATATTTTACAGTCTTGAGTCAAGTATGAGAAGATTAGGACCTGTGATGATATCATTCGAGTGTATGACCTTTGAGTCAACATGTATTACATTGAAACAACACTAAGAATGAATCTGAGATCCATGATGATCTTGTTTATGTTTGTGTCGTTTGAGTTGTTTGAGTCGTTTCTGTTGATATGAGTTAAAGATAGTAGAGTTTGTTGACTGATGATGGAAAATGAGGTCAAGTCAAGTTGTGTTGGTAAAAGGTTTTGAGGTCTTGATTTATGGTTGTTGATATGTTGGTGATGGCAGTGGTCAAACATAATAGTCTTCTTTATTGATTCGGATAGAAAGATGATAGATCCAACTGTGGTCTTGATGAATATATTGGTTCATGTTATTTGGTCATAAGTCACACTCTTCTTCATCTCCTTTCTGTCCAAGTCGCTAGCTTATTCGCTACGGCCAAGTCGCCACGGCTAACTCGCCAAGGCCAAGTCGCCACGGCTAACTCGCCAAGGCCAAGTCGCCACGGCTAACTCGCCAAGGCCAAGTCGCCACGGCTAACTCGCCATTGACTTTCAAGAAAGTCAACGTATAACAAGTCGCTACCAATATTTACCGTTAACAAGTCGCTAGCTAGGTTTCTTATACAACTCGCCACACCAAGTCGCTAACATAAAGGTACAATGTATTTGGACGTTTTTGACAAGACGTTAAGAAGAACTTGACCAAGTCGCTATGAAGAGTAACCCAGAAAAACTTCTTCTGTTTTGACCTTAACAGTGACCAGATGACAGAAAACAGTCATGAACATTCACAGACATAACATAAAAACCAGATTAAAGACCATCAAAACTGTTATAGAAGATGTTTAAAACTGTGTAACCTTGATGAGAGAACCATTTCATCATATCAGTTTAAAAACAATACTTGACCAAGTAAAAACTGGTTTTGAGCATGGTAATCATGAAAAAGAAATGACCACTCAAACACCACATATAAAGTCAGACAACCAACATATCAAAACAACACATATCAAAACAACACAATCACTATGGTACGAACCACACCAATCAACAAAACAATATAACCATGGCTCTTGATACCAATTGTTAGGATCCAATATTTATGTGTTTGATGATTCGGGTGGTCTTGGGAGATCAAAATACATGTTTTCCATTTTAGAGAGAGAAAGTAGAGAGAGAGGGTGTTCTTGCTAGAGGTTTAGACAAATGTATGGAATATTAGATTGAAAAGCACCACCCCTTCCATGGATGGAAGGGGTATTTATAGTTACAAGAAATACGACCTCCTATCGGCCTGTGGATCAGGGATACAGTGGGTAAAGACCCGTCCTTCCTCCACGGTGTTGCACTAAACTATTTTACGCTACTGACTAACTAATTAACTACATAATAATGTAAATAACGACAAGTCTACGAGCTAACTTAAGCTAGATAACATTTGGGGTGACCGACTCTTCACTAAGAATTTTTCCAATTCCTAACAATAACGCTACTAAAAACATGCACAATCTGAGCGTTATCAATGTCATTCATCAGGAACATTGAAAACCAGAATGACGTTATAGTAAAACAAATCAGAACTGACAATGGTACTGAATTTAGAAATGTTGAGCTCAAGAGTTTCTGTGATGAGAAGGGTATCTCCCAAAATTTCTCATCTCCGTATACCCATGAACAAAATGAGGTAGTTGAAAGGAAAAACATAACTCTCATTGAGGCTGCAAGAACCATGTTAAATGGCTCAGCCTTCTCCAAGCATTTCTGGACTGAAGCAGTCAAAACAGCCTGTTACACTCAAAACAGGTCAATCATTGTCAAGAGACATAATAAAACCCCTTATGAGATATTCAAAGGAAGACTTCCTGACATCAGCTATTTTCATGTGTTTGGATGTCCTGTGTTTATTCATAATCACAAGGATCATCTAGGCAAGTTTGATGCTAAAGCTGATGATGGATACTTTTTAGGTTACTCACTTATCTCTAAAGCCTTCAGGGTATTTAATACAAGGAGACAACAAGTTGAGGAAACCTATCATGTCACCTTTGATGAAAGTGTAGAAAGCATCCGGTTCACAGATTCTTCAGTGGAAGAAATAGGAATTGATAACTCATCAAGATATCCTCCTGATGAGTTCATCACTTAAACAAATTCCTCATACCAAGCAGATGCTGACATCTCATATTATGTCTTGCCTCATAAACTGTCACAACCAACTATCAGTGAGTTTATTGATAATCAATCAGTCCCTGCTGGGATAGGTAACACTGATCCAAATGATCAGGAACCTGCCACTCATGAACCTCCACCAGAACAGGACATCTCAACAAATGTTCTAAATGATCCTGTGGCTCTTGCACCTGAACTCACACCTGAACTCCCAATGATCTCCTCTAGCTCAGATCCTAGACCACAAAGTAGGTGGACAAGATCTCAGGACATTGAGCTTGTAAACATCATTGGTGAACCCGCTGAGGGCATGCTCACCAGAAGCATGGCTGCTAGATTAACAGCAGCCTCAGCCAATGAATGTCTATATGTTGATTACCTATCAGACATAGAACCCAAAAGTGTCACTGAGGCTTTAAAACATCCAAGCTGGGTTTAGGCCATGCAAGAAGAACTTCAACAGTTTGACAAAAACAAGGTCATGACCTTGATCAAATGTCCTCAGGATGTCATTGTCATTGGAATGAAGTGGGTTTTCAGAAACAAAACTGATGAAAACGACACTGTCATTAAAAACAAAGCCAGACTTGTAGCCAAAGGTTACAGTCAACAAGAAGGCATTGACTATGATGAGACATTTGCTCCTGTTGCAAGAATGGAAGCCATCAGGATCTTCCTTGCATTTGCTACCTACATGAACTTCAAAGTTTACCAAATGGATGTAAAAAGTGCATTCCTAAATGGTGATCTCAAGGAAGATGTTTATGTTCAACAACCACCAGGCTTTGAGAGCAGTGAATTCCCTGACTATGTCTGCAAGCTTGATAAAGCCCTTTATGGACTAAAACAAGCTCCCAGGGCATGGTATGAAACTCTCTCAGCCTTCCTTATACAAAACAAGTTTTTCAGAGGAAAGATAGACAACACACTGTTTGTCTATAGAACAAAGCAAGATGTTATACTTGTCCAAGTATATGTTGATGACATCATCTTCGGCTCAACAAACTACAAACTTTGCAAACAGTTTGAAAAATTGATGACAAAGAAGTTTGAAATGAGCATGATGGGTGAACTTACATACTTCCTTGGACTACAAATCAGGCAAACTGAGAAAGGAATCTCCATCAGTCAAGAGAAATACACAAGAAATCTCTTGAAGAAATAAGAGATATCTGACTGTGCCTCAGTGAAGACTCCAATGCTTCCACCCAACAACCTTGGACCTGATCTCACTAGCAAATCAGTTAATCAAACCCATTTTAGAGGGATTGTTGGCTCACTGATGTATCTGACTGCTTCCAGACCAGACATACAATTCTCAGTCTGTCTCATAGCCAGATATCAGTCCAATCCTAAAGAATCCCACCTCACTGCAGCCAAAAGAATTCTCATGTACCTGAAGGGAACCCCAAGCCTTGGACTTTATTATCCTAAATGCTCAGGGTTTGATCTCAAAGGTTACTCTGATTCTGATTATGCTGGCTGCAACATGGACAGAAAAAGTACCTCAGGGTCCTGTCAATTCCTTGGAGGAAAGCTTGTTTGTTGGAGTGCTAAAAAGCAGCAATCAGTGGCTATGTCTTCAGCCGAAGCTGAATATGTAGCTGCTGCAGGATGCTGTGCCAATGTTCTATGGATGAAGAGTCAACTCAGTGACTATGACATCCATTACAAAACGGTACCCATCTTCTGTGACAACACCAGTGCAATTGCAATCTCCAACAACCCTGTCCTCCATCAAAGAACCAAGCACATTGATATCAGATATCACTTCATCAGGGATCACATAATGAAAGGAGACATAGAACTTCATTTCATCCCTACTGAATATCAACTTGCTGATATCTTCACCAAACCTTTGGATGAACCTACATTCAGGAGACTGAAAGCTGAATTGGGAATGCTTGACATTGAAAGTCAGGCATCCGAAAACCAATCTTAGTAAGTTCTGTGAACTGATACATCTCCCTGAACATCCAAAAATCAATCCCACACTGAATAAGTAAGAATTATTCAGGGTCCCTGACATAATGCATTGAATAAGTAACTAAATGCTCTGAGTATTAGTTACTTAAATGTCCTAGGTTGGAAATCCCACCAATTTAATATAGGAATATATGTCTTACTGTCAGGGGTCTCATCACTTACCCACTTGGCATTTAATGCCTTCTCTCACATAAAATATCCTATGGATATTTTAATGATGATAAAGTGCACTTTTACTGTGCATCATAACTGTTTCCCTTGAAAGACGGGTTTTTACTGCGTAAAGGGGTGGGTGGCATTAAAGGTGGAATATCAAACGATTTCAAAAATTGGTTTTTACACATCCACGATTATGCAAAAACTACCCCTCTCGCCACTCTATAAAGACCCTCTTCAAAATCACAAAACACACACACATTAATTTCTACAACAAAACTCTGTCAAAATCTCTTCTCAAACCCAGAAAAATTTGTGTGTGCTCAAAAACATCTTTAAAACCTTTTCTTGAAAAATCATTCTTGTAAACATTTACAAAAGTTTTTCATCACAAACTTTGAGAGATCTAAAAACCTTGATTGTTCTAGTCAAAATATTTTTAAACCCTTAAATCTTTCTTAGTGGAAATGGCTAGAACACAAGCTCTCCAGTTTGCACCTCAGTGGGTAGGGGATCTCACAAATGTTGAATTCAAAACAAACAATGTCATCGGTAATTTTGAATACCCTGAAAACGTCCCAACCTATAAAGACATTGTAAAATTTTTATTCAACTGCCCACTCAAAATGGCCTTTGTTAAATGTCCCTCAGTGGTGTACCCAAACTACCTCAGGGAGTTTTGGGCAACTGCTAGAGCCTATGACCCGACACCTTCAACTGATGAGAATAACCTTAGACCACTCAGGGAGTATCTCATTAGGTTCAGTCTTAATGGGGGGCAACAATACACCCTGGATTACAAAACCTTTTGCACATCAACAGGGTTGGATTACAACAAAGGTGTTTATGTCGCCCATCCTGAACCTTCCACAGTGAAGGATGGGTTAAAACAAATCGTTTTAGATCCATCATTCTTGGACAAGACCCCAGTCACTAAAAGTTCATTCCTCGTGGCTTGGAGGATCCTATTCACTTTTGTGATTCAGGTCCTCGGCGGGAACCACTCATCCACTGAACAAGTTAACTCTATTCAGTTGATGATGGCATACTGCCTGATGAATGGGGTCACTGTCGACATAGGAGAGATCATTTACAGTGATCTTGTAACGAAGCTACAGAGAAAAACTAGGACTAAGTACATTTCATATCCTAGGTTTGTCTTTTGTGCTCTTCAATCGTTACTGGGTGCCAATTATACTCAGGATGAAAGCTTTGGGACTTTACCTGGCATCCGGAGTCCTTCAAATTTTCAAAAGGACCCATCCCTTGTCACACCTATTGAATTGACGGCCCATATGGATGCTGTAAACAACAGGAGGGATCAGTGTCTCCAAACCCTGCTCCTAAAAAGAAAAAGGGGAAGTCTCAGACTGTGACTAAGACCAAACCAAAGTCTCAGGGCCCTGGGACTTCAGGAGCACCGCCTAAGAGGCACAAAAAGCCTGAGACCCAAAAGACACCCACTGACCAGGCAACAACCACCCCCATGACAACAAAGGACACTGATACATCACAGTCAGTGCCCTTGGTCACATCTACTACTCCCCAAGATCCAGAAGGAAACAAACAACCCGCTGGTAGGGGAGCGCCTTCCACTACGCCTGATGAGGACATTAGCAAATTAAAGCCTTTGTCTGAGGGCACACTGATCGATCCCAAAGACTCAGGGGGGACACAAACAACCCACTGATAGGGATACAACAATCACTGACTCTGCTAAAGGCACTGGGAAAAACCCATCAGTGTCTCAGGGGTCATTGGGGGTTAAAGACTCGGAGGGACAGGAACAACCCGCCGATATGGAACCCAAAACCAATACTGACTCCCGAGAAGACGCTGGGAAACTCCCACCAGTGTCCGAGGGGTCCAAGGGGGACAAAGACTCAGAGGGATCAATACCACCCGCTGATATGGAACCCATCAACAAACCCCTTCTAACCATTGCAGATGTTACTGGCATTTTGTTCTCAGATGATGATCTTGCTGAATCTGATGATGAAATACTATCAGCCAGAGAGGAAGTGGACGTTGAGGTTCAATATGAACAAGAGCCTCTGTTAGGAATTAGAAAATTCCTGTGCTGAAAGAGTCGGTCACCCCAACTATTATCTAGCATAAGTTAGCTCGTAGATTAGTCATTAGTTACGGTTTATGTAGTTAGTTAATAGTGAATAATAGTGTAGTGCAACACCGTGGAAGAAGGTCGGGTCTTTACCCACTGTATCCCTGATCCACAGGCCGTCAGGAGGTCGTTTAGGTTGTAACCTATAAATACCCTCTACCTTGCAAGGTAGAGGGTTGGATGTTCTTTGGTAATCTAATATTCAACTAGTTTCTCTCACTAGAATGTCCCACTCTTTCTCTCTCTAAAACCATCTATGTGCTCATTGTGTTAATGTTATGATGTGTATGTGAAAAGCTTATATCTTACAGCCTCAGCCTGATCCAAAGGAGCACACTGAGTCACCTTTCCACCCTGAAGATAATGACTCAGACTCCTCATCCAGCTCTGGGGAATTTAACCGCTTTGACAACATTCTTCCAGTCACTGAAAGACAGCTGGTTCAGTGGATTACAAAAGCCTCCAGGAAGCTGTTTACTGGGGTTACTGAAAAACTTTGGGATCAACACACTGAAGCTGCTGCCAGCTATGCTGATCTTCGATCTGATGTGCTCACCTTCAACGAAAATCTCCATGAGCACCGAGATCTTATGTACCAACACTTGTTCAGACTGGATGAAAACCTGGTTAAGTTTCTCAAGCATCTTCAGTCCTGTGGGGTCAAATTTGATGAAATCAGGGATGCTGTTAAAGACGACCCAGCACTCAATACCAAGCTACTTGAGGCCACTGAGGTGTATGTGAAGAACTCATCACATCTCACTGAACTGATTGAAATGCTCAAATCTGCCAATGTTCAAGGCATTCAATATTCGGTTCAGTCTCTTCAGACCTCAGTGGACTCCCTCAACACTCAGGTAGCTGCTATGGCTCAGGCCTCGTCTTCAATGGCTTGGAATCTTGGTCCCCGTATGACTACCTCGGAGCTCTCTCAGGCTACCTTGGACACAAAGGTCACTGGTCTCCAAGCAAATACTTCAGAGATTAAGGCTATGATCACTGAAATATATCAAGCCTTCAAGGGTCAAGCAGCTCAGTCTCCTTCAGCACCAACTACAACTCTTGCCCTCACTGAAGTTCCGGCAACAATTGAGGGGGAGAATACTGCTGAAGAGACTCCTCTTCACACTGAGGGGGAGCAAACACCATCGGTTTCAGTAGCTCCCACATCATCTGCTCCAGTCTCTGCAATTCCCATATCTTCATTACCACCACAATCATCAACAACAACACTGGTGGTCACAACAACTACACCTCCCATAATTGC
Source organism: Chrysanthemum seticuspe (assembly GCA_019973895.1). Taxonomy (NCBI): domain Eukaryota; kingdom Viridiplantae; phylum Streptophyta; class Magnoliopsida; order Asterales; family Asteraceae; genus Chrysanthemum; species Chrysanthemum seticuspe. Next base: position 24,614,660 of record BPTQ01000001.1, read on the forward strand.
ATCATCCTCCTTAGGCCAGGACAAGGGTAAAGGCGTACTGACAACTGCTGAGCCTGAGAGGATTCCCTACAAAATCGGCGACACTGAATATCTGCTCACACCTCAACAGCTTAGCAAACATCTTGCTAAAGAAGAAAAAAGATTGAAACAGGCTGAAAAGGAGAAACAGAACAGAGAAGCACTGGCTAAAGTTGTCGCTGAAGAAGCAGATAATATGGGTTTAGATGCAAGCAAGCTTCCTAAGGGTCAGGCAGGTCAAAAGTTCAAGGATGCTCAGGCTGCTCAAATGGCTGAAATGAGAGCTCAGTATGAAGAAAAGAGAAAGAAAACTGAAGCTCTCAGGCAAAGCAGAATCAAAGAATACAACTGGACAATGACCAGTCGTAGGCTTCCTGAAAAAATCTCTGATGTCAAGATCATTCCCAACACCAGACCAGTGGCTATGAACGTCTACAGAGGGGATGATAAAAGACACTTTGAGGTTCATGATCCCTTAAAATTCAGTGACTTCGGGATCACTGAACTTGATGAACTTGGTCCAATCATTGGAAAGAAACAAAACAAGGTGGTCAAGGAACTGATGAAGATGCTCAGCAAAAGATATGAAAGGCTGAGGGATGCACCAGCTCAACTGGGAACTCCACCTGCCTTGACTGCACCTCAAGGATCTCAACCACAATCTTCCACTGGCAAAAGGAAGAGAGTTGAGTTCCAGCCTGAAATCAAAGTGCCTGGATTTGAATGCAATAGGGAGCGGCCTGAAGGTGTCAAGTTTGTGAACTGCTTGGTGATTGAACAGCCTGAAAGAGGGCTATTTTTCATTGATGAGTATGGAAACCCAGCGTTCCAAAGATGGAGCGACATTGATAAGGCAGGAGTAGCAACAATGATAAGCTACATACCAGTGGCTTCTCGAATTCAGTCCCCTGCAAATATCAAATTCTGTGCTGACTTAAATGCCAAGATAAAAGATCATCCTGATAGGGAAACACTGATCACAAAGAAAGTCAAGCTTGAAGCACTGGGGATCCATCTTGACTAATCATCAAAATCTCCTTTGTACTAGTGATAGGAACTATGTAATCTGATCAATAAAAGGATGTATGTTTTTTGTTAAAATTACTCAGTGTTCCTTTTGTATACATTAGTACATTCAGTGTAAGAAGAAGCCATTTGCTCACTTACACTGATCAAACACTTAGGCTATTTGTATATCCAAATAGGGGGAGACTGTTGGGTTCTGAAAATACCCAAACCCCTTAATCTAGGATTTGAATAGAAAATACCCTAAGTGTTTAATTCGTTAAACACTACCAGGTCACTGAGTGCATAGTCTCTCAGTGAGCCATCTTTAGGATACTCAGTACAAGGCGAAGAAGAAGCCTCTCCACTCAGCAAGGCGGAACTTAATGGGTGAAGACTTAGTCAAGAAGAAGATGGTGGATTCAGTGAGTAATGACAATAACTCACTGAATCCCTAAGACTCCTCTCCAACACTTATACACTGAAGACAAACGAAGGAAGATACTGAAGGATCTAAAGACTGAAGATTGAGCTGTTCTAGGCGGGAAAGTTTTACCCAGATAAAACTAAGTCCCTCATGTGTTTATCCAGTCCATACACAGTCTCAATCTATCAAGATCATATCTTCCCATTTATAGAAAGCGGCGATCCCCTGTTAAGGAAAGAAGACTCGCCGCCTGTCTACTAATAGCAAAGTAAATAGTAATTCGAATACTTCTATATTCGTGATTACTGTGATCGAAGTTTTTTTCTTCTAGGTTAAAGTTAACTATCATACTTGTATAAATAGCATAAGAGAATTGAGTGAAAAGTTTTGAGCTTGTGAATTGTAAAAACACACACACAAGCCAACTTTTCACTCCTCCAAATACAACTTTATCCTTGAGCTAGCTCAGTGGGTTCTAAGAGTTGTGCTCAGACTTAGCCTGAGCTTAGAGAGGAGTCACCCAAACTTTGTCATTTCAATCCAAAGTACTATTCCGCAAGTACTTGGGTAACGTATTCTTTTGAATTATTTCTAATAAGAATATGACGTTGAAAATTACTTTGTGTGTTTTACTTGCATTACTTTCAGTCATTACTCACTGTTAAAATTGTTTTTAGTACTTAATTGTTTTAAACGATAGTGAGTAGGGAACAACAGTAAGGTTCTACAATGGGACTACGCGTATCCTGTGAAGGATATGCGTAAACAGTGACCTCTACGCATAAGGTATACTCTTATGAGTAAGCCTTACGTGTAAGGTTTATATACGCCTACGCGTAAGCTCTACGCTTAAGGTCCCCTTTTCCTACGCGTAACATTTCTTACGCGTAAGTAAGGATCCTACGCATTAGCTTGCGCCTACGCGTATACCACTTCTGTTTACGCGTAACTTTATCATTTCTACGCCTAAGCCTGGATTGACCTTAATTTTGAATTGTTACGTGTACAAACTTGTAAATAAACAAATCATATCATCACGAAACCAATAATGTCACTAATAAACTTAAACGTTTGATATGTTGTGAACTATAAGTGATAACATAAACTTTAAAACTTAAAGTTAACTAACTCACGAAACGTTTCACGACGTCATTGGACTATTGGACAAACAAGTGACTTAGGACTCGTAACAATCATTAACACTGTTTATTCAATAATTAGACAATAAAAACCTTCTGTTGACTAACATTATGTCTTTCGATATGTTGGTTCTTTTGGCTAATGTTATTTCAGATCACGACATGGCTGCTCAAATGAACGTGGATGCACCAGAAGTTCTCACAATTGCTGACATCTTCCCCAATGGCTATCCAAGAAGATTGGAAAGAACAACCTTAGGGTTGACTTTGAAACCCTCACATGCTCGGAATCTTCTTGTCTCATTGCTGTGGATATTCTCAAGAATCATCCCTACCAGAACATGCTCTCACACTCTGCTACAGTACCGGAGGTCTACATTCAACAATTATGGAACTCAATGCAAAGGATCAAGGGTCAAAGTGCTGTGATTGTGACTCTCAATCACAGACAAGTCACAATCACTCATGCAGACTTACGGGTTGTTCTTCTCATTCCAGAAATCGTGCCAACCGACTTCTATGCTACACCTACTGAAGAGACAGTTATGCAATTTCTAATTGATATTGGCTATGATGAAGCTTCAGGAATTGTTACCAAGCATTCTCACATGGAGCTTAAGAACATTCCTTAACCGTGGAGAACTCTCTACATCATCATCACTAAGTCTGTCTCTGGTCGTGACAGTGGCTATGAGCATCCCAAGCTCATGGAACTGCAAATCTTCTAGTCATTGATCAATAAAAAGGACATCGAGATTGAAGCACTAATATGGGATGACATGATGTCATTTCACAAAAAGCTTGGCTCAAAGATTCCCTATGTCAGATACACAAAGCTTCTGATCCAAAGAGCGCTTGGGCTTAATCCTGATATTCCCAAGAGGCTCAATGACCCCGACAATCACGACGTGTTGTCTGAACCTATCCTTTCAATCAGAATCAAGGAATCAACAACGAAGAAACAAGGTGCCGTGCTGCCTGATCACCTTCTCACAAATGAAATCAAAAAGCTTGAAACGTACAAAAGGTATCGAGTAGCAGTACGAGAAGGCAAAGTTGGTCATCTCGATGAAAAGCCTTCTGGAACACCTACTCGGAGAACCAGAAGAGCAAGTGCTGGAAGTGCAGTAAGCACAGAGAGTCAAAGGAATGTCCCAAAGAGGAAACCTACTCCAAAGAAGAAAGTTCCCTCTCAGGAAGCTGTTCCTATTCCTACACCTGAACCACCAAGAAAGCTACTGGACGAAAGCTCTGAAGATACACAATCAGACGAGGAGGTCCACTACTCTGAATCTGCAACCGAACCACCTCCCTCAGTAGCAAAACCTCCTAGTCCAATAGCTGAACATGGCAAAGGGAAGACTCCTGTACTTGTGCCATATGAAGAAAGCTCAGAAAGTGATGAAGAGCAACTGGATTCATCTTACAGGAAGAAGTTCAGATACATTAGACTCCAACATGTTGCTAAGGAATTTGCAAAGGATCAAATGGGTGGCCCTGGAGGTTCAAGTGGTGCTGCCCACTCTAAACCAACTCCTGATGCGGTTAATCGACCCGATAAGGGAGCTGGTGCCACCACTCTTCTGCAACAACAACAACTTTTAGAGGATTCTATTGAATATGAGTTTGAGGAACCAGAAAAAGAAAAGACTGAGGAAATACCTGCTGATGAAACAAAGACTGATGACAAGGCTAAGTCTAAGGAGGAAACTTCTAAACCGCCTAAGGACCCCGGGTCCCCTCATGTCTCATCCTCATCCGATTCTTCTTCTCATTCATCACCACCACCATCGAAGAGATCAACCAAATCATCATCCAAATCTGTAAAGAAGCAAACTCCATTTTGGATGTCTCAAGCTAAGAACCGAATCACCAAAGCTGTCAAAAGGGTCAGAAAGAAAGATATGCTCTATCTAAAGCTGAACTTCATTGCTGATCAGATAACTTATCTTCACGACGAGACAGAAAAGATGCAAGAGGAAAGGGAGTACATACAGAAGCTCAGGAAGGATGATCTACAAGGGAAAATGGACAGAATAATCGAAGGCTACACTCACAAGTACCTTCTGGATATCGTTCCTAAAGTCACAAGGAGATGTTTACCAGACAACTATATCCGAATCTCATGCAGATAGCCAAGCAAACTATAAGATCAACACCCTTAACCGTCACAATCAATCCAACTGATCCTGTAGTTTTCTTTGATGCTGAATTGGTGGCCAAGCTTGTAACACAAATTTCTAAACGATCTGCGACATTTACTTCTGATGAAGGAAAGTTGTTTCAAGCATTGCTGGACTACCAACTCAAAACAGCATGTAGAGTTGAAGCAGAAAGGCCTAAACGTCCTAGAGACAATGAAGATAAGGATCAGGATAAGAATGATGAAGCTAAACGATAGAAGAAGTCTGGTGAATCATCGTCTATGCCACCTCCTCCCCAACGGACTCCTACTCAACAAAGGTCTCCTCCACGTTCTTCTACTGATAAACCTCAGGATTCTGAGTTACCGCCCCAGACTCAGAAAACCAGTGATTATTTTGAGTATACGGGTGGTGATGATGAGGAAGTCCTTGAGCCCCTACAACAACCCACCTCTCCCAAACAAGCACAGAAACCTGAATCATCATCTAGGCCTTCGAAAAAGAAGAAGAAGACGCCTCAGACTGAAGTCGTATCATGGCTAGATGACGATAATACTGAGGAATCAACTCCATACCCTGAAGAAGGTCAAGATCTGGTAGACGGTAACACATTGGAGCATGCTAAAATTTTGCAAGAAAAGTTCCATGTGAAGAAGATGACTAAATTCGAGTTGCATCGAATCAAGAATGAAGCATTTCAACTATTAAAAGGCAGCTCGGAGAGTGCCCTCGAGGTCGAATATCACCTTGAAAACATTGCTCGAGCTATGTCTAACAACATGGATTGGCTCAACCCAGAAGCAAACATCGACTTCACCAAACAGGACGATCCTCCATATTACGCCGACTGGTCAAAACCTCTACCAACAATTGGCCAACCAGATGAACCTAGGATTCCATTCAGATATTTCTTCAACAAAGACTTGGAATTTCTTCTACATGGTGGCGATGGGTCAAGGAAATACGCTACATCTTTGACACTTCCATTCCCAGCAGCAATATACTCAAACTGCATAGCTATCGAGGAAAGAGCTAATCACTTGTTTTCTAACAAAGTGGAAGCTTACGACCGAGATGCATTGTACGGGATTCATCATTGGCCGGAACGCCGAAGAATCTACTACAGAAGCTGCTAGATTCAGAAGTCTCAACATGCAGTGTTCAATACTAAGGCTATCGTTGGCATCAAACATGTTGATCTTTCATCTAAGTGGGACTACACCTTCCTAAAGAATATTGTGGTCAAACGACAAGATGAAAGGGATTATGCTTTCTCTGAAGCTGACTTTCAGAATTTGTCTCTCAACGACATTGAAGACATGTACCTTGCCAAAGTGCAGGGTCGCATGAGGCAATTTTCAACTGAAGTACAACGTGAATTCATCAAGTCACTGCTCATCTTCATCAGACGCATAGTCATCAAAGAACGTGTAGAATTTCTCCAGCTTGCAGTTGAATCTTATCAGACGCGTGTCAACTTCACTCCACCTCAGCTTGATCTTCCCGACATCAACCAGCTCTCACAACATACACTCATCAGCAAACCTTTCGGCGTCGTTTACCGTAGTGAACTTCAAAGAAATTGCTTAATGGCGTGTAGTGAACTTCACAAATTCGGAGATCACACTTTGAAGATGGTTAGGGACGGATTGGCGTACATGTTGAAGGATATACGTCAAAAGATTGGGTCTCCTAAGCGGTGGAATTCTTAGGAAAGAAGGGACGTGAGAAGGATCATCAGAATGATTGATGAAAGGTTGTTTCGACGGGATCAGTTCAGAACACTGGAAAGCTTTGTTGGTGGTCGACCCAGGATGAATATCACCGGCTATCAACGCCCAGTTCGCACTCCTTGAAACATCACTGGACTTCCTGGTACCCCTTGAACTGCTTTTGTCAATATAAATTTGGATGTGTGATTATATATGTCTATGGCTTGTGCACACATAACAGTGTACAACCCGTAATTATAAAGAAAGGACCCTGTGGTACGCTTCAGTGCCACAATCCTTATAAAAGGAGCGAAAGCTTCTTACTTTTGAGTAAAACCTATCAAACCTTTCACTTTTCAAGGTTTTGCTCAAAAGAACAAGTACTTCCCCTTATGATTTTCAAAACTTCAACCGTTTATATCACTTGTTGAGGGGGAGTATTTGACTTAAAACTTTGTTAATCAAAATGTTCTTTGTGTCACTCTTCCCGCAACACTCGAAATGGTCATATTTATTCTCAAACGTTTCAAAAATAACATTTTATATGCCATTTTTGAGGGGGAGAAAATATGTGATAAGAAATATGTTAGTTGATTTCTCGTGTGAAAAGACTTAACCAACGAATTGACGAAATCCTAAACTGTTAGTAACTCAAAAAGACTTGTCCGGGACGGGTAATAATTTCAAACTAGTTTGCTAGTGATGTAAACGTGTCTCGCAAAGGACTTATCCGAGTAGAATGTACCATTCGAGAAACTCTTGGTAGACATGAACTCTGACGGGTTTGAAAACCTTTCGAGGTTTGTCTACACCTTCAAGATAGTTATTAGAGCTAGTTGTCACCTAAAAGCTGACAATGCAACTCTTTAACTATGCAACGTAACCGTGTCTCGCGGGGGATTGTCTATCTTGAGTTGATCAATTCAAAATGTTCGCGCTCTTTCCTCACTGTGCAAATTTCCGTTAAAAATCTTAAGCACATGTGGAGGGGGAGTATTTATGCGAAACCCATCTCAACAGTGGTACAAAATGTTTTCATTCACAACCACTGTGTGAGATCTTTCAAGTAAATGGTTTTTATGGCAGCATAGGTTAGTCATGGAGTTATAAGGTGACTAAGGTCAGGAATAACCGTCCTATGATCCGCCAGATCCGGATGGATCTACCCAAGGACACCACAAATAGTTAGAATTTAGAAGTCCTTAGGTATGATTGTAAAAAGGAGAAAATGAGAATCGGAGAAAGAAGGAGTTGAAGAATCAAAAAGAAATGTAAAGTAAAGGGTGAAAATAAATAGCCCTCCAGATTATTCAGCTTAGGGCAGACACCGGGTTCAATTCATATGCTACTGGTTGTCACTAGATGACGCCGGTATTGAAGACTAAAAGTCATCATGGACCCAGTGACGTATGCACTAAACCTTCTTAGCCACTCAAGTTTCTCCCAACAGAAGCTTGTTTCATTCTCACAGGAAACTCTACATAATCTATCGGCCTTCTCTTAGAGATTGCTGATATTGAAGAAGGAGACCCTCTCCCTAGTCTCCGCTCAGGAAAACCAAAACGCACAATTGAGTCTAGAGCCATGAGATTCATCAAAAGATCTCTTAGGTACACTTGACATTTCATCACTTGATGTTCAACAATAAGAACACCAGTGGTACGTTATCGAGTCCTTCACAGATCTTAGCAATCTGTCGAGAACATTTATGAGAGGTTCACATATGTGATCCTCAATGATTAAATGGAAACTCCTGCCAGGGTCAACATCAAACAGCCCTGACAGCAGGTCACTTCGGTAACTCCCCGTGGATTACGCTTAGTGTGTCTCAAACGGTCTACAGTCGTGAGGTGATACTTCGGTATACCTCAGCGACTCATCTGAACCGTAGGTGTACTTCAGTACATCGTGTTATCTCACTTGTGGGACTCCGGTTCAGGAACGGCCTTTGTAAGAATTAGAGTTGTGTTTTCACACTATGCTGTTAACACTCTCGAAGTTTAAACTTGTAAGTGCCGGTATCCGCTAATTACTAACCGTTTTAATGTTTTCTTCTTATGGAAGCACTGGAGCGGAATGATCGTGCAGACTCTTCTCATGCTCATACCAACATCATCACTAATGGAAGTTCTATCTCAAAGCAACACAACAGTCAAAATGATTCTTCGTCAAACCAAAAGAATCTACAAAGTTAAAGACTTAAATAACTTCATCAGTACTGAAATCCAACGTCAAAGAGCGTGTGAGCATGTTGAAGAATGACGTGGAGACACTGGAGCAGCGAAGCAGACCTGAGGCAGATTTTATACTGACAACAACATACTATCACTTTCATCACAAAGAACAACGATCAAAGAACAAAGTTAAAGATGACGTCAAAGCATAACTGTTCAAAGAAGACAATTTCTCTACACTGGGGAGATTGTTCGTATCAAGGAAATTCTTCTCACAAGAAAGAAGAATGTCAGAAGACGTCAAAGCTACTATCACATCAACGCCTTCACCGTTTTCATCACTAACACTTAGGGGGAGATTGTTGGAATCACTCCTAAACATTAATCAAGTGTTAGTAATCCATATGTAATAGTTAGCTTAATATGGCCTTTATGTTCGTTATTAGCCTTAAGCTTATGTAGAAGGCCCATGAGCTTAGGCCCATGTCCAATAAGGAAAGGATGGAAACTAGGAGTGTTGCCCTAGCTTTCCTCCTATAAATACCTCATGTAAACCCTCACTTGAGGGTTGGTTGTTCAATTTATTTCCTTTCACATACATCTACGCATAACCGGTCATTCTTAACGTGTGTGTGTGTGTTTGGTTTACTTGTTCAATCGCCGTTATCTGTTTCTTTGTTACTTGTGTTGTAAAACTAGTGACCTAACAATTGTCGAGTAATTAGTCCATGTACTTTTTAATGTGTTATATTCATTAGTAATATTAATGTAACATTTATTTTCAATGTCTTGTGCAAATATTATAAATTAAATGTCCAACGTAATTAACGAGCTCGTTTTACTTCACAGATTATTAGTTGAGGGGTATAATGGTCATTCAATGCGTTTACGATTTTAGGGTTTTACAAGTCCAGTGAAATTCACCTGGAATCTGTTGAAATCGGCTTGTCATGTTCTGAGTGAACGTAACATCAAGACGAGTACATCTCACAGCATACATAATAGATCCTATAGCCAAAGCATAAGGAACTCTTTGCATGCGCTCTTTATCAGCATGTGTCTCACCACCTTGTGACTTACTCAACTTAGGCTCTTCTTGCATTGGAATAGTTCCTCGTTTGAAATTCTCCATGTAAATTTTTTTCAAGATTTTATCAATGTAAGCACTTTGACATAAACCAATTAATCGTTTAGATCTATCTCTGTAAATCTTGATTCCAAGAATATATGCAGCATCTCCTAGATCTTTCATGGCAAAACATCTTCTAAGATAAGATTTTACATCTTGTAACATTGGAATATTGTTTCCCATGAGCAATATGTCATCAACATATAGAATTAAGAAAGTTGCATAACTCCCACTAGCTTTCTGATATACACATGGCTCATCTTGGTTCTGAGTGAAATTGAATTTCTTAATCTTATCATCAGACAAGCTTTATAGGTGTCTACATAGCCATCCATGTTAGTTTTCTTCTTGAAGAGCCACTTACTTCCAACGACTTTAGCATTGGGAGGAAGGTCTACTTCAATCCAAACTTTGTTATCTCTCATGGATTGCATTTCCCCATTCATTGCAACTTGTCATTTGTCCTTTTCAGGATCAGCCATGGCAGCCTTATAGTTAGCAGGTTCACCAAGATCCCCTAACATATTTTCCTCAACTTCTACGTTAAGACATAGACGTTCAGGTGTACGCGTAGTCCTTACAAATCTACGAATTGGAACCACTTCAACTTCAGGTGGAACAGTCAGACTTTCAGGTTCTACTTGAGGTTGGCTAGTGTTTTCAGAAGGTGATGTATCTTCATAATCATCTTCCAGATCATAAAATCTCCCACTGAATTCATGAGATATGAGATCCCTTTCAAAGAAGTCTCCATACCTAGCAACAATTACTTTGTTTTCTGGTGGAAAGTAAAAGTAGTAACCCATAGTTTCCTTTGGGTATCTTACAAAGATACACTTAACAAATCTTTGTTGGAGCTTGTCAGCTGGGTCACGTTTAACAAACGCCTCACAACCCCAAACCTTTAAGTAAGACAAGTTGGGATCTTTTCCATAGCATAGTTCATATGGAGTCTTATCAACCTTCTTAGTTGGAACCATATTTAAAATGCAAACATCAGTTTCTAAAGCATAATCCTAAAAGGATAAAGGAAGAGTTGTAAGATTAAACATTGATTGCACCATGTCTAACAATGTACGATTTCTTCTCTCAGATACACCATTTTGTTGTGGAGTATATGGAGAAGTGAGCTACTGGACAATCCCACACTCAACAAGATAATCTTTAAACTCTTAGCTTAGGTATTCACCACTTCTATCGGATCGAAGAGCTTTAATCTTCTTTCTTAGTCGTAATTCTACTTCATTCTTGAAAACCTTAAATGTTTCAAAGACTTCATGTTTATGTTTAAGCAAGTAAACATTATCATAAAGACTGAAATCATCCGTAAAGGTTAAGAAGTAGCTAGCACCCTTCTTTGACACATGTCTTAATGGTCCACATACCTCAGTATGTATCACACCTAGTAGATCAGAAGCCTTTAAACGATTTACAAAAGGTTTCTTGGTCATCTTCCCATATATGCAAAATTCGCATTTATCAAATGATTTATCATTGATATTTTGCAAAAGCCCATCATGTTGCAACTTTTGCATCCGTTTCTTGCCTATGTGAGCAAGTCTACAATGCCAAAGATATGAAGAATCCAAGTCACTTTTGATTCTTTTATTATTGATGCTAAAAACAGAATTATTTTTATCAATCACATTATCATGCAAATCAATCTCAAACACACCATTTACTGGAATAACATTAAAGTAAAAAACACCATTTAAAGAAACCGAAATTCCATAATCAGTAAATATATGAATAAAACCAATATCTTTCAACAAGGAAACAGAAACAACACCCCTAATTATAGAAGGTGCGTAATGACAATCGTTCAAAGACAGTTTAAGCCCGAAGGCAAAACTAAATCAAACGTGCCTATAGCTTCAACGACTGCATGTGCTCCATTACCCACGTGCAGATATTGTTGTCCATAGGCGAGTTTCCTTGCACCTCTAAGTCCATGTAGTGTATTGCAAATGTGAATACCACATCCAGTATCATATAACTAGGAATTTCTTTTATGAGGAAATGCAAATAATTCTATCATTAAAAGAGTACTTGAAGTGTTGGCAACAATACCAGCATTCTTATACCTCTTTGTTCGCAACTCATCAAGGTAGAACGGACAATTCCTCTTCCAGTGTCCTACCTCTGTGAAGTGATGACAAGCCTGATCCTTTTTAGGATTCTTTTTCTTTTTAGGAGGGTACTTCTTGGGTTCTTGTTGATAAGCCATAACTTGCTTTCCCTTATTAGCCTTACCCTTCCCTTTCCCTTTCTTGTTCGCTTGCGGTTTTAGGATTGGTGATCCTACCCTTTTGAATAGCAAGTACCTGAGGTGTAGGAGCCATTTTCGGCAAACCCTTTTCATAGTCAATGAGCATTGCATGCACCTCACTGACTGTCTTCCCCATGCAATGCATATTGTAATTGCGCACGAAACCATCAAATTCCTTGTTAAGGGATCTATTGATTAGGCCAATTTGTATGTCATTAGGGTAGAAATAGTTGAGCCTCCCAAGTTGGTCCATGTAACTCATCATTTCCAAGCAATGGGCACTCACATGTTTACCTTCCCCCTGTTTGCAACTGTGTAGAGAATCAACTCAACAGTTGCAGGCTTTTCAAACAACCGAATAAGTTTGGTGAACATGTCCTTTGGGAAGTAATTTTCAAACTTTTTTTTACAAGTTTGGAGTCATACTTCCAAGCATAAGGCAGGCAACCTCATTATGCTTGTCATACTCAGTTTGCCATGCTGCCCTTATTTCAGGAGTAGCATTAGCTTCCGGTTCAGGAGGACAAGGCATATTCAAATAATCTGATCTTTTGACAACACACAAGACTATTATGAGTTGCCTATACCAGTCATTGAAATTAGCATTGCCAGTCAATTTTTCGCGATCAAACATGGATTTGAACGACGAACTTAGTGCATTAGTTTCAGGTTGAGCCATTTCTACAGAAAATAAAAGTTCAAAAGTTAGTACTTCTGATAATTCAACCTTTCAAGAAAATAAAATACCCTTGGTAAATATTCATATTAACCATAGAATTTTCCTTGAACCTATGACCCAAATTGTCATAGTTCCACCACATCAGTTGATCTGCTAGTGATGAAAGTATTCAATAGGTAATTGTCGAAGAACAATAATTGACAAACAAGTTTTCAATACCTAGAAATTATGGAATTTACAGTTTTGTCAAACCTTTATGCAAATGTAAGCATGTTTTACCCCATCTTATGCCTTAAGTCATAGATGTCACTAACTAACTTAATTAAGTTGTCTAATTTAGAAACAACAAATTTACTCCAGCTGAGTTCTCACACAACATGGAGATTTACCTTGTTATTGCAATCTAGCTAAGCTCTCACATAACATAATTACAACTTCAAGTGTTTCTTATCATTAGATAGCATAAACTTAAATTTAAGGGTATAAATATTTTTGATGTGTAATCAAAACTTATGAAGAAGCATGCATAGATCTTCATAACATAAATTTTTTACAAAACTTTACTCATTAGTTTTTAAATTGCTAAGATTAAATTCTACAAAGTTTTAATCGATGCGTTGAGAAATTTACAACTTTGCATTAAGATGCTTCGTACATAGAATGGTTATACTATGTAGCTCCAAATATGACGCACAAAGTGGCAGAGAAGCTGGTCATCGCAAAGCATATTAAAAACCCTTATTCTTTTGAGTCGCAATTTAATGTCGGACTCTCCTTAAGCCACTCTTATAGTTTGTCATAATGGGTGAGCCGTTCTAACTATTTAGTACAGTCACATCAATTGACTAAAAGTTCAAGATTTAATACTTAGAAAAAATTCAATTTCACCATTATTTAGTCCGGTTAATTTTCTATTTTCAAAATAACCCTTTTTGCTTACAAACATGTCATAACAATTTAAACAAAAAGCAATTTATAAAAATACACAACTCAAATGATATACATACAACTTAACAATTAACATATGTAAAACAAGTAGCCACATGCATAATTTGTTCGATAAAACCCTAATAATCAATTCTAGGTTTATAAACCATGAATATATTAAGTAAGGCTTTCACCTACTAAGGTAAGTGAGCCACATACATCGACAAGTCGATTGCGTAAGCCTTAGTCAATCATATACCACATTGCACATAATTGAATTATTAGATATATTGAGGTCTTCCCCAATTTAATATATATCAAACGAATTACATGTGAATCTCTTAACAATTAATCAAATCAAATCAAAACCAATAATCCATAGCAAAACATGCAAGTTCCACCTTGAATTCCTCATAACATTTATAATCCCAAAATACGCATATAATCATGGCACATAACAATTATTCATAATAACCACATAAAATATACATGCAATCTTAGAGTTTCTACAAGTTTTACAAAAAATAAACCTAATTGAAAAATAAATGGGTATTCGACCCAATTAAAAAAAATTAGGGTTCCAACTTTCAAAACCCTAGAAACCATAAAAAAAAAACATGTAATAATCATCAAGATTCAATTTTTTATGTGTTTCGGTAATTAATTACAACGTATTAACGGCTCGTATGCCACTTTTGGGTTTTACTAATCATAACAATAATCAAAAACACATAAACATCATCAAAGCATGCAGCAGAAGTAATAGAATTAATACTTGTAAATTAACTAACCGAATTAAAAGTATATGCGTACCTTTTGTGAATTAAAGAACACAATAGATCAAGAACCAAGGAAACCCTAAACCCTAAAAATTGGGGTTTATTATTTTCGACTTAACCCTAAGTCGAACACCAAGAATCTCCCAAACACACTTCGTTCTTGTACACACGTGCTACAATCGAATCAACGTGAAAAGCTAGGTTCTTGAATCACAAACAACCAAATACTTGTATTTGAGCTTGGAAAATCGACCCCTAAGGTGTTTAGGGTATGTGTACGATCAGCCAAGCACAAAGGAGAGGAGAGGAGAAGAAGTTAGAGTTATTAGATGATCCAAGATTAATTAGAATGAATACAAGGGGTTTGTATTTATACTAATGTAAACTTAATGACCAAGTTAGGGCAGAATAGGGTTTAGGAAACCCCATTCGACCGGCCATGTAATCCCAAGGGGATTCTAGATCCTTCCCGACTTTTATTTTAATCCCTAGTCCTTTAATTTTACATTTAACGATCGTTAGTCAATTACCGTTAAGTACTAACACTCATTAAGTATTTATTTGTGAATAATAATTAAAATATAAAACATTTATATATTAATTATTTAGAACATTGATTCTCATACGTAATGCGTGCAATCTCGAAGTCTTGTGTTCGAATCAGGTCATACATATATTAAAATTATCCGTTAAATCTTTCAGGTTTATATTGTAGGATTAGGACGAATGATCTCACAATATTTACGTTCTTAATATTGTAAAAATATTAATACATACGGATGTTACTTATTTTGCGGTTTTTGTTCATTTAAGTTACTCGATTGAATTTTTAGATAGATCACCGAATTTATAATAAATAAATGTTAGTTTTTTTTTAACAGAAAAGTGGGTGTTAATACGATTGATAAATGTAAAACTTTTTTGTTATCAATAGAAAATATATTTAATCTAAAGAACAAATCATATGATCTCAACCATTCATCTCTTTTTCATCCAATGGATAAGATGAAAGCAAAATTTAACAAAGGAAGGGTAAAAATGTAATTCTATAAAAACTCACTTTCCACTTTTTTTTAAAAAACAACGTATCTTGCAAACGGAAAATCTTCAAGCTAAAAAAAATACACCATCGCGACGAGAAAAAAATCATCTTTCTATAGATATGCACTTTTATATATTTTCGACGAACCTTTTTTTCAAAATTTTCGTCCAGGAAAATAACGCGTGATTCGTAAAAAAAATCACATGTGATTTGTTTTTTTGTTGTGATCCGTGTATAGATCACACGTGATTTTGTTTTTAAAAAAATCACATGTGATTTTAGCCGAGTCGGAAACACAGTTTACAAAAAAAAATCACATGTGAGTTTACAAGTCACATTCGATCTTTAGAGTAATAAATCACATGTGATCTTTAATCTCAAATCAACTTATGCCTTCATTTTATAAAACAAATTCCTGAAATCACGTGTGATTCTGTTATTTATTTTATTTTTTTGCTATGTTATAAAAAAATTTAATTTACGTGATATTCAGTTTTAATCTAAAAATGAGTAAATCAGATGTGATTCACTTTCAAAAAATAATTTAATGTAAAAGTGTGATTTGCGGTAAATCACATGTGATTTAAGGTAAAATCACATGTGATCCACTAAAAATCACATGAGATTTTTTTGTACAAATCACATGTGATCAGTGTAAAGGAAACTCAGAACTAATAAGGAGTGTATACTTGAAATTTTTTTGAGAGAATCATGTGACCCACAAAAGCATCACATGAGATTTTTGGACAAATCACATGTGACTGTTGTAAAAAAATCTTAAAACTAATAAAGAGAGTATACCAAAATCAAATGTGATTCATCAAAGAATCACACGTGATTCACCAAAGACTCACACGTGATTCACCAAAGACTCACATTGAGATTTTGTAAAAATCATAAGTGATTGTTATAAAAAAATCTCAAAACTAATAAAAAGTGTATACTTTAATATTAAGTGCTATACAGTCAACTCTTTAGTTTACTTTTTTTTATAGTGTCACAAGTATAGAATAATAGGGAAAAAAGGAAAAAAAAAATTACACAACTTATTTTTAAAAAAATGAACCAAAAACCAAATCTTTACCGATTGACACTTCCCTACATATAAAGAGAGAGAAAGGTGCAGACACTTGATTGTACTTGACTATTTTTTTATATCATTTCACTTTGTCAAATCATTTCATCTCGTAAGAAACCAAAAAAGAGAAAAAAACTCTCGTCCTCTTTCTTCATTCTTTCATGTTCTTCTGAAATATTTACCCAAGTGATGAGACCACATTCAGCAAAACGTACTACTATAATACTACTTCAAAGTTCAAAGTGACTATAACTTCAAGTTCAAAGGTACAACTCGGAAACCAAAACGTACCACAGCCTGAGACCACATTCACCACTCCCACCGTACCACGTCTCATTCACAACCTCACACTCTCAATCAGTCAACCGTTGTTATCTCTAACTAACGGAACTGTTGCTTATGTTACAGATCCGGCCGCTACAGATCCCGTCACCCCCGCTCCGCACTTCCCACACACATACAATCATCGGTTTAAATGAAATATAACTCGTCGGAAAAATAGAAGTCACCGGAGTATGCGGTGGTTGGTGGTGGAAGTTCTCGTTGTGGTTTCCCAGTGTCCATAGATTAGTGAATTGGTGGTAGATAAGTTTATGAGTGTGTGTGGACGAGTGGGTGAGAGATGAAATGATTGAAATAAATGTACCAAACTACCCCTATAACTGAATAGATGGAGAACATATTTAAATAAAGGTAACCATCAGATGAGATTTAGATGAACGGGTGAGATGTAATCGTTTGTTCTTTAGATAATATGTGTTATGTATTGAACTTTTGTCATTAACCTATGTATTGTGTTAAAAAGTTTAGTAATCTCGATATAGATTTTTGTTAGTTTAGTAATTTATATGTCTCGTTTTATTTTTGAATTTAATAACTTAAATGTCGTATTTTATAAATTTAACAAAACAAGTAAAAGATAGAAAAACTGAAAAAAATAATAATCTAAGCGAACAAAAACGCTATCGTCGTAACTAACTTTGACAAAGAGGACGAGAGTTTTTTTTAACTTTGACGTAACACCGGCCTGTAACTAACTTTGACACTTTGGTCCAGGCCACTTATACCAATTAAAAAAACTGTTCCACTCGGTCATTTCTCTTTATCATTTTGTTCTAGGGGTCTTTTTTCAAAACTATTTGAACTATATAGATAGGGTTCATTTCGAAACAGAATCCCAACCTAAAGGACCACGACCAGTCAACCAGCACTTCACATCTAACTAACCTTGACTTTTTGGTCCACTCCGCTCATGATTAAACTAAATTGGTCCAGTCAATTTTTATCATTGATTCATAGCAATTACTATGAATATGGATGGAATTAAAGTGGAGTAAGATTTTAGTGCAAGAGTATATTTAGAAGGTTGGTTTAACGTATACCAAGAGGCATTTTTATTTGATTAAATTGTTTTTATAGTTTCTTTTTATTTTATGATTATTTTTTTTACTAAATTTGTTAAACGCTACATTTAAGCTGCTAAACTTTGAAAATATTTTGTTACACTTATAAAAGGCAACATTTAAACTACTAAACCCAAAAAAATATATATTAAAATCACTAAACTTATTAATAGTATGCATAGGTTAATAAACAAAAAAGTTTTACCCTCGTATCACTCGTGTTAACACCTCCTTTTCTCAAAGAGAAATCGAATCATTATTTATTATATTCAGTGATCTAAGTAAAAAATTAACCAAGTAACTTAAATGAACAAAGATCGCAAAATTAAGTACCATAATTTTTTATTAACTTTTTTTTATCAATATTAAGAACGTAAATACTATGGGATCATTCTGTCCTAATCATACAATATAAACCGTGGAAGTCTACTGGTTTATCTGGCTTCACAGATCTTGCAAATTGATTCCTAACCTCCAAATTTTACCTATATCACCTTAAACGGCTCGAATAAACTTTCTCTAGTGTACAAACATATTAGAAATAAATATTACAACCGTAAACTAAGTACTTGAAGTTAAATATATACTTATTGTGTGTAGCAAAGTTAGTTTTTGGAGGGACTTACAAAATGTTCATGGTTAATCGTATTCCAACAAATCTTAAACTTTTATATTTTTTATCAAAATTTGACACAGATCTAATAATTATTTAATCTAAATTTGTATCCAGACTACTAGACACTCGCTTTACACCTTTACTATAAAGCATAAAACAATGCGCAACTTAACTATATTTACATAATTTATCATCCAAACCTATTCGTCACATATATGGGTAGAGACACCGAGTCGTGGAGGCAGTGTGGTTATATACTTATATTCCCTCGTGGCAAAAAAAAAAAAAAAAAAGTTTGTAATGTAATGTTTCAAAAATCTATAGCCAAATAAATATAACAAAACAAATAGTGCAAAGTTTTAAAAGAGTTTGTTAGTGCAAATATTACGATATTTAATCTATACAGTCTTATTTGTTTTGATTGATGATAAACATGCAACTTGTAATACATAACGTAAAATGTACAAGTTACTTGTAATCACACTTTGTCTCAACATACATTCAACACCTCTCGATGTCTCAAGTCCTCGTATGTTACAACACAGGTTCGTACATGTTTGTTCTGTGGCATTATGATCAAACCCATTAACAAATCATTTAGAATGTTTAAAATACGTTTAGAATCACTAAGTATTTTAACAGGTTAACCATTCTATTTCGAACCTCATTTTATATTTTGCATTCACAAGTATTTTATACAAATACATCTTTTGTAAAATGTCTAACAAATATATACTTTTATTTGTACAAGTAAATTAACTATAATATTCATACAAGTACTAAAAGTTTACATACACTTGACAAAATACATTTTATTTTGACAAGCACTCAACTAGATATTTTTACAAAAGGTAACTAGACATTTTATTAACTAGTTACATAATACATTTTACAAGTTTACTTTGATAAACTTTTTAATCTAATATAGAAATACATATTACATCATCATCTTTGAAATCCTTGGAAGATCTCTTGAATATTTTGGTTAGATTGTCACTCAATATATCAAATGTGATCTTAGTAAGATTTGGTAATATCTTGGAAAGATTTGAAGAAAGATTATTTAGATTTTCTGTCAGACACCCACGGCACCAAAAGTTATAAAGGGCGGAACCCTTTTTTTGGTTCCATGGTCCGTGGGCACTGCTGTTCCCTTTTGCCTACAAATATAAGTCCATTGTTTTCTCATTTTTTCACCACTTCAAAACACATCTTCTTCACCTTCTTGAATACATTTAGATCAATCATTAACAATGTAGTAACATACATTAAACACCCTAATGATCATGATCATAATGCTTCTAACATTCATCTTTGTTGTAAGCATACTCTACATTTTGATCAACCAAGGAAAGCTTGGAGATCTAGCCATCCCCACTCACCACAAGTTGAAGATCTATCACAACAAGTTTAGGGAACTTGTGATCTTCATCATGAAGGTTTCCTATCAATGGAAGTTCATTTAGAAGTAGTTATTCATATCCATTAGACATTTGTGTCATGGATCATTATTGTAAAACATCATTGCATTATCACAACACTTTCACTAAACTAGATTAGATGGTTTATGTGTTTGTGCTATAAAACACAAGGTTTGTTATGTTGAGCCATAAAACATAATGGGAGTGGTTGTACCCTTGTAAAAGAACTCGACATCTAGCTTAGTGTCGGAAATATTGTATAGACGACGTTAGGTTGGTTCTACCTCGAACTAGAACCCGGTATTTAGTTTTGTACCAGAAAAAGTGTAAGCGACGATTGTAAGGTTTTCTCCGCCGAGAAGGGAGCTTGTTGATTTAGTGAAGTAACTCTCGAGTTGGGTACTTGGAGAGTAGAGTAGGGCGGAGAGGAGATCCGTGACCGAACCACTATAAATCATCGTGTTCGGTTTGCACTTTCCTTTCTTTATCTCTTTACTTTTATAGTTGCACTATATTATTGCTTGTGATGTGGTTTGATGTTGATGCTTGTGTGACAACTTGGTTTACTATGATTTATATTAGTCACAAACAATAATTGGTACTTTCATATTATAACAAGTTTCATAAACGATTTGATACAAAAGATCTAACGATTTTAAACGGTAACATATTCAACCCCCCCCCCCCCTTTACGTTTTCACAATTGGTACCAGAGCCACGTAGCTCTTATTTTCAAAACAAATGGTTTTTAAAATAGAGTACGATCCATGTATCAAATTACCATTGAAGCAAAAAATAATATGAAAAATGCTTTGCTAATTTTACTTAGAAATTTTATTGTTAAATGTAACTTTGTATACAAGTTTGAAGGTTTTCTTGAATAATAAAATAATAGTTTCTTGAAAGAACTTATAAGTAATGTATTGTGTGCTTATAGAGAATTTACGAAGAAATATGATTTTAAAATGAGTGTTTGGGATAACTATAAATTTAGTTGAAAAATCACCTCCGTAAATGTTTAAGATAAGTTACATAAGTAGAAATGTTATTAAATATGGGTATTATATGTTTACTATCAAATCTAGTAAGTCCCACACGTTTTCTCTATTTTAAAATACTAGTTTTGATGAATCTGTCTCAGAGGACCACGGAACCAAATCATATAAAGGGCGGAACCCTAAATTTGGTTCCTTGGAGTCCGTCTGTACAGTATGCAGTTTTTTTGACCAACTTCAAAAAATCATAACTAATTAACCGTAAGTCCGTACAAGTCGATCCACCTATCATTTTAAAGGGAATTGAGTCTACTTTCATTTAAAAACATGCTCATGGCCTGAGTCTAATTTTAAATAAGTAAAATAGACCAAATACTACAGTATGTCTAAGATATTAAGTTTCGCTTTAACATAAAAACTCAAATTTTTGAATCAAGCAATTTAAGTTGGTATTCTTAGAACTTTGATACAATTTATTTTGAAACTAAATAATTTGGTAATATGTTTAATTAAAGGAAACTAATCAAGCTTGGTATACATCGTCATATTTAAACGCAAAGTGACGAAAAGTGTTTTTCTTGTTATGCTATGCTAAATGACCACTTGTTTATATTGTTTGCATATATGTTGCTTAATTATTTTCAAATTGTTGTTTACACTTGTTTGTTTGCATAATATAAGTGTCAATCTTGCCATGTTATTTATTCACTTGTTTGACGATTTCTTGTTTATGCACAATAGGATATTTGCTAGATTTTGTGCACTAAGTTGGAAAACTGTTTTACCATCGCTTGTAGAATTAGATCACTTTCTTTGCATAGGTTATACTAACATCTCACATAACTTATGAAATGTCATAACTCACTTAGCAATGAGTACTAAGTAAATTAGTCAAGTACTTTGAAAAAAGTGAGGTTTTAAAGGAGTGTTTGGAACAAGACAAAAACAATGGTGTATGATACCATTTGGTCGTTTTTACTTTGTAGGATGATAAAATAACTTGAAACAATGTTGTATGCTAACCGGTTCATGCAGGGGGATAGCACACGGGTGTTATCAAATTTTATTCATTTTCACTTATATGTGAAAATCGTTAGCCCTTGGTCAAAGTCTATGCTCCATTATGTTTGTATGTGTGTTATCGACTTTTCCTAACTAGAAATAATTAATGTCATATGTTTTAAGCAAAATTTCAGGTTTTCGAAAAGTCCGCGATAGTTAAAATATGGGTCTGTGAAGATTTTTGGTCATTACGGACCAGACAGCACCAAATATTCGGTTCCGTCTGTTATAGCTTTTGGTACCGCCATACCTGTACAGGCGGCACCAAATTAAGGGTTCCGCCTGTGTAAAAAATTGGTGCCGTGGATTCTATAGGTAAGTTGTTTAATTTTACTAAATCCCGCAATCTAATTTACCAAATCTCGTTTCTAGGATAGTTGTTAATGCATATCTTTCATATCTCATTCAACACATCCTCAATGGATTAACTTAGGATGTTTGACATGATCTTAGACACTTCCATCTCATCAGAAACTACCATCTTTGTATGGATTAACCTCAAATAAGCCACTTAAGAAAACCACTAGGATTAGCATTCGATCTTGTTGCTTCATTAACTTGAACTCTTCATCCTCAGACTCGTTACCTCTCAACATCTCATCACCCATTCAAGATGTGAACTTTCAAAACTTAAGTACTCCAACTCCACCACCAAAATCACCCACCATTATGACTACTTCACAACCATCCAAAGCACCTTCACTACCAAAGTCTCCAAAACTTTTACTTTGTGCAACACCACCAACATCTCCTCACCCGTTTGCGGATGACTTAGATGACTTACCGAGACTAACAAATCTAGACTCATTATTTGCAAAGATATCATACACAAGTCTAACATATGACTATAGATATTGTTTTGTATCTACATGTATTGCCTCACTTGGTTAACATGAAAATAATGTGTCATCCTTCAAGACGATAAGTATTTACATCGAGTCATAACTCACACGTATGTTAAAGACATATTATCGAGTCTTGTTATCCTTGGGTTCAATCTAAGCTTTACAATTTCAACAAATTAGGATTGACAACTTAAGTATTTCATCCGAAATATTCAAGTATATGCGACTTACGATTGTAGTCATTAAAAGTCATATCCGAAAATTAACACCCAAGTATTTTAACAACACATGTTGAAACACTAATCCTAAAATGAATCAAACACTTATCCAAAACAAACAACCCACTGT
This sequence comes from Chrysanthemum seticuspe, assembly GCA_019973895.1. Lineage (NCBI taxonomy): Eukaryota > Viridiplantae > Streptophyta > Magnoliopsida > Asterales > Asteraceae > Chrysanthemum > Chrysanthemum seticuspe. The sequence continues at coordinate 24,637,872 of BPTQ01000001.1, forward strand.
GCCACTTATCCCTATTTGACACCTACTATCCCTCTTCCATCTTTTGGCACCATTAAGCGTGTTGCTCATGAACTTCCAAGAGCATCCTTTAAACCAAACGTGCCCTTTCAAGGTGAACCTATATCTCAGCCCCTAAGCTTCATAGACATGACCAAAACTTCAAGCACTTCACCCACTAGTTGTAGCAACCAATGAACTATAAGAATTAGTATCCATACTTTTTGTGTTCAACATCTATGGACAAACAATCAACCTAAGTGTTAGGACCGTATATTTGGTTGATATGGTGAATCGGGAGGTCGGGGAAGATGGAAGAATATCTTCATCCTGTTAGTGAGAGAAACTAGAGAGAAGGAAGAGAACTATGTGTTTTATTATTGATGAAAGGAAAGCTTACACTAAGAAATCTCACCCCCTCCATGGAAGTATGGAGGGGTATTTATACCTAAACACTTACATCTATGACTAAATGACATAACAAGCCCTTGTGTTTAAGGTAACAAAGATAGAAAATGTAATCCCGTCAATGTCGTTCCATTTACGAGTTAGGAGCGATTCCAACAATCTTCCCCCAATGGGACGACATAAGGGATTACTTACAACATTTACTACAAATATAGAAAACAAATAAAGAAAGGTCTTCATAAGCTCTTCAAGTGTTGAGGATGATGAAAGTTTACGCTCTTTGTCTTCTTCTGGTACCTTGACTTGAGAACCGTTTTCTTCACTTGTAGCCAAATGATGTAATATGCATAAATTGGATTAACTTCCCCCCAATTCATGCCGCATGTCTTTAGCAGCTTCTCCGTACACTCCCTTTTTGGCGAAGTTTCTGAATCAGCTTCCCCCCAAACTGACAACCGTCTTCAGCAGATTCGAAACTTTGATGTAGTGAACTTTTCCTCTAACTTTTGAAATTTTCAGTACGCAGCGGAATTTGTAGATGAGCAGTAAACCACACAAGGTAAATCTGACTTGTTGCGGAGAATCCGTTCGGGGGTAACATGCAAGAAATCAACAAGATCTTCTCACGTATGTAGATGCTTCACACCAAACAAACCACGAAAGACGAAATGAAACGAATTCCCCCTGAATGTTGCGGTATATCGGAATAATAGTTACCTGTAAATCTGCAATTACTCGATAAAATGACCGTGTGTGAGGCATCACAGCGTCATATTTAGGTAACTTCACACACGATAACTCTGTGAAGGTGAGACGATAACACCAACTTGAGAAATTTTAACCACTGATCGTCTCATTTCTTCCCCCTGATTGGAGAAATTCATGAAAGGAGAGGGTTTTCGAAAAAAAATCCAAAAACATCAAAGGAAGCAGACACCACCTATACTCTCCCCCCCATGTTTTCAATGAATCAGAATCATACACCACGTATGTTGATGATGAATTGGAGACAGCGAAACCATGTATGTCCAAGTAATCGAACAATTGTGAAGTACCATAAATATCTCGTGAGAATCAACTGCTGATAAAACTTCTCTACTCGTGTATACTCTTCTCAGCTAACTCTTTACAGACCCCATTATCATTCTGATGACTTTTTGTAGTGACTACTGATGGAGAAAAACCCAATATGACGAACTTGAAACTGAAGTAAAATAACCCGAACTTGTGACTTAAACTTGCACTATTGTCAGACGAAGAACCCTTTTTTCTTATGGCCATCGGAAAAAAGGTAAACTTAAAGTTTCTCGAATTATCCACAGCATTATGTGACACTTGAGCACAACAACATAACTCCTTCAAAGTGATAGTTATACGCTGTAAGCACAACAACGTAACTCCTTACATCAGGTATAACTAGACAACTCAAGTCTTTGTCATTCGTAACGGTTAAAGCTCGAACAAGGATCTCGAAGAATCATGCATCCAACCAACCCCGATATCTTCAGATACTAAGTACACGCACCCGTGATATCCCACTTCAACCTCAAATAAATAATAAAGAATTCTCGCCGTAATCACATCTTGCGGTTACATTCCCAAAACTAGCCTTCATTAACGGTTAAAAGTGAATTTGATAATGGTTTCCCGATCTTGTCAAAAAATGTATCCCCGTGAAAATTTCTCATAACCAAAAATACCACTCTTAATACAAATAATATCAAAACTTTATATCCAAAAATTTTGTTAAACAAAATATGGATAACAATTCGGATCAGTCGAGTATAACATGCAGCCCAAAGGATTCGGATCCAGTAAAATAAGCCCAGTCCACGTTTAGGATTACCAATGTCAAGCCCAAGGAATTACTAAACCTCGTGGGCCCAAAATAAAACCAGATCCAAAATCCCTCTCACCCTGATATTCGGGTATTAAAATCACTCAAACATAATCTTAACCCTAATACCACAAACTGCCTCTCACCTACACTCTCTCCAAAAAAAGTTAGATAACAGTTCCTACCTCATCATAACAATCGAACCAAAAGCTCATCAAACTCATCTCATCTCAATCTCATATCATCATCAATCACAATCTAATCTCAGTTTTATCAACCTTAATTCGAATAAAAGAAAACGCAACCGATCACACCTTTATAAGCGTTTTTGCTCAATCAAAATCAAGAAGGTAAGGAAGAGGCTTCAAGATCAGTGATGGTCTCGGGTAGGTGTTTTCTGTTTTTGTGTTTTCTTGAACGAACCAAAGAAAAACATATAACATAATTGTTATTGTGTTTCTCTTTAATTTATCGGATATGAAATGAAGCTAACCTGTGATGATGAATTATTTTTGTGAGAAGGACCTTTGAATGGTCATGATATTACTTTGACTATCACGAAAATTTTCTGAGGTTATACAATATTTTGAGTCTTGATTGATTGATTGTTGAGGAGTGTTGAGACTTGAGAGGTAGGATTATATGGGGTTTGTGGTTGTGTATGGAGATGGGACACAAGATTAGGATTTGGTCATGTTTGTATGTCGAGTTTGTTGTGGTGGTTCAGTCACCCACAGTTAATTGTTTTATTTTCCATTTTCCACAAAAGCTGTAGATTGGCGGGAACACCCTGACCCCGGGTGCCTTTTGGCACCAGCCATTGTCCACCCCACAAGGAATAGCTCCGGCAACTCTCCTGGCCTAGTGGGGCACCAACTGGAGTGAGCACGAGCCAAGACTCGGACCCCTGAGCTCTTATTCCACAAAGTCTCTCCGGTGTGCCCATAGGTTTTTCGGAGGTGGGTACCTATATGAAGCAAATGCCAAGGATGGGACTTGAACCTGTGTCAATTGACTCAAACACAAGTACTCCAACCATTGGACTAATGCTCCATTGGTAAAGAATAAATTTTATTTTCCATTTTAATTGAACTTGTGATGGTTAACTGAAGTCCACAAAAGATTAGTTTGGTATTGTGTTTTGTGGTCATGGTCATACCTTTACGCATAAGCTTCTTTTCTTTTCTGCTTGTACAACATTCTTAAGCGTAAACTTTTGCTTATGCGTAAACATATGCGTAAACAAGTCTTACTTATGCGTAAACTGATCTTACGCGTAATCCATATGCGTAATCTTATCTTAGGCGTAAAAAGGTTCTTTACGAGTAAGCTTACTCGTAAGCTTAAAGCTTACGCGTAATCTTATGCGTAAACAAACATTCTTACGAGTAACTTCACAGTTACTCGTAAACGGATCTGAAGATGGCACCATAGGCGTAGAAAGAGGGTTTTGACCCTTTGTTGACTTTTTCCGGCGATGAATTCCGACCACTTTTCCGTTCAGATTCATACCAACCCAGAAATAAGCACATAAAGACAACTATTTTGACCCACTTTGACAACGAGTAATGACCAGATGACCACAAAAATATATCACGAGTTTGGTTTAAAAATATTAAATACTGTTTGGACTCTGACAAGACTTTATAACCAAACAAAAAAGGATACAATAAAATACATGTACATTGAAAACTGTTAAAAACAAAATATGCAAGACTTTGTTAAAAACCAGATTTCCAAGTTTAGATTTTGACAAGAAAAAAAAAACATCACCAAATCAACCAATGATAACAAACCAACCTTGCTCTTTATACCAATGTTAGGACCGTATATTTGGTTGATATGGTGAATCGGGAGGTTGGGGAAGATGGAAGAACATCTTCATCATGTTAGTGAGAAAAACTAGAGAGAAAGGAGAGAACTATGTGTTTTATTATTGATGAAAGGAAAGCTTACACTAAGAAATCTCACCCCTCCATGGAAGTATGGAGGGGTATTTATACCTAAACACTTACATATATGACTAAATGACATAACAAGCCCTTGTGTTTAAGGTAACAAAGATAGAAAATGTAATCCCGTCAATGTCGTTCCATTTACGAGTTAGGAGCGATTCCAACACTAAGTACTCCCATAGCACAACAAACTACTACATCACCACATCCTTATTTAGACACACTAGAAAACCTACCACCTAGATCAACCAATCCACCATCCTTACCATCATTTGAATCCGTTGAGTGTATTGTGTCCAACACTTGTACTGAATCAAATGCACGTTTGAACAAACTCAACCATCCTTTCCCACATATGAGGACTTAGATAATTCATTATGGCTAGAACCTCAACTATCAAATAAGCATGGTGATCTTGGTAATTGTTGTCAATTTCCACTAGGTATAAGTAGTACTACCTTCACAAATTATCAAAGTATTACTAATACTTTGTCGTTAAACTTCTGCATAAACTTCGTTAAACCTCAAATCAACATTTTAACAACATATGTTAAAATGCAATCTCAAAGCCAACATCATACACCCCAAGCAACAATGACTCTTGAGGAGTATACATAAGAAACTTGAGTGAATTCCTCTTTTCATCATCTAGTGAATATAATCTTGAGACCAAGTTTATTTAGATGGGACTATCCAATTCAAACACGTTGGCTTCATATCTTCATTTAGGAAAACATGATGTTTTGAAAAACATTATGCCTAAGAAATCATGCGTTAAGTATTCATCTTGTTAAAAGGACATTGTATATCCTATGCATTATTCTCTCCTTGCGACATAGATGGTTGTGTTACAAGAGATTTCATTACACCTCATTGGCTAAATGATCTTGAAACGAACAAGTTCTATGAACTAGCATATCCAATTCATCTTGTCATACTTATTTTCATAAGCATGATAACTTTATCCCATGCGATAATCTCATTTGTTGAAAGATACTATTTGTATCCATTTCCTTTCAAGCGTACATCATAACCTAACCTTGCTCAAACCTTGTGCACATCCAAGGTTAAAACTACACATCTCTAGAACATACACATGATCTATTGAAGTTAGTAACCTTATTTAGATTCTTGTCAAATAAAGTTCCAAAGAGCTTTCTTGAGAACATTCTTAATTTAACATATTCCATTCCCTAATCTTAGATAATCAAATCACTTTTAAAGTATACACTTCAACGTAAAAGATGTCATCCATTAGATCATACAATTAGCTATGCAATTTGAACAGCCTTAGATTCTAAACACAAGATTAAAACATATTGTTTATCAACACACCATTGTTAAAATTCATGTGTATAACATGACATCTTCATCACCTTAGTTATATTGCATATTAGTTGTGTCACATTAAGCCAAGTATTGGTAAACTAAGGGCGTGTTTGTTTTTGACAAAAACATCTGAACCACATCTAACGTCTGACTAGTCAGACGCGGTCAGACCTTTGGGTTGTTTTTTTTTTCCGAGAGTCAGACGCGGGCAGATGATGTATGTCTTACTGGATCAGACTTGGTGATCAAGTCTTACTGCCTCTTACCCCTATGTATCCAACTTCACAATATCAAACAAAAGCTAAAAAGAACAAAACCCTTCACCCGATATACAAAAGTTATACCCGAGACCTTTATAAAGATCTTGAAGCCGATAAACAAAGCATATTCAAATGTATTTCTGATATTCAAAGTATGGTTTTAGCTACGGTTCAGAAAAGAAATAGAAGGTGTTTTTGGCTTTTATTTCATTTGTAACAAGAGAAGAAAAGGTAAGAATTGTTTGTGGTGTTAGGTGATGTTATAGTGAAAATTGTTTACTAGAAGAGATAAGGGAATTATTTGGGTGGCGTGAGAATGGTTTGTGGTGTCAGAATTTAGTAGGGCATCAAAATATCAAATAGTGGCTATTTATATTTAGGTTTAGGTTAAGTTTAGTTGGGCTAAGGTTAGTGTAAACAAATTTCTTTTTGGACTCAATATAATTTTTGTGTTGCATTTTAGTTAAACATTGGGCATAAGTTGTTATATCTCAGCGCATTTTAGATTGGGTTAAAAATGTTATATGAATTTTGGCATTATAATTTGGACTACAAATAGTGTTATGGCTGAATTTTTTGGGTTCGTTGGATTAGAAACCGAGCTAGTTTACGTGGAACCAAGAAAAAATTGTTGGCCGTAACAAGTTCATTGACAAGTGTGAACTGAAACTGTGTGTTTGTGAAACAAACACAACACACCCTAAAAAACCGACAATTAAAACCATTCAGACAATCATAAAAAAAACAAACATCATTATTTTATTCAGATTAAGACTTTATAGCCACCTCTTACCAGTAAGATGTGGTAATCAGATTCAGACACAAAACATCTTAATGAAACAAACACACCTTAACATCTTTTATGCACTTTAATAGGAAAAAGTAGGAGTTCCCATCTTTCTAACATGAGAATGACTATTGGAGAACCTATTGCACTAGAAACTCAATTTGACCTAATGGTTGAATTGCTTCCTGGAGAGAAGTTGGGTATGTGAAATCATCCGTAAAAATGGTCGTGTTTAGCCTAAATTGAGCACCGCTAGTAATAGTCTCATATTCATTCTCCAACTTGAAAAATCTGTTTTCCTATACTTGCCTAAAGTAAGGGTTAAAACATTGATAGTTTGCCTCGCCTTAGGAATACTAATCAAACAAGTAGTATATATGATTTTTTCTTTTAAAACCACTTTCATTACACTTACAAGTGTTGATTACATGTTCTTGTTTGATAGGATAAGTTGATTTGACATTATCTTAGTGTTTGATAACTAGTCAAATGTGTAAACCTTAGTATGGTTTTATCTTTATAATGCTTGTATTCTTGTTTCATGCTACTAAACGTTTAAACCTAAACTTTATTTTCATGATACTTACATTTTGAATTATTTTTAGCATGATTAACATGTTACTTATGAACTCATAATATGCCATTTTGATACGTGATAATTTTGATATGATATATTTGTGTTTGAAAGCTATTAGTTGGCATTCATTATATCTATGTGTAGTACGATCCAAATGATACATGCTCCAAATTGTTATGTCTTAAACATGGCTTGCATGAATCTTTCATCTTGTTTCTTTTGCTTCTTGTCACACTATTTGTTTGCTACGTGTGCACATATAATCTATCAAAGTGCTTTTGGTATGACAAACTTTTAGAAGCCTTTTTATCTTACAAATTAATCACATAGATTATTGTATAGCCAAGTATGCTTAAGTGTCTAAGTCTAACAACAAAACAATCTCATAATGAAATGTCTTGAATAAAGTCGTATTCTTGCATAATATGATTGTTTTGATGCTATCTTGTGTGGTGATTCCTTGTCTACTAATGCAATGTGTTGTTTTTGCTTATATAAGATGTTATCATTTGATTTCTATCATGTTAATATCTTTTGTCACTAACAAATTTGTTTTGTAGGTTGATAACAAATTATTTGTTATCTCACTTCGTTCTAACTTTTATATGTTAATAATCCCCTTATTGCTACGTAGATCAGTAGATATAGTTTTAGAGCATATAACATTTAGTGATTTGGGATTACATGTTCATATCATTCCACCAACCTCTTTCCAAATCTCATTTTTGCTTCCGCTTTCCAAAAATCACCTCCATCACTATTTAGTTATAACAATACTCTAATCCTCTTCACTTCCTATTAGGAAACCACATGCCTCATCATACGATCATCTTATATTAATCGAGAAGAGGTACATGACTTTAAGGATGAAGTTCATTGTATGATAACCATCATCCAGAAAAACATCACTAAGCTCATCTCTTTTGTTAACCTGAATAACCTCCGAAACGCTTTGTTGTCATTTCTTATTTGATACATTACACATTATGTTGAATGTCCACCAATTAAGGGGGAGAGAAATCCATTCACATAATTTTCTTTTGTCAAATTTTATGTCTCTTAGACTCTAAAATACCAACACATAGGTAAACACCACTTAGCTAAAACCGGTTCACGAAACCACAACTAGTTCAACCTTTTTTAACCTTATATCACAAGTTTGCACCAATACTTCATCAAGTGAAAAACGCATCATGTGTTTTACAAACCTCTTCATCTCCACAATCAACAAATCTAGGATTTTCCTTAAACTAGCACCTTACAACTTCACTATCTAGAACACCATCATAGGATCTTATCCTTTTCTTGCTTGACACATATCATGCATGTCATTGTCAGTGCAAACGATATATTAATCAAAACCGCCATTCCCAACACCTTTTCAACACGTTGGTCTATCCAACTCTCACTCATATGATGTCATTCTCATCCTCATATAGTTTTCTACGTTATCACCACCACCTTCCATCACCACTTTCACTAATCATCACCACCATGGATTAGCGAAAACTTACTATTGTAAATCTTGAGTCATCAACCATCACCACTAGCTTTAACTCTCTATATTCCAACTTCACTTCATATCTTCTTTCTAGGAACTATTTTGTAGGCTTTTATCATATTATATTCTCACTTTTCTTATGATTGTAATTAGGAGACTACACTTCATGAGATCTTTGATTATATCATTCAAATATCACGTATATACATCTTATTTTTCTTTGTAAAAAAGATGAAATATATTGCACTAATGTTTTTCATTGTAGGTTCATCATCATATACACTCGATTATATATAACTTACTCATCTAAGGATGAAGTTTGCATCAATTATTTTTCTTATTTTAGGTGCTTCTTGACACCCTCGAACAAGGAGGAATATCCTTTAAGCACTCATATTGCATCGTCTATACACTTGGTTGTATATGACATATTTGTCTAAAGACAAAGCTTCTATTATACTAATATTTATTTTGAAGGTTCATCTTGACGCCCTAGAGCAAGGGGAGCTTCCGTCAAGAATTTACTGAATGCATCTTATACACACTTTGTTGTATATCACTTACTCGTCCAATGACGAATATAGTTTTGCACTAATATTTGTTTTGTAGTTTTTTAATCATACCCTGACGCCTCAAACAAGGGGGAGCATGCACGCATTTATCATCATTCTCACTTTTCAACAAGCATTTGTGCTTCGATAAAAAGTGGAGAAAATAGGCTAACATTGCTATGCATAAAACTAACCTTGATGTAGGTTAAGTCTCTTAATTTGATCCATGGATCCGTTACCAAACAAGGGACGGATTGAAGTTGATGATTTAACTTCACTAGGGATGATGCAAGCTCGCCTTTTTAGGGAGAAATTAAGTTAAACTCCAAGGACACGCCCTTTTTGTTTCGACAAAAGGGGGAGAAGAGTATAAACGGAGAAGGTAATGTAAAGGTAGTAAGGATACAAGCAACTTTTTACATTTTACTTTCTAATACGTTTACATATCTTTGTTATCATCAAAAAGGGGGAGATTGTTAGTGCAAATATTACGATATTTAATCTATACAGTCTCGTTTGTTTTGATTGATGACAAACATGTAACTTGTAATACATAACGTAAAATGTACAAGTTACTTGTAATCACACTTTGTCTCAACATACATTCAACACTTCTCGATGTCTCAAGTCCTCTTATGTTACAATACAGGTTCGTACATGTTTGTTATGTGGCATTATGATCAAACCCATTAACAAATCATTTAGAATGTTTAAAATACATTTAGAGTCACTAAGTATTTTAATAGGTTAACCATTTTATTTCGAACCTCATTTTACATTTTGCATTCACAAGTATTTTATACAAATACATCTTTTGTAAAATGTCTAACAAATATATACTTTTATTTGTACAAGTAAACTAACTATAATATTCATACAAGTACTAAAAGTTTACATACACTTGACAAAATACATTTTATTTTGACAAGCACTCAACTAGATATTTTTACAAAAGGTAACTAGACATTTTATTAACTAGTTACATAATATATTTTACAAGTTTACTTTGATAAAATTTTTAATCTAAAATAGAAATACATATTACATCATCATCTTTGAAATCCTTGGAAGATCTCTTGAATATTTTGGTTAGATTGTCACTTAATATATCAAATGTGATCTTAGTAAGATTTGGTAATATCTTGGAAAGATTTGAAGAAATATTTTTTAGATTTTCTGTCAGACACCCACGGCACCAAAAGTTATAAAGGGCGGAACCCTTTTTTTGGTTCCGTGGTCCGTGGGCACTGCTGTTCCCTTTTGCCTACAAATAGAAGCCCATTGTTTTCTCATTTTTTCACAACTTCAAAACACATCTTCTCCACCTTCTTGCATACATTTAGATCAATCATTAACAATGTAGTAACATACATTAAACACCCTAATGATCATGATTATAATGCTTCTAAGATTCATCTTTGTTGTATGCATACTCTACATTTTTATCAACCAAGAAAAGCTTGGAGATCTAGCCATCCCCACTCACCACAAGTTGAAGATCTATCACAACAAGTTTAGGGAACTTGTGATCTTCATCATGAAGCCTTCCTATCAATGGAAGTTCATTTAGAAGTAGTTATTCATATCCATTAGACATTTGTGTCATGGATCATTATTGTAAAGCATCATTGCATCATCACAACACTTTCACCAAACTAGATTAGATGGTTTATGTGTTTGTGCTATAAAACACAAGGTTTGTTATGTTGAGCCATAAAACATAATGGGAGTAGTTGTACCCTTGTAAAAGAACTCGACATCTAGCTTAGTGTCGGAAATATTGTATAGGCGACGTTAGGTTGGTTCTACCTCGAACTAGAACCCCGGTATTTAGCTTTGTACCGGAAAAAGTGTAAGCGACGATTGTAAGGTTTTCTCCGCCGAGAAGGGAGCTTGTTGATTTAGTGAAGTAACTCTCGAGTTGGGTACTCGGGGAGTGGAGTAGGGCGGAGAGGAGATCCGTGACCGAACCACTATAAATCATCGTGTTCGGTTTGCACTTTCCTTTCTTTATCTCTTTACTTTTATAGTTGCACTATATTATTGTTTGTGATGTGGTTTGATGTTGATGCTTGTGTGACAACTTGGTTTACTATGATTTATATTAGTCACAAACAATAATTGGTACTTTCATATTATAACAAGTTTCATAAACGATTTGATACAAAAGATCTAACGATTTTAAACGGTAACGTATTCACCCCCCCCCCCCCCCCTCTACGTTTTCACAGAGTTGATATACAAATATGTGATTAAACTTTTCAAAAAGTGTATTTTAACAAATTTTATTTTATTCATTTGGATTACTGAGCTTATAAAAAAAGTTTTTTGGGTAACTAAACTTATAAGAGCAAAAGGAACCATGTATAACACCAAATAGCACCAAATTTCCGATCACGTCAACGTCACATCATTTCAAAACCAAATAACATAACACCAAAAAATCACCCATTATTATAAGACCACCTTTTGAAACTCACTTTTTGTAAAATTACAATTTATAAATTCTACACTTAACAATTTCATCCATTATATAATCTAATACTTTATTAATAAAATTAAACATTACAATAAGAAATAAAACGTTACAAATAAAAAAGAAATAACGACATAAAAAAAATAAAGAAAAAAAAACTACGAAACGAAAAATACGTAATAAATACAATAAGTAAATAAATAAAACTATTCGGTTGGCGATGGTGGCAAATTATATTTTGCGGCGATCTTCTGTTTCTCCAAATTGATCCAATACGCAGCGGCCGGATTCATTTCACTCGTTTTAATACCGAGAAATTTAAATTCTTCCAAACGCTGGATCGACTGGTCTTTCTCTTTAGCCGCCTCGTACGCCGCTTGGGCTGTTTCCCGTCTAAGTTTAATCTCGCATGACATAGCTTTCAAATTGCTTGACGCACTTCCCCTGTTTTGTTTTTTTTTGGCGCGTGATTTCCCACCCGGACGTGGTCGTGCATCATCACCGAATAGCTCTTGGTTGCTTTGACCGGGACGCCTCCGGTTAAGTCAATCGGTGCCGGCGCGTCCCATTTTGGACACGCCCTCAAAATTTCCCACGCTTCCTCTTGACCAAACGAAATACCTTTATGTTTGTCACGATACATTTGTCTAGTATGCCTCATATTATCCAGTTCATTTTCACCACTTTTTTCTACACGTTTAGCACGTTTGTAAACCGCTAAAAACTTTTGGCAATTTGCGTTCACCGTATGCCACTTTCTTATTAATATATCCTTGTTACGAACTTGAAAATTTAACTTTGTTGAACTCGTTCATAACCTGATACCAAAACGTGGTGCCCTTTTGAGAAACTCCAACTTTGTTATCCTTGAAAACGGCTACGTAATACTTGGCAAGTAAAACTTCCTCATCCAGTGTCCAACGTAACGTAGTACCACTCACATTGGGATTTTTTTTCATCATGCAAATCGGGTTTTTTTGGCTTTTTTATACACTCGTTTACCTCCACGTTTGTGTTTTCGTGGAGACGTAGCTTCGGGGTCGACAGACACCGCTTGTGAGGATTGATTTTGTGGTGGTGTTTGTGTTTGTTGCTCGAACTGAGGTGTGTTTTTATGGAAATTTTGTTGCCACATGAACATCAATTGTTGTTGTTGCTCGGGTGTCAAATTAAGTGGGTTTGGGTTTGAACAAGATCTGGCGTTCGAGCTAGGGAAAACATTTCCAAAACCCATTAAGTTCAAAAAAATTGTCTAACTTTTTAAAAATCTTACCATTTGTAAGTTTTTTTTTAACAAAAACTAGTCGTTGGACATTAATGTGAGGGGGTGATTTGAATTTTTTTTATTCACATATGCGTTTCAACGCAAGTTACCACAGCAACTCAAGTTATAACGCCTGGCCAACGCGCCAATGCTCGGAGTGGGTAACGCCCTATAAACCCCGTTGTTTTGTTGCCATGTAGACGATAACGCTGCTTCGACGTTATCACTCCTTTTGCTCTAAAAATATACGTACACATCACTGACTTATAAAATACGATATTTATGTTACTTAACTTGAATCAAAATATAAGTTCAATAACTCATATTAACACTGAAATTATAAAATAATAATTTAAATGTCAATTTTTATAAAATCGGTAACTTAAATAAACAAAATAAAATTCGTTACCACCTTTTTGATAAGTTTAGACATTTTTTAAAACATCAAAGTTTGCCCAGTCACATAACACCTTTTTTTTCTTGGTTTATTAAAAGTCATTAAAAATTTGAAATTAACGATTAAATAGCAAGTCCAATTTTTGCAAACACACAAATCATTTAAAAAAAATAAAATCTGTATGAACTATGAATTACCGTTATGCATGTGCGATGACTCATCATGATTCCGTCACATAGAAAGTTACAACATGTTGAGCATGGAGTACTGAGACATGATGCATGCACAACCAATCATATAGAGGGATGGGTTGTAAATACCTCAAAAATACAAGTGAAACCTTTTAGTTTTTTATTTTTTATATATATATTTTTTTAATAGTTTTGTTTCCGAAAATGTATAATTGCATATATATCCAAAGCATGCATAAAAACCATTGTACTATGTGCATAAAAAACTTGTACAAAGGATATATATGCAATTATTCACTTTGGGAGGGATATATATGCATTTTTGCCTTGTTTTTTTTTAATATTATAAAACTGGGAAACAGAAAGTTGCGGGAAGAAAATATAAAATTTAACAAATTAAAAGTATTAGACTGTCAAAAAATATAAAACAGAAACTGAAATAAAACTATGTTGTATCGATCAAAAGAGAATGAATAAATAAGATAGCCAATAAATAAAATGTTCAAACAAATGAACCGGACGAAGCGAGTGAGCAATGAGTTGATAGTGATGGTTAACTGGAAAAGTCCAACTATTTTACATAAGGAATCGTCATTGTGGTCCTTTAACTTGTGATGCTGTTTTGAAATGAGTCCTGTAGTTCATATAGATTTACAAGAACCCCTGGAGATAAAAGTGAAGCTTTAAAAGGTTGACATAACTAGCCAACAGTGTCGTCATCCAAAGCAATAAGCAATAGCATCTTTATTAATTAAATGACGGAGTGATTCTGGACTGGACCAGAATTTACATGTGGAATATTTATGACGGGTGCACGGTGTTGCATATGAAATGATGAGTTTGGTCCCATACAATTTGGTTTGGTGTGTGAACTATAACCGCAAATCCGAGATGCACCGACCTATTTGCGGATCGGGTGGTTGGAGTTTAAAAGACAAGTTTTTTGTCCGCTTAGATTATATATATATAGAGTTAGGATCAAATAGGAAGATTACTTAAAATAAGAAGGAATAAGAAGAACTATAACCGCATATCCGAGATGCACCGACCTGAATTAGATGCATCCCTATAATCTTAGATGCATTATAACGCACCATAGTGTGTTTTATAGCTCATAAAACGCAACATTTTGGTTTACTAAACTCAAAAAATTATATGTTCTATTTACTGAATTTAATAAACACGACATCTAGATTAATTAACTTTTAGAATTGTTACCTTCAGATCACTCATTTTAAAAGCTTATTTTCTTATAAAGAGATCTGATCATAAATTTCTATTTGCTCTACGACTTAAGTGAGAAAAAAAACAAAAAACAAAAAAAAAACAAAAACTCAAATGAATACTTAATCCTTTTATAATTACTTTACAATATAAGTTATTTGGGGTTATACTCTATAATTATGAAAGTCTTGTGATTAATCAATCTACGTATCTTGTTGAATGGTTTTAAAAGTGTGAAGTTGAATTACGCCACAAAAAATGACTCGAGTTAAATTTCCCTCGTGTATTAAGTAATTAGAGAACGAATATTTCAATTTTGAACTAAGTACTTCAATAGAAACAATTCAAATTATTGTGTTACAAAATGTTCAAATCGTCGATTGTAATCTAACAAATATCATAGTTTTATATCTTTTACCAAAATTTGACGCGAAATCAATATTTGTTAATCTATGTAACTTCATATAATAAAGATTGTAAAAGTTATCGAGTAATAAAGTGACATTTGGACATTTCAATGAAACAAAAAGGATATTTCTCAAATCACTTGTTATTTTGTCCTAAGTTAAAATAATTGCTAAAGCTAGAAAGTGTGTTCAAAGCAAAGTCAAAGTACAAAAAGCTAGATAAAAAACAATCAAACAACGACAAATAGGATTATTAGTTTCTACACCATTTGCAATATTTAATGAAAAAGTAAACCATAAAGAAGTGTTACTTTTGGGAAATTCATTTAAGTGACCAAATTATTGGTGCAATATGGTAGGAGAATCAAAATATTGGAAAAGTAAATCTTGTTCTGATTGACGCTACACAGATAAATGTACAGAACAAAACACGTCATCGACATATCATTTAGCCATAACGCCACGTATTTGACAGAACTTACTGGAAATTTAGTTCAAATATGGTCATACTTAAAAATGGGTTAGGAGGTACGGAGTGTACACCCATTATATCTCTGACTATCCTGACCCTCATAGTGGTTTTATGTTTCTGATGGTCTTATCAGTGAGTTAAGGTCGGTCTGATGTACTCATCAGGGAGTAACTCATCAGAAGGTTCAATCCTTCAGTGAGTTATCTCATCAGAGAGTGATGCTCATCAGTAAGCGGTATCCATCAGAGACTGAGTTAGTTCTTAAGTGAACATACTGATGAGTGTTTCTGATGGGTGAACCACGACTTTGCTAGAATTAGTTTGTAACTGCTTTGACATATTAATGAGCAGTTTCAAACTCGCATTTAAGGCAATAATGATTTAGTCTTGTAACCACTATCGCTATAATGGAGGAACATTATGAGGAGATTAATTGGCCGATTAAGTTTCATAATTCTATTGACTAGAGTAAATCATTTCCTATAAGTAGGATATACATCTGCATGAAAAAGATAACAAAAAAATACTTGGAAGCGAACAGGTTTTTGCTTTGTGACTAAAACAAGAATAACATTTGGTCTTATCCCATAGAGATATTCGCGTAACTCATACATTAGGGTCGAATAGTTTCTATTAGAAAGTGGTAACACGATTTCAAGTGATATCCGGTACTCATTGATTATCTACACCCAACTGGGAACACAGTTGTAGCAACCAACAATCAATAGAAACTATTTAGTGATAATCAATGGCTAATGCTATGAAGCAAACGGCTGCTAACTTTTCAAAATTGGAAAAGTTTGAAGGTATCGATTTCAGAAGATGGTAAAAGAATATGCACTTCTTGTTGTCAAGCATGAGTGTGGTGTATATCCTGAGCACACCTATTCCAGATGATGGGGACGATGCTACTGTGGAACAGATGAGGAAAAGGAGTAAATGGGAGAATGATGATTACATTTGCAGAGGTTTAATCCTCAATGGTATGTCTGGTCCTTTGTTTGATATTTATCAAAATGTGGAATCTAGTAAAGAACTATTAGATTCCTTGGAAGCCAAATATATGGCTGAGAATGCATAAAGTAAGAAGTTCATTGTAAATAATTTTAACAATTACAAAATGGTCGATTCTAGACCTATCATGTAAAAATATAATTACAAAAAATGAAAATGGATGAGGCTATTTCAGTCTCTTGTGTTATTGATAAACTCCCTCTTTCTTGGAAATATTTCAAGCATATGCTGAAACATAAGAAGGAGGAATTAACTCTTATTGAGTTGGGCAGTCATTTGCATATTGAGGAATCACTCAGAGCGCAAGACAGTGACAAGCCAAAGAGTAGCAATGCTATTGGTCCATCAGTTGTCAATATGGTGTAGCATAACAACTCCACCAAATACAATGACAACAAGGGCAAACATAAGCATCATGATAACACCAAAGCTAATCTTAACAAAAAGCCAATAGCAACTTTGGAAGTGTGGGAAAATTGGACACTTCAGGAAGGATTGTAAGGGTGTTAAAATTGGCAATAAAGCCAATGGATTAGGCACAAGTGGTTCAGGGACTGGTTCAACCAACCCTATGAAAGGTCAGATAGTGTTTAATAAGTCTTTTCAGATTTATTATGTTACATATATATATCTTAGGCGTACTTTGTTAAGGATGATGATGTTGCATGGTGGGTAGACTCTAGTGCAACAAACCATGTGTGTAAAGATAGAAGCTGGTTCAAGACCTATAAGTCACTGAATGATGGTTTTATTCTTTATATGGGAAATGAGTCAACTGCCCTGGTGCATGG
This sequence comes from Chrysanthemum seticuspe, assembly GCA_019973895.1. Classification (NCBI taxonomy): domain Eukaryota; kingdom Viridiplantae; phylum Streptophyta; class Magnoliopsida; order Asterales; family Asteraceae; genus Chrysanthemum; species Chrysanthemum seticuspe. The sequence goes on from BPTQ01000001.1 coordinate 24,655,310, forward strand.
AAGAGGATGTGTCGATTTAAGATTTTGTTCTGGAAAGATTATTTCTTTGTTTAATGTTTTACATGTTCCAAATATTAGAAAGAAGTTGGTTTCTAGTAATATTTTGAATAATTGTGGTTATAAACAAGTTATTGAAAATATTACTAGAAACCAACTTATTTCTAAACATGGTGTGTTTATTGGTTTTTTGGCTATTTTTGTAATCAAATGTTCAGGCTTAATATTATTAATGATATTGCTAATTCAGCCTTTATGTCAACCTCTAAACCAAATGATTCAACCCTATGGCATGCTAAAGTTGGCCATGTACACTTTAAGAGATGCGAGATATGTCTAAGGATGGGTTAGTTCCAGCCTTTGATATGGACACTGAGAAGTGTAAAACTTACATGATGACCAAAATAACTAAGAAACCATTTCAAGGTGTAAAATGTGAAAACTGAAGTTTTTGAGCTGATACATAGTGACCTATGTGATTTACATGCTACTCCCTCTTTGTAGAATAAGAAATACTTTGTGACATTTATTGATGATACTTCTAGGTTTTGTTATGTTTATTTGTTACATACCAAAGATGAAGCATTAGATAAATTTAAAGTTTTTAAAACTGAAGTTGAATTGCATCAAGTGTCCCTGATCAAGAGATTCAGGAATGATATGGGAGGTGAGTACGTAGATACTTTGTATTTTCAGTCTGTTGATATAATCCATGAAACGACTGCTCCCTATACTCCATAACAAAATGGTCTCTGAAAGGAAAAACATGGTATTGAAAGAAATGGTTAATTCCATGTTGTCCAACTCAGGGCTGAGTCACGGGTTCTGAGGTAAAGCTATGTTAACAACTTGCTATTTATTATATAGGGTTCCTGATAAAAGGAACAAGGTTACCCCTTATGAACTCTAGACTAAAAGGAAACCCAATCTGAACTTTCTCAGGGTTTGGGGTTGTAAGGCTGTTGTAAGACTCCCTGATCCAAAGCAAAAAACTTTAGGTGAAAGAGGCATTGAATGCATCTTTGTTGGATATGCTGAGCATTCCAAGACTTTCAGAATCTATATTATTGAACCTAATGAAAGTGTTTCAATTAACTCAATAACTGAATCAAGGGATGCAATCTTTGATGAGAATAGATTTTCATCAGTCCCTAGACCAAGTCAGAAGATTCCAAATGAACATGATGACATTGGTGTTTAAAAGGTCCCCGATGAGGTTGTAGTAAAAAAACCTGAGCTCAGAAAGAGCAAAAGGGTCAGGACTCCAAAGTCATTTGGACTTGAGTTTCAATTATACTTAATTGAAGGAACAAGAGATGAGGTCTTTGACCAATACTCCTATTGCTTCATTGTTGAGGATGATCCCAAGACTTTTGAAGAGGCAATGAAGTCCCAGGATGTTTCTTTCTGGAAAAAGGCAATTAATGATGAAATTAACTCCATCATGGGCAACAACACTTGATTGTTAGTTGATCTACTACTTGGTTGCAAACATCTGGGTTGAAAATGGAATTTCAAAAGAAAAATGAAGGTAGATGGAACTATTGAAAAGTTCAAGGCTAGACTAGTCATTCAAGGATTTAAACAAAAGTCAGGGATAGACTATTTGATACTTGTGCCCATGTGGCTCGTATCAGTACCATAAGATTGTTGATTACTTTGGCATCAAATCATAATCTGAATATTCATCAGATGGATGTGAAGACAGCTTTCTTGAATGGTAAATTGGATGAGGGGGTCTACATGAACCAACCTCATGGCTTCATCATGCCAGGAAATGAAAACAAGGTGTGTAAACTGATTATGTATTTGTATGGACTGAAATAGGCACCTAAGCAATGGCATCAAAAGTTTGATGAAGTAGTTTTGTCTAGGGTTATGTTCTTAACCAATCTGACAAATGTGTATACAGCAAATTTGATGAATCTGGTAAAGGAGTCATCATTTGTCTATATGTTGATGACATGTTGATCTTTGGCACTGGCCAAAATCAGATAGACCTAACAAAGAAATTTTTATCATCAAGGTTTTACATGAAGGACATGAGGGAGGCTGATATTATCCTTGGTATAAGGATTAAACATGAAAAAAAAAATCTATCTCTCAGTCTCATTATATTGAGAAGGTACTGATGAAATTTAATTACTTTGAGTGTAGTCCTGTAAAACCCTAAAAATCGTAAACGTGTTGAATGACCTTTTTGCTCCTCGAGTTAAATAATTATGAAGACTCGTAAAACACGTCAATCTCGTTAAATACGTTTTACACTTGAATCTAAAATTAGTTACGCGAGACTATGACGAATATATTCCCACTTATGACCATAAATAAATGTTACACAACTAAATGATTTCTAAGGTGCCACATTATATTAAAACAAGTACAATTTACAAATAAACATTTAAACTAGACAAATAATTAATACATTTTGTAAATAAGGAAATTTAATTAGGCTCCCCTAATTTCGGTACAAGGAAATTTAATAAAGCATTCCTTATCTCGTCTCCTTTCTTTTCATTGTTTCTTGGTTGTTGTCGTGTGGTTTCTCCATGCATATGATCATATATACGAATAAAGGGTCACATAAAATGATAACGTTGCCATATAAAATTTGTTACCGAAAAGATTAGAAAAGAAAAGAGCAAAAACTTTGAATGAGGTTGTTGGTTTCAAAATAATTAAGGTGGGGGCTGTTTTGAATCGACTTGGGTGAGTAAGGGCGTGTTTGGTTCGATTGCGTGTGGATTTGGGTTGTGTGGGTTTCGTGTAGTGTGCGTCATATTTTTCAAATGGTATTAGTTTTTGATTTGTGATTTTATGTTAATGGAATTATGTTGTGTATGATTATGGGTATGAATATGAAATGATCCTTATATGTTAATAGATTTATATAGGTGGTGTATGTTCGTTTTTGGAATCATTGTGAAGTGTATAAGCCATTTTCATGTTAAACTCTAACTATGAATTCATGATTTTATGTGGACATGTTAGCTTTAAAAATGGTACCTAGGGCATGAGAATTTGGAAACGGCTTTTATAAAATGTATATATGTCATATTGAATGAGTACACGAACTTTCAATAATGGGTGATAACATGCTTATTGATGAATTTGATAGCTTAGAAGTTCATGAATTTATGTGAAGGTTATGGTGATGTTTGCTTGACTAGAACTTGTAATCTTGTGAGATTGGATGGGGAATTTTATGATATGGATGGTTAGACTTTTATTTTCTGTAATTTATTGTTATTTGATGATGGTTGCCTTGTGTATATGATTTGGTGGGTGATGGATGGGTTTGCAACATGTTTAGGACTTGTTATTAGCTTTCTACATGAAATTATGGACTTATAATATGTGAAATGCTTGATATAATGCTTCATTGGTTAAATTGATGAAACCTCTGTAGAATTCATGCTATTAGACCCTAAACATGATGTATGATGAGTTTTGTGATGTGTGGCATGCTTAAGTGATGATTGGTGACTTGTTTGTTGCTTGGTTATGATTGCTTGTTAAGCTGTCCAGAATTTAGGTTGGATTCATCTAGGTGTTATCTGATGATACTTGCATGTTTTTGAGTGATTCTTGAGCCTAAATTGTAGTACTTTGAAATAGCTTTCTGTAAATATAATCCTTGTATTATTTTCATACCTGGAAGTATGATTTTTACATTTTTGGAGTTAAGGTGTCTGAATCTGAATTTCTGAGTTTAAATTTGTGATGTAGTATTTGATTTTTAGTATTAAATCTATGAGGTTCTAGAACTTTTCCTTTGGTGGTTATGATGTTTATATATTTTGTAACACCTGTAATTTTTGGTTTGATGTGTGGAGTAGGGTGAGTGTGTTTGTTTGTGCTATATTTTTGGTGTGTGTAAATCTGGGTGAGTTCTGGACAGGTCTGGACTCATGATTTTCCATAGGCCATTTGACTTGGAAATTGAATCCCCCTATTTTTGGAGAGTCTGTTAACCCATATGGGAACCCTTGGGAATTTCCTTGATTTAAGTTGAGCTAAATAAATATTTTTTAAAAATCGCTAAATTCTGGTCCAGATTTGAAATTTGAAATACTAAAAGACATAAACTTATTAACTTGAAACTAAGTATAAATGGGAGATAAGTTAAACATGATTTATGAATAGAACAAATATGTGATTTATGATATGTCCTAATGTAAATTTAATGAAGCGGAAACGTCGAACTTGCTTGTGTTCCTTACTCTTACGCATACACATTTGAGGTACATATATTCTATCCCTTTTCACTAGGGTTTCCTCATGACTTCTCGATCCTTAACTTTGATTCCTTATCTTTGATATGATTCCCTTTGCTATGATTCCTTTGATATGATTTCATCCGTTATGATATTCGATCTGCTATCCGTTTTGTTATGAGATCTGTTGTGATATTCGTTTGCTATTATATAATTCAGTTCTGCTCATATGATTGGTTTGGATATGATATGATTATGGATATGCTTTGATATGATTCGTTATGTTCAGTTGCCCTAGCTAACTAGTCATGGAGGTACCATGACCATGTCATTGATGCACCAATGGCATGACACTATCTGGGGCGGTGTGATTAGTCCCCGGCGTTCCCTTTATGATATGATATGATATATGTGATCACTTGGCCATTATGAATACATATGTACAGTCTCGAACTGGCATATGTATATATGATTTGTTTTGCAGGGAGCGTATGGATGCATCCAAGGTACTCAGTTCAGTTTTGGTGATGTGGTGCGTGTGTGCAATACATCCCCTCACATTTGGAAGTTAGCTACTCCATTTGGTACTTGAGAGGTCTCCCCTCCTTGTGCACTTATGATTTGACGGATTTGATATGATTTGGCAGATATGGGTTATGATATGTGATTTGTAGATTTGGCTATTGGAGTATCTCCTTTAGTATTAGGTGCTCGTGGCAACATTCTGATTTTGGTTATTTGACTATCTGATATTCTGATTCATTCGTTTACTATGCCTATTGAGTCATTCAGTTGACTACTTTTTCACTCAGTATTCTTATGTGATTCGTTTGACTATCGGACTCATGCTTCAGTTCATTTGGTTATTATACTCAGTCTTTAGTTCATTTGATTTACTATGATTTCACTTTATTTCGGTTGGTTGCCAAGCTTATACTTCAGATTACCACTTCATCTGTTTACCGAGCTATTATATGATTATTGGATTCAAGTTTTGACTATGCTATTATAAGATTATTTGATCCATCTGTTTACTATGTTGGTATATGATTACATGATTTCTCTATCTACTATGTTAGTATGGGGTTACCTGATTCATCGGTTGTCATACTAATATCTGATTATCCGTTTACCATGCTATTATGTGACAATTTGATTTGTTTAGTTGCCATGCTATATTCTTGTTCAGTTACTTCATTTGATTATGATGTTCGTTCAATATTCCCTACCTATACTTGTGACTGACATGCTTATACTTCTGCTGGTATTTTTGCTTGTCATTAATTGTTGATTATCTGACCTGTGTGATTGCCATGCTCGCATTTTATTCAGCTGCTTCCGCATGCTTATGGAATTCAGCTTAGCTTATATATATCTGATTATCTGATTTGTTGTTTTGCTATATTTATGATTAGCTGATCCGCTGGTTGGTTTGCTTGTTCATTGTTTGGTTACTTGTTTTGATTATGATACTGTTCATCAACTCCTATTTGATTATGTTTCGGTACTTGTATGTTGGGTTATTCATAGGTACTTATATATGTTCATCGATGTGCTGCTTTGCTTCGGTCTCCTTTGAATTATGTTATTTGGTTATTTGTTAATTTTGTGTTCTGCAGGTTCCTCATTGACTCATTTTGTTCATTTGCTATGACCTTGATATCAATTTCCTTTGATTCCCTTCATATCGTTATTTTGTTTAGATTTTATTTTGTCATGTCTGTTCACTGGGCTTTTTAAGCTCAGCCGCATTTTCTTTTTCATGCCGCAGGTACCAAGTAGGATGCTGGGCTTTGTTGGGCTGAGAGTAGGAGCATTTGAGTGAACCGACCCTAGTTTCCTTTATCATTTTGGACCTATTTTGAAGAGCAATTGTTTTGATATTTCATTTCATTTTTGGACATATTGGATTTTGTATTTTCCTTGTAAGTCATTCGTTTATATGACTTAGTATTTTATTTTATAAGACTTTCGCTTGCAAAATTTTATTAGTATGTTCTGATATGACTCCATAATGTGACATTCGGACCCTTGTCGGGTTAGGGTGTTACAATTATGGTATCAGAGCAAAGGTTTCGTATTGTTGACCTTAGGATTGACCTGTGAGGATTGGGTAGACATTAAGCTTCCGTCTGTTTTGATCTCTTCCGATTCCTTTGATTTTCTTTCAGATTGGACTTCGGTATTCTTTTGTCTTCGCTGAATTGACCTTCTTACTTTGGCATTTGATTTTGTTTGATGTGTCTTCGCACATCTGTTTTCGATCGTTAGATGGAGTCTACTCGTGGAATCGAAGATGATGGTGCCGACCCTGTGTTGCTGCAGCAGTTCCTGAGATGGAGAGGTTCGTGAAGTAGAAGCCGCACCCGACTGTCATGCTGCTGGAGGGAGCTGGACGGGTCAACCAAAGGCGCAAAGACGGAGACAAGATTCAACTGGTGGTTGAGAAGGTTCATCTACTTCACATGATTGGGCGCGACCTATGTTACTCCGATTTGTTTGTCATGCGTTTTGAGGCAGTTTGATATTTTGCTAAGTGATTATGATCGATATTGCTTTCTTTGATTTATTCAGAACTCGGTTTGAATCGTGAAGTTTTATCGTTTAGCATTTTGGTAATATCTCAGCTTTTCTTTTGGATCGTCAGTAATGAGTCATGAGGAACCGTTTCGAGCAAGTTGGTGCCCTTCTTTCTTTTATGATATGGTAAGTTGGTTTGATGTATTATATGTCGTATGTTTGTGAATCTGGTCTGTTTTGGTATGTTACTTGATATCTGTATGTGATATGTTTTGTTGTGATATTGGTTTTGTGGTTTGTCATGACCTGAGACAGAATATGATGACAACAAGGACTTGTTATGTGATGCAAGTATTATGACGCCTGATCAACGTGATAATACTGAGATCATATAATTTGAACTTATTGAAATCATATGACTTCTTGGGAAATGCCTGGGGTTGGTACGTGAATGGACTAGGGCTTATATCCGTTATTTGTCAATCCTCATGTTCGTTTGAAATTTTGTACCTCTTCAAGAGATTCTCATCTACATTTGTTACGTATAAGTTTAGTACGCTTTGGGAACGAAATCTTTATGATCTGTGTGAAACTATGAATTGCTACGACTGCCTTAAACACGTACGTCTCTGTGTACCTCTGCGACTTCAATTTTCGAGGACGAAAATTTTTCTTTTAGAGGGGAACAGTTGTAAAACCCTAAAAATCGTAAACGTGTTGAATGACCTTTTTGCCCGTCGAGTTAAATAATTACAAAGACTCGTAAAACACGTCAATCTCGTTAAATACGTTTTACACTTGAATCTTAAATTAGTTACGCAAGACTATGACGAATATATTCCCACTTATGACCATAAATAAATGTTAACACAACTAAATGATTTCTAAGGTGCCACATTATATTAAAACATGTACAATTTACAAATAAACATTTAAACTAGACAAATAATTAATACATTTTGTAAATAAATTTAATTAGCCTCCCCTAATTTCGGTACAAGGAAAAACGCCTCTTCTCCCCCCCCCCCTAAAAAATCTTGTTCCACAATTATCTCCCATATATCCCTTCTTTTTTTTATCATACGCTCCAAAAATTTTAAACACACTAAAAACCCCTAGAAAAAAAATAGTGACGGCATGGTTCTTCTCCTCTCCTTTCCTTCGACAACAAGCAGGCCAAAGATGGCGTCGATGATGCTGCTATGGACGTGAGTCGTTGATTCGAAGGCATGGTGTTTCTGTGGTCGTGGTGGTGCTACTGGTCGTGGTATTCTAAGGCCATCAAGGGGCTGCTTGTCGTGGCTTTAAGGGCAAAGGGAGGCTGTTTGGCGAGGGGTTTGGTATGGCTAGGTCGTGGCCTTATTTTTGTGGTCTCTTGGATCTTTTCTTGTCACGCTACGAGGGTAAATCATTCCTTATCTCGTCTCCTTTCTTTTCATTGTTTCTTGGTTGTTGTCGTGTGGTTTCTCCATGCATATGATCATATATACGAATAAAGGGTCACATAAAATGATAACGTTGCCATATAAAATTTGTTACCGAAAAGATTAGAAAAGAAAAGAGAAAAAACTTTGAATGAGGTTGTTGGTTTCAAAATAATTAAGGTGGGGGTTGTTTTGAATCGACTTGGGTGAGTAAGGGCGTGTTTGGTTCGATTCGTGTGGATTTGGGTTGTGTGGGTTTCGTGCAGTGTGCGTCATATTTTGCAAATGGTATTAGTTGTTGATTTGTGATTTTATGTTAATGGAATTATGTTGTATATGATAATGGGTATGAATATGTAATGATCCTTATATGTTAATAGATTTATATAAGTGGTGTATGTTCCTTTTTGGAATCATTGTGAAGTGTATAAGCCATTTTCATGTTAAACTCTAACTATGAATTTATGATTTTATGTGGACATGTTAGCTTTAAAAATGGTACCTAGGGCACGAGAATTTGGAAACGGATTTTATAACATGTATATATGTCATATTGAATGAGTACACGAACTTTCAATGATGGGTGATAACATGCTTATTGATGAATTTGATACCTTAGAAGTTCATGATTTTATGTGAAGGTTATGGTGATGTTTGCTTGACTAGAACTTGTGAGATTGGATGGGAAATTTTATGATATGGATAGTTAGACTTTTATTTTCTGTAATTTATTGATATTTGATTATGGTTTCCTTGTCGATATGATTTGGTGGGTGATGGATAGGTTTGCAACATGTTTAGGACTTGTTATTAGCTTTCTACATGAAATTATGGACTTATAATATGTCAAATGCTTGATATTATGCTTCATTGGTTAAATTGATGAAACCATTGTATAATTCATGCTATTAGACCCTAAAAATGATGTATGATGAGTTTTGTGATGTGTGGCATGCTTAAGTGATGATTGGTGACTTGTTTGTTGCTTGGTTATGATTGCTTGTTAAGCTGTCCAGAATTTAGGTTGGATTCATCTAGGTGTTATCTGATGATACTTGCATGTTTTTGAGTGATTCTTATGCCTAAATTGTAGTACTTTGAAATAGATTTCTGTAAATATAAGCCTTGTATTATTTGCATACATGAAAGTATGATTTTTACATTTCTGGAGTTAAGGTGTCCGAATCTGAATTTCTGAGTTTAAATTTGTGATGTAGTATTTTATTTTTAGTATTAAATCTATGAGGTTCTGGAACTTTTACTTTGTTGGTTATGATGTATATATATTGTGTGACACCTGTAATTTTTGGTTTGATGTGTGGAGTAGGGTGAGTGTGTTTGTTTGGGCTATACTTTGGTGTGTGTAAATATGGGTGAGTTCTGGACAGGTCTGGACTCATGATTTTCCATAGGACATTTGACTTGGAAATTGAATCCCCCAATTTTTTGAGAGTCTCTAAACCCATATGGGAACCCTTGGGAATTTCCTTGATTTCAGTTGAGCAAAGTAAATATTTTATAAAAATCGCTAAAGGCTGGTCCGATTTGAAATACTAAAAGACAGAAACTTATGAACTTGAAACTAATTATAAATGGGAAATACGTTAAACATTATTTATGAATAGAACACATATGTGATTTATGATATGTCCTAATGCAGATTTAATGAAGCAGAAACGTCGAACTTGCTTGTGTACCTTACTCTTACGCATACACATTTGAGGTACATATATTCTATCCCTTTTCAGTAGGGATTTCTCATGACTTATCGATCCTTGACTTTGATTCCTTATCTTTGATATGATTCCCTTTGCTATGATTCCTTTGATATGATTTCATCCGTTATGATATTCGATCTGCTATCCGTTTTGTTATGAGATCTGTTGTGATATTCGTTTGCTATTATATAATTCAGTTCTGCTCATATGATTGGTTTGGATATGATATGATTATGGATATGCTTTGATATGATTCGTTATGTTCAGTTGCCCGAGCTAACTAGTCATGGAGGTACCATGACCATGTCATTGATGCACCAATGGCATGACACTATCTGGGGCGGTGTGATTAGTCCCCGGCGTTCCCTTTATGATATGATATGATATATGTGATCACTTGGCCATTATGAATACGTATGTACAGTCTCGAACTGGCATATGTATATATGATTTGTTTTGCAGGGTGCGTATGGATTCATCCTAGGTACTCAGTTCAGTTTTGGTGATGTGGTGCGTGTGTGCAATACACCCCCTCACATTTGGGAGTTAGCTACTCTATTTGGTACTTGAGAGGTCTCCCCTCCTTGTGCACTTATGATTTGACAGATTTGATATGATTTGGCAGATATGGGTTATGATATGTGATTTGTAGATTTGGCTATTGGAGTATCTCCTTTAGTATTAGGTGCTCGTGGCAACATTCTGATTTTGGTTATTTGACTATCTGATATTCTGATTCATTCATTTACTATGCCTATTCAGTCATTCAGTTGACTACTTTTTCACTCAGTATTCTTATGTGATTCGTTTGACTATCGGACTCATGCTTCAGTTCATTTGGTTATTATACTCAGTCTTTAGTTCATTTGATTTACTATGATTTCACTTTATTTCGGTTGGTTGCCAAGCTTATACTTCAGATTACCACTTCATCTGTTTACCGAGCTATTATATGATTATTGGATTCAAGTGTTGACTCTGCTATTATACGATTATTTGATCCATCTGTTTACTATGTTGGTATATGATTACATGATTTCTCTATCTACTATGTTAGTATGGGGTTACCTGATTCATCTGTTGTCATGCTAATATCTGATTATCCGTTTACCATGCTATTATGTGACTATTTGATTTGTTTAGTTGCCATGCTATATTCTTGTTCAGTTACTTCATTTGATTATGATGTTCGTTCAGTATTCCCTACCTATACTTGTGACTGACATGCTTATACTTCTGCTGGTATTTATGCTTGTCATTAATTATTTATTATCTGACCTGTGTGATTGCCATGCTCGCATTTTATTCAGTTGCTTCCGCCTGCTTATGGAATTCAGCTTAGATTATATATATATATATATATATATATATATATATATATATATATATATATATATATATATATATATATATATATATATATATATATACATATACATATACATATATATATATATATATATATATATATATATATATATATATATATATATATATATATCTGATTATCTGATTTGTTGTTTTGCTATATTTATGATTAGCTGGTCCGCTGGTTGGTTTGCTTGTTCATTGTTTGGTTACTTGTTTTGATTGTGATATTGTTCATCAACTCCTATTTGATTATGTTTCGGTACTTGTATGTTGGGTTATTCATATGTACTTATATATGTTCATCGATGTGCTGCTTTGCTTTGGTCTCATTTGAATTATGTTATTTGGTTATTTGTTAATTTTGTGTTCTGCAGGTTCCTCATTGACTCATTTTGTTCATTTGCTATGACCTTGATATCAATTTCCTTTGATTCCCTTCATATCGTTATTTTGTTTAGATTTTATTTTGTCATGTCTGTTCACTGGGCTTTTTAAGCTCAGCCGCATTTTCTTTTCCATGCGGCAGGTACTAAGTATGATGCTGGGCTTTGTTGGGCTGAGAGTAGGAGCATTTGAGTGAATCGACCCTAGTTTCCTTTATCATTTTGGACCTATTTTGAAGAGCAATTGTTTTGATATTTCATTTCATTTTTGGACATATTGGATTTTGTATTTTCTTTGTAAGTCATTCGTTTATATGACTTAGTATTTTATTTTATAAGACTTCCGCTTGCAAAATTTTATTAGTATGTTCTGATATGACTCCATAATGTGACATTCGGACCCTTGTCGGGTTGGGGTGTTACAACTCCAGTGAGTACTCCTATAGATACAAGTGAGAAGTTGATGCCTAATACTGGTAAGGCTGTATCTCAACTTGAGTATTCTAGGGTGATTGGCTGCCTGATGTATGTCATGACTTGTACAAGACCTGATATTGCTTTTGTAGTGGGTAAACTAAGCAGGTACACTAGTAATCCTAGTGCTCATCACTGGCAAGTAGTTCAAAGGGTACTGAAGTATCTATTAATAACTATGGATTATAGTCTTTCATATACTAGTTATCCTTCAGTGTTAGAAAGATACACTGATGCAAGCTGGATCAGTAACACTGAAAATAATTCGTCTACTAGCGGCTGGGTATTCCTACTTGGTGGAGGTGCAATTTCTTGGGCATCTAGGAAACAAACTTGCATCACGAGTTCAACAACGCCACAATGGAATCTGAATTGTGGCTCTAGCAGCTGCTGGTAAAGAGGCTGAATTGTTCAAAAACTTGCTTCTTGAGATTCCTTTGTGGCCTAAATCTATAGCACTTGTTTCTTTCGGTTTTGATAGTGCAACTACATTGGAAAAGGCTTATAGCCAGATGTACAATGGGAAGTCTAGACACTTAAGTGTCAGGCATAGCATGATTCATGAGCTTATTATGAATGGGGTGATATCCATAGAGTTTGTTAGATCTTAACAAAATTTAGCTGATCACTTGACAAAAGGATTGGCTAGAGACTTGGTTATAAAGTCTGCTAAAGGGATGGGTTTAAGTCCAACATAGTCTCTGAATGCTAGGACACCCAACTCCCTCCTGTGGAAACTTGGGAGCTGAGTTCAATGTGGAAAGCTGAACAATCAGTGGACTGAAGCACATGTTTTACAATCATCCCAAGGTTGTGCTCAGAACCTGCTGGTAAGGAGGATGAAGTTTCTACTTCTTAATGGTTAATTTCTTTGAAAAAGTGTTTGGCAGAAGCATGAATAAAGAGGAACCACCTATGTGAATGTTGAATTTTTGCCACTTAAGGGAGCTTTGGACTTTTGGCTCTTACAACATTTTATGGACACATGGCTTGTATAGTGTCAGCAGCGTTTAAGTGTTTGAAATCTTTGTGTATATGTTATTTTAAGGTATTTAAATGGGTTGATTGGTTCAATTCTTGGAACACCTTGATTCTCGAGTATTTGAACGTGTAATGTACTAAGATAGGAATTCAATCTTTAAGACATTTTCATTTATACACATGTTTTATTTTATGTTTATTTTCATGCAAAAGGAATTGTACTAAATTGGGGAGGATTGTTCGAAATTTAGTTCAATTGAGGGATATGGTCATACTTGGAAATGGGCTAGGAGGTACGGAGTGTACACCCATTAAGTCTCTTACTACCTTGACTCTCATAGTGGTTTTATGTTTCTGATGGTCTCATTAGTGAGTTAAGGTCTGATGTACTCATCAAGGAGTAACTCATCAGAAGGTTCAATCCTTCAGTGAGTTATCTCATCAGAGAGCAATTCTCATCATAGAGTGAATGCTCATCAGCAAGTGGTATCCATCAGAGACTGAGTTAGTTCTTAAGTGAGCATACTGATGAGTGTTTTTGATGGGTGAACCACGACTTTTCTGGAATTAGTTTGTAACTGCTTTGACCTATTAATGGGCAGTTTCAAACTCACATTTAAGGCTATAATGATTTAGTCTTGTAACCACTATTTCTATAATGGAGGAACATTATAAGGATATTAATTGGCTGATTAATTCTCATAATTCTATTGACTAGAGTAAATCATTTCTTATAAGTAGGATATAAATCATTTCTTATGACTAGAGTAAATCATTTCTTTTGAAAGCCACTTCATTTATTCTATCTTCTTAGTTGTTTGTTTGAACAAATGCATAATTGTATTTAGCGACATAGTTGTTTATTGCTTGCGACTTCCTCCTTTGTGTGACGCTTTTTTTTATGTCATGACTTGCTTTGCCTTTAGGCATGAGTGGCAATTTTGGTTATTATTATTTGGTTTCATAATTATGTTTTGAGATATCTTTTTTCACAGCTTGATTAATTGCGTAAGTTGTGATAATTATATAAGTCACATATCGAGTAAATTATTAAATAAGTTAGTATAAATTATGGTATACAAATGAAGAAGATGATGATATTAAAAAAGCGACTCCTTAAGAAAATGGAAGGAGTAAGAATATTGGAATCAACATTGATATATATTTTGTCAAGTTGACTAGTAAAGGTGTAACACCAACTTTGTCGGTTGTTTGAAATGAGGATGGACGGGCCAGAAAGGGATAAGTAATCGCTACTTGACCTAGAATGATGTTTGTCACTTGAAGAAGGATGGCGTGGTTGCTTATGAAGTTATAGGTGACGAAGTGTCGAGGTGACTTACGTGGGGCGAATTGTTTTTGTGTCATGTTTAGTTTTTGACGGAATAGAAAATGGAGATGAGTAAAAAACACTAGGGATGGGTTTAAAGGCACCTCCCTAGCTTGGTTTCGGAAAACAAAGATATTGGGATTTTCTTTTTTGATATTTGATTCTCGTATCAATGTACTAAATGTCACTTATCATTTCAATAATCATTTTCCTATACCAAAGTACTAAACACACCCTTTCTATTCCAAATACTTTTTAGATTAGAGAAATACTACATCTACATATATTTTACCAGAAAACAATTTCATTATTGGGAAATTAAAAGAATAAAGGGAATCTTTATAAGTTAAATTTATCATGCCACATCAATTAGTGAAAATACTTTTAGTAAAATTTATATGGATGTCAATGATATCATGTCAACGTTTCTTTATAAAGTCATATTCGTATTTTCAATACCAATTATCTCCTAAGTGTTAAATTGTATTTTCTCAAACTTTGAATTATTTATCTACATTTATTTGTAAAATGCCATTTTTTCATGTTGCAAGCCCAAAAAAATTATGCATAAGCAATCAATAATTAAAGATTATTCCTCTCTTTACTTGAAAGTTGAAGAGACAACCTGTTATTATCTTTTATGGTCTCTTTTCTCATAGTTCATACCATATATATCATTTATGCATATTTTTGTTTTGTGCGAGATTGTTGATATGCATTCTTTAAAGGTATATAGTAGTTTTTTCTCCTTCATCTTTCAGTTTTAATCATATTAAATATGGGTGTTCGCGGGGCGGTTCGGTTCGGTTCGGTTAGTTGAAAGATTTGAACTATCTATCGCGGGGCGGGTAATTAATTATACTACCCGAAACCGAACCGTACTAGGCGGGTAACCGGACAAGCGGGTACCCGAAATGAGCAGTTACCCGCGGTTCGGGTCACGGTTAACCATTTTAGATGTTTAATCAAATTTAACCGTATAAACATTAACATGTTCTAGAACGTAAAATGTCATTTTAGTAAAATTAAATGACATTTAATAGGTAATAGTCATATAAAAGTTATCCCGTTAGAATAATTGCCATCAAACATCCATACATAATCAACTAACGAAATAATAGTTATTCGATGTTTATAGATTACGATCACATTTATCAACTTTCATACATAAATGTTTAGAAATGTTATAATTATAAGCAAAAAATGCGTTATACAATAAAATTAGTGCAATAATATAATTAATACTTGTACAATTATTTGAAAATTTAGTAAACAAAAACCTTCATGTATTAAGCACGGTTCGGTTCGGTTAGCCACGGATATCAAAAAATAAAAACCGAAACCGAGCCATGATAAACAGTTTTTTTCGGTTTCGGTTTTTTTCCGGTTTCGGTTTATTCGGTTTCGGGTTTTCTCGGTTTCGGATTAAGCGGTTCGGCTCGGTCATTGGTTTCTCGGATTTTTTGAACACCCCTGATCTATACTACATAAAAAGGAAAAATGGTCAACAAGTCAAGAATTAGAAAAGTGAAAAGTGAAAAAGTGGAACATGTGAAAGTAACTTTGGAAAGTATACATTGATTTGAAATGTATACTTTGGAAAGTAAACATTTCTTTTCATAGTTTATGGAAGACTTTTGTCTATTTGATAAATGATAAATGATATACTATCAGCCACCGACAGCTTTTCCAAACAATATTTCTGCGGAGAAGATGCATTTGAAACATATTACAAGGTACAGCTCTTGTGGTCCTAGTCATACACTTGACAGTGAACCACATATACAAAATGCAATTATTGACACCACCACAGCTACCTCACTCCTTCTCTTTGTGTATTTGTTCCTCATCCAGATCTTGTGAGAAAGTAGTACTCCTTCAATTCACATCATTTTGTAACCCAAATTAAACGCCCTTTTTAGTCATGACTTCTCATGATTACACAAACATGATTTTTTCACCCGATGACTTTGCTCACCTCAAAATCCCCCTTCAAAATATACTTTCCGCCACCAACAACTTCGATGAAAAAAAAGGCATCGGCACAAGTGGAATTGGAAACCTTTACAAGGGGCAGCTTTTGTGGTCGGGTGAGTTGATTGATTTCCGTGCTGATAGGTTAAATAAAGACTTGGAGGATCGAGAACAGAGGTTTTGGATGGAGATTTCAATGCTCTCTAGTCTCAAGCATAAGAATCTTGTTTCATTAGTTGGGTTTTGTGATGAGAATGATGAGAAGATCATCATTACCAGGTTTTATATCAGGGCAAGTCTTGACAACTATCTAAGTGACTCGACGCGGTTGACATGGGTGCGAAGATTGGAGATATCTATCGGTCTTGCGAATGCGTTGAGTTACATTCATTATGATGAGCTACGGGACTTTAGCGTAATACACCGGAAAATCACGAGTGGCATAGTTCTATTAAACGATAACTGGGAACCCAAGTTATTTGGTTTTGAACGTTCCATGAAGATTGAAGCATCTCATAGGCACCATTCATTTCATACTAATACTGCTATTCGTGTGAAAGGGTATGGAGACCCAACATATATTGAGACTAAAAGTGTGAACCACAAGTCAGATATCTACTCCTTTGGGATAGTGTTGCTGGAACTACTGTGTGGCAGGCAATCAATAATTGACAACAAAAGTTATAATCAATTTGTTCCGCTAGCCATTACCCTTTATAGAGAGAAAAAACTCATTAATATAATTGATCGGGAACTATTGAAACAAATGGACGCATTCATTAAACATGTTTGCGGAACTAGTGTATGAGTGTTTGGACAATAAACGATCGCGACGCCCGAATATAGATGACATTGTCCCAAGACTCGAGAAAGCTTTAGAACTTCAATTGAAACCACAAAATTACGTAAGGCCTTATTTTCTCTTCATAATATGTACCATATATACTCTCTGTATTTATTTATTAGTTATACTTTACTAATTAGCGTATTTATTGCAGTTGATGTTACAGAATAATAACTCAATCGTTGAAGGTACATCATCATCCATACACAAGGAGGTAACTAAATTCTCTTAAATTTAGGCCATTGTGATAAAATCGCTGGCAACTAAAAAAAGGAAAAATAAGGATAACAGCACAAACATTTTCAAAGTGGGTTTTTACATTTTGAGGGGTGTTTGATTAATATTATTTTATTTGTAGGTTTATGATCTTATTTCGATTCGGCATATATTTCATAAGCTTAAATTTTTTGACTTATTTTATGACTTATGAGCTTATTAGGCTTATCTATCCTTAATAAACCACAGTTAAAAAAAGCCGCCTATCAATCCCTCGACTAAAATTGTTATCTTAACTATTTTCATAATCACACTTCATTTTACCCTACGCCAATTAGCTAAAGGCTTCAATGGAGCCTATTTCACCCATTCACCATGCATCATTCGTTGCAACGTTTAATTTATTGTCATGCTCCTCAACTTTAGTGTTTTTGGAGGTCATAGCTTTTGTTTCCAATCTTTGATCAATCATTAATGTGATACATGTCAAAAAACAGTTCCAACACCTCAAAATAGAACTACAAGCTATAAAATCAGCAACCAAGGCGTTTGATGATTCCCATTGCATCGGAAGAGGAGGATTCGGAAAAGTTTACAAGGGAGAACTCGTCCATTCGAAGGGGCAGTCAGTTGTTGCTCTTAAGCGTCTAGATAGTGCATTTGGACAAGGGAACCCAGAGTTTTGGAAAGAGATCATCATGCTTTCTCTCTACAGGCATGACAACATTGTCTCTCTCGTAGGGTTTTGTGACGATTGTGGCGAGAAGATCCTAGTATACGAGTATGCATAAAAAAAAAAGCCTCGACTTGTATCTTAATGACAAAGATCTCACGTGGGTACAACGCCTTGAGATATGCATTGGGGCGGCTCGAGGGCTTGCTTATCTTCATAATCCTGGTCAGTCCCAACAAAGAGTCTTGCATCGTGATATTAAAAGTTCCAATATTTTATTAGATGAAAACTGGAATGCAAGGATCGCAGATTTTGGTCTATCAAAGTTTGGTCCCGCAAACCAGCCATACACTTTTCTTGTCTCCAATGGTGTAGGGACAATTGGGTATTGTGATCCATTATATGTAGAGTCAGGTTTGCTAACTAAAGAGTCAGATGTCTACTCCTTCGGGGTAGTGTTGTTTGAGATGTTGTGTGGGAGGTTGTGTATTAGCAACAAGAAGGATGAGCCCCAACCTTTGACCGAATTGGTCCGTAAATGCTACAAACAAAACACCATGTATGAAATAGTTTATGGTAATATTAAGGATGAAATAAATCCTCATTCTTTGAAGGCGTTTACAACAATTGCTTATCAGTGTTTGGAAAGAGAACGAGAACAACGTCCATTAATGACCAAGGTAGTGAAAGAACTTGAAAGTGCACTACAATTGCAAGTAAGTTGTTTTTTTTTTTTTTTTTTTGTGTACTTCTTGTTATAATCGTTCATGTTTAGCAGTAATGATTTTAAACTACTTTTCTATATTATAACCCAAAGATAAAATAAAGGAGATTGTGTTTGAACTAAATATGATTTTGTCTAACAGTAATATGATTTCTAGAGTAAGATGGTCTATGTGGTTTTCAAGATATTAAGGATTTCGTCCTTCGACTTTGTTGATTACATGAATAGTATGTAATCAGTATAGTTCGCATATAGAGGTCTCTTATTTGATATAACCATACGTACTTATAACATAATCTACGCCTTCTTATTAGGTCTCTAATGTGCCACCGCCACCTAGCCTATCTCTTGCAGAATCGTCAGCTTCTCCAAATAAAAGTCCTTAATCTATCGACGTTAATGCAACAAAGGTATGTGGATTAGTTGAATCTAGGGGTGGAAATTCTCGACACGACACGATAAACGACACGAACTCGACACCAAGTTAAACAGGTTTGGGTTGAGGATAAACATGTTTGGGTCAAAAACGGGTTAACCCGTCTAACCCATTTAATAAACGGGTCGTGTTTGGGTTGAGTAAGTATTAAACAGGTCAACCCGTGAACCCGTTTAAGTATATAAGATCTTAAAAATAAAATATATAACCTGGTTTTTATGTTGGATGTGGATTAAATATATTTTGTTATTTACTTAGTATGAGTTAATTATAATTTTATACCTTATATATCATCAAAATTGACGCTTATAATTCAGAAAATTGTCGCATAGTTATTTGTATGTTATTCTTATCATATTTTAGATCCTTATATCATTTTTGGCATTTAAACTAGTTAAATCGACAAACCACCAGCTTTATTCACTGCTTGACCTATTTACTTAAATGGGTTAAACGGGTCACAAATGGGTTACACGTATTATGCAGGTGTGGGTTTGGGTTGAGTTTCTTGACACGATTAATAAATGGGTCGTGTTTGGGTAAAGGCTATACTAACCCGCCAACACGCGGACCCGAATAGGTTAACACGAACACGACTCGATTGCCACCCCTAGTTGAATCACACAATCAATGGGACAAAAGTACACATTATATTTTGGTTAGATTTATTTCTATGTATTAAATTTAATTTGTATAGTTACTTTGTAGTTCTCCTTCTGAGAGTTGGCATTCAGCTGGTTCAGTTTCGATCCACACACCGAAAGTGAGTGATCAGCCGCACCTGAACGTTTAAGAGGGCGCAGACCAAGAAAAGTTGATTGTAGTTGATTCAACATTAATACCAACAAGTGTATTGCAATATCATGTTGTTTTGTCTTTGTATCCTCTGTTTCAAGTCATTGTATGAATTTACTTACATTTCCTTTTCGATTGGGTTGACTTGTAAATAGCCAATCGTTGAACAAACAATGTTTCGGCTCAATTTGGGCTTTGGAAATGGATCTTTTGGACTGAAATTCTCTTCACGTGCTTAATTAGTTATCGGCTTTAAGCTCTTGGTTTAGTCTACCACTAATCTTCAAATAATCCCTTCTTAATCTTCAAAAATCTTCATATACTGAATCTTTTGCTCCATGATTATTTGTAAAATACCTACAAAATAAATAAATAAATAGAGGTAATATTTGCAATTTAAATAATAATTTTGCTATTTATTTAAGAAAAAATTACATGCTTCGTCCTTGTGGTTTACCCCAAATAACACTTTTAGTCCATGAGCACAAAAAGGTTCCGTTACTAAGCAGCATGTGTACAAGTCAGTGTCGTCTATGAAGTTCATTATAATAAGAAGGTAATTCAAATTGCGTTTAGCCCTACCCCTAAACAGCTACGACATAAACTTCCCAAATATCCTTTAATATACTCCGTATTATGTGTATGACAACAATTGACAATTCTAAATTACGTGTGGCGTCAAGCAATCAAAAGAGAGGCATGTGTACAGCTACTGAACAAGGGGATTCAGCTGACTGAAACATACCTTTGTCATCATACTCTAGTCATCTGTCTTTTAACACATGTATGATGGAAGCTAATCAATAACCGGCGTAACAAAATATATAAACTGAACGCATGGCAAACATAAAAACCAACACACATTAGTGATATTATCTGAAACTTGAACCCAAAAAAAGGACCGAAAACAAAAGTAAGTGAAACTAAAAACTTCGCTAATAAACTCTTCGCTAGTTAACCCAATCCGCCAACACGGTCCACTGTCCATGCTCACAGACTCTACACACCACAAGATTCTAAGGGTTAATTTAAGACCATCAAAACTACAGGGTTCATTTTTTTTTATTATTATTTTTTTCGAACGGCAATTGTTCATCTTACACAATATATACCACAATCTATCTCACACGTCCTCAACAGGACTTGAAGCCACAAGCATTTGGTTGGGGAGCTTCTCACACAACATGAGATACTATTAGGACACAAGCCCTTTGATACTATAAGGTTCATTTTAAAACAACATCTTAACTAAGCGGACCAGAACGACGATTCCCAGAGTAACCAATTCTGACATTCTGGTCCACGTCTCAAACCCAATACGATCAGTGCAATGAGACTCCTCTAAAAAGCTGTTTCTGAACTCCAATCTTGTCACCGTCCACACCCCACACAACAAACTAAATTCTAGGGATCCTTATAAAACCATCAAAACTACAAGGCTCATTTCTAAACAATATAATAACTTAAAGGACCACAATCAATACTTCATAGTCCATGTGCAAAAGGTCCAACCATTTATTTACCCGATCCGTCAATACCTTATTGCCGTCCACAGTTCACACACCAAAATCAAATTGCAGGCGTTCTTTTAAAAACTTTTTAAAACAATTAGACCCATTTTGAAATAATAACATCACAACTTTGTACACCCCATAAATCAGAACATCCAAATTGAAAATTGAAAAACCTAATAATAGTAAACTGATGACCAAGTGAGTGAGTTATACGTGGTGTACTGATTCTCGTCCTTTGAATTGTGATTTTGTTTTGAATTGAACCTTATGGTTCAAATAGTTTTAAAATAACCCCTAAAATTGGACTGAACCAGTTTACTGATTGTTGTGAGAGGAATGAACCACAATGTCAACACACTAATTATGTGGTCCATTCAGTTATGATGTTATGTTTTTTTTTTAAAAGACAACATATACTTATGATGTTGTTTTGATATGAACCATATAGTTCAAATGGTTTTAAAAGAACCCTCAGAAATATATGATAGAAGTTTTAAAAGGAGTTCTTGTTTGCAACTCTCGGGTCTTGAGAGCCAACAATGACGCAACAATATCAATAGCATCTTCAATTTTAACGGGTGCACTCACCAAAATGGCAAAATTAGGTTACAAGTGGAATGATGATTCTGGTCGTGTAAGTTATGATTATGTTTCGAAATGAACCTTATAGTTTTGATGGTTATAGAAGAACCCCTGCAATTTGGTTTTGGTGTGTAAACTGTGGAGGGTATTGGCGGATCAGATTAATAGTTGGACCTTTTGCACATGGAGTATGAATTCTGGTCCTTCCTTTAAGTTATGACTTTGTTTTGAAATTAACCCCTAGGGTGACGTTAGAGTTCAGAGAGGGCTTTTTAGTGGCGACTCGTATTGAACCGAGAGTCGGTTTGAGACGTGACCAGAATGTCAGAATTATTAACCGAGTTTATATGCACATGGACCCACTTGTCTAGCTGTGGCCTGATGTGTGTGTGTGTTCAAATTGCAAAATGAACCATCATGTACGCTTTCTTATGTTAATCTTTTCCATAATTCTAAAATATAGTATCAATTTAAATCAATCATGATAATAACAATAGTTAGGGTATGCGTTGTATATAGAAATAGTCGAAAGATAAAAATAATCGAACTAAAAGACAATTCGGTTTTGAACTACTCAAGTCAGATTAGTTATTATCGGAGTTAACTATACTAATATATAAAGCATTTGGAACATTTATTTATGGAAGACTTAAAATTTTCAGCCAACACACTTGTTATTTAGGGTAGTGTACAAAACTTGTACAAGCGGGAATCGAACCCAGGTGTGCTGGGTGAAAGAAAATATCCTAACCAATGGACAACCATACATTTATGATTTCTATCTCAACAACCAAATACATATACAGTATTCGCAAATCAGCGGTATAAAAGTTACTTCCAACAAATAGATGTACATCACCTCTAGGGTATAAAAATTACCTTCACCCCTGAATTGAGATATCAAATTTAATTCTAGCTTTCCACTAAAAATATACAAAGAAATAAATAGATGTCAAAATAAAATTCGATTGGTACCCACGCATTCGTATCGTTAAATAATATTCGCAAAAAGAATGTAAAATCAAAAAATCGTTAAACAACATTCGCATATGAAACCGCTGCTTTGCGCGGGTAACAATGCTAGTGGTTTTAAACAAATGCAAATATTCACACATCCATACCATTCTTGTTCTAATAAACGTCGATGGAAACTTGAATCCACATAAACCCATAAAAAAAAGGTTCAGTTACGCCATATGAATATGAGAACGCACGGTTTAATTTGGATTTTTGCTCAAGAACACAAAAATGAAACATAGCTAGTCAATAAAACTCGTAATGTCCATTTATCTAGCTAAGGATCTTAAATGAGAAACTAATTCGGAGATTAAAAAAAAAAAAAACAAAAAAACAAAAAAAAAAAAAAAAAAAAACAAAACTCTTGTTAAATAATAAGTTTGAAGACACCACAATTGGCATTTGCGTACGCAATGGTAGCAAAAAGGGTCGTGCCTTTTCAATCTAGCAAAACTTTTCTTTTCTAAAATCACATGTACTTACATATTTCAATAATGACACATTCATACCCAAGTATTCTTTTTTCCTAAAACTGATCGACAACAGCCAACCTCATTCTTTACTAATACGGCATTACTACATGTACATACATGTGCCTTTTCGACTTATATTATACCTAATAAGTAATCACTTGCATTGATTTCGATTCCAAAGAATGGTACATTTTTACTAACATAGGAAAATTAATGTGTTGTTTTAGATAAAAAAAAAAATAGAGTTTTCCTTTATTCACTTTGGTTAATTAAATGGGAATTAATTTGCATATTTTGGAAATTTATTGAGACATTTTATCTGTGCATCAAATTCTTGTACAATATTAAACATTTTAATTTAACTGTTTGTATGAGTGTGCAAATAAAATTTTAAAGTGTACAAATAATTAGCCTAATTAAATTGGTATGTCATAAAACAAGTAAGTTTAATGTAAGTATCTAAAAGGGGAAATATTTTATAAAAGTATCATATTTGACATCATTTGTTTTTTAAGGTAGCGAATATATTTTTTTTCTTTGCTTTTCAGTACAATTTTTTTTTTTTTTTTTTTTTTTTTTTCTATGGGTAGTGAAACGTGTAACGACCATTCGGCTATGTGAATTTGTGAAAATTGCATGCACCGTCCTTAGAGTAATTTACATAAATGGTACCTGTGGTTTAGCGAAAAATGCATTCACCGTCTTTAAACTTTTTTTTTCGTCCGTTTTTACATGTTTTCGTCCGTTTTACTATGTTTTGGTCTATTTTTATACGTTTTCATCCATTTTTATACATTTTCGTCCGTTTTTTTTACATTTTCGTTCATTTTTATACGTTTTCATCCGTTTTTATACGTTTTCGTCCGTTTCTTACGTTTCCATACAATCTTATACGTCATCATCATTTTTTTTATATGTTTTCATCCGTTTTTATATGTTTTCGTCCATTTTTATATGTTTTATTACGTTACCGTATGTTTTTATACGTTTAGTCCATTTTTCTTCATTTTCATCTGTTTTTATACGTTTTCGTCTGTTTTTGTTATGTTTTCGTTCGTTTTTATACATTTTCATCCGTTTTCTTACGTTTTCATACATTTTTATTCGTTATCATCCGTTTTTTAATATGTTTTCATCCGTTTTTATACGTTTTCGTCCATTTTTATACGTTTTATTACGTTACCATACGTTTTTATGCGGTTTTATACGTTTAGTCCATTTTTCTTCGTTTTCATTTGTTTTTATACGTTTTCGTCCGTTTTTGTTACGTTTTCGTCTGTTTTTTACGTTTTCATCTGTTTTCTTACGTTTTCGTCCGTTTTCTTACGTTTTCATACATTTTTATCCATTATCATCTGTTTTTTATATGTTTTCATCCGTTTTTATACGTTTTCGTTCATTTTTATACGTTTTCTTACGTTACCATACGTTTTTATACGTTAGTCCATTTTTCTTCGTTTTTATATGTTTTCGTCTGTTTTCAGCAATCAAACCGTGAACCGGAAACTCTGCCAAGTTAATCAACAAACCATATTTTAAAACATTAATAATATCATTTCCTTAATTGAAAGTATGTTATGTATCAATCATCAATTTGAGCCGTAATGAATGCGCAACAAACTTTAAAATTGTATATATCAAGTTTTAAAACTTCACATCTATCTATAATTATCATAAACGTGTTTATATGAACAAAACACAGAAGTATAGAATATTGCCAAGTACTATTAAAATGTTAATTGTCTAGACCATAATAACAAAACTATAAATATACAAATCTATATTCTTTTTATGAAATTTAACGTAACAAGCTAGTTTTCATAACCCTAAACTAACGCTAACGCGTACCATCCGTGATTACAGACGACTAGATACACGGGAAATCCCATGTGTCCATTCTTTATACAGCTCAGACAATTAATCCTTACCGTCCAATTGTCATGCACCTTCTTTTACGTGTTTTCCTTTTGTGGGACCGGACAGAATCAACGGTGGAGATTATTCTACCAACTTGCTATGATATATGAAATGATGAGTCTGGTCCTTTGAGTTATGATTATGTTTCGAAATGAACCCTGTAGTCTTTATAGTTTTAGATGGACCCATACAATTTAGTTTGGTGTGTGAACTGTGGACTGTATTAAGTTTTTTTTTTTTTTTTTTTTTTTTTTTTTTTTTTTTTTTTTCGCTAAGCTCATAAAAAGCAACATTTTGGTTTACTAAACTCAAAAAATTATACGTTCTATTTACTGAATTTATTAAACACGACATCTAGATTAATTAACTAGAATTGTTACCTTCAGATCACTCATTTGAAAAGCTTATTTTTCTTATGAAGAGTTGCGATCATAATTTTCAATTTGCTCTACGACTTAGTGAAAAGAGAAAAAAAGTAACTTAAATGAATACTTGATCCTTTTATAATTACTTTAAAATACAAGTTATTTGGGGTTATAATCTATAATTATGAAAGTCTTGTGATTATCAAGCTTCGCATCTTGTTGAATGGTTTGAAAAATGTGAAGTTGACTTACGCCAAAAAAAATGACTCGAGTTAAATTTCCCTCGTGTATTAGGTAATTAGAAAACGAATATTTCAATTTTGAACTAAGTACTTCAATAGAAACAAATCAAATTATTGTGTTACAAAACGTTCAAATCGTCGATTGTAATCTAACAAATATCATAGTTTTATACTTTTATATCTTTTACCAAAATTTGACACGAACTCATCTGTGTAACTTTATATAATAAAGATGGTCAAGTTGTCGAGTCTTTTTTAATAAAATGACATTTGGACATTTCAATGAAACAAAAAGGGTTTCTTTATAAAATCATATTCCTATTTTCAATACCAATTATCTCACAAGCGTTAAATTGTATTTTCTCAAACTTTGAATTATTTATCTACATTATTTGTAAAATGCCAATTTTTTCCATGTTGGAAGCCCAAAAAATTATACATAAGCAATCAACAAAAAAGGAAATTTCCTATAACTTAGACATTACGGAGTAATTCTCATAAAGTCAAAAGTCAATAGTCTTTTAATAATAATATTACGTAGTAGTAATATATATGATACGGAGTAATAAAACGCGAGGGATAAGCTCATCCACAACCACATGTACAAAACGCGTACCCCAAAGTAGGGGTGAGCAAATGGACCGAATTTTAGACCCGCGGTTCGGTTTTCGGTTCTTAATTATTGCAAACTTCGGTTCTCGGTTCGGTTCGGAACCGCGGTTCTCGGTTCTGGAACCGAAGAACCGCTACTTTCAAATATATAGGGGTAGCTCGTTTGGTTACTGAAGTTATTTTGGTTTAAACATAATCACATAGTAAGTGAAATAATGACATGATCATGAACATCACATGAACTCATGATAGAAGTACAAATATATAAACATAATCATACAGAAAGTGAAATAAACATTGAATGGAGCAAATGCTATAACAATGATTCTTATCTGATGCATAATTCTAAAGGTTTTAACTACGTACTGTTGCTATTCTTGTTAGTCTTCATAACACATTAATTGACTTGTGAATTTGGTTTGTGTTGATAACTATATTTAAATAAAAGATGCACCTAGGGGTAATAGGGAGATGATGCATATTACGAGATGATATAGCACCCAAAATGAAATGCATTTCCCTCATATATATATATACAAACACAGTGGAATAATCACTTTCTCTTTTCTTTTCCTTTGATTCCCTTCTACACGGAACTCGTTGTACATGATTTGTTTTTGATTTGCTGCATCCAAATGATCATATTAAGCATTTTCACAGTGGAATAATCACTTTACTCCTTTCTTTTCTTTTCTAATCTCATTCGCTTACCAACACTTACAAAAATTAAGAAACTCACATGTAGCTAATTCCTAGTTTATCAACTCGAGTTTAACTCAAACTATTACATATGAGCTAATTAACTTCTCCAAGTATTAGTAAGCCTAAAAGCCCCAGAAAAAAAAACTAAACAAAATGTTGTAGTAAAATCGGTTCTTATGGGTAAGAACCGAAATACCCGAACCGGAACAGAGAACCGAACCGGAACCGACCCAACTTCTCGGTCCGGTTCTCGGTTCCTACGCAATTCAATTTCCGGTTCTCGGTTCCGTCGATTTCGGGTCGGTTCCATGCGGTTCCGGAACCGCGCTCACCCCTACCCCAAAGCTTGTGTATTTGTTTTGTTCTTCGAGATCTTGTGAGTAGTACTCCTTAATTCGCATCATTTTTTAACCCAAACTAACCGCCCTTTTTAGTCATGACTTCTCATGATTACACAAACATGATGTTTACACAAACATGATGTTTACACAAACATATTATCTGCCACCGACAACTTTTCTTACAAAAATCTCTGCGGATAAAGGAAATTTCCTATACACTCACTAGACATTTTACGGAGTAATTCTCGTAAAGTCAAAAGTCAATAGTCTTTTAATATTAATTAATATATATGATACGGAGTAATCAAACGTGAAGGGACATAGGCTCATCCACAACCACATATACAAAACGCGTACTAAACACTCCTTCTCTCTCAGATCCGTGAGAAGTACTCCTTCAATTCGAATCATTTTGTAACCCAAATTAATCGCCCTTTTTAGTCATGACTTCTCATGATTACACAAACATGGTTTTTTCACCCGATGACTTTGCTCACCTCAAAATCCCCCTTGAAGATATACTTTCCGCCACCAACAACTTTGCTGAAAAAAGTATCATCGGCAGAGGTGCAATTAGTAACCGTTACAAGGGGCAGCTTTTGTGGTCGGGTGAGTTGATTGATATCACTGCTCGGAGGATGAATAAAGACTTGAAGGATCGAGAACAGAAGTTTTGGATGGAGATTTCAATGCTTTCTAGTCTCAAGCATAAGAATCTTGCTTCATTAGTTGGGTTTTGTGATGAGAATGATGAGAAAATCATCATTACCAGGTATGAGATCAGGGGAAGTCTCAGCAACCATCTAAGTGACTCGACGCGGTTGACGTGGGTGCGACGATTGGAGATATGTGTCTGTCTTGCGAATGCGTTGAGTTACATTCATTATGAAGAGCTACGCGACTTTAGCGTAATACACCGGAAAATCGCAAGTGGCGCAGTTCTATTAAACGATAACTGGGAACCCAAGTTATATGATTTTAAAGATTCCATGAAGATTAAAGCTTCTCAAAGACACCATTCATTTCATACTAATACTGCTGCTATTCGTGTGAAAGGGTATGGAGACCCAACATATATTGAGACTAAAAGTGTGAACCACAAGTCAGATATCTACTCTTTTGGGATAGTTTTGTTTGAACTACTGTTTGGTTATAGGAATGATCGTTTGGCTCCGCTAGCCATTACCGTTTATAGAGAGAAAAAACTCATTAATATGATTGATCCGGAACTATTGAAACAAATGGACTTGCATTCCTTCAACATGTTTGCGGAAATAGCGTATGAGTGTTTGGACAATGAACGATCACGACGCCCAAATATAGATGACATTGTCCCAAGACTCGAGAAAGCTTTGGAACTTCAGTTGAAACCACAAAATCATGTAAGGCCTTTATTTCTCTTCATAATATGTACCTATATACTCTGTATTTATGTATTAGTTATAATTTATTGCAGGATAATAACTCAATGGTTGAAGGTACATCATCATCATCCATACACAAGGAGGTAACTAAATTCTCTTAAATTTAGGCCATTATTGTGATAAAATCGTTGGCAACTAAAAAAAGGAAAAATAAGGATAACACCACAAACGTCATGGGTAGAGTTTGGTGCAAAACATTTTCAAAGTGGGTTTTTACATTTTGAGGGGTGTTTGATTAATATTATTTTATTTGTAGGTTTATGATCTTATTTCGATTCGGCTTATATTTCATAAGCTTAAATTTTTTGACTTATTTTATGACTTATGAGCTTATATAGGTTTATCTATCCTTAATAAACCACAGATAGAAAAAGCCGCCTGTCAATCCCTCGACTAAATTTGTTATCTTAACTATTTTCATAATCACACTTCATTTTACCCTACGCCAATTAGCTAAAGGCTTCAATGGAGCCTATTTCACCCATTCACCATGCATCATTTGTTGCAACGTTTAATTTATTGTCATGCTCCTCAACTTTAGTGTTTTTGGAGGTCATAGCTTTTGTTTCCAATCTTTGATCAATCATTAATGTGATACATGTCAAAAAACAGTTCCAACACCTCAAAATAGAACTACAAGCTATAAAATCAGCAACCAAGGCGTTTGATGATTCCCATTGCATCGGAAGAGGAGGATTCGGAAAAGTTTACAAGGGAGAACTCGTCCATTCAAAGGGGCAGTCAGTTGTTGCTCTGAAGCGTCTAGATCGTGCATTTGGACAAGGGAACCCGGAGTTTTGGAAAGAGATCATCATGCTTTCTCTCTACAGGCATGACAACATTGTCTCTCTCTTAGGGTTTTGTGACGATTGTGGCGAGAAGATCCTAGTATACGAGTATGCATCAAAAAAAAGCCTCGACTTGTATCTTAACGACAAAGATCTCACGTGGGTACAACGCCTTGAGATATGCATTGGGGCGGCTCGAGGGCTTGCTTATCTTCATAATCCTGGTCAGTCCCAACAAAGAGTCTTGCATCGTGATATTAAAAGTTCCAATATTTTATTAGATGAAAACTGGAATGCAAGGATCGCAGATTTTGGTCTATCAAAGTTTGGTCCCGCAAACCAGCCATACACTTTTCTTGTCTCCAATGGTGTAGGGACAATTGGGTATTGTGATCCATTATATGTAGAGTCAGGTTTGCTAACTAAAGAGTCAGATGTCTACTCCTTCGGGGTAGTGTTGTTTGAGATGTTGTGTGGGAGGTTGTGTATTAGCAACAAGCAGGATGAGCCCCAACCTTTGACCGAATTGGTCCGTCAATGCTACAAACAAAACACCATGTATGAAATAGTTTATGGTAATATTAAGGATGAAATAAATCCTCATTCTTTGAAGGCGTTTACAACAATTGCTTATCAGTGTTTGGAAAGAGAACGAGAACAACGTCCATTAATGACCAAGGTAGTGAAAGAACTTGAAAGTGCACTACAATTGCAAGTAAGTTGTTGTTTTTTTTTTTTTTTTTTGTGTACTTCTTTTTATAATCGTTCATATTTAGCAGTAATGATTTTAAACTACTTTTCTACATTATAACCCAAAGATAAAATAAAGGAGATTGTGTTTGAACTAAATATGATTTTGTCTAACAGGAATATGATTTCTAGAGTAAGATGGTCTATGTGGTTTTCAAGATATTAAGGATTTCGTCCTTCGACTTTGTTGATTACATGAATAGTATGTAATCAGTATAGTTCGCATATAGAGGTCTCTTATTTGATATAACCATACGTACTTATAACATAATCTACGCCTTCTTATTAGGTCTCTAATGTGCCACCGCCACCTAGCCTATCTCTTGCAGAATCGTCAGCTTCTCCAAATAAAAGTCCTTAATCTATCGACGTTAATGCAACAAAGGTATGTGGATTAGTTGAATCACACAATCAATGGGACAAAAGTACACATTATATTTTGGTTAGATTTATTTCTATGTATTAAATTTAATTTGTATAGTTACTTTGTAGTTCTCCTTCTGAGAGTTGGCATTCAGCTGGTTCAGTTTCGAACCACACACCGAAAGTGAGTGATCAGCCAGCATCTGAACGTTTAAGAGGGCGCAGACCAAGAAAAGTTGATTGTAGTTGATTCAACATTAATACCAACAAGTGTATTGCAATATCATGTTGTTGTGTCTTTGTATCCTCTGTTTCAAGTCATTGTATGCATTTACTTACATTTCCTTTTCGATTGGGTTAACTTGTAAATAGCCAATCGTTGAACAAACAATGTTTCGGCTCAATTTGGGCTTTGGAAATGGATCTTTTGGACTGAAATTCTCTTCACTTGCTTAATTAGTTATGGGCTTTAAGCTCTTGGTTTAGTCTACCACTAGTCTTCAAATAACCCCCTTCTTAATCTTCAAAATCTTCATATATTGAATCTTTTGCTACATGATTATTTGTAAAATATCTACAAAATAAAATATAAAAAAATAGAGGTAATATTTGCAATTTAAATAATAGTTTTGCTATTTATTTAAGTTAAACCAATTGTATCTCTTATTATAAAACATGAATAATATGTAACATAGGTGACCATATTTATTTAAGAGAAATTCGATTTTTGACAAAAACATACAATACGCGACAAAAATAAATATAATTTACCAGATTCAGAAAGCCTCCTAGAATCCTAGAATCCGGATCTAGTTTCTTCTAATGTAAGGGCATTGATATGTACCACTAGAAATCTCAAAGGAAATGAAGTAGTACCTTCCAAACAATAGGCAATTCCAAAAAATATGAATAGAATCACGAATTGTAAAGAAATGGATTTGTTATTGAAATGATAAAGGTTTTACAAGAAGAGAGAATTACAACTGATAGACTAACTACATATGAACAAAGTTGGTGAATTTATACAATGGAAGGAATAGTAAAAATGACAGGAAAATATAGTTGTAGAGTTCTTGGATGAATTTGACTTTTCTGGTTTGACCTTTCATGTTGACTTTTTTGTCATTTTGTAACCTGTATACGACACATATAACATATCATATATCATAATCTTATGTATAATGTGAAAGTGATGTATGCTTGCAGGAGAGAGCTTCAAGAAGAGCTCGGTGTTACCCTCCCGAACGATGCCTTTGAATAGCTGTTCATTTTTCTACAAGAATGTAGACCTTTTGATATGATTGGCATGTAGTTTTTGTATATAATTAGCCCAGTATATACCGAAATAGGGAACTTTTGTTATTCATGGAATTTCAGGTTGTGTTTGGGATTTGCTTATTTTAAACCACTCATCTGCCTTTAAGATTTGCACGTATTGATAATTCTGCTCAAATTAAGCCGATAAACAAGTTTCAGACATACAATGAAAACTGCTTATCTGGTTTAAAGCTAAGTAGATAAGCACGTAAATAAGAAAACCCAAACACCCTTTTAGGTCAAAGTTTATTTGAAATTAAATAATGAATGAATGTTCTTCTGTGAGATGTTAAATTGGTTCATTTTTGCCACCCTTTTTGGCATTCACGTAGTTCTATTTTGGTTTTTGCATATGGTTGCAGTGTTACAAATGATGGCAAGTTCATTGATAATGAATTTGATGATGTTTATCTCGTGACAACACTAGACCCAATCCCCTTGGAAGCTTTTACTCTTCAGGTAATTATTTTATAAATCATTGATTTACTTTTGAGAAACAATCCCATAGGGTTGACCAATGAAAAATAATATGGTTATATTTCCTTGTAGGAATCTGAAGTTTCAGCCGTTAAATATATCTCAGTTGAAGAGTGTTGGGATAATTACTGATCCGAGCCTATGGACAGTCAAAACAAACCGAGCACATGGATAATTACAATCACAACTCTAGTTTAATTAGGATTCTTATTTTAGCTTTTTAGATAAGGACTTGTTTACTTGATTAGAGTTGTAGTAGGATTAGGAGAGCTTATTCTAATGTCCTATATAAGCAAACCAAACGAGCTCATAGTTTGGTCGTGCATTAGATATCAGTTTTTTGAGCTTTGTATTTTCTGATTAATAGAGAGCGTGCTCTATTAAATACTCGGTGCAAGTTTTTTTGTTTTGTTCCAGTTATAGTCGTGTTTCTGCTTGTGAAGTTCGATCACTTTGTGGACTTGATTTGGTATCAAGAGCAAGGTTATTCAACAGCAAGATCGATCAAAGGTTTGCAGCAAGTGATCGACCAAAGGGTTCTTAAGTAGAAGGATCGACAAGGGTTTTAACCAAGAAGGATCACAAGGGTTTCACCAAGAAGTCGATCACAAGGGTTTCACCAAGAAGTCGATCACAAGGGTTTTACTAGGTTTCGACTTAAGCAAGAAGTCGATCAAAGTTTCAAACTTTCGAGTTGGTTTACTTAGGCAAGAAGTAAATCAATAGTGCTCTAGAACCTAGGGCTGGAAGTCGAACCAACTACACCGGTAACTTACAGAAGGCGTTCAAGAAAGATGGTGCAAGGCGCCTCCTGTCGAACATTCTAAAACGGCTCTTCAATGTCCAATGTTAACAAGCACAAACTATAACATATGGGCAATAAGAGTCAAAGCGGTATTCCGAGTCCATGGAATACTCGATGCACTGGAACCAGGGGAAGGAACACAAGTTGTTGCTAAGCAAGATCACATGGCAGTGGCTTTACTCTTCCAGACGATTCCAGAAGAACTTGTTTTTCAAGTTTCACAATTCAACACAGCCAAAGAAATCTGGGAAGCTTTAAAGACCAGGTATGTGGGTGTTGATCGGGTTCGTGAAGCAAGGTTGCAAACCTTGGAGACGGAATTCGAATCTTTAAAGATGAAAGTCAACGAATCAGTCGATGACTTTGCGGCTAGGTTGGGCAAAATTGTAACTGAAGTCAACAGCTTGGGAACAGTTTATGAAGACAAGAAACTTGTTAAGAAGCTGCTTGCATCCGTTCCGGATAGGTATGTTGCAATTGTTGCCTCAATAGAACAATTTGCTGACTTGAATACTATGTCTTTTCAAGAAGCAATTGGAAGGTTGAAAGCTTTTGAAGGAAGAATGAAGGGTGTTGACACCACTTCTGAAGATCAAGGCAAGTTGATGTTCGGAAGGGCTGAAAGATATGATAAGAAAGGTCGAGGAAGGAATTCCTCTGGTGGCAACTGTAAAGGTCAAAACTTTTCTTCTCAAAACAAATCTCGTGGTAGTGGTCAAGCTAATAACCACAACCGTGGAAACCAAAACAACTCCGGGAGCAATACGGATCAAAAGAAGAACAAAAGTCGAGACCTTTCAAAGATTCAATGCTTCAGATGTGATGAATATGGTCACTTTGCTTCTAATTGTCCCGAACGCAGTGTACAAAAGAAAAAGCATGAAGCAAACCTTTTGAAAACGGAGGATGATGATGACCCGACACTTTTTATGATGAAAAGCGTTCAAGAAGTAGTTTTCTTGAATGAAGAAAAGATTATCCCAAACCAATTGAATACTAAGCCAAACGAGGAAGACACTTGGTATTTGGATAATGGAGCAAGTAATCACATGACGGGGATCCGAGAATACTTTTCGGAGTTGAATGAGAATATCTCCGGCAGAGTGAAGTTTGGTGATAACTCCTACATCGAGATAAAAGGGAAGGGTTCGATAATCATTGAAGGGAAAACGGGTGAGCAACGGTTAATCACTGGAGTCTATTACCTACCCGAGCTAAAAAGCAACATAATTAGTCTTGGGCAAGCTACCGAAGGCGGATGTGACATTCGTATGAAAGGTAACCTTCTTACTATGCGTGACTCAGATGGCAAGCTTCTGATGAAGGTTCCTAGAACAAGTAATAGACTTTACAAGATTAAGCTCCAAGTTGGAAGTCCGGTGTGTCTCAAAGCAAAGATGGAAGATGATGCTTGGTTATGGCATGCTAGGATGGGTCACATTAATTTCGAGACGATGGAATTAATGGCAAGGAAGGGCATGGTTGAAAATTTACCAATAATTCATCAAGAGAACAAGTTGTGTGAATCTTGTTTGGTAGGAAAACAAACCAAGAAGTCGTTTCCTAAAGCAGCGAAATTTAAGGCAACGCATCCTCTTCAACTTATACATGCCGACCTATGTGGACCAATTTCTCCACCATCCATAGCGGGCAACAGGTACATATTTGTTCTTATTGATGACTTCTCACGCTTTATGTGGACTTTTACCTTGAAGGAAAAAGGAGAAGCATTTGAATACTTCAAAAAGTTCAAAGCTTTAGTTGAGAAGAAGTCGGGAAAGAAGATTATAACCCTAAGGACCGATAGAGGAGGTGAGTTCACTTCAAAAGAATTTACCAACTTTTGTGAAAACGAGGGTATAACAAGACATCTAACCACTCCCTACACACCACAACAAAATGGAGTCGTGGAAAGGAGAAATCGGACTCTTATGGGAATGACTAGAAGCATCTTGAAAGCACGAGACGTACCAAACTACATGTGGGCTGAAGGAGTTAGACACGCCACATTCTTGATTAATAGAGTTTCAACTCGAGCTCTAGTTAATCAAACTCCATACGAGGCTTTCAAAGGAAAAAAGCCTAACTTGGAGGGTTTGCGGGTATTTGGATGTGTGGCTTATGCAACGGGAACAAGGCCATATTTACATAAGTTAGACGACAGGTCAACACGACTCATTTACATCGGAAACGAGCCAGGTACAAAAGGTTTTCGACTGTTCAATCCAAGACTAAAGAAGATAGTGGTATGTCGTGATGCGGAGTTTAATGAGGAACTTGGTTGGAAGTATGTTGCTGGAAGCGAATCACACGAGCTAAACCCAGAGGCTGAAGAACAAGAAGCTGAAAATCAACATGATGCTGATGAAATTCAACCAGTCAATAATGACCCTAATCCTGTGACAGAAACTCAACCAATTATGAGGCGTTCTTCGAGGGTTTCAACTAAGCCAACTAGATTTAATGACTTTAATATGGGGTCTAGTTCAAGAACCTCAGTTGCTAATGAAGATCAAAATCTACTTTTGATTGAAGATGATGAACCAAGAACGTTCCAAGAAGCAAAAGTCTCAAGCAAGTGGATGGTTGCTATGAAGCAAGAGGTTGAGTCTATCGAAAAGAATGATTCATGGGAATTAGTTGAAGCTCCGGTTAATGTTAATCCCATTGGGCTAAAGTGGGTGTACAAAATTAAGAGAAATCCGGATGGTTCAATTAATAAGTTTAAAGCTCGTTTAGTAGTAAAGGGTTATGCTCAAAAGGAAGGAATTGACTATGACGAGGTATTTGCGCCCGTAGCACGGATTGAAACGATACGTTTATTGATCTCATTGGCTGCAAAAGAAGAATGGGAGCTACATCATCTGGATGTAAAGTCAGCTTTTTTACATGGAGAACTAAAAGAGCAAGTGTTTGTTACACAACCGGAGGGGTTCGTGAAGAAAGGAGAAGAAAGGAAAGTCTACAAGTTGAAAAAGGCGCTTTATGGACTTAAACAAGCCCCAAGGGCGTGGAATACAAAACTTGATAGAGAACTCAAGCAAATGTCTTTCAAACGATGCCAACACGAACAAGCGGTGTATGTGAAGAAGACAAACAAGT
This sequence comes from Chrysanthemum seticuspe, assembly GCA_019973895.1. Taxonomy (NCBI): domain Eukaryota; kingdom Viridiplantae; phylum Streptophyta; class Magnoliopsida; order Asterales; family Asteraceae; genus Chrysanthemum; species Chrysanthemum seticuspe. The sequence goes on from BPTQ01000001.1 coordinate 24,692,178, forward strand.
TAATCTTGATTATTGCGGTCTATGTAGATGATCTCTTAGTAACCGGTTCGAAGCTTGGCGAAATTGGTGAATTTAAGAGACAAATGCAAGAAAGGTTCGATATGAGTGACTTGGGAAAGTTAAGCTATTATCTTGGCATTGAAGTAAAGCAAGAGGATTCGAGTATCTCAATAAGTCAAGAAAGCTATGCAAAGAAGATCTTGAAAGATGCTGGGATGCATGAAGCGAATCCTACTCAATGTCCATTAGAACCTGGAATGAATTTAAGCTTGGATAAGGAAGGAAAACCAGTTGATGCAACTTTGTATAGACGACGAGTTGGCTGTCTAAGGTACTTACTACACACACGACCTGATTTATCTTATTTGGTTGGTTTGGTTAGTCGTTACATGCAAGAACCAAAAGAATCACATATGGCAGCTGTGAAACAAATACTAAGGTATATCCAAGGTAGTTTGAATTTTGGAGTGCGATATAACCAAGAGAAAACCAAGGAGTTAGTGGGGTTTAGTGATAGTAGTTTTGCTATGGACCAAGATGATGGTCGAAGCACAACTGGGCACGTATTTTATCTAGGTAAATCACCTATCACTTGGTGCTCACAAAAGCAAAACACGGTGGCTCTATCGTCTTGTGAAGCTGAGTTTATGGCTGCAACTTCAGCCGCGTGTCAAGGGATATGGTTACGTGGGTTGTTGAGTGAAATAACCGGAATGGAAGAGAAAGTGGTGGTCTTATTTGTTGACAACAAATCGGCTATTGCACTTATGAAAAATCCAGTCTTTCACGGGAGAAGCAAGCATATAAACACACGTTATCATTTTATCCGAGAGTGTGTTGAAAGAGGCCAAGTACAAGTTGAATTTGTAAGAGGTGATTTGCAACGTGCTGATATTCTGACGAAAGCTCTCGCAAGGATTAAGTTCAAGGAAATGCAAGAGTTACTCGGAGTTGAAGACCTCCCTATCTCGAGTCAGAAATTAGGGGGGTGAATGTTGGGATAATTACTGATCCGAGCCTATGGACAGTCAAAACAAACCGAGCACATGGATAATTACAATCACAACTCTAGTTTAATTAGGATTCTTATTTTAGCTTTTTAGATAAGGACTTGTTTACTTGATTAGAGTTGTAGTAGGATTAGGAGAGCTTATTCTAATGTCCTATATAAGCAAACCAAACGAGCTCATAGTTTGGTCGTGCATTAGATATCAGTTTTTTGAGCTTTGTATTTTCTGATTAATAGAGAGCGTGCTCTATTAAATACTCGGTGCAAGTTTTTTTGTTTTGTTCCAGTTATAGTCGTGTTTCTGCTTGTGAAGTTCGATCACTTTGTGGACTTGAAAGAGTACAAGCACTTACTTGCTAACGGAGACCCTCATTACGCTCCCTATAATGTTGATGGACCAAAGGAGCACATTTATATGCATACATTAACATCTGAGTTTTGTGACTTACACCGTGTATTGCTAATGCTACATTCATATGGGTCAAATGTCACCCATAAATGTATTGCTAATGCGTACAACCTTCTAAATCGCCTTGTTCAAAGATTTAGATTATAACAACAGGTTTTATTTATCACATTTAGTTGAAGTATAGAAATTTTAAAATTATGCAAATGTCTTGCCACCTTACTAACCATTTCGTTTGTTGTGGCAGGAATTCGAATGATGGATTAAAGGACTTTCAGAAAATGAAAAACAAGATGCAAAGGGTTTTTTCAATGTTATCTGAAGGCATAATGACTCTCATTCCAATAACACCAGCGAGCTCCATATTGTCCCTTATTCTCAAGAATATGTTTCCTATCTAGGAAAAGCAGCTGAATTATTACGTAAAGCAGGATATTTGACTAGTTCTCCTAGGTATATGCATAAATAAACCATTGCTGTATCACATGTATTTGATAGTACAGTCTTTTGATGAAATCATACTCTTTTTTGTAGTTTGAAGAGACTGTTACATAGCAAGGCTGATGCTTTCCACTCAAATGACTATTATGACTCCGATATAGCCTGAATGGAATTGGTTAGTACACACCACACTTTATTATATCACCATTTTATATTTAGTTCTAATTGCATGCTTTTTTCATCTTCTTAAGGACTCTAAGTTGGATGTTACTATTGGCCCATATGAGACTTATGAAGATGTTCTATTCGGATACAAGGCAAACGTGTCTCTTCTTCATTTAGTAGTATATGTGATTTAAGTTTGATAAATCAACTTTCAATTTTGTTTACTCGTATAACAATTTGTTTCCAATCTTATAAGTATTTAGTGGCATAAAGAAATACTCCCGTATTTTTGCTTAGTTTGAGGTTTTACTAGTTCAAATATCAAGCATTTCTTGTTGATGTGTACTCAGGCCACTTTTGAGGCATTTATTGGTGTTCGGGATGATAAAGCAACCACTCAACTCAAACTCTTTGGCGATCAATTGCAGGTTCATATTTGGATAATATTCATGATCAAATTTACTTGCTTAAATCTATGAATGATGCTTTTGTTTATCTAACCAATTCATTATGTAGGCTTTGGAAAAAAATCTTCCAATGGATGACATGTACAAATCAAAAGATGTGATATCTGCACCTATTCGCGTCATCCAGCTTGTTTACAATTCAGGGGTGAGCGCTCCAGTCTAATACATAATGCCATTGGACTATGCCAATCTCTGGGGATACTAGTATGCTTTATAAATACACTTGGGGTGACTTGTGACTCTTTCGACCCATTTGGCATGTTCACTGTCTCATTTGACCTGTTTGACCCGTAATATATGATTAAAGTATGATATTATCTTATTATGTTTGATGAAGGATGTGAAAGGACCTCAAACTGTTGCCTTTAATCTTCCGAATGAGGAGCGTATTGTAAAAGATCGTGGGTCATCAATGGTCATGCTGAAGAATGTTTCTGAGGCAAAGTAAAGTCATCAAACCTGTGATTATGTTCTTCCATATTTCTTAATTCTAATGACATTTTTTTTACTATAGTTAAAACCTGTTGTGGTAATAAATTTACCAAATTTTGTTTTCCGAAACAGGTTCAAGCTAATTCTTCAGCCTATAGCTGAGTTGTGTATTATAAAAGAACAACGAGAGCTTGTTGACTTTGACTCTTTTTTCACTCACACAATATGTCACGAGTGTTGTCACGGGATCGGGCCACATACAATTACACTTCCAAGTGGTCAGAGTTCTACCGTGAGATTGGTCAGTTTCTCAGTTTTGTTTTAAAACTCTATTTTGAAAATCACGAGAGACATTATTTAATTTGTTTCTTTGTGTATTTGATGAAACAGGAGCTACAAGAACTTCACTCTGCTCTTGAAGAAGCTAAAGCCGACATTGTTGGCCTTTGGGCCCTCAATTTCCTTATTGCAAAGGTTAGTAAGGGCATTGAAGAAATACTCTTTAATTTTTACCAGTTCCGGCCAAAAACATACCCTTATAATTGAGGAAAAGACAGTTATACTCGATGAGGTGTCAGCATGAAATTTTTGTATTTTTAAAATTTTCATGGCGTTTCCGTCATCCTTCATATGTTTAGCCAGAATTTGGGAGAGATGTAGTTATATACTTGATATTTTCATAGAACTTTGATTGACTTTTTTTGGGTTGACCAGGAATTACTTCCAAAGAGCCTTGAGAAGTCCATGTATGTTTCTTTCCTTGCTGGATGCTTTCGCTCAGTACGTTTTGGGTTAGAGGAAGCTCATGGGTAACTCACTAATCACTTGTTTTTTTCCTTCTATATTGATTTTTGGTCTTATAATAATTGATCTTCATTTATGTATATCAGCAAAGGACAAGCACTACAGTTTAACTGGTTATTCGAGAAAGGGGCCTTTGTTTTGCTTCCTGACCAAACATTCTATGTATAAATAGCAATGCCAAGCCAAGTAGTTTTTCACCCCTTTCTATTATACTCTCATACATATCTTCTCTCTAACCTTTCTAACTCAGTTTCATATCATAGTAGTGATCTCTTTTGTAGCAAAGAAGATCAAGTCACATTCAAGCTTCAAACGAGAAGTTGGAAGTCTTGTTTGTTTAGTGTTGTATGATCTAGTGTTGATTCATACTTCATTGTTGTATTAAACCATCATAATCTTGTGAGTGTGAGTGGTTAGTATTTTAGTCCTCAAAATACATTGTGTGTGGGAGTAGTTGTACCCTTGGAAAGAACTCGACATCTAGCTTAGTGTCGGAAATTGTGTAAGCGAAGTGTAAAGGTTTTCTCCGCCGGTGAAAGGAGCTTGTTGACTAGTGAAGTTAAACTTTCGAGTGTGAGACTCGGGGAGTGGAGTAGGGCAAGGAAATAGAGTCCTTGTAGACCGAACCACTATAAACAACTTGTTGTGGTTTGATCATTTCTTTCCTTATTTACTCTTTACATATTACTTGCATATTTCATCAACATATCCAAAGATCAATATCAATTGATCTTTCAATAAGTTTCATAACAAAGTTTTTAATTGGTAAACTATTCAACCCCCTTCTAGTTTTCTACATTTTTTAAGTACGTACGATTTTATAAAAAATGTTGAAGTTCAATATATTTTTTATAAAAAATTTTAAAGTTTGATATATTTTTATAAAATCGTACGAACGTCAAAAGCATATCAATATTGGCTTACGTACGGTTTTATAAAAATAGTACGTACGAACAAGAAAATTTGAAAAAAATTAAAAAAAGAAAGAGGGTGATAAATTATTAAGGTTCGCAGAAAAAAAAATCAAAAAAAAATATTTTTCATGATTAAAGGTATTGGTGATATTAAGGTCTGATTTTGACTTTTTTACAAAAGTCAATATCTAATTTTAATATCACATAATTTTTTTTTAAATACAAATTGTTAATATCACACTAACTTTTTATTGATATCACATAATCGTTTTGTTCGTAATTTAGAGCTCTTCGCAATGATATTTTTTTTATTAACAAATTCGCTATATATTTGCTAAATATTTGACGAATAAAGTTTGTTATATAAAAAAGTTGTAAATATTAGAAAAGTGTATGGTGGTTTTTGTAAGTTTCACTTTGATATTAAAAAAAAGTGTAGGGTTTCTTTATTGTGAGGTGACCCTCTTTTTTTTACTTCTCTGTCAAATGGCAGCGAAATGCCAATAAGGTTTTGCTTTTTCAGTTCGTGGGTCCCATATATGTACTAGGATGGCAGAGATCGCTGCCTTATAGCAGCGAAATACCCAAAAAAAAATTTCCTCGGTTACATTTAATAAGGTGTTGACACGTGTCCTGACGTGAATTCTCTGCTCATTAGCAGCGAAATACAGGGCATTTTTGAATATTAGTAAAAAAGTAAGACCTCTGGACAAGTGGTCCATGCAGAGTCCTATTTTCGCTAAATAAAATGTTCAAATAAATGAACCGCGAATCGAAATAGTGATGGTGAACTGGAAAAGTCCAACTATTTTTACATAAGGAATCTTCATTGTGGTCCTTTTAACTTGTGATGCTGTTTCGAAATGAGCCCTGTAGTTCAAATAGTTTTACAATTAAAAGGTTGACATAACTAGAGCCAACAGTGACGTCATCCAAAGCAATAGCATCTGCATTTTTGACGATATGTGTGTTAAAAAAAAGAATGACGGGTGCAAAAAATGTCAGAATTGGTTACATATAAGAATGATGAGTCTGGTCCTTTGAGTTATGATTATGTTTCGAAATGAACCCTGTAGTCTTTATAGTTTTAAATGGACCCATACAATTTGGTTTGGTGTGTGAACTGTGGACCGTATTTGCGGATCGGGTAGTTGGAGTTAAAAGACAAGTTTTTGTCCGGTTAGATTATTATGTTACTTTTTCATTTTTTTTTACCTTTTTTTACGTTTTTTTTTTTTTTTTCCTTTTGTTGTTTTGTTAAGCTCATAAAACGCAACATTTTGGTTTACTAAACTCAAAAAATAATACGTTATATTTATTGAATTATTAAACACGACATCTAGATTAATTAACTTTTAGAATTGTTACCTTTAGATCACTCATTTGAAAAGCTTGTTTTCTTATAGAGAGTTCCGAACTTCCGATCATAACTTTTTATTTGCTCTACGACTTAAATGAAAAGAGAAAAAAAGTAACTTAAATGAATACTTAATCCTTTTATAGTTACTCTACAATATAAGTTGTTGGGGTTATACTCTATAATTATGAAAGTCTTGTGATTAATCAAGCTTCGCATCTTGTTGAATGGTTTGAAAAGTGTGAATGTGACTTACGCCACAAAGAAATGACTAGAGTTAAATTTCCCTCGTGTATTAAGTAAATTGAAAACGAATATTTCAATTCTGAACTAAGTACTTCAATAGAAACGATTCAAATTATTGTGTTAGAAAATGTTCAACTCGTCGATTGTAATCTAACAAATATCATAGTTTTATATCTTTAACCAAAATTTGACACGAACTCAATATTTGTTAATCTAACTTCACATAATAAAGAGTGTCAAGTTATCGAGTAATAAAGTGACATTTGGACATTTCAATGAAACAAAAAGGATATTTCTCAAATCACTTGTTATTTTGTCCTAAGTTAAAATAATTGCTAAAGCTAGAAAGTGTGTTCAAAGCAAAGTCAAAGTACGAAAAGCTAGATAAAAAACAATCAAACAACGACAAATAGGATTATTAGTTTCTACACCATTTGCAATATTTAATGAAAAAGTAAACCATAAAGAAGTGTTACTTTTGGGAAATTCATTTAAGTGACCAAATTATTGGTGCAATATGGTAGGAGAATCAAAATATTGGAACAGTAAATCTTGTTCTGATTGACGCTACACAGATAAATGTACAGAACAAAACACGTCATCGACATATCATTTAGCCATAACGCCACGTATTTGACAGAACTTAATGGAAATTTAGTTCAAGGATATGGTCATACTTGGAAATGGGCTAGGAGGTACTGAGTGTACACCCATTATATCTCTGAATACCCTGACTCTCATGGTGGTTTTATGTTTCTGATGGTCTCATCAGTGAGTTAAGGTCTGATGTACTCATCAGAGAGTAACTTATCAGAAGGTTCAATCCTTCAGTTAGTTATCTCATCAGAGAGCAATTCTCATCAGAGAGTGAATGCTCATCAGTAAGTGGTATCCATCAGAGACTGAGTTAGTTCTTAAGTGAACATACTAATGAGTGTTTCTGGTGGGTGAACCACGACTTTGCTGGAATTAGTTTATAACTGCTTTGACATATTAATGAGCAGTTTCAAACTCGCATTTAAGGCAATAATGATTTAGTCTTGTAACCACTATCGCTATAATGGAGGAACAATATGAGGAGATTAATTGGGCGATTAAGTTTCATAATTCTATTGATTAGAGTAAATCATTTCCTATAAGTAAGATATACATCTGCATGAAAAAGACAACAAAAAAAAACTTGAAAGCGAACTGGTTTTTGCTTTGTGACTAAAACAAGAATAACATTTGGTCTTATCCTATAGAGATATTCGCGTAACCCAGGCATTAGGGTCGAATAGTTTCTATTGGAAAGTGGTAACACGATTTCAAGTGATATCCAGTACTCATTGATTATCTACACCCAACTGGGAACACAGTTGTAGCAACCAACAATCAATAGAAACTATTTAGTGATAATCAATGGCTAATGCTATGAAGCAAACAGCTGCTAACTTTTCAAAATTGGAAAAGTTTGAAGGTATCGATTTCAGAAGATGGTAAAAGAAGATCCACTTCTTGTTGTCAAGCATGAGTGTGGCGTATGTCCTGAGCACACCTATTCCAAATGATGGGGACGATGCTACTGTGGAACAGATGAGGAAAAGGAGCAAATGGGAGAATGATGATTACATTTGCAGAGGTTTAATCCTCAATGGTATGTCTGATCCTTTGTTTGATATTTATCAAAATGTGGAATCTAGTAAAGAACTATTGGATTCCTTGGAAGCCAAATATATGGCTGAGGATGCATCAAGTAAGAAGTTCATTGTAAATAATTTTAACAATTACAAAATGGTCGATTCTAGACCTGTCATGGAAAAATACAATGAACTTCTTAGTATACTTGGTAGATTCACACAACAAAAAATGAAAATGGATGAGGCTATTTCAGTCTCTTGTGTCATTGATAAACTCACTCATTCTTGGAAAGATTTCAAGCATATGCTGAAACATAAGAAGGAGGAATTAACTCTTATTGAATTGGGCAGTCATTTGCATATTGAGGAATCACTCAGAGCGCAAGACAGTGACAAGCCAAAGAGTAGCAATGCTATTGGTCCATCACTTGTCAATATGGTGGAGCATAACAACTCCACCAAATACAATGACAACAAGGGCAAATATAAGCATCATGATAACACCAAAGCTGATCTTAACAAAAAGCCAAAAGCAACTTTGGAAGTGTGGGAAAATTGGACACTTCAGGAAGGATTGTAAGGGTGTTAAAATTGGCAATAAAGCCAATGGATCAAGCACAAGTGGTTTAGGGACTGGTTCAACCAACCCTCTGAAAGGTCAGATAGTGTTTAATAAGTCTTTTCAGATTTATTATGTTACATATATATATATATATATATATATTAGGCGTACTTTGTGCAGGATGATGATGTTGCGTGGTGGGTAGACTCTGGTGCAACAATCCATGTGTGTAAAGATAGAAGTTGGTTCAAGACCTATAAGTCACTGAATGATGGTTCTATTCTTTATATGGGAAATGAGTCAACTGCCCTGGTGCATGGAAGAGGATGTATTGATTTAAGATTTTGTTCTGGAAAGATTATTTATTTGTTTAATGTTTTACATATTCCAAATATTAGAAAAAAGTTGGTTTCTAGTAGTATTTTAAATAATTGTGGTTATAAATAAGTTATTGAATCTGATAAGTTTGTTTTGTCTAAACATGGTGTGTTTATTGGTTTTTTGGCTATTTGTGTAATCAAATGTCCAGGCTTAATATTATTAATGATATTGCTAATTCAGCTTTAATGTCAACCTCTAAACCAAATAATTCAACCCTATGGCATGATAGAGTTGGCCATGTACACTTTAAGAGAATGCGAGATATGTCTAAGGATGGGTTAATTCCAGCCTTTGATATGGACACTGAGAAGTGTAAAACTTACATGATGACCAAAATAACTAAACCTATGTGATTTACATGCTACTCCCTCTTTGTAGAATAAGAAATACTTTGTGACATTTATTGATGATACTTCTAGGTTTTGTTATGTTTATTTGTTACATACTAAAGATGAAGCATTAGATAAATTTAAAATGTTTAAAACTGAAGTTGAATTGCAACAAGTGTCCCTGATTAAGAGATTCGGGAATGATATGGGAGGTGAGTACGTAGATACTCTGTATTTTCAGTCTGTTGATATAATCCATGAAACGACTGCTCCCTATACTCCATAACAAAATGGTCTCTGAAAGGAAAAACATGGTACTGAAAGAAATGGTTAATTCCTTGTTGTCCAACTCAGGGCTGAGTCACGGGTTCTAGGGTAAATCTATGTTAACAACTTGCTATTTATTATATAGGGTTCCTGATAAAAGGAACAAGGTTACCCCTTATGAACTCTAAACTAAAAGGAAACCCAATCTGGAATTTCTCATGGTTTGGGGTTGTAGGGCTGTTGTAAGACTCCCTGATCCAAAGCAAAAAACTTTAGATGAAAGAGGCATTGAATGCATCTTTGTTGGATATGCTGAGCATTCCAACGCTTTCAGGATCTATGTTATTGAACCTAATGAAAGTGTTTCAATTAACTCAATAACTGAATCAAGGGATGCAATCTATGATGAGAATAGATTTTCATCAGTCCCTAGACCAAGTCAGAGGATTCTAAATGAACATGATGACATTGGTGTTTCAGAGGTCCCTGATGAGGTTGTAGTAAAACAGCCTAAGCTCAGAAAGAGCAAAAGGGTCAGGACTCCAAAGTCATTTGGACCTGAGTTTCAATTATACTTAATTAAAGGAACAAGAGATGAGGTCTCTGACCAATACTTCTATTGCTTCATTGTTGAAGATGATCCCAAGAATTTTGAAGAGGCAATGAAGTCCCATGATGTTGCTTTCTGAAAAAAGGCAATTAATGATGAAATTGACTCCATCATGGGCAACAACACTTGAGTGTTGGTTGATCTACCACTTGGTTTCAAACATCATGGTTGCAAATGGATTTTCCAAAGAAAAATGAAGGTAGATGGAACTATTGAAAAGTTCAAGGCTAGACTAGTCATTCAGGGCTTTAAACAAAAGTCAGGGATATACTATTTGATACTTGTGCCCGTGTGGCTCGTATCAGTACCATAAGATTGTTGATTACTTTAGCATTAAATCATAATTTGAATATTCATCAGATGGATGTGAAGATAGCTTTCTTGAACGGTGAATTGGATGAGGAGGTCTACATGAACCAACCTCATGGCTTCATCATGCCAGGAAATAAAAACAAGGTGTGTAAACTGATTATGTCTTTGTATGGACTGAAATAGGCGCCTAAGCAATGGCATCAAAAGTTTGATGAAATAGTTTTGTCTAGTGGTTATGCTCTTAACCAATCTGACAAATGTGTATACAGCAAATTTTATGAATCTGGTAAAGGAGTCATCATTTGTCTATATGTTGATGACATGTTGATCTTTGGCACTGACCAAAATCAGATAGACCTAACAAAGGAATTTTTACCAACAAGGTTCTCCATGAAGGACATGGGGGAGGCTGATATTATCCTTGGTATAAGGATTAAACATGAAAAAAAAAGAATTTCTATCTCTCAGTCTCATTATATTGAGAAGGTACTGAAAAAATTTAATTACTTTGAGTGTACTCCAGTGAGTACTCCTATAGATACAAGTGAGAAGCTGATGCTTAATACTGGTAAGGTTGTATCTCAACTTGAGTATTCTAGGGTGATTGGCTGCCTGATGTATGTCATGACTTGTACAAGACCTGATATTGCTTTTGTAGTGGGTAAACTAGGCAGGTACACTAGTAATCCTAGTGCTCATCACTGGCAAGCAGTTCAGAGGGTACTGAAATATCAGATAATAACTATGGATTATAGTCTTTCATATACTAGTTATCCTTCAGTGTTAGAAGGATACACTGATGCAAGCTAGATCAGTAACACTGAAAATAATTCGTCTACTAGTGGCTGGGTATTCCTACTTGGTGGAGGTGCAATTTCTTGGGCATCTAAGAAACAAACTTACATCACAAGTTCAACAATGCCACAATGGAATCTGAATTTGTGGCTCTAGCAGCTGCTGATAAAGAGGCTGAATGGTTCAAAAACTTTCTTCTTAAGATTCCTTTGTGGCCTAAACCTATAGCACCTATTTCTTTCGGTTGTGATAGTGCAACTACATTGGAAAAGGCTTATAGCCAGATGTACAATGGGAAGTCTAGACACTTAAGTGTCAGGCATAGCATGATTCATGAGCTTATCATGAATGGGGTGATATCCATAGAGTTTGTTATATCTCAACAAAATTTAGCTGATCACTTGACAAAAGGATTGGCTAGAGACTTGGTTATAAAGTCTGCTAAAGGGATGGGTTTAAGTCCAACATAGTCTCTGAATGCTAAGACACCCAACTCCCTCCCGTGAAAACTTGGGAGCTGAGTTTAATGTGGAAAGCTGAACATTCAGTGGACTGGAACACATGTTTTACAATCATTCCAAGGTTGTGCTCAAAACCTGCTGGTAAGGAGGATGACGTTTCTACTTCTTAATGGTTAATTTCTTTGAAAAAGTGCTTGGCAGGAGCACGAATAAAAAGGAACCACCTATGTGAATGTTGAAGTTTTGCCACTTCAGGGAGCTTTGGACTTTCAGCTCTTACAACATTTTATGGACACATGGCTTGTATAGTGTCAGCAGCGTTTAAGTGTTTGAAATCTTTATGTATATGTTATCTTCGGGTATTCAAATGGGTTGATTGGTTCAATTCTTGGAACACCTTGATTCTCGAGTATTTGAACGTGTAATGCACTAAGATGGGAATTCAATCTTTAAGACATTTTCATTTATACACATGTTTTATTTTATGTTTATTTTCATGCAAAAGGAATTGTACTAAATTGGGGAGTATTGTTGGAAATTTAGTTCAATTGAGGGATATGGTCATACTTGGAAATGGGCTAGGAGGTACGAAGTGTACACCCATTAAGTCTCTTTCTACCTTGACTCTTATAGTGGTTTTATGTTTCTGATGGTCTCATCAGTGAGTTAAGTTCTGATGTACTCATCAAGGAGTAACTCATCAGAAGGTTCAATCCTTCAGTGAGTTATCTCATCAGAGAGTGATTCTCATCATAGAGTGAATGCTCATCAGCAAGTGGTATCCATCATAGACTGAGTTAGTTCTTAAGTGAGCATACTGATGAGTGTTTTTGATGGGTGAACCACGAATTTTCTGGAATTAGTTTGTAACTACTTTGACCTATTAATGGGCAGTTTCAAACTCGCATTTAAGGCTATAATGATTTAGTCTTGTAACCACTATTTCTATAATGGAGGAACATTATGAGGATATTAATTGGCCGATTAATTCTCATAATTCCATTGACTAGAGTAAATCATTTCCTATAAGTAGGATATACATCTACATGGAAAAGACAACAAAAAGAAAAACACTTGAAAGCGAACAGGTTCTTGCTTTGTGCCTAAAACAAGAATAACACTTGGTCTTATCCCATAGAGATATTCGTGTAACTCAAGCATTAGGTTCGAATAGTTTCTATTGAAAAGTAATAACACGATTTCAAGTGATATCCAGTACTCATTAATTATCTACACCCAACTGGGTACACATCTATAGCAACTAACAGAACTGAAACCAGTATCTAATACTATTTAGCTATAAGAAGTTTTGGATTATTTTTAATAGAAGTGGTTGAAGATGCCAGTTAGATCTCGTAAATGTAACTAGTAGATTTTATTTAAGAGCAAACTTCATATTAAGGTGCAATCGAAAAGAATATAGTAGGATTTGTTGTGTGAGAAGTTTCTCAACCATTCGATTGTATGATTCAAGTTCTACTTAAGACATGTGAGATAGAATTGTGGTGTAAATGCGGTAAGATGACAATATAAATTTATTAATTGAATGCATTACATACGAGATAGCTTGTGTATTTATACTAAATACATAACATTGATAATAAGCAACATAACCCAAACCCTAAACATCATGTCTGGGAAAACTAACCTATCTAACACTCCCCTACAGTTTGAACGAGAGACTTTCAAGCCGACAAACTGAAACATATTTTGAAAGCCACTTCTTTTATTCTATCTTCTTAGTTGTTTGTTTGAATAGATGCATAATTGTATTTAGCGGCATAGTTGTTTATTGCTTGCGACTTCCTCCTTTGTGTGACGCTTTTTTTACGTCATGACTTGCTTTGCCTTTAGGTACGAGCGACAATTTTGGTTATTATTATTTTACCGGGTGGAATGCCATTTACCAAAAAAAAAAATAATAAATAAATAAAATTGGTTATTATTATTTTGTTTCATAATTATGTTTTGAGATATCTTTTTTCACAGCTTGATTAATTGCGTAAGTTGTGATAATTATATAAGTCACATATCGAGTAAATTATTAAATAAGTTAGTATAAATTATGGTATACAAATGAAGAATACGATGATATTAAAAAAGTGACTCCTTAAGAAAATGGAAGGAGTAAGAATATTGGAATCAACATTGATATATATTTTGTCAATTTGACTAGTAAAGGTGTAACACCAACTTTGTCGGTTGTTTGAAATGAGGATGGATGGGCTAGAAAGGGATAAATAATCGCTACTTGACCTGGAATGGTGTTTGTCACTTGAAGAAGGATGACATGGTTACTTATGAAGTTATAATTAACGAAGTGTCGAGGTGACTCACGTGGGGCGAATTGTTTTTGTGGCATGTTGTGTTTTTGAGGGAATAGAAAGTGGAGATGAGTAAAAACACTAGGGATGGGTTTAAAGGCACCTCCCTAGCTCGGTTTCGGAAAACAAAGATATTCGGATTTTTTTTTGTTTTTTTTTTTTGTTTTTTTTTGGATTCTCGTATCAATGTACTAAATGTCACTTATAATTTCAATAATCATTTTCCTATACCGAAGCATTAAACACACCCTTTTTATTCCAAATACTTTTTAGATTAGAGAAATATTACATCCACATATATTTTACCAAAAAACAATTTCATTATTGGGCAATTAAAAGAATAGAGGGAATCTTTATAAGTTAAATTTATCTTGCCACATCAATTAGCGAAAATATTTTTTGTAAAATTTATATGGATGTCAGCGATATCATGTCACGTTTCTTTATAAAATCATATTCGTATTTTCAATACCAATTATCTCTCAAGTGTTAAATTGTATTTTCTGAAACTTTGAATTATTTATCTACATTTATTTGTAAAATGCCATCTTTTTCATGTTGCAAGCCCAAAAAATTATACATAAGCAATCAATAATTATAGATTATTCCTCTCTTTAGTTGAAAGTTGAAGAGAAAACATGCCATTATCTTTTATGGTCAACTATGCACGCTTCGTCAGGCTCTTTTCTTATAGTTCATACCACATATATCATTTATGCATATTTTTGTTTTGTGCGAGATTGTTGATATGCATTCTTTAAATAACGTATATAGTAGTTTTTTCTCCTTCATCTTTCAGTTTTAATTTTATCAAACAAAGACCAAATACTATAAGCATCTTTCACAAATTTTTGTAAAGATGTTGATATTTGCATAAGTGATGCTTTATTTTCAAAGTAATGCATATGCAAGTTAACAAATTTCTTTTTACCATTTGTGCAGCGGGAGAGTACCTATCTATCTACCTATAATATAAAGGAGAAGGCCTTTATCACTGTTGCAGCCTACAAAAATTACACATCTATAGCGCCTAAAAAAATTACACGTCGCCTCTAGAATTTTGCCAACTCATTCTAGAATAGTTTCATACAGTTTGTGGAGCAGTACTATTTCATGTTTGAATTTTTGACCAGTCACAAAACTTCACATCAACCTAGCCAATCTTTTAAGGAAGTGTTTGTTTGGAGGTATTTGACCACGGGTTAGTAGTCAAAGTAGGATTTATTTGTTTGGTTGAATCACATGGGGTTTGAAATTGGGACTTAACCCCACATCAGAGGCCATAAGTAAAAACCATGAGTGAAGTATCCTTTTCTGACACATTCAATAATCACTACCTCTTTCTTTCATTTTTTTATTTTATTTTCTCATCTATTTTATTTGTTACTTCATCACAGCCACAAAATAAGGTACTTGTTGTGGACCCTTCCATTAATCTTTATTATTTTAATACTAAAATAAATATAAATATAAATCCCAATTAACCACAAACATAATAAACCAAACAACTTTTTACACAACCCAAATCCAAATCTAAATCTAAATCCAAATCCAAATCCTAATCTTAAACCCGACTACAAACCAAACGGGCCCTAATTTGACTTTACGAGTACTCATTTCACACACACAATTTCCCTCACTCTCTTACTTTCCTCCCATCTACACCATCTGGTCGGTTAGTTCAACTCAAACCTCTCCGTTTTTTGTTTCCTTTTCGAAGATTTGAAGTGTTTTACACAGGTTGATGTTAGCGATGAGCCGGTGGGCTCAGCTAATTCTACTCATGGCGTCTGTGGAGAAAGTTATAGAGAAAGATGGTGGTTGAATCAAGGCAACGCTAAGATATTCTTTTTTGCATTTCAACTTTTTTTCCCCCTCATATTGCTATGACTTATGAGTTAGGACGAGCAAGGGTTAGGGATGCTCGCCAGGTGGAGGTCGGTGACGGTTGTATACTTGTATCATTGTATGGTTGTATGTAAAAGCAAAATAGGAAGCACTTACTCTTGGTGCCATGAGTAAGTAAGTTGGAGGTTAGTGAAAGCTTGTATATCTGAAAAATATAAATGATTGTAATCTATTATAATTCTTATGACATATTTACTTATTTTGTTAATTCGTTTGTGTGTATGTGAAACAGTTGATCAATAATTTCATGGCACTGCATTATTTATATATAATTGAGATAAAATTAATAAATCTTTATGTGTGTGTAAAAGGTTATCTTTGTAATTTGAGCGATGTACATTTGGTTTAACTAACGTCTTAATTTGTTTGTACATAAAATGATTTTTAGGTTAGATTTATACCCATTAACCATTTGTTGTTGGTTTAACTAATCTAAATATAAATTTTCTAACCTGCCACATGTAAATAAGAAAAAACAAAGTTAGTAGTAAGTATAATCTTGCTATTCATGAAAGTGACAAAAGATGGTGCAGCACATGGTACATATGATGTTAAACACGGAGTAGTAGGAATGCAAATGATATGGACTTTGGAAAGAATTAGTAACAATAGATTTGAGTAGTAAGAATGCAATTGATATGGACTTTGGAAAGAATTAGTAACAATAGATTTTGTTTGTCCTTATGGAATTCCGTATCAATATATCAAAGGGCAAATGGCACAAAAAGGCATCAAAGTTAGGGTCCATTTCCAATCAAGGTATTCTACTTTTTTTCTTGCATAAAAAGGTTTCCAACAAAAAAATTTGGCGGATTTGGGTATTTTCATTAACTTCCTCCAACAATTTATACATTGAAACATTTATAATTTTTGAAGGGCCAGATTGAAACTTTTTTTTTATATAAAAAAAAACGTTATCTTTTTCTCTAAACCCAGATTTCCCCCAAATCTCTTCCCCAACTCTCCACATAAACCCTAATTCACTGTTCACAAAATTGAACCTTATTTTGTGTTCGTTAAGGTAATTAATACTTAGTGTCGTGTTTATTTATCTTAATAATCTTTATTCATTGACCTTTGTGTTCATAATTTGCAGCTGCAGGATGGCTTCTTCATCCAAAGGAGGTACATTAACATTGGATATTTATTATAATGGGTATTTCAGTCTGAAACCTTTAACCTATCATAATGCTGATATGGTCACAACTACTCTTGATGTGTCCCCTTTAACCTATAATGAGTTGAAAATTTTTGTTCAAAACAACATAGCTTCAGTAGTGTCTGTGCTGTATTACTTTAGTAATGGTTTAAAAAGTATTAAGTCTGATGATGATGTTAGGTTGTTTGTTGAAAAGTGGCAAAGTAGTGATCAAGGTATCATAGCCTTATATGTTACTCATAAGAATGAATGTTTAGTTGAATACACTGGTGATTATGTTATTGTCATGTTAAACCCTACTAGTTATTACAAAGACTCAGACTCAGATGTTGCATCAGTTGACCATTTATCTGAGGGTGAAGAAGAGTTGAGGCAGGTTAGGATACAAAAAAGGAAGGGTTTAGATGAAAAGAACAAAACAAATGAAATTGTTGTATTTGATGAAAGTAGGCTAGTGTTGGAAAATGACAGTGATGTAGGTGATGAATCTCAAAAAGAAGCAGATCCTTTATTTTCAGACTTAGGTGATGAATCTCAAAAAGAGAAACCTCATGTTGAACCAGAAATAAGCTTAGATGAAGATATGCCCATCAGTGATGAGGATGAGATTGTGTTTGACTATAATAAAAGAGATTACCCTATCCATGACCCAAACACACATTGGAAGTTAAAAAAACCTTTATTAGGTGAATTGTATGCAGACTTAGATCAAGTAAAAGATTGTCTTACATTTTATTCTGTTGCCAATGGATACCAACTTTGGTATGAAAAAAGTGATAGTGAAAAGTTGATGGTTAGGTGTGGCTTTGATGAAAAAGAGAGAAGAAAGAAAAAAGTTCCTAGAGATCCCAATAAGCCTTGTTGTCCTTTTAGGTTAAGAGCTGTGAAGATGCATGATGGCAATTCTTGGCATATAAGAACCCTAGTTAATGAGCATACTTGCAGTAGACAGTGTAATCTTGGTTATTTAGTGACTTCAAAATGGATTGCAAGACAATTTGTAGACAAAATCAGAATGTATCCTGATATGAAAGTGGTTGATCTGCAAGAGATGGTAATGAAAAAATATAGGGTTAAGACATCACACAATCAGTGTAGTAGAGCTAGAAGGATTACACTATATAATCTTAAGCAGAATGTTGGAGATCAATATGACAGGTTGGTTGATTACTCTGGTGAACTTAGAAAGACCAACCCTGGTACCACAGTGCAGTTACGCATTGATCCTCTTGCAGATGGTACACACATGTTCAATAGTTTTTATATTTGTTTTCATAATTTGAAACAAGGTTGGAAAGCAGGTTGTAGAAAGATTATAGGTTTGGATGGATGTTTTTTGAAAGGGGTGTGCCAAGGTGAATTGTTGTCAGCTATTGGGAGGGATGGAAACAATCAAATATACCCAATTGCATGGGCTGTTGTACAAGTTGAGAATTCAGACACTTGGGAATGGTTTATTAAATTGTTAGCCAAATACCTTGAGTTAGGAGATGGGAAAGGGGTCACATTTATATCTGATGGCCACAAAGGACTTTACCAAGCTGTTAGGAGAGTGGTCCCATTGGTAGAACATAGGTTATGTGCTAGGCATATTTATGCCAATTTTTCCAAGCTCTACCCTGGTGTTCTATTTAGACACCTGTTTTGGCAAGCATCAAAGGCTTCTTATTATCAGAAATGGTTAAATACAATAGAAGAAATAAAAAATGCAAGTCAAGAAGCTTATCAGTATTTAATGGATAAAGATCCATGGACATGGTCAAGATCATACTTCAAAGAAGGTATACGTCTTATTTTCCATAAATAATTCTCATATAAAGCTAGCAACACTAATTATTCTACACTTGTATTATGTTGACAGGAATGGATTGTGATGCTGTTGAAAATGGTCTTTGTGAATCTTTCAATTCTCACATAAAGAATTCAAGGAGAAAACCAATAATTGGAATGCTTGAAGACATCAGATCTTACGTGATGACAAGGAATTACACTCTAATGAAGGAATGTCAAGATTGGAAAAGTGATATTTACCCTAACATCATCAAGGTTTTGGATTTGCATAAGAAGATTCAAAGGTATGTACTTATGTTGATCACATAATACTAGCAGTAGAAACTCTGCTAACTTGTAGTATACTAACAGGAAGTGGAGTTTGAATCCAAGTGGATGGCATCAGTTTGAAGTAAGGCAAGGGAATTTTGAAGCCTTTTGTGTGGACTTACAAAAGAGGGAATGTAGTTGTAGGCAATGGCAGTTAACTGGACAAAGGATAGGTCTGAATTGAAAAAAAATAAACATGTAGCAAGGCCTCCAAGAACAATGACATGTCAAAATTGTGGTGAACTTGGTCATAACAAAAAAGGGTGTACTAAGGAAACAGGTGAACCATCAAAACAAACACCTAATCAACAAGGTAATCCACCCAAAAAGAAGGGCAGACCTATGGTCCAAGACCCGGTGAATGCTAGAACCCCAAGTTGTAGCAGAAAGAACAAATTTGTGACTGCTAGAGGTGGTATATGGATGGGAGGAACAAGTGCAGGTGGTAGCAGTGGAAGGGGTAGTTCTAGTGGATCAAATAGTGGGAGGGGCAGAGGAAGTGGTAGTGGATCAAGCAGGGGAAGAGGAAGGGGAAGGGGAAGTCATAGTGTAACAAACAGGGTAAGTTTCATTTTTGACTGTTTATTTTTTTTGTTACTGTGATTTCATTTAGATATTCTAACTTAGAGAACCATTATACAGAATGCCCAATACAGACTCTTTGATGATGATGATTTGGTTGATGTACAACTTGAGGAAGCAATTCATACAAGGTCAAATAACCAGTCTAATGATGTACAACTTGATGAAACTTTGGTTGATGTACAACTTGATCAAGCAAATACAGAAGATATGGAAGCCAATATTGATCAAGCTAATGTTGATGTTGTTGATACTGCTGCAAAAGTGGATGCCAATCTTTTTGATGTTGGTGATGCAGCTGCAAATGTTGATGTTGGTGATGCAGCTGCAAATGTTGATGTTGGTGATGCAACTACAAATGTTGATGATGGTGATGCAGCTGCAAATGTTGATGATGGTGATGCTGCTGCAGATATGGATGCCAATCAGGATGAAACAGCAAAGCTTAAGAGGAGGTATGATGAATTTTGGAAAGGTCAATATAATTCAGGATATCAGCCCCCTAGAAGGACTTCTCAAAGATTATTAATGAAGAATTATAATAGGAAAATAAACCAAGACTATGAAGGTCAAGGTCTCACACCAGATGAAGCATTTGAAGTAGACTAAGTATTTATTGTTTGTAAGAACTTAATATATGGTGTATAAGTCTCTTAATGTCCAACTTGTTTGTAAGAACTTGTAAGAACTTATCAGTCTCTTAATGTCCAACTTGTAATATCAATCTCTTTTGTAACAACTTGTAAGAAATTAATATCAGGCTCTTATGGTCCATATCAGTTGCTTTTTTTTTTACTTAAAACATAAGCATGATACCATTGCATTCATAATATTGTAACTGGTTACAATATTAAACCATGATACAACATATTTATTTCTGAAAATTAATTTCTGAGGAACATAACTTCAGCAGAATCATAACTTCAGCAGAATCATAACTTCAGCAGATTCATAACATCAGCAGATTCCACACTACTTCAGCAGGAATTTTTTCATAACATCAGCATATTCCACACTACTTCAGCAGGAATTTTTTCATAACATCAGCAGATTTCACACTACTTCAGCACGAATTTTTTACATAGCGACATAGTGGAAATAAAAAAATTTCCACTATTCAGCTCGACCCCAGCCAGGGGCGCTGCCCCTTGGACCCTGCTACCAGGGGCACTGCCCCCGGACCCCCGTCCCTTAGGGGCTTCGCCCCTAAGATCATAACAAATTCAAGTAGGTGTGCACTCCGCACCTCCAAACCTAAATGATGTATTATTATGATGAAATTGTTCAAAACAAGTTAATCCAATTACACTAAAATATCCAACACATACTAAACCATCTTTTTTTTGCCCTTACATTTTTTACTGGCATTTGCATCTGTGGGATTTTTGAGACCAAATGGCTTGATATCAAGTGAAGCACAAGTTTCCTTGTTTGGCAAGCCTAGCACCTTAACCCTATCAGCAAAAGCTTGTGTCACTGACTTTTCAATACATTGAATAATCAAAGTAAGAAGCTTTTCATTACATTCAAAAGTAAAGCTTTTCAATACATTCAAAAGTAAAGTTTTTCAATACATACATTCATCAAACTAAAAAGCTTTTATAATCATCAAGAAAAGCATTCCTAACAGTACAAAGATAACTCTAGATTGCATGCTAACTGTACACTTCAACACTTCAACTTCTTCTTCCAATCTCTTTTTTTTCACCTCAAACTCCACAGCTTCCTTCTTCATTTGTTTTTCCACATCTGCCAATCTACCTTTGTAATGCTCAGTTGCAAAATCTGGATCCCACCAGTGAAAGAAATTACACTTCTTTCTTGCCTTATAGTTAGGACATCCAAGAAACCTCCTGCCTAGATTCTGTTCAGTCCAAGAAGTCCACTTACCACTAACATCACCACATTCGCACAACACACAAACACGATTCATCAAGTTGTCTTTTTCCCAACATGCATTTCTTCGATTCCAGTATACACAATTTGATGAGTTTGATGAATTAGATGACTTTGTCATGTTTTGATATTTGGAAACAAATTACTAAGCCCTAATATAGTTTTTGGGAACACACCGTTTGCCCTAATTTAATTTTTGGGACAAATGTGTTTGACCTAATTTGATTCTGGGGATGAAATGATTTTGGGGAAGAAATGATTCTGGGGAAAGACCTAATTTGACCGTGTAACAAATGTGTTTGACCTAACGGTTATAAAAAAAAAGTTTCAATCTGGCCCTTCAAAAATTATAAATGTTTCAATGTATAAATTGTTGGAGGAAGTTAATGAAAATACCCAAATCCGCCAAATTTTTTTGTTGGAAACCTTTTTATGCAAGAAAAAAAGTAGAATACCTTGATTGGAAATGGACCCTAACTTTGATGCCTTTTTGTGCCATTTGCCCTATATCAAAATATCATATGCGAGTATTATTTATTAGCATAATTTATGATATTCGTTACAAGTTGTATAAAAGATGTTTGAAGATTATCAAGTTATTAACTTTTAGTCGTGTAAAAGATGTTTGAGCCTTTGAGGATTATCAAGCTATTAACTCTTTCTATAACGAAATCTATAAACTTTGTGGTTTAATCTATTTTAGCGACAAAACCTTTTATAATAGTCAAATGCTAAAAGCAAGTGTTTAGTGTTTGCACATATCACCTTTCATAATAGGGGAAAAGCACAAGTCCTTATTTATTTATTTATTTATTTATTTATTTTTCTTTTCTTTTCTTTTTCACTTCACATTTACTGAAAAAATATTTATGATATGCATATAACATAGACAATGCTGTAAGATTTACAATTATTGTAACTTCATATCTATTATTTTTTCGGTTTATATACTTAATAGGTAAAAACCGAAAAAGATGTGCTAATAAGTACACAAATTGGAAGATCGTTCGCATGAAATACAATCAACTAAAAAAAATTTTGAGCGTCAACTAGATTATATTAAAATAACTAGCTAAAAGCTGAAGATTGCAAATCACCTAAAATACATTCAATACAACACCAAAATTTAAAACAAGGAAAGCTTCTAACCAACCCAAGAAAACCACCAAAAATTAAACCATACAAATGACTAATTAGCATGGATCAAAAGATTGTTCGTGCATAACTCACTCAATTTGGTTGATGAATCACTCCCATATTGTTAAACTTAAGTTATTTAGTTGTGAACTATTAGTAGTTCAAGTAATTTGTGGTACGTCGCAACATCATAACATTATTGAAATATAATTATTTATTTTGTATTGATTTATATGGTTTTTCTTTTTTTCATTTTGTTGAATAAAAGCATATATGTCACTTTTAAACAAAAATATATAGATTAACTTGGGCCCGTGCTTAGCACAGCCTAGAGAATTGCCTAGCAGTGCAACAAAAAAGGAAATTTCCTATACGCTAGACATTTTACGGAGTAATTGTCATAAAGTCAAAAGTCAATAGTCTTGTAATATTAATATGAATAGATATGATACAGAGTAATAAAACGTGTATAAGAAATTACGAAGTATATGATAAAGTCAAAAGTCAATAGGCTCATCCACAACCATATATACAAAACGCGTACTAAACAGTAAACACATTTATTGTCACCACCACCTACCTCACTCCTTCTCTTTATGTATTTGTTCTTCCAGATCTTGTGAGAAGTAGTCCTTCAATTCGCATCATTTTGTAACCCAAATTAAACGCCCTTTTTAGTCATGACTTCTCATGAATACAAAGACATGATGTTTTTACCCGATGACTTTGCTCACCTAAAAATCCCCCTTGAAAACATACTATCAGCCACAAACAACTTTGCTGACGAAAATGTCATCGGCAGAGGTGCAATTAGTAACCTTTACAAGGGGCAGCTTTTGTGGTCGGGTGAGTTGATAGATATCCGTGCTGAGAGGTTAAATAAAGACTTGGAGGATCGAGAACAGAGGTTTTGGATGGAGATTTCAATGCTTTCTACTCTCAAGCATAAGAATCTGGTTTCATTAGTTGGGTTTTGTGATGAGAATGATGAGAAGATCATCATTACCAGGTTTTATATCAAGGGAAGTCTTGACAACTATCTAAGTGACTCGACGGGGTTGACATGGGTGCGAAGATTGGAGATATCTGTCGGTCTTGCGAATGTATTGAGTTACATTCATTATGACGAGCTACGCGACTTTAGCGTAATACACCGGATCATCGAGAGTGCCAGCATTCTATTAAATGATGACTGGGAACCCAAGTTATATGGTTTTGAACGTTCCATGAAGATTAAAGCTTCTCAAAGGCACCATTCATTTTATACTAATATACCTCTTCATGTGAAAGGGTATGGAGACCCAACATATATTGAGACTAAAAGTGTGAACCACAAGTCAGATATCTACTCTTTTGGGATAGTTTTGTTTGAACTACTGTTTGGTTATAGAAATGATCGTTTGGCTCCGCTAGCCATTACCCTTTATAGAGAGAAAAAACTCATTAATATGATTGATCCGGAACTATTGAAACAAATGGACTTGCATTCCTTCAACATGTTTGCGGAAATAGCGTATGAGTGTTTGGACAATGAACGATCACGACGCCCAAATATAGATGACATTGTCCCAAGACTCGAGAAAGCTTTGGAACTTCAGTTGAAACCACAAAATCATGTAAGGCCTTTATTTCTCTTCATAATATGTACCTATATACTCTGTATTTATGTATTGGTTATAATTTATTGCAGGATAATAACTCAATAGTTGAAGGTACATCATCATCATCCATACACAAGGAGGTAACTAAATTCTCTTAAATTTAGGCCATTATTGTGATAAAATCGTTGGCAACTAAAAAAAGGAAAAATAAGGATAACACCACAAACGTCATGGGTAGAGTTTGGTGCAAAACATTTTCAAAGTGGGTTTTTACATTTTGAGGGGTGTTTGATTAATATTATTTTATTTGTAGGTTTATGATCTTATTTCGATTCGGCTTATATTTCATAAGCTTAAATTTTTTGACTTATTTTATGACTTATGAGCTTATATAGGTTTATCTATCCTTAATAAACCACAGATAGAAAAAGCCGCCTGTCAATCCCTCGACTAAATTTGTTATCTTAACTATTTTCATAATCACACTTCATTTTACCCTACGGCAATTAGCTAAAGGCTTCAATGGAGCCTATTTCACCCATTCACCATGCATCATTTGTTGCAACGTTTAATTTATTGTCATGCTCCTCAACTTTAGTGTTTTTGGAGGTCATAGCTTTTGTTTCCAATCTTTGATCAATCATTAATGTGATACATGTCAAAAAACAGTTCCAACACCTCAAAATAGAACTACAAGCTATAAAATCAGCAACCAAGGCGTTTGATGATTCCCATTGCATCGGAAGAGGAGGATTCGGAAAAGTTTACAAGGGAGAACTCGTCCATTCAAAGGGGCAGTCAGTTGTTGCTCTGAAGCGTCTAGATCGTGCATTTGGACAAGGGAACCCGGAGTTTTGGAAAGAGATCATCATGCTTTCTCTCTACAGGCATGACAACATTGTCTCTCTCTTAGGGTTTTGTGACGATTGTGGCGAGAAGATCCTAGTATACGAGTATGCATCAAAAAAAAGCCTCGACTTGTATCTTAATGACAAAGATCTCACGTGGGTACAACGCCTTGAGATATGCATTGGGGCGGCTCGAGGGCTTGCTTATCTTCATAATCCTGGTCAGTCCCAACAAAGAGTCTTGCATCGTGATATTAAAAGTTCCAATATTTTATTAGATGAAAACTGGAATGCAAGGATCGCAGATTTTGGTCTATCAAAGTTTGGTCCCGCAAACCAGCCATACACTTTTCTTGTCTCCAATGGTGTAGGGACAATTGGGTATTGTGATCCATTATATGTAGAGACATGTTTACTAACTAAAGAGTCAGATGTCTACTCCTTCGGAGTAGTGCTATTTGAACTGTTGTGTGGGAGGTTGTGTATTGGCAACAACCGAGATGAGCCCCAACCTTTGACCGAATTGGTCCGTAAATGCTACAAACAAAACACCATAGATGAAATCATTTATGGCAATATTAAGGATGAAATAAATCCTCGTTCTTTGAAGGCGTTTACAACAATTGCTTATCAGTGTTTGGAAAGAGAACGAGAACAACGTCCACTAATGACCAAGGTAGTGAAAGCACTTGAAAGAGCACTACAATTGCAAGTAAGTTGTTTCTTTTGTGTACTTTAATTTTTTGTTATAATCTTTCATGTTTAGCAATAATGACTTTAATCTACTTATTTATATTATTACCCAAGATAAAACAAATGAGATCGTGTTTGATCTAGAGTATGATTTTGCTTAACGATTATATTATCTGTAGAGTAAATTACACAAATGGTCTATGTGGTTTTTAAGATACTATGGATTTCGTCCTTCAACTTTGTTGATTACATGAATAGTTTGTAATCAGTATATATAGTTCGCTTATAGAGGTCTCTTATTCAATATAACCACACGTACTTATAACATAATCTGCGCTTTCTTATTAGGTCTCTAATGTGCCACCGCCACCTAGCCTATCTCCTGTAGAATCGTCAGCTTCTCCAAATGAAACTCCTCTAATCCTTTGATGCAACAAAGGTATGTGGATTAGTTGAACTGCAAGTACTAATTAACATGATATTAGTGGGATAAAAGTAACACATTAATTTTGGTGTATGTTTATCAGTATGTATTAACTTGGTATTTTTACTTTTCAGTTTTCCTTCTGAGGGTTAGCAACTTAGCATTCAGCTGGTTCTGGTTCAGTTTCGAACCAAACACTGAAAGTGTGTGATCAATCAGCACTTGAACGTTCAAGAAGGCGCAGACCAAGAAAAGCTGGATCGTAGTTGTTCCAACATTAATACCAACAAGTGTATTGCTATTTAATGTTGTTGTGTCTTTGTATCCTCTATTTCATAGTAATTCATATGTCATTTTCAAGTCATTGTATGCATTTACTTACATTTCCTTTTCGATTGGGTTGACATGTAAACTGCCAATCGTTGAAAAAACAATGTTAAATGTTTCGATTGGGCTTTGGAAATGGATCTTTTGGACTGAAATTCTCTTCAAATGCTTAATTAGTTATGGGCTTTAAGCTCTTGGTTTAGTCTACGACTAATCTTCATGTATACATAATACATTGTATAGAATCTTTTGCTCCAACATTATTTGTAAATTACTTACAAAATAAAATAACAAAATAGAAGTAATATTTTCAATTTAAATAATAATTATTTGCTATTTATTTATGTTAAAATAAGGGTAATCTTTTATATAATAAAGGAATTACATCATTTCGGAGTGATTTTGTCAATTCATTCTTATTGAAAAAGCAATTGGGCCAATAGGAGAGCTTGATTTCGCCACGTAAGCAAAATCGTGCGATGTGATAGGTTAATAAAAGTCAAAATTAAATTGATTTTGGTCAAACTTTAATAAATTTGGTGGAGAAATTTGGTTGATAAAAAAAACACATAAAAATATAGGTGTCAAATTTGTGAAAAAAAAAACTTAAAAAAATAGGAGGTAATTAATAAAAATTTAGTGGTTGAATTTTTAAAAATTATATAGAGTTAAGTGTAATAATGTAATATTATAAGGCTTCATGTTTTTAATAACTTTGGATTATAAACAAATACCTCCTTATACTTTATACCCTTTATAATTTATATTTTAAAAAATTCAATGTATATGTTGTTTTAAAATAACAACATATAAATTTGCATAAAATTATAAGTATCAGTTTTTTTACTATATACATTCAATAATGACTCATTTATTTCATTTTTAAAAGTTTAACCTATGTGGACACGAGTTTACATTTTAAATACGGCTAAATTACTGAAAACGGGAATATAATTATCAAATTGTAAGCACATGTTACTTTAATATAAAAATAAATATACGAGATTGTACTTATAACAATGACTCATGTAATTCTTATTTATTTATATAAGGATAGTTGGAAAAACATTTTTAAAAAACTTTAAGGAGTATACTTTTAACTTTATCAACACTCATTATGTACTATTAAACTTGCATCATGTGTACAACATAATATCAGTAGTGAAATTTAAATAACAACATCAACATCTTTTCACAAAAATTTTACCAAATTCTAATGGATATTAATGCATAATGAAAAACTCGTGCATAAATATTAGTTGTACTTATATCGCAATTTTCATGGGCAAATTCCTATATGTATATATATTGAACTAAAATGTTAAAATAAATTTGATTTATGTGTAAAATTCGTGCGTGCACGAAACTTATAACTATATAATTATATGCAATTACCTTTAAATACACAATATTTAGTATTAATACAAAATATTTTTTTTTTGTCAAAACCTCGTGCGTGCACGGGTATTATAACTAGTTTTTATAATAAAATATGAACAATGTTATGGATAATTATAGGTGGATGTCCATATCTCCTATCATGAGTTAGAGTTCATATATAATTAGAAGATATGCATCATTTA
Source organism: Chrysanthemum seticuspe (assembly GCA_019973895.1). NCBI lineage: Eukaryota > Viridiplantae > Streptophyta > Magnoliopsida > Asterales > Asteraceae > Chrysanthemum > Chrysanthemum seticuspe. The sequence goes on from BPTQ01000001.1 coordinate 24,720,337, forward strand.
GTTTAGTCTTTATCTAATTGTATCTATATATAGACCTATTGATTGATGACTTTAATAAAACATACATTCTCTGAATGTTGTGTTCACAATAATATAAAGCATAACCCAAACAAAAATATAAAGTGGGCCACCAATTACCAATAACTTTAAAAGAAAAATGAATTTATGCCCAAAACCTAAACACTATGGGTGCGTTTTGTATGATGTCATGAATCACAATCGGTATCGGTTTCGATATAAGATGCGTTCTTCACCTATGATAGATTCATTCCTCCTCTTTTGGAGTATGGACAATATACATATTTCATTCCCGTATAATGTGACCAATTTATAAACTTTTTTTCTTTTATGGGATTTTAATTAGTGATAGTAACAAGTTATAGATAAATGTCGTTTAAGGAAGGGGGGGTGTTTATTTGTTTAAGCTAATTTGACTCAAGGCTTATATTTCATATATGAGTAATGGTGTTTGTTTGTCCAACTTATGTGCTTATCATATCGTATTAAGCTTATATAAGTTTCAAAATAAGCCGCAACCACATTGGCTCTAGGTCCGAAAATAAGCTTAAACAAACACCCCCTTGACTCGGCACATACTCTTGTTGGAGGTGTCGCCCTATGCTCGGGTTGGGTTATCGTGTTCCCCTGCGCTCAGGCGGGTTGAGTTTAATATGTCTTAAGTATGGAAAATAAGCTCATAAGCTGAAAAGTAAGTCAGAAAAAATAGCGTATGAGATATAAGCTTAGTCAGTAAGCTTATAATTACCAAAATAAGCTTAAACAAAATTTGTTTAAATGATGAGTGTGTAAATACTCATCATTTTTGGTTCAATCTGAACTATAAAACGTTTAAAAATGCTCAAAAATGCATCAAAATACTAAAAATATTCCAAAATTGCATTTTATATGTTTCAGATACAAAATGTTCAAAATCAGATGAAAAATGAGCTAAGTTTGCATAATTGGCAGTTTCAGTCCCCCAAGTTTCAAAAGTTGTCAGAAACAGTCCCTGAGCACTTAATTTCAAAAGAAAAATCACCAAAGGTCCTTTTAAAATCATAAGTTGTCAAATTTAGTCCTTTGGTGGAAAATATCAAAAGTTTTCAGAAATTACAAACAAGTCCTTGGTATTATTAAACCTTTAACACACTTGGACCCTTGTCAAACCAATTGTGAACACCTGCCAAACCTTTGGACCCCCTTTAATATTAAAACCAAGTCAAACCCTTTTGACTCCACCTTTTCCCTCCAACTCACGAGTTTCCCTCCTTCATCACCCTCCCCCTGCAACTCTACCTGCAATACTCCACTCTCCATCATCACACCCTACTCCTTATCACTCCAAACACCCCAAGCCAAAGATCATTTAATACCTCTTCCTCTGTCACAAGTTATCCCCCCAGCTGTTAAAAACCTTTTCCCGCCAAAATTACATCCAATGGCCAAGATCAATTCTAGCTATCCAATGGTTCAAATTACTGATGGGATATGTTCAGAGAAGAGAGAGAAGGAGAGTTGGGTATAAAAGGAAGCAGTAGAAGCAAGAAAGAGCAAGTAGTTAGTTTTAATAATTTTCCTTTATGTCGTTTTTTAAATTAATGTTTTAGTTTAAATCAAAAGTTGTAATTTGAAGTTGAAGTGTATCAAGTTAAGCTATTCCAGTGTATTAAGACTGTTTTTAAGTGATAATTCAAGTTTTATTAAAGTTTCATGTTTTTAAGGTTTACTGTTGAAAATTTCAAACTCAAATTCGTATATTAAAGCTTCCAATAGCTTATTTTCTCATCCAAATAAGCTTATTCAAGCTTTTCATAGCTTTGAGTAAGCTCACAATTCATTTTCAAACAATTTGGGTACATGGTCAACAAAAGTCAAACTGGAGCTAAAATTGGGAAATGGTGATGAATCTGGGTAATGCAGAGCTTGGATGGGTTGAAATAGACTAGGTTAGAATAGGTTTGGTTCTGGTTTTAGCCTGCAAACATGCTTGACATTTGTGAGTATCTGTCTTATTTACATTTTCACATCAGTTTGCATATTTTGTTTGTACTTGTATTTGTAGTCATAAACTGTTAAAACTTGTTTATTAAGTTGTATTTAGGGTAGCTTAACTTAGTTTGATCATTAAAACAAGTTGGTTCAGTGTTTAGCTCATTTTAAGTTCAAATCAGATTGTTAAAGGTGTGTTTGGATTTGCTCTTTAACCTGTGTTATAAGTTTGTGTAGTGGGTAATTCTTGTTGTTTTTGGCTTGTGCAGTTCTATCATACTCATATCTGTCTTAATTTTGCACTTGCAAAAGCTCAAAGTCAAAATCATGCTTAATCTATCTTAAGTACTTAACTGTGAGGATTTTTAGAAAACAAAATCTTGTTTTGTGTTTCAAATACATAGAAATAGATTACAGAAGCTTCATTTCATCAATATACATCAATCTCAGTCCACCATTTTGAATCAAACTTCAAATAAGTCAAAGTTCTAAATTCTGTTTCAAAAGTCAACTTGCAAAATCAGTTTTGAGCCTAACTAAGGTGAATTTTCATGAGTTCATCTTTGGGCCAAATCCAGAGAAATTGTGGGTTTAAAAACTTCTCTTGGTCTATTTCCTTATTATCATTTTTATAGAATTTTGTGAATTTTTTATAAGCCTCAAAATTGCTTGTCAACATGGGCTCATTTGCCCTGTGCACTGACTCAGTTGATACTGAGTCTGCACAGGGGTCTTGCAGGGCTTGCACAAAGCTCATTTGAGCTCCTCAAGGTCTGTTCTTTGGTCTATAGGTTCTTGCCCAAGTCTAGTTTAGGTTCCCATCTCTGGTTTTTAGTTCCAGCTTATCTAAGTGCTTATTATTAGGCTGCAAAGTAGGAGCCTCAAACTGTTTTTAGCATTAAACTTAAATCATCCAATTCTTAGCAGTTGGCTATTCAGAGGTTAAGTGTTGTTGTTTTTAGTTCATTTAGAGTAATTTTAGCATAGTATAGCTTCTGTATCAAGTTGGTGGCTTTTTATGGTTCTTGGCTTATTCTAAGTGCTTATTATCTAGCACTTTGCATTGCAGTTGCTTAATCCCACACACAAGCACCTGTTTTTATATTTTTCTCAGCTTTAGTATATTATTTTAAGCTTATATTGAATTTTTCATATTTTTCCAGTACTGTTTGGTAGTTTTCTCCATTTAAATTAGTTTTTAAGTCATTTTAATTAGCTTTTAATACAAATAATTCAGAAAAGTTTCAAAAAAATAATTTTTCATTTTTCTTAAGTTAAGATAAATATAAAAAGTCAAAAAAATATTTTTCCAGATTTTTCTTAGTTAAATTTGTATTTTTAAGTAATTTAAGTAGTTTTAAATAGTTTTTAATTCATAGAAAATACAAAAATAATCAGAAAAATACAAAAATAGTTTTGAAAATTCTCTTTTGTTATTTTAGATTTTTCCAAGTCATAATTTTATTTTTCTAGCTTTATTTCATATTTTCTTGTATTTTAGGCTATTATTAAATAGTTAAAAATAGTTTTTAATTAATAATAATTAGATAAATAGTTATAAAAATAATTTTCTTTTTCTATAAATTTTCTTTTATCATTAGGTTTGTAAAAATATCATTTTCATATTTTTAGGATTAATATTGCTTCAGTTTCATATTTTCATTTGTACGTCACGTAGTTTTAAGTTAAGTTTTATAAAAACATAAAATCAAAAACATCATTTTGCAAATAGTGATAGCGTTTATTTAATATTTTTTATCTTTTTAATTTTCTTTAATTTGCATTTAAGCCGTTGTAGTTTATAAACTTTTTCTGTAGTTATAATAATTCAAAAACTCTTTTCCGTTCAAATCTCTCGATCACTATTCGTTTGGTGATTCTTCGCATAGCTCGCTGGGACATAACGACCCGGGGAAACACTATACTCTCCAGATCTTCATTGCATTCGTTTTCAGACTGTTTTAAGTTTGTTACGTTCGGCCATTCACAAGTGGTCGGCTTGAGTGATAAAACTTGACTGTCCGGGAGCGAACCAATAAAGTTTGAATTTTAAAAGTATTAGTTTATGTATATACTATATAGGCGAGTACTCGCGCCTAGCAGCAGCGGTTTCTAGCGTCAGATAATTAATAATTTATGATATTGTGGCGAGTGTTTTGTGTACCGATGAACCGATGAAAATGCAATTGCAAACGGTTGTACTATACGATAAGTAAAGTCTACACAAAATTCTTAACATCTATCAAACAACATATAAAAACATTTAATGAAAATGAAATTAAATATTACATCAATTATGAGATAAAAACTAACAACACACGTTACTTGTCGCGTAAAAACTAACAATGATGGGATTAATGGTGACGTTGTTAAGAATAACGCAACTACCAAAATTAGCATGAATGTGATTAGTCCAAAATAAAAAACATGGACTAATTTTGGCTATTTTGTAAAAGATTTGTGCACATTTAGCCCCATATTTTTTTTTAAACGGGCATATTTAGCCTATTGAAAAGTTAAATGTGCACTAACGAGCACATATTTTCTCTTAATTGTAAAACATTATAATCTTTTTTAAAGAAAACTTATATATATAATATATTTATATAACGACAGATCATTTTGTGCTAAAAAAATTTATGGTTCTAAACGAAAAATAATAAAAGTTTGAAGAGTTGGGGATTAAACATAATGTTTTGAAACCCGGTTCGACCCGGGTGGTTCAACCGGTTGAACCGTTCCCGTCGAAAAATGGGTCGATTTAAACCGAGTCAACCTGACATGTTGGGTCAAAACGGGTCAAATTAAACAGGGTCAACCCACCGGATTTAAAGCGTCCCGGGTCAACCCGGTTTTCCTTTATATATAGTATAGCAAGGTACCCGCGCGTTGCGGCGGCGGGTACCCTGTGACGATTAACCGTAGAAATAGATCTCGATGAGACCTGATTCACGAGTTTGTATCGGTTTCAACGGATCCTCTCTAGTTCGTTTTCGGATGGCTGTTATTGGTTAGCCGAACCGGTGGTAACACCGGTTCCCGGTTGAACCCGTTCGTCCGGTCTGATTTTCAAAACTATATGTACCATCAACTTGTTAGCTTGTATGAAGCTTTGTGTGTTTTATTAATTTGTATGATGTGTATAATAACATGTACTTTTCATTTTAGGGTGTTTTAAAAATAACATTAATTAGTGTGTTTAATTATTTTATATTTAGGATTATGTTGTAGCTTGTTTAAATTGTATATTGTGAAAATTTTATTGTACTTTTTAGTAGGTGGTGTTTTAATTGGTTGTTTTTTAATTTGGTATATATGCTTTTAATTAGTTGTACAATGTGAATAAATTATTGTACTTTTAAGTAATGGGGTGTTTTAATAAGAGTATTAATTACAAAATACATTTATCTCAGTTTTGACTTTCAACTTTTCACTTTTCAAGGTTTGACCGTTTTTCTATTATATGTAGTATAGATGTGCTTTTAATTGGTTATACTTATGTGAATTAATTATTGTACTTTTAAGTAATTGGGTGTTTTAATAAAAGTATTAATTGCACTATGTATTTCTCTCTCATTTGACCAATTTCAACTTTTCAACTTTTCACCTTTGACTGTTTTTCTATTATATGTAGTATAGATAACAAGGATGGGATTAATGGTGATGTTGTTAAGAATAACGCAACTACCAAAATTAGCATGAATGTGATTAGTCCAAAATAAAAAAAATTGACTAATTTTGGCTATTTTGTAAAAGATTTGTACACATTTAGCCCAATCTTTTTTTTAAACGGGCATATTTAGCTTATTGAAAAGTTAAATGCGCACTAACGGGCACATATTTTCTCTTAATTGTAAAACATTATAATCTTTTTTAAAGAAAACTTATATATATAATATATTTATATAACGACAGATCATTTTGTGCTAAAAAAATTTATGGTTCTAAACGAAAAATAATAAAAGTTTAAAGAGTTGGGGATTAAACATAATGTTTTGAAACCCGGTTCTACCCGGGTGGTTCAACCGGTTGAACCTGTGGAAAACTAGAAGGGGGTTGAATAGTTTTGTCGATTTTAAGTTAGTTTCAAAAACTTTAGATTCGTTAATATGTGAGATCTTATGGATGTAGAGAAAGTATATATCTAATGATAAAGCAAGTAAATAAAGTAAAGCAAAGGGAAAGAAAAGACACAACCGATGTATAGTGGTTCGGCTACAAGGACACCTTCCTTGCCCTACTCCACTCCCCGAGTCACCTACTCGAGAGTTCAAGCACTATGTCAACAAACTCCTTCACTTGGCGGAGAAGCCTTTACAACGTTGCTTACACCTTTTTCCGGTACAAAGCTAGATACCGAGTCCGTAACACGCTGGACCAAACCAACACGACTATTACACAACAAATATGTGAAATATCAAATACAAGATCTTCGCTATAGAAATCTGGCGGAGTGACAAATCAATCAAGGACCCCTTGCTTGGATGACTTGTAGAATGCTCGTGATCTCGCCTTAGAGAAGGACCTATATGAGGATCACAATAGAAAGAAAGAAGAACAACTCTCTAGATCAAGTGATCTATATGTTAGAAGAGAATGAGAGTGTTTGAGAGATTTAGTAAGAAGAGGAGTGAGTTAGAATGAAGAAATGACTCTCTATTTATAGGCAAAATCTTTCACTGTTCCCCGGATCCCACGGATCCCTCCCACTTGGGATCCGTCTACTGTAATCCTAGGGATCCGTGGGACGCTCCTCTTTGCCCATGGGTTTTTTGGTTATGGGTCATGGGTTGGTCCATGGGTTTTCTTTAGATTCAATGTATCTAAGTATACATTATATCTAGCCAACTTGGGTATGGGTTATGATCCATGGGTTATGGTTTTTACCCATCCTAATAACTATTACAACAAATGCTTAATTACTACATTTTTGTATTTAAATGGCTATATGTAAATGCTTTACAAAAATAACATGTATCCTTATAATTATACTTAAGATAACATTAGATTTATATCAACAAAATACAAAGAGATCGCAAAATATTAATAAACGTTTTTACGGTTTATTTGTATTAACAATCTCCCCCTTTTTGTTGATGACAAAACATAATGTTATGATGAGTAAAACTTAAGAATAGATGTAAGTTTTGAAAGCCCCTAAGTTTTACTTCTTCTCCCCCTTTTTTTCGAAACAAAAAGTTAACCCTTGGAAGAAATAAACATAAAAGTGTGGAAAATTAGTCCACGTATTGCTAACTCCCCCTTGACGGTAGCTCCCCCTAGTTTGGGGCGTCAAGTGAAGAAAAATAAAACCTACAGAAAGAAAGGTTAGTAACATGCTTAAATAATCTTTGTGATTGCCGAGAATCAAGATTGGGAGCCAAGGTATGTAAACAAGGCCTTGTAATAAAACAACAAATTGTAGCGGTATTTATGCCACCTACAAGCATGTAAAAATAAGAACAAGACTTGTTCTTGAAAATGACTTCAAAAGAAAAAGTACTAAAAATAGAAAATAGTAGTAGTGATTCCTTCCATGTTTGCATAAGGTTATGGATGGAGGTTTGGATGAGTAATGGTATTGATGCGATCAAGGATGAGGTTGAGTATGAATCGCATTTCTTCCCTAACTTCTATTGCAATTTCCCTAGTGGATTGGCAATGTTCACAATGTAGGTGATGTGGGTAATGAGTACGGAAATCTTCTGGTTTGTTTTGATTTTTGAGTTGCTGAAGTTGTGGTGGAAAAATAGGAAAATACGGATCAAAGTCCGGAATGATTGGAAGTTGTGGTGGAAAAGAACCTAGATGTTCTTGTAGTTTAATGGGAGCTAAAGGTGGTGATGTTTCAAGATCATTGAATATTATGTTTGGAGAAGTTGGAGGTGTCAAAAAGGCTAATTCTTTTTGCTTTGGTTGTGGAGATCTTGTTGGAGTCGTAATGAGTTCCAAAAGAGTGATTTTAGGTGGTGAGTGAGTTGGTGTACTCGTTGGTGATGAAGGAGGTGCTATAATGGAAGCATCTTGTGGTGAGTTAGTTGATGGTGATGAGCCATATGATGGTTTTCCTAAGCAACAAGATTGGATGTTAATCCGGGCGGATATCCTAGAGTTTGATTTTGGTATTTTGGAAGGTGGAAGTACAAAGGTTTGAGTTTCATGGAGATGATTGTTTGTACTAGGTGATTCATCTAAAGGGTTTGTGGATGACATGGTGTATTGTGTTTATGAGGATGAGATGGATTATGCAAGCATTTTGGGAGTTCTATTTATAGGAAAACAAAGCATTGTAATGAATGCTTGACCCAAAACGTGGATTAAAATCTAATGATTAGATATGAATTTAAGGCATGTGATCATGAGAACATCAGTATTAAAGAGCATACTCCCAAAAATAAAACAAATGTGGATTTTTCATCCAAAGTGAGAAAAATAGAAGGTAAAAACAGCTTCTGTCTCACGGATCCCACGGATCCTTCCCTTGAGGGATCCGTCCAGCATGAAAGCTGGGATCCGTGGGTCTGGTGATTCAGGCAGCACAAAAAATTTCCTTTTGGAAACATTTTTGCCTAGTGTGTGCCTATATGCAAACTATTTGGAGTTGCGGTTATCTTGACCCCTAAAAAGAAAAAGAAAAATAAACTGGAAGTAGAAAAACATCCTATTTGAGATAACCCGAAAACACATATTTAGAACATGAGTACGTAATTTAGTGTTATCAATGCTCCTAATTCATTGTTTCTTAAATGAATGTACCCGAAAACACATATTAGTTATGTGTCCCCTTTAGCATTCAAAAGACATGAGATGCAATGAAAACGGGTTTTTACTTTGTATTAATAATGAAAAAGCGATTTGTCCTAGACGTGAGAAATTGCTTTTGTGAAATTGATACGGGAAGGTATCATTATTTTTAGAAAACATTTTGAAAAGAGGTTTTCTTTGAAAATGTGTATGTAGTTATGTGTTTGAAAAAAAAAATAAGAAAGCTATAAGTGGAAAACTTATCTTGGGTTTTGAAAATTCCCCGTATTGTTTGTGAGTTGTGCGTGAAATAGAGATCCTAGACTCAGAAAGAAGAAGGCTAGTGTTTACATACCTTGTAGAGTCTAAATAAGTTACGACATTTGTTCCATTAGACCAAGACCAAGACGAAGTAGGTTGAATTGTTCCCGCTTCAACGGTTTGGTGAGGACGTCGGCTATGTTGTCTTCGGATGCTGCCTTCTCAATAGAGATGTTCCCCTTTTGAACATTGTCTCTTAAGTCGATAGCACCTTTGTTGTCACATAGGATGGCTATGTCGCTTAGATGAATGTCGTAGTCGACTAACGCTTGTTTCATCCATAGTGCTTGTTGGCATGCTTTGCCGGCGGAGACGTACTCGGCTTCGGCTGTTGATATTGCAAGTGCCGTTTGTTTCTTAGAAAACCAAGATGTTAAACAACATCCCATGAAAGTACATACCCCACTTGTACTTTTTCTATCAACGTAATCACCTGCATGGTCAGAATCTGCATATACAATTGTTTCTACTCTCGTGCCCTTAGGATACCATAATCCTAATTGTGTTGTACCCTTAATGTATCTAAATATCCTTTTTACGTGTTAGGAACATGTTTTAATTATCAAGTGTAGGTCATTTCATTTGTAATAGGTCGTTAATAAATATGGTTTATAAATGTTTGTAATTGATTTCACAGCTCATGTAGTAAGCCCATGAGCTGTGATAGAAGGTTCTTCTAGAACCAAGGGGAAACACCCCTACTTATGTAAACACTATAAATACCCCCTCCCTAGAAGGGAGAGGGTTGTTGGTTCTAATTGAAATTATCATTTTCATTAATCATTCATTAGTTCCTTCCACTTTCTCTCTCTAAAACTTTCTCTCTCTAGAAATACATATTGTTATGATAAGATGGTGACCTAACAAGTGGTATCAGAGCCAAGGGATAGTTTAGGTTAATATTGATTAGATTTTATAGAAATTCGTACTGAAAAAACGTGTTTTAGACTGAAATTTATGGAATTAATGGACTGAAATACGTATTTCTGCAAGTTTGGCGAGTTAGCCTTGAATACTGGCGAGTTTTACTTGAATTCTGGCGAGTTTCACGTGAATTCTGGCGAGTTTCACTTGAATTCTGGCGAGTTTCACTTGAATTCTGGCGAGTTTCACTTGAATTCTGGCGAGTTTAACTTGAATTCTGGCGAGTTTCCTTTGAATTTCTGCGAGTTTGCAGTTTGGCGAGTTTCGACCTTAATTTCTGCGAGTTTGCAAATTTGGCGAGTTTCGACTTTAATTTCTGCGAGTTTGCAATTTGGCGAGTTTCGACTTTAATTTCTGCGAGTTTGCAAATTTGGCGAGTTTCAACATTAATTTCTGCGAGTTTCTGAAATTTTGGCGAGTTTCTGAAATTTTGGCGAGTTTCTGACATTTTGGCGAGTTTCTGTCAAGATTTCTGCAAGTTTGGTTTGCTTCTACTCATCTACCTAAGTCTAATCAACCTCAACCTTAATTATCTTTCACGATTAACATCAATCAACAAATATGTCTCAACCACCTTCATCGAACTACTTTCCCTACAATTATAATAAACAACCACAACAACAACTCAGTCCACAACAACAACAATGGAATCAACAACAAGCTATTTATCAGCAACAATTTAATCAACAATATACTCCCCAACATCTTCAACAAGGAATACAACCAACGCCAACGGTTCCACAAATCCCTCAACAACAAACTTGGTTCTCTCAAATGTGTGAAGCTGTTACAAGTCAACAATCGATTCATGAAGCTGGGTCGGATACACGTCCTCCAATGCTTACACCAGGCAATTATGTTCAATGGTCAAGTCGATTTCTAAGGTATATGGAACTTAAGAAACCTCATGGTAAGTATCTAAAGAAGGTGATATTAGAAGGACCGTTTCAAATGCCAACTGAAACTGTTCCCGGAGATCCTACAGCTGTTCCACCGAGACCCGATACTATCACAATTGTTCCACTTAGTCGTTTAACACCAGAACAACTACTTCATCTTGAAGCAGATGAGCTTGCTATGCAACAAATACTTCTTGGAATTCCGAATCCAATCTACAAAAGTATTGATGCACAGACAACTGCAAAAGCTATGTGGGAACAAATTCATTTGTTAATGGAAGGCACTGAACTGAATAAGGTCGATATGGAGTCTAAGCTATATCACAACTTTGATGTGTTTACCATTGAGCCTGGGGAATCACTTGAATCATATTATCATCGTTTCACAAATGTGGTCAATGATTTGCATCGACATAAGATTGATCTTCCAACCATTGCTATTAACACCAAGTTTCTGAACTCCTTAGGACCGGATTGGCACAAGTATGTTACTTTTGTTCGACAAGTCAAGGATCTTCATGATGTCAAGCATGGGTTATTGTATGATTATCTGAGACATCATCAATATGAAGTTCTCAAAGATAAAGAAGCCCGTGGCACACATGGTTTCCCTCAACCACCAATTGCTGATCAGATTGCTCTCATGGCACATGGTTATCCAACTCCTTACCCAAAGTCAAATCATGCTTTTGATCAACAACAACGTCACTTTAGTTATGCTCAACCTACACCTTCTCATCAACTCACACCTGAAGGAGATACTAACACTGCTTACTCTGCTCAAATCAATGATGATCAAGTTGATGCCTTTGAAGCATTAAATCATGGAATGGCCTTTATTGCTAAAGCCTTCTCCAAGTTCTCTACTCAGTCAAACAATCGTCTTCGTTCATCATCAAATCCCAAAAGTCACGCAGTTATCCAAGGTGGCAAAGTTGAGGTTCAGAACAGAACTAGTGGTCGTCGTATGATTACAAGTGGGTATTCTGGTAATTCTGGGAATGGTCAAACATCAGCAGGGGGATCGGGTAATAATAACTTCAAGAGAAATATTCAAGTTGTGGAAACAGGGAATTCACCGGCTTCAGGATCTACTATTCGTTGCTATAATTGCAAAAAGCAAGGACATCTTGCTAATGCTTGTCCTGAACCACGAACTAGAGGAGGAGATTACTATAAGCAAGTCATGCTGATGGCATATAAGGATGAAGCAGGAGGGGAACTCAGTGAAACTCAACAAGGTTTTATGGCAGATACTCTTTCAGATGATGAATATGAAGATTTGGAAGCAAATGCTGCAGTTGTTTTGATGGCAAATATGCAAGAACATCATATCAGTCAAACAGCAAATGGACCGGTCTATGACACAGACGGTCTATCTCAGGTACCTGACACTGATATATGTCTCATAAATACAATTGTGTCTGCATCTGCATCTGATGAGCAGCAATCTGTTCAACATGAATCATTATTTAATCATAATGAAGTTGATCAAATTAACCCCGTGGTTATATTTGATGATCTAAGTGATGATGAAAATCATGAGCATATTGAACAGAGTGAAGCAATTCATGGTCCAGATTCAGAATATCTGAATTCATTACTACTGCCATTGCAAGCCAAAACTGAAAAATGTAATGAGATAAACCAAAACCTTAGGGCTGAGATTACTTCCTTGACTGCTGAACTTGAGAGTTGTCGCAAACGAATAAATGATTTTGAAACAAAAACCATTCGAGAAACAAGTTTTGAAGTGGCCTTTCAAAAATCTTACGTTAACGAACAAAATCTTCAACATCAAATGCATGAACTTGTTGCGTCAAATAACGAAAAGATTTCTAAAATTGAACATGAAAAGTCTGAACTTCAGAAAAACATTGAAAATCTTCAAACGGAACTTTCAAATACTAAACAAGATTTTTCAAAAAGTCGGTCAAATTTTTCTGAATTCAAGAAGAAATCTAAGAAACGCATTGATGATCAAATCGAGGAAATTCTTCGATTGGAAAGACGGTTAAAAGATTTTGGTACTGTTGTATATAAGATTGGTCACTCAGTAAAACAGATTGAAATGTCAACTTTACTTCCGAGTCCTGATGACTCAAAACGTTTTGCTCTTGGGTATAATCATCCACGTTTTCTTCACACAGCTCTCAAGGAAATGCCCAAATTGTATAGTGCTCAATGTCTTTTAGATCCAACCATGCAACTTGTTGTATTTGATTGTGAGGAACAATGGGCACAAGATGATCGAAGTCGTTTAAACATGCGACAAAATGGAATTTTACCATATGATTACACAAGAGAAAATGCGTCTTACAAACTAAATGTCCTTTCAAAACCATCGTATAATCTTTCTGAATTAACTGAGGCATCTTGTGTTGAAGCCCCCGTTCACAATGTTGCACAAATAAATGGTCCTTTACCGTCCTCTTGCAAAAGCAACTCATTGCCAAAAACTCCTAAATCTTGTTTAGTATTACGGTACTTTCAAACATTTATGGAAGATATTTCGTTTTTAGAAACGGCAATTGAGAAAAATTCTGAGTTAAAAGCATCTAATTTTCAATCTGCTTATGCAAGAGAGCAACGACAAATGTTTCAAACCCAAATCTCACCTCATGTCGCACATTTGCGTCTGTGTGCAACACACTGGGAAAGGGAACTTCAACAAGAGGTGACTTCAATGATTGAAGCTTTTAACACACTTGAAAACTGTGTTTCACAAGAAAAATGCAAAAACCAAGATCTTCAAAATGCCTTTGATCGATTGTTAGAAGATGCTCTTTCTGCTAATATTGCTTCTATGGTTATGTATTGTGAATTTGCTTCTGTGAATGATACTGTGTTAACTGCTGAGAATCTCAATATGGTTCAAACGTTGGAAATGGACAATCAGATGTTAAGACATGAAATTGAGAAATTAAAAGAGGAAAATGAAAAAATGTTTTCACAAAATGATGATGTCCAATCTAAACTTTCAATGGAGATTTCTGAACTTAAACGAAGACTTCAATGGTGTCAGTCTAAGACAATTGAATCTGAAATTGCTTTACAAAATCACATGGAAAAGGTGTCTTTGGATCAGTCGCGAATTTCAAAAGTCGAATGTCTTGATGATGAAAATGCATCGTTAAAGTGTCAAATTTTCAAATATGAACAAGAGATTGCACAAGTCAAACAGGAATATAAAACGATTTTTGATTCTCTCAAAACTGTTCGTTCTGAAGCGTCAAAAGAACTGGATCACCATGTTGAATATACCCGACAAATGTTGGGTGACCAAGGAAGATTAAATTCCATAATTCAGGATCAAAAACACATCATCATTGAGCTTAAAGAAAAGCTAGCTAAACATGAAACTAGCAAGTCTAGTAAAACAAAAGTGATTGCTCCTGGCATGTATATAGTTGATAAAACTCAGGGAACTAATTTGCTTTCTTCCACTTCTACAGGAATAGTTGCGTCTACTAATGTTAGAAGATCCGAGAGTAAGAGACAACAAGAAAATACTAGGATCTCGCAACATAGAAAGAGCACTCGTCCGACATCAGAAGTAGAAGTTCATCTTAGGCAATCGAATAAAAATCATGTTGCATCTGCTTTAGATTCAAATTTGGCAAATTGTAATTCTAATGTCAGTGTAACAAATGATAAGTCTGTAAACGTTTCAAACGTTAATGCTTCCTGTGTTTTTTGTCGTAAAAGTATGATGTCTGGTAATCATGAAAAATGTGTTGCAAATTCTCTGTTAGCTCGTTCTAAGAAATCTGTTATTGGCCCTTCCTCTAGGTCCACTATAGTTGCAAAATCAAATTTAGGGAAGGTGCACAGTGTAGATTCTGAGAAATCTGTAGACACACCCATTACTGCAAAAACATCTCCTAAGAAAGTGTTCTCACCTAGTGACTTCACTAAGACCAAAGCGAAAAATAATTGGTTATGGCAACAATGGTTGCAGCGTACCTCAAGTTTTAAATGGATTCCTAAATGTGCAAATGTGTGTAACACTAACATAATGGAACCCACTAACTCTTTGGGTTCCACTGCTTCTATCATACCACCCTCTTTGTCTTCTTGTGTTGCAGGTGATTCAACTTGTTCTGTGGATTGTTGATAGCGGATGTACCCGGCATATGACAGGCAATCTAAAGCTCTTAGTAAATTTTGTTTCAAAGTTCATCGGTACTGTCAGATTCGGGAATGATCATTTTGCTGCAATAATGGGATATGGAGATTATGTTAATGGAAACATAGAGATCAGTCGGGTTTATTATGTTGAAGGTCTTGGACACAATCTTTTCTCAGTTGGACAATTCTGTGATGCTGATTTGGAAGTTGCGTTTCGCTCCAACACATGTTACGTACGTGATTTGGAAGGACATGATTTACTCACCGGCAATCGGAGCACAAATCTTTATACGATTCCTATGTCCGATATGATTGCATCTTCACCGATTTGTCTTCTCTCCAAAGCAACTTCAACAAAATCATGGTTATGGCATAAAAGGCTCTCTCATTTAAACTTCAAAACCATGACTGAACTCGCTCGTCATAAGTTAGTTGATGGTCTTCCAAGGTTCCGTTACACCAAAGATCATTTATGTTCGGCTTGTGAACAAGGCAAGAGCAAGAGATCTAACTTTCCTTCCAAACCAGAACCAAGTTCTCACCATGTTCTTAATTTGCTTCATATGGATTTATGTGGCCCCATGCGTGTACAAAGTATGAACGGAAAACGTTACATTCTGGTTATTGTTGATGATTATTCACGATGGACTTGGGTCTATTTTCTCCGAACTAAAGATCAAGCTCCAACGATGATTATCACCTTTCTCACAAAGATTCAGGTTCAACTCAAAAACACTGTCCGCGTTATACGAACGGACAATGGAACTGAATTCAAAAATCAAACACTTCGTGCATATTTTGAGAAAGTTGGAATCACACATCAGACCTCGATTGCTCGTACTCCTGAACAAAATGGTGTTGTTGAAAGACGTAATCGAACATTAGTGGAGGCTGCTCGAACGATGTTGATTTTCTCACAATTACCGGATTTCTTGTGGGCTGAAGCTGTCTCAACTGCATGTTTTACTCAAAATCGTTCCATTATTCATACGCGCCATAATAAAACTCCATATGAGATTGTTCACAACCGCAAACCAGATATCAGATATTTTCATGTTTTCGGTGCACTGTGCTATCCGAAAAATGATCGTGATGATATTGGTAAACTTCAGCCGAAAGCTGACATTGGAGTGTTCATTGGTTACTGTGAAAACTCGAAAGGATTTAAAATTTGGAATCGTCGAACTCGACAAATGATGGAAACCATTCATGTCAACTTTGATGAGCTTACAGAAATGGCTTCTGAGCAAAACCGCTTAGGACCCGCATCCAACCGTCTAAACTTTCCTTCTTCATCAGCTGTTCCACCCATGGAATTTACTCGTCAACAATTGGAAACTTTATTTGCTCCTCTGTTTGATGAGATTCCTGAAAGTCGTGCTCCAGATGTATCGACTGTTTCCGCTGCACACCCTGATCATAATCCAATACCCGATACACCTGCTCCAACAACAACAACTGTTGCACCAGATGCACCTCTGAATGATTCTCAATCAACAGAAGAACACATTGCTTCCAACACTGACACAGCTGATGAATCACAAAATCATGAAGTACCCGCACCCGCAGATTATGACGGAAATGCTTTCTTCAATCCATTTGCTCCGGCTCCAACCATTCCTGACATTGGCGAGTCATCTTCACGCAATTTGGATCCGTCTAATATGCAGGAAACATTCAATCATCATCCTTCGACACATAAATGGACAAAAGATCATCCCTTAGTAAATGTGATTGGTGATCCTTCCAACCCAGTCATGACGAGACAACGACTTCATACTGATGCTGAAACTTGTGTTTATGCACTCACCGTTTGTCAAGATGAACCACGAAACATTAAAGACGCTATGACATATGACAATTGGATTGAATCAATGCAAGAAGAGTTGAATCAGTTCAAACGTCTCGAAGTCTGGGAACTTGTTCCAAGACCAGATGGGATTTATGTCATTGGACTCAAATGGATCTGGAAAAACAAACTGGATGCTGAAGGCAATGTTATTCGCAACAAATCTCGTCTTGTGGCTAAAGGGTATTCTCAAGAAGAAGGAATCGATTATGAAGAATCGTTTGCACCAGTGGCTCGACTTGAAGCTGTACGGATATTTCTGGCATATGCTGCACACAAGAATATCACGGTTTATCAGATGGATGTAAAAACGGCGTTTCTGAATGGTCAACTCCGTGAAGAAGTTTACGTGGGTCAACCGGACGGGTTCGTTGATTCAGATCATCCCAATTACGTGTACAAGCTCAAAAAGGCTCTTTATGGTCTTAAACAAGCCCCACGGGCATGGTACGACAAACTGTCCAAATTTCTTCTCGCTAATCAGTTTACCAAAGGAACTGTTGATCCAACATTTTTCATTCAACGTCACGGGGAGGATATTTTAATTGTTCAAATTTACGTTGATGATATCATTTTTGGTTCAACACATAAAAAGTACTCAAACGCTTTCGCAAAATTAATGAAACAAAATTTTGAAATGTCCATGATGGGTGAACTAAAGTTCTTCTTAGGACTTCAGGTTCATCAATCTCCCCGTGGCATATTTTTAAATCAGTCCAAATATGCTCTTGAAATCTTAAAAAAACATGGAATGACCAGTTGTGATACTTATAACACACCTATGTCTGCAACCTCACCAAAGCTGGACGCTGATTTACATGGGAAAGTGATTGACCCTACAAAATACCGAAGTATTATTGGGTCTCTCATGTATCTAACAGCCAGCAGACCTGATATTGTCTTTGCTGTATATCTTTGCTCCCGTTATCAGTCGAGACCAACTGAAAGACACCTCAATGAGGCTAAAAGAATCCTTCGCTACGTAAAGGGAACCATTCACTTGGGAATCTGGTATCCGAAGGATTCTGGTTTTGCACTAATCGCTTTTTCAGATGCTGATCACGCAGGGTGTTTAGATACACGCAAAAGTACATCTGGTGGTGTTCAGTTTCTCGGAGATAAACTTGTGTCTTGGCAGTCAAAGAAACAAGACTGTACATCCATGTCATCAACAGAAGCAGAATACGTTGCCATGTCAGCATGCTGTGCTCAGATAATTTGGATGAGATCACAACTGATGGACTACGGCTTTGTATTCAACAAGATACCAATGTACTGTGACTCCAAGAGTGCTATTGCCATCTCCTGCAACACGGTTCAGCATTCCAAGTCAAAGCATATCGCTCTCCGATATCATTTCATCAAAGAGCATGTCGAAAAGGGTACAATTGAATTATACTTTGTGGGTACTCAATACCAATTGGCAGATTTGTTCACCAAAGCTTTGCCACCCGCAAGGTTTACTGAACTTGTCCATCAAATTGGTATGCGGTGTTTGACTCCAGAAGATCTGGAAAATTTAATCAAACGTTCTTAAAAAGTCAAATATCATTAACATTGTGTAAATACATATTTCAAAATCAAAATACAAAATTATAAAATATATACAAAACACAAAAAGATTTTTCTTTATCCTTTTTCATTAAAAAAAAAAAAAAAAAAAAAAAAAAAAAAAAAAAAAAAAAAAAAAAAAAACGTTTTTATTACTCTAGGGACTAAAAGTGTCATTTTCTCATTCTTTTACCTATAAAATCTTATCTTTATTCATTCTTCAAAAACCATTAAACCCCAATATCAAAAAACTGCTGCTGAATATTTTTTCATCTTCTCCATTCGATCCATATCAAGTTGTTTTTTACTTCCCAAGTCGATTGTAAGCATCCATCTCTAATTGTTGTGTTATAATCTGTTTTTATTGAGATTATTTTTCATGTTCTTTATGCCATCACCGATTCTAATGTTGTTTTTCTTTCGAATCTGGTCATAAGAATATGTGAATCTAATCATCACGTTGTTTATTCATGAAAATCAACTATTAGGGATTGCTTGTAATTGATCTGTGTATGGAATACGCGAATAAATTGGGGTTAGGGTTTGTTAGATTAGTTGAATATTTGCAAGTTTGATATGAATCTATGTGTTTTGGCGAATTTGTTAATCGGTTTTTTAATTTTTGGCGAGTTTGCCGTACTTGTTTGTTTGAACATTTGCGAATTTCATTTGATCTTATGATTTTTGGCGAGTTTGTCTTATCATATGAATTTTTGCGAGTTTCTGAGGATTAGAATGGCGAGTTTGCCAAGGGGTTCTAAAGTGGCGAGTTTGTTTCATATACATGATCTATGCGAATTTGCTGTCTAAATATGAAGTTTGGCGAGTTTGTCATAGGCTTTCTTAATACTTGCGAGTTTCAAATGCACTTAAGCACTTTGGCGAGTTTGCCACGTTTGTTTTCTTTGCGAGTTTTGTAAATGATCTAAGATTGGCGAGTTTGTCACCATTATTTCATTTGCGAGTTTAGTAAAGATATAAGCTTGGCGAGTTTGCCAAAGGATTCAAAAGTGGCGAGTTTGCCTACCACATATGAATTTTGGCGAGTTTGTACTTGGTTAAATTACAATTGCGAGTTTTTGATCTTGCTTGTTGAATATTTGTTTGTTGAGTTTTTGGCGAACTTGTTACAAGTGTTGGCGAGTTTTGTTCTTTTTCACACATGTAATATTGGCAAGTTTGATTACATGGTTGCATAATGGCGAGTTTTCTTGATGCTTGTTTACATTGTTTGTATGTTAGGATCATATGAGTTATTCGTCTAACATGTCATTAAAATTTTTGGATATCTTGGCAAATGATCTATTTCAGGTTTCAATGTCTCAAGGATCTCTCACAAGAAAGGAGATGTACCCCATTGACGATGAAAGAAATATTGGGATTACAAACTCTCGCGTTGATTTCGAAAAAATTCAATGTCCTCCCACATGTCAGATCATAGTGGAAATTCTTAAGAGGCACTTCTGTCGGCATCTTCTAACTCTGTCCACTAGTGTCCCTGAGGTCTACTTAAATCAATTCTGGCATACTCTCACGATCAGTCACGATTCAAAAGAAATGACAGTCCAGATTGACAGCACGCCAATCCAATTTGATGTTAGCATTCTTCGTCATGTCCTTCAACTTCCTTTTGAAGATGCACCGCCTCACACCTCGTTCATGCCATCTCCATCGTTTTCACAAATTGCTGCATCTCTTCGAAGAATGGGTTATGATGAGTCCTCCCAACCTCTGTCAAACAGTTCTGATGTGAACCGTAAATTCATTCCTCAACCATGGTTAACATTGTATTCCATACTTAGTCGCTCTGTCACAGGCAAGGCAACTGGACATGAACACCCACGCTTGGAACTTCTACAAATTTTTTGGGGTGTGATTAATACACAACACCTTGATTATGCACAGTTTATTTGGAATGATATGATATATCAAGCACGGCAGTTTAGCAATAAGAAAGAATATAAAGTTCCATTTGCTCGTTACACAAAGCTTCTTATTGAATACTTCATGCAAAAAGATCCAAGCATCCACAGACGACTTGAAAGTGGTGACAAGTATCATACTCCTAACATGGATCATGTGCTTAAAAATGTTAAAATTCAAACCACTAGCACAACAAACAGAGGTTTAAGAATTCCTGATCGTCTCATGAATGATGTCATCAAGCAGACTACCGCTTACATGATGTATGATCAAGCAGAAAAAGCAGGAACAGTTGGGATTATTTCTGAAAAACCTAAAGGTAGAGGAACCAGAAAAACTGCCAAACACAAGAACACTTTGCTGCTTGATGAAGATTTATCCAATGCAGAACATGTTGCTGAAGAAGAACAGATTAGTCATCCAGCCGAAGATGATAATCCAGCAGAAACTCTCAATATTGTTCAGGTGAAACAAGAAAAAGCTGCAAGACAACGTGGTAAAACCATCAGCAGTCAAACTCAACCACTTCAATCTCCTCGCACTCACAAAGAAGAACAAGCAATTCTGAAGAAAACCTTGGTTATCACCAAACGTCATCACCAAGCTGATCTTGAAAGATTGCAGAAGAAGGGTGCAGGATCAGGTTCTAAGGTGATTTCTAAACAAGTTCAACAACTCACAAATGAATCAGAATCTTCCGAATCGGACAACTCAAACTCTGCAACACTCTCTTCATCCAAAGATGAATCTGATCAATTCATTCGTTCTGATCATGAAGCCTCTGTCAACAATGATGAATCTGAGAATGAAGATTTTGATGATGCTTTCACTAATAAACCACCTCCAGAAAGTGATGTTCGTCTTCCAACATCACTAACCCAACCCCCTCCAACATCCTCAGATCAACAGTCAAAGACGAATGTTCCTTCAAAAACCACGTTCAAGATCAGGTTCCCTTCTCGACAAACATCTGAAGCAACTGAAAAAGATACATTTCAAGTCTTTCAAGAACAGCTTACTTCTCTTCAAACCCAAGTTAACACACAACAAAAGCAACTTCAAGAACAACATCAACAGATTCAGAAGTTTCCGTTGCCTGAGCAGATTGAGGAAATCCTTAAACAGGTTCTTCCTACAGAGGTAAAGAGTTGCATTAATGAAGTACTACCACTGGCATTACGCACATATGTTAATCACAAGATTCAAGGTGTTGTAGCCACTCATCTTCAAACACACCCGATAACTCTTGAAACAAAACCTTCCAATTTGCCTGTCGTTGATCTCAAAAGTCAACTGCTTGAGAAGATAATTGATGATGATGACGAAGAGGAACTTCGAGACGCTATACTCAAATCCATGAAGAAGGCTGATAAGAAGCGTGCATCTGCATCGTGCAAAGATATCCCGCCTCGTAAACGCAGACCGGATGATAAAGATGATGAATCACGTTCACGCGATAAACGTACCAAATTCACTGCAGCGTCATCTTCGGGTTTTCAAACCACTTCTCTGAATATTTCACCTGAAGAAGAAATTCAACCACAATCTTCCAATCAACCTCCACAACAGACTGTTTCTCAAGTCATATCCAAACCACCATTGAACATGCCACAAGATGATGCCCCAGAATGGATTGACTCTTCCATGACTCAGTTTGACTGGTTTGAAGATATGATTGATGCTCATCCAGAAGATGATCTTTCCAATGAAGCTTCCATTGTGGGTTTCACAAAGAATTTGAAAAAGATCATGAAGGTGCAGAAACTTAAACTGTCTCACATTGCCTCTATTCGCCGAGCAGGGTTTACACAATTTAAGACTTCCACTACTTCAAGGCTTCAATTTGAATACAATCTCGAGGAAGTTGCACGAGCAATGTCTGAGAATATTACTTGGGATGTTTCGCTGTCCTCCAGTGCTCCCAAAACGTTCAAGTTTCATGATTATTCTCAACCGTTACCACTCATGGGTCATACTCATAATCTCAAGGTACCCACACCTTATTTCTTTAATCATGATCTAGAATATCTGATGTATGGCAACACAGATCCAGAGAAACGGTATGCAACATCACTGTCTAAGTTTCATGCTGCGGTTTACACTCAAGAGGGAATGGAGGAAGAAGTTGGTGAATTGTTTAGCTCTTCGGTTGTTACATATAATGATGAGGCAGAACTTGGCATCTTTCACTGGCCAAATATGCGTAAATGGTTTTACAAATGGCGTCTCACATTCACTTCAAAACACAAAGTGTGTTATAACCACCGGATCTTGTCCATTAAAAGTGCAGAAATTATGGATAAATATGGGTACAATTTTCTGACTAACATAACGGTTCGCCGAGCTGACGATAAAGAATACACTTTCAATGAAGCTGACTACAGGTTTCTGAATCTCAATGATATCGAAGATATGTATCTTCTCAAAATTCAAGGAAAACTTGAGCATCTTCCTGGTAGCTTACAATATGATATCTTCAACTCAATCCTCATTTTTATCCGCAGTCTTGTCATTAAATCCAGAGTTGAAGATCTTCATCTTGGTGTTGAAAGTTATCAGAAACGTCTGAATCTTACCAAACCTGATCTCCAACCACCCGGCATCTATGATAAGCAACCGTATACGTTCACCACAACACCTTTTGGATTATACTTCATCAGGAACAAAATCGTTAAATTCATGGGATATGAAGAAATTCACAAGTTCAGTGATGATACGTTGATACTGGTAAAGGTTGAGCTTGTCAACATTCTTGACGATCTGCAAGCAGGCAGAAAACAACGTTGGTTGCGGAACATGACATGGAAGAGAAGCGATGTTAAGCAAGCTGAAAAGTTTGTCAAGAAAATTAATTCACGACTCAATTTTCGCGTTCAAATGCGACGACTGGAAGGCTATGTTGGAGGAAGAGCAAGGGTTCCGAACATCTTGACGTTTCGTCGACCTGAATGAAGTACTGCAGTTAGTTAGTTTTGTTGAAACAGTACTGGAACATTTAAACATATGTCTGTAATAACTCTAACTCTTTACTTTCATTCGTATGCTTATCTTAATTGATTATGTTTTTTCAGTTAAACCTTGAGTTCGAATTTTCATAAGAACAACAAATCTGATAATTTACAACGTGTATTAATCTGATTCAAATTCGGCTCAAGAAGGCTATCTCTCAAATATATTTCCGTATTTGAGGGGGAGTACTTTTGTTCAACGAAAACAAAATCTAATTCCACGAAAGGACCCTGTGGTACGTTTCAGTGCCTCAATCCTAATTAAAGGAGCGAAAGCTTCTTAACTGTCTTGCAACAAAAAATCTTTGTTCGAAATCAAATGTTCTTGAAATCCATTTCTTCCCAAATGAATTTTCAATGCCTCAAAAAGCATATTTTAATCAACATGTTTTTTCAAAAACAACATTCATATGCTATTTTTGAGGGGGAGAAATGTGATTAAAATTGATTAATCAGGAAGTTATGGAATCTCATAACGTGCTCGACTCAGATATCACCAATGAATTGACGAACTTTGAAATGTCAGTAATCGAAAAGTCTTGTTTCCAACGAAACTTGTCTTAGTAGAATGTACCAATTCGAGACACTCTAGATTGACATGAACTTTGACGGGTCAAACCTCTTTTTTCAAGGAGAGTTTACATCTTCAAGATAGTTATTAGAGCTAGTTGTCACCTAAAAGCTGATAATGGAACTCTTTAACTATACAACGTAACCGTGTCTCGCGGGGAATTGTCTATCAAGAGTCGATCAATTCAAAAGTGCGAGCTCTACCCTCACTGTGCAGATTTCAGTCAAAACTCATAAGCACATGTGGAGGGGGAGTATTTCTGAAAAACCAAAAACTCTCAAGGTGTTACCAAAACATGTTTTTCATCATTAACATCTTGAGAGATTTTCAAGAAAAAGTTTTGTGGCAACATAGGATAGTCATGGAGTTAAAAGGTGACTAAGTTTAGGAATAAACGTCTTATGATCCGCCAGAGCCGGAGGGATCTACCCAAGGACACCACAAATAGTTAGTATTTAGAAGTCCTTAGGTATGATTGAAAAAAGGAGAAAATGAGAATCGGAGAAAGAAGGAGTTGAAGAATTAAAAAGAAAAGTTAAAGAAAAGGGTGAAAAGAAATAGCCCTCCAAATTATTCAACTTAGGGCAGACACCGGGTTCAATTCATATGCTACTGGTTGTCACAAGATGACACCGGTATTGAAGACAAGTCGTCATGGACCCAGTGACGCAATGCACTAAACCTTCTAAGCCACTCAAGTTCTCTCAAAAGAGCTTGTTTCATTCTCACAGGGAACCCTACGTAATCTATCGACTCTCTTTTAGAGATTGTTGGTATTGAAGAAGGAGACCCTCTCCCTAGTCTCCGCTCAGGAAAATCAAAACGCACTAATCGAGTCTAGAGCCATGAGATTCATCAAAAGATCTCTTAGGAACACTATATATTTCATCACTTGTTGTTCAAACAATAAGGACACAAGTGACATTTTTCCAGAGTCCTACGCAGATCTTAGCAATCTGCCAGAACATTTATGAGGGGATTCACAATTGTGATCCTCAGTGATTGAATGGAAATTCCTGCCAGGGTCAACATCAAACAGCCCTGACAGCAGGTCACTTCGGTAACTCCTTGTGGGTTACGCTTAGTGTGTCTCAAACGGTCTACAGTCGTGGGGTGATGCTTCGGTGTACCTCAGCGACTCATCTGAACTGTAGGTGTATTTCGGTACATCGCGTTATCTCACTTGTGGGACTCCAGTTCAGGAACAGCCTTTGTGAGAATTAGAGATGTGTTTTCACACTATGCTGTTAACACTTTCGAAGTTCAAACTGGTAAGCGCTGGATTATTTCTAACCCATGGTTTATGTTTTTCTTCTTATGGATGCTCACGGGTAGAAAAGATCGTGCAGACTTTTCACATGCTTCTACCAACATCAACACTAATTGAAAGTTCTCTCAAAAAGCAAAGAAAATTTCAGAAAGATTCTACATCAAAGTCAAAGAATCTACAAAGTTATGAGATAAAGATCAAAGTTAAAGATGTTGATAAAGGCAGATTTCACAACTGATCACAACAACAAGAACAAAGAACAAAGATGCAAAGAATCAAAGACGTCACAAGCCATGAACGCCAAAGAAGTTCAAGACGTCAAACGACCTAAGCAAGACAACAAATGATGACCAACCCTTAGGGGGAGATTGTTAGGAACATGTTTTAATTATCAAGTGTAGGTCATTTCATTTGTAATAGGTCGTTAATAAATATGGTTTATAAATGTTTGTAATTGATTTCACAGCTCATGTAGTAAGCCCATGAGCTGTGATAGAAGGTTCTTCTAGAACCAAGGGGAAACACCCCTACTTATGTAAACACTATAAATACCCCCTCCCTAGAAGGGAGAGGGTTGTTGGTTCTAATTGAAATTATCATTTTCATTAATCATTCATTAGTTCCTTCCACTTTCTCTCTCTAAAACTTTCTCTCTCTAGAAATACATATTGTTATGATAAGATGGTGACCTAACATTACGGCTTCTAGGTGTGATGTTTTAGGGTCTTCTTGAAACCTAGCACATAAGCAAACACTAAACATGATATCCGGCCTACTTGCCGTGAGGTAGAGAAGACTACCTATCATGCCACGATATTTAGTATTATCTACGGATTCGCCGTCTTCATCTTTTGTGAGTTTGGTGTCAGATGACATTGGTGCCCTAATTGGTTTCGACTCTTCTAGACCGAATTTCTTTAACATCTCCTTTATGTATTTAGATTGATTAAAGAAGATACCATCTTCTACTTGTTTGATTTGTAGACCAAGAAAGAAACTAAGTTCTCCCATCATACTCATCTCGAACTCGTCATGCATGATTTTAGAGAAATCATCACACATGTCTTGACAAGTGGATCCGAATATAATATCATCTACATATATTTGCACAATGATTATATGTGACTCTCTTTTCTTAGTAAAAAGTGTGTTGTCAACTAACCCCATGGTATAGTTGTGTTTAATTAAAAATGACTTGAGTCTATCATACCAAGCTTTTGGAGCTTGTTTAAGACCGTAAAGGGCTTTCTTTAATTTATACACATGTTTGGGTTTTTCAAAATCGATGAAGCCCGGAGGTTGAGCTACATATACTTCTTCATTAATGAAACCATTTAGAAAAGCGCTGTTGACATCCATTTGATAAAGCTTTAGATCATTAGCACAAGCATACGCAAGAAGTATTCTTATAGACTCTAATCTAGCCACGGGGGCATAGGTCTCATCAAAGTCTATTCCTTCTTGTTGGTTATACCCTTGGGCAACGAGTCTAGCCTTGTTCCTAGACACTACTCCGTTTGCATCTAATTTGTTTTTATAAACCCATTTGGTTCCTATTATGGTTTGATTACTAGGTGGAGGGACAAGTGTCCAAACATCATTAGAAACAAATTGATTTAGTTCTTCTTGCATAGCCATTACCCAACTCTCATCTTTTTTGGCTTCTTGTGTATTCTAAGGTTCTATGGTTGAAACGACACAAAACAAGCTACTTTGGTTTTGAACTTGAGACCTTAATGTTCGTTCGTTTAGCTTTCCTATGACTTTATCTACTGGGTGATCTTTGGACTCTTTAATGTTTATGACTTCATCATTTAAAGGTTATTATTCTTCATTTATCTTTTTCTTTATTACTATAGCTTCACTTTCTATAATCTCGTCATCGACAAGAGGTGGAGAGGGTTTGGGTGGACTTTCATCAAATTTTATATTTAATGACTCTTCTACCTTCATTGTTTCTTTGTTTAATATGACGTAAGCTTTGCTATTTGGCGAGTAACCTAGAAAGATACCTTCGGTTGATTTAGGATCAAATTTTGTAAGGTAATCTTTAGTGTTAAGAATAAAACATTTGCTTCCAAAGACTCTAAAGTGATTTAACGTAGGCTTTTTTCCTCGGAGTAACTCATATGAAGTTTTACCTAAGATTGGTCTAATTAAGACTCGATTGAGTATGTACGTTGAAGTATCAACGGCATTACACCAAAACTTTTGAGGTATGGATTGTTCATTAAGTGATAACGCTACACGCGTCGTTCGGGGTCAAGGAAACTTCCTTTTCTTCGAGCAAGTTTTATAACACCCTAGGCAGTGAACCTAATCGTTGTAGTGTAGTAATTAGGGTAAGCCACGGGTATTGATATCGTTCTCTAGGGGAATAGGAATGCTAGTGAGAAGTTACTACGCTAAGGTTGAGGTTGAGGAAGATTATTTTTTGTATTTTTATATTTTTTTAGAAATGGAAAAGGTACGAATCTCGGGTATTGGATTTGGGGGTTGGTATTGCTACCGATTACTCTACTATTATCTAATTATCTAAGCTAAGGTTGTGATAGTCTATGTCTAATTGATGTGTATTCGTATGATAGTTTAAAGATGTGTTTACTTAGGTTTTACTACTCCTTAATTATCTCCTATTGATGGTTGATTTGTCACGTCCTTATTCCTAGTTGCGTTGTGATTCTAAGGCTATAGGGCGTGCTTGTTTCCCTAACTCTTTGAAATTACCAAAGGGTCTTGTTTACAAATCCTCTAGTGATTTATAGACGCCTACTCTACGGTTGTCCTTGAATACTTTATCCTACAATTACCTAGATAATTATATTCTAAAGTTCACAAAGAAAAGTCAAGCATTAAGTACACAACGAATAATCTAGCGCACTCTAGATCATTAGTCAACTAAGATAAGTATCAACCAATCAATATTCAATAATTAAGTTTCATATTCCCTAAGCAAACACACAAATAAATTAGCCGGACATGGAGAACATGCAAGCATACACACAAATAATCAAAGACATAATTAAATTAATGAAGTAAATACTTATCTTGATGTATAATAGGGTTTAGAACCCTAAAATACTGCACAAGAAAGCCTTGGTTCGGTTTTAGGTTTTTACTCCAAAAGACTACACACAAAAACTGAAAAATTCGGATTCTATATATAAGATTACATCTGCGACGGCGTCACCTTATGTTTCGTGACGCCGTCGTGTCGCCGTCATTAGGGTTTCGTCTTGGCCACGTAAACCTTGCGACGGCGTCACCTTATGACTGTGACGCCGTCCCCTTCAGCTCTGACGCCGTCTTGGCTGCATCTAGGCCGTCTGAGTAACGACGGCCTACTCCTTTAGAACCTGACGTCGTCCCTTGAAAACATGCAATTTCGCTTCTGACCCGTCGCAAAATTCCTTCCCGACGGCGTCGCAGATATGCAGTGACGCCGTCGCCTTATGTTTCAGCAGCTTTGAGTGTCTCGATTCTGACTTTGGCCATTTTCTTCGTATATTCGCGCCTTTTCGTCCAAATAAGCATCATTCCAGCATTTTGCCTTCAAGAGACCTAAAAAGTGAAAAGGAACGATATTAAGCAATAACGGATACAGAAGTGATCGAATAAGGGCTTAAATGACCCCTTAAAAAGGTACCTTTTAAAACCTTATCAAATATCCCTACACTTGGTATTTGCTTGTCCTCAAGCAAATGTGCTTTTAGCCAATTAATTTATAAGTTAGGGGTCATGAAGCATTCATTCAAAACGGTCCACAACACATATAAGCCCCGCAAAAGTCATAACAAGCACGGAAATTACATACTAGCACCTCACATGGGGTGTTTGGATACTCACATCTCTCTCGGGTGTATATATGAAATATAACAAATCGGAAATGGAAGATAAACACTCATTAACCGGTCCTAGTACATAGATTACCATAGGCTTGAGAATAGATCAAACCTCCGTCGCTTTGGCGTAAGCACCTAGGAAAGACTATCAAAGAGGTCTTTTAAAGGGTTGTAATGTTAGGCTTACGGTAGGGAAATGAAGGGTTTGGTGGGATAGGCTATTTAGTGGTGGATAGTCAAAAATCTCTATGTTGCAAGTATACGAAGAATGGCGTTGCTAAGCCAAGACTCGACACTCTAAAACTCTAGGCAACGAAAATTAACAAACATAATTTAAAAGATAGATGTAGGATGGTAGCCCGTATGGTTTTTTTTTTTTTTTTTTTTTTTTGCATACACTTTTACTCTACCATCCTCTACGGTACATCAAAATGATAGGGATTTATAGACACATCCCTACACTTGAGTTTTTATTACTCTAACACTAATTTGACCCGAATTGAAAAGATCAAAACACTTGGAGTACATTATTATGCAAACAAAGGGAATTTGAGTTTAACGTTCTCTTCCCTATATTTCATAAACTTTAACTTTTCCCATGAATCCCAATCATCCCAAAACTGTATACAAAGGATATGACTCGACTTAGCAACTCATGCAAGCAACCAGATAATTGAACTAAGGGTTTTGGGTGATAACATAAATTTGCACTAAAAGTGAGTGCAATAAAGGTAGGCTAAGGCGATTTGGGTGTATATTAGGGGGTGGGGTGTAAACAATGCTCTTCATTGATATCCCGGAAAAACCGAAACATCACGAGAATCGCGAAAAGGATAGGCTCTGAGGGGTTAACTAGGGGTATCGTGTACTAAAGATGAGTACAGCGCAAAGGGTGTGGGGGAATTACTCAACCGATATGGAAGAAGTAATTATATTACAGGTATCAAACAAGGGTTTATCCTAATGCCTCTTATCATTTAGTTATTCCTAACTACACAAGTGTAGTCTCACTAGCGATCTCGGAATGCATCACAAAACAAGTTCTAGAATCTAATATACTACCGGTTCACACTCTAAGCATTAAAGATGAATGCTTTAACTCCTACTAATCTAAGGGCGATCCTCACATTTTGGGTGGAATTTAGGTGGTAAGGTTTTTTGTGCTAGTCATGCAACTTCCTATCCATGAGACGCTTTTGTTAAGACTAATGGCCCACTCTTATACGTCATGAAAAAATTTTAAATTTGGCTAAAATTACCCTAACCTACATTTTCTCATGGTTTATTACACAAATACACTTGGACAAAGCAAGCAGTCAAGGATAAGCATAGTTTCAAAGTTCCCGTTTTATTTTCCCTCCCTACACTTAAACTGAACATTGTCCCCAATGTTCCCCGAAAGTATCAAAGTTATGATAATAGAAGGTAATTAAAAACGAAAGAAACTAATACTCCCCTGATTAGCTCGGTAGGATCCGTAAAAAGTGGTGGTTAAATCTTTTCCAAGAAGAGTTTTTGCGTGAAAGGCTCCTTCCAAACTTGTGTAACTTCTTCTTGACAAACTAAACCTGCACACTAGAAGAAAACAAACGAAACCTTCGCGTAAAATCGGCGGTAATAATATACATAAGACTCGATTTAAAATAGGATATAATGCTTGTGGAATGGATGTTTACAGAATTTGTTTTGAAAGTTAAGATCTGGAAAATTCCAAAATTTTACAAGTAGCTCAGAAAACGAGAAAAAGTAAGCTGATGTTTTTATTCCTTCCTGACGCCGTCAGGTTATCCTGACAAAAACTGGTCTGCGATTTTCTGGAAAAAATTCTGGAAAATTTGCATCTTTAGAATCTGGAAAAACTTCTGCAAAAACATCCATTATGACTCGATACAAGCATTTGACTCGAACAAACAAACATATATATCTTTTAGTTAATTGTTATTCTCATGTTCACGTTTCTTATGAAAACGTGTGTAATCCTCCCTACACTTATCCTTTATGTAAAATACCTTTATATGTAATTAAGACGAGGTTAAAAACAAAATAAAGCATTTTTACAAATTCAAACATGAGGACAAACAATTAATAAAAGATATATGACACTAACAAGCAAACAATTAAGCATGGGTTGCCTCCCACGAAGCGCTTTTCTTTATTTAAGAGTCTTGTAGCTAGACTCGTAGTCCTACTCCTACGTTTTTGCATCACCGCCCTCTTGACGGTCTCTATCGGGGGGTTCCATGTTGTAGAAGTGTCCCATGATACTCCTTTCTAAGAGTTCACCCTCTCCCCACTCGGTCCTATATTTCGGTCCTAAATTCAAACAATCTTTATAGAACCCGAAAAGCTTAGCCATAACATAATCTACTCCTTTTTCCCTATCCTCATCATTCCTGTAATAGACCGACAGTTTAAGTTCCTTTTCATCATTGGAGAGTGATGAAAACTTCTCAATCTTAAACGGCATTTGGTAGGCTACGTCGTCGGTCTCATCCTTGAATCGCACTACTCCTAATGATGGGTCATAGGTCATCCCGGTGCTTTCTACGAAAGGTTTTCCTAGAATAACGTGGGACAAGCTAGGGTCTATGGCCGTGCTAATATCTTCCACAATTATGAAGTCCGTAGGGAATGTGAAACTACCTACATAGACGGGCAATCCCTTAACTCTACCAAGAAAATTACACTTATCACTAGGATTATCGAGGTCTTGCCTAGTTGGGATAGGCTTCTTCATTATCCAATTGTAATATGTGCTAGTCATTATGTTAATTGGGGATTTACGATCAATGTAAGCCTTTGCCACAAAAAGGTGTCCTATGCAACATGGTATGTTAAGATTCCAAGGGTTCCCAAACTTGATTCTAGGGCTTTTCCTAACATACATGTGACGGAGGTCACGCACTAAGTGAGGGTGGCGGGATAATTCCTCTTCCGTAGGAAATTTGTTGAAATAGTCATTGTCTACTTCATCTTCTTCCTCGGGTGTTTCATCTTCAACAAATGTTTGGTCTTTTTCGTCATCTGTTTCATCCGGTTCCACTAAGGCAATGGCATTGACGAATTGGACGTGCTTAATAAGCTTGCTTGGATCCTTAATTTCTACACCTGGAGGCTCGGGAGTCGAGATAGCACTAACCTTCCTATCACTATTTATGGCTTTCAACAGGTTGTCTATCTTCCTATCCATCTCGGCTTGTTGATGGTTAAAGTGGTCCGAGAGCTTAGCCATTTGGGTTTCTTGGGACGCAACTATGTTTTGCAACATCCCTTCAATACTCTGTTGGTTAGGACCGTTAGGTGGGGGCCACGAGAAATCATTGGAGGTGAATTCTTTGGTTTGTCCCCAGTAAAAGTCGAGCTTGTTTTTCCATGCCTCCCGGGTTTCATTGAAATTCCTAGGTCCGGGCGTTGTAGGGAATCTTCCTCCCGTTCCATTATTACGCGAGGATGCGTATTCAACGGAAGCATGTTCGGGGGATAGGGTGCTAGTGCGCGTGTTATGAGGATCACAAAACGGCTCGCACGAAGAGGAAACTTTGTTTATATGGCGCGAGGACTTAGGATTCTCGTAGGAACTCATGAGGAATTTGACTTGATCTTCAAGTTCGATCATCCTACGGTCGGGAGGAGGCAAGGAGATTGCCTTGACGGTTTTGGGAAGTTCACGGGGGTCATCCCAACTTTCGTTGTCATAGAGGGCAAGGTCCTCTATTATTTCCCATGATTCTTCCGCGGTGAGATCACTAAGTTTTCCACCGGCCGCTTGGTCAATGGATCGCTTAGTGGGAAAGTTGACATGATCATAAAAGATTTGGACTTGGAGCCAAAGATCAATGCCGTGATGAGGGACTTTATGAAGTAAGTCCTTGAATCGGGTCCATGCTTCGTAGAGAGATTCACCTTGACGTTGTTGGAACATCAAGATGTCATTCCTAAGCTTAGTGGCTCTCCCCGGTGGGAAAAATTGAGCAAGGAAGCGAGAAGTAAGATCATCCCAACTTGAGATGGAGCCGGCGGGAAGTCGCTCAAGCCAATTACTAGCTTGGTCCCGTAGAGAGAATTGGAAGAGACGCAAGCGCGTGGTCTCCCGAGTAGTAGCATCAAGGTCGATGGAATCGACAATTTTGAGGAAATCCCTCAGATGCTGATTTGGATCTTCGGAACGAAGTCCATGGAATGCACATCCGTTTTGCACCAACCGGATGGTGTCGGATCGCAGGGCCGTAGTTTGGGCTTGGTCGGGAAGCTCAATGGTGTTCCTATAACCTAGGTGGTTTGGTCTCGAGTACTCACCAAGAGTACGGGCTCTTGGCGGGTCGTTTGGTGGTGGGTTGATGAGTGGTGGTTGGTTGTCACCTTCCATGGTGAAAAGTGATGGGTGTTACGAACAAAGGTCACGAAGAAGGGGGATAGACTAAGAGAAAGCTAAAAAATGAGAAAAATTTACTTGATAGGAATCAAGCAAAGAAACCTAAACGAGGTGGACTACTAACTAGCTATTCTATTCCCCGGCAGCGGCGCCAAAAACTTGATAACGCTACACGCGTCGTTCGGGGTCAAGGGAACTTCCTTTTCTTCGAGCAAGTTTTATAACACCCTAGGCAGTGAACCTAATCGTTGTAGTGTAGTAATTAGGGTAAGCCACGGGTATTGATATCGTTCTCTAGGGGAATAGGAATGCTAGTGAGAAGTTACTACGCTAAGGTTGAGGTTGAGGAAGATTATTTTTTGTATTTTTATATTTTTTTAGAAATGGAAAAGGTACGAATCTCGGGTATTGGATTTGGGGGTTGGTATTGCTACCGATTACTCTACTATTATCTAATTATCTAAGCTAAGGTTGTGATAGTCTATGTCTAATTGATGTGTATTCGTATGATAGTTTAAAGATGTGTTTACTTAGGTTTTACTACTCCTTAATTATCTCCTATTGATGGTTGATTTGTCACGTCCTTATTCCTAGTTGCGTTGTGATTCTAAGGCTATAGGGCGTGCTTGTTTCCCTAACTCTTTGAAATTACCAAAGGGTCTTGTTTACAAATCCTCTAGTGATTTATAGACGCCTACTCTACGGTTGTCCTTGAATACTTTATCCTACAATTACCTAGATAATTATATTCTAAAGTTCACAAAGAAAAGTCAAGCATTAAGTACACAACGAATAATCTAGCGCACTCTAGATCATTAGTCAACTAAGATAAGTATCAACCAATCAATATTCAATAATTAAGTTTCATATTCCCTAAGCAAACACACAAATAAATTAGCCGGACATGGAGAACATGCAAGCATACACACAAATAATCAAAGACATAATTAAATTAATGAAGTAAATACTTATCTTGATGTATAATAGGGTTTAGAACCCTAAAATACTGCACAAGAAAGCCTTGGTTCGGTTTTAGGTTTTTACTCCAAAAGACTACACACAAAAACTGAAAAATTCGGATTCTATATATAAGATTACATCTGCGACGGCGTCACCTTATGTTTCGTGACACCGTCGTGTCGCCGTCATTAGGGTTTCGTCTTGGCCACGTAAACCTTGCGACGGCGTCACCTTATGACTGTGACGCCGTCCCCTTCAGCTCTGACGCCGTCTTGGCTGCATCTAGGCCGTCTGAGTAACGACGGCCTACTCCTTTAGAACCTGACGTCGTCCCTTGAAAACATGCAATTTCGCTTCTGACCCGTCGCAAAATTCCTTCCCGACGGCGTCGCAGATATGCAGTGACGCCGTCGCCTTATGTTTCAGCAGCTTTGAGTGTCTCGATTCTGACTTTGGCCATTTTCTTCGTATATTCGCGCCTTTTCGTCCAAATAAGCATCATTCCAGCATTTTGCCTTCAAGAGACCTAAAAAGTGAAAAGGAACGATATTAAGCAATAACGGATACAGAAGTGATCGAATAAGGGCTTAAATGACCCCTTAAAAAGGTACCTTTTAAAACCTTATCATTAAGCATGGTTCGACTCATTTCTTGTAGGGTTCTATTCTTTCTTTCTACTACCCCATTCGATTGTGGAGTGCGTGGAGTCGAGAAATTGTGAGTAATACCATTAGCGTCACAAAAGGCTCCAAATTGCACTTCATTATCGAATTCCCTACCATGATCCGTCCTAATGGACACTATAGGGCTTCCTAGTTGTCTTTGTATCTTTTTGCTCAATATTTCAAAATAATTAAAGGTTTTCGTTTTGTTCTTTAAAAATTTTGTCCATGTATACCTAGAGTAATCATCCACTATGACCAAAGTGTAGTAGTTGCCTCCATAACTTTGGATAGCGGATGGACCAAATAAATCCATATGTAGTAATTCTAGACACCTAGTTGTAGACACCATGTTTTTAGATTTATGACTAGAATGAGCTTGTTTGCCTACATTACAAGCATCACAAAAGTAATGTTCATATTTTAGCTTAGGTAGATCTCTTACTAGGTCTTTGGATGATAGCGATTGAAGAAGTCGCATGTTGGCGTGACCCAATCTTCGATGCCATAATGTCGAAGTATCATCCATAGAGGTAAGACATGGTTTGTCTTTAGGTTCATTACCGATTTTAATGACATAGACTCCATGTTTCCTAATTCCTTTTCCTATGGTTATGCCATTTTTTAATATCTTACTACCGGATCCGGTAAAAAGTACATTGCACTTTTTATCACATATTTGTCCTATACTTAAGAGGTTAAAGTTTAGGTTTTCTACGTGACACACATCGTTAATGGTTAGAGATTTGTTAGAAATCGTACCTTTACCGATGATTCTACTTTTGCTATTTCCAAACACCACATTACCTCCATTGAAGGATTCATATGTGGAGAATAGATCTCTATTGCCAGTCATGTGCCTCGTGCACCCGCTATCCTTGACCCATTCATCCGGGTCTAGGTAGACCTTTAAGCATACCTAAGACAATAATAAACTCAAAATTTTGGTCCCCATTTGTTCATGGGTCCATTAGTGTTAAACATCCCATTCATGTTAGACATGTATGGATAAGATGAGTATGCATTCCATGGAGCAAAGTTTTGAAAAGGAAAACCATTTTGCATATTTGGATTCCATCCCATTTGATGGTTACTTCTTGGATAAACGTTATTAGGTCTCCTAGATGGATTATGTTTTGAAAAAGATGGAGCTTTGTTTCTTGCAAAAGTAGGATTATATTTTGGAGGTGGTTGTCTAGTGGTGACATGAGTTGGTTTCTTCCTATTAACGATAACAAATTCAGTTCTAGATGAGGAAGCTATGTTATTACCACTGTTTGCTACAGCAGATCCACAGATCCCTGTTTGTACACTAGCCGGTTCCCTTTTTAGGGGATCCGTGGGATCCGCCACAACAGTGGCTGGTTTTTCTAGTGCCTTAACAAATTTTGTTTCTTTACTTTCACTAGTTGATGGATCAAGTTGTTGAATACCTAAACCTTTTTGGTTGTTACCGGTTTTAACACCATCTAATATTGTATCTAAAGTGTTTGTACTCATTCTAGGAATTTTAGAATCTAGATGATCAACTAGTGTTTGAAGTTGAACGCAAAGTTCACATTCACCACTTGCTATTTTACCCTTTTCTAAACGTTTTAGTTTTGCTTTTAATTCTATGACTTCTTTATCTAAACGTTGGTTTTGACTCTTTAAAAGCTTGTTTTTGTTAATTTTTTTTAAGCTAATATTGCATAGTTTGTCATATTCATTATGCAATGAGTCGTCATCAAGTGATGAACTACTATAGTATTCGTGACATACCTCGTCATTTGCCATGAGACAAATTTCTTCGTCCTCCTCGTCGCTCATTCCCCACGTGCCGCTCGCGAACGCCTTTTGATCATCCCGTTTGGGACACTTACTAATAAAGTGGTTTAGGTCCCCACATTTAAAGCAAGTACGATCATCCTTTGGCTTCTCGTCCTCTTTGCTTTTCCGAAAGCCTTTCTTATCGTCATACGGTTGTTTGACGTATCTTCCCTTTCTTCTAAAGAACTTTTTAAAGTCCCTTACCGCCATAGCGTACTCCTCGTCGTCACTACTCGAGGAGGAGTTCTCTTCATCGCTTGAAGCCTTTTTGGCTTTAAGGGCAAGAGATTTGTGTTTCTCTTTCACCTTTGAGGCTTCGGTGTCTTTAGCAAGGACAAGCTCGTAGACTTTTAGGTTGCCTATAAGTTCATCGAGGGTGAGGATTGTCAAATATTTTGACTCTTCGATCGCCGTCACCTTGGATCTGCACTTCGATGGAAGTGCCCTTAGATATCTCCTAACATGATTACGGCTAGAAAAAGATTCATCAAGTGCTTGTAAAGATGTAATAATAGTATTAAAGTTAGCAAATGAATGATCTATAGTTTCCTCATCCGATATTGAAAATTGTTCATATTGTTGAACAAATAAATCAATTTTATTATTTTTAACTTGTTAGTTGCCTTGATAAGTTACAACTAAAGAATTCCAAATTTCTTTAGAGGTTTTAAGCATAGAAATTCTTTCGAATTTCTTTTTCGGTAAACATTATATAAAACCATTTTTGCTTCACTATTTTTAGAAAGCTTTTTCTTCAATTCATCATTTAATTTATCATGAGGTATGTTAACTACATTCCCTTTATCATCTTTTGAGGTAGCCTCAAAATCGCCTTCAACAATAATGTACCAAACATCAATATCTTTAGATTTCACATATGTTTCGAATCTATTTTTCCAATATATAAAACCATTAGTTTCAAGTAGTGGTGGTCATTGCATAGATTGCCCTTCCTTATAATTTTCAGAACCTATAGTGATCGAAAAGTTTTTAAAATACAATTTTACTTTAAAACTTTTATAAACTTAGCTCTGATACCAATTGTGGAAAACTAGAAGGGGGGTTGAATAGTTTTGTCGATTTTAAGTTAGTTTCAAAAACTTTAGATTCGTTAATATGTGAGATCTTATGGATGTAGAGAAAGTATAGATCTAATGATAAAGCAAGTAAATAAAGTAAAGCAAAGGGAAAGAAAAGACACAACCGATGTATAGTGGTTCGGCTACAAGGACACCTTCCTTGCCCTACTCCACTCCCCGAGTCACCTACTCGAGAGTTCAAGCACTATGTCAACAAACTCCTTCACTTGGCGGAGAAGCCTTCACAACGTTGCTTACACCTTTTTCGGGTACCAAGCTAGATACTGAGTCCGTAACACGGTGGACCAAACCAACACGACTATTACACAACAAATATGTGAAATATCAAATACAAGATCTTCGCTACAGAAATCTTGTGAAGTGACAAATCAATCAAGGACCCCTTGCTTAGATGACTTGTAGAATGCTCGTGATCTCGCCTTAGAGAAGGACCTATATGAGGATCACAATAGAAAGAAAGAAGAACAACTCTCTAGATCAAGTGATCTATATGTTAGAAGAGAATGAGAGTGTTTGAGAGATTTAGTAAGAAGAGGGGTGTGTTAGAATGAAGAAATGACTCTCTATTTATAGGCAAAATCTTCCACTGTTCCCCGGATCCCACGGATCCCTCCCACTTGGGATCCGTCTAGTGTAATCCTAGGGATCCGTGGGACGCTCCTTTTTGCTCATGGGTTTTTTGGTTATGGGTCATGGGTTATGGGTTGGTCCATTGGTTTTCTTTAGATTCAATGTATCTAAGTATACATTGTATCTAGCCAACTTGGGTATGGGTTATGATCCATGGGTTATGGTTTTTACCCATCCTAATAAACTATTACAACAAATGCTTAATTACTACATTTTTGTATTTAAATGGCTATATATAAATGCTTTACAAAAATAACATGTATCCTTATAATTATTCTTAAGATAACATTATATTTGTTATCAACAAAACACAAATAGATCCCAAAATATTAATAAACGTTTTTACGGTTTATTTGTATTAACAGAACCGTTCCCGTCGAAAAATGGGTCGATTTAAACCGAGTCAACCCGACAGGTTGGGTCAAAACGGGTCAAATTAAACAGGGTCAACCCACCGGATTTAAAGCGTCCCGGGTCAACCCGGTTTTCCTTTATATATAGTATAGCAGGGTACCCGCGCGTTGCGGCGGCGGGTACCCTGTGACGATTAACCGGAGAAATAGATCTCGATGAGACCTGATTCACGAGTTTGTATCGGTTTCAACGGGTCCTCTCTAGTTCGTTATCGGATGGCTGTTATTGTTTAGCCGAACCAGTGGTAACACCGGTTCCCGGTTGAACCCGTTGGTCCGGTCTGATATTCAAAACTATATGTACCATCAACTTGTTAGCTTGTATGAAGCTTTGTGTGTTTTATTAATTTGTATAATGTGTATAATAACATGTACTTTTCATTTTAGGTTGTTTTAAAAATAACATTAATTAGTGTGTTTAATTATTTTATATTTAGGATTATGTTGTAGCTTGTTTAAATTGTATATTGTGAAAATTTTATTGTACTTTTTGGTAGGTGGTGTTTTAATTGGTTGTTTTTTAATTTGGTAGATATGCTTTTAATTAGTTGTACAATGTGAATAAATTATTGTACTTTTAAGTAATGGGGTGTTTTAATAAGAGTATTAATTACAAAATACATTTATCTCACTTTTGACTTTCAACTTTTCACTTTTCAAGGTTTGACCGTTTTTCTATTATATGTAGTATAGATAGTGTTTAGTTATAGTGACACTGATTATTTGATTAATTGAGAGTAATTGCTTGAGTATCTACATTTCTAAGGGGTGTTTGGATAAGCGTATTTTGCCGGCTTATGCGCTTATTTGAATCTGGAAAAGCTCGTACGACTGTTTGTTTTGGCTTATGAGAAGCTCATATGCTGAAATAAGTGAGCTTTTCCGGATTCAAATAAGCTCATTAGCCGATAAAATAAGTTGATCCCAACACCCCTAGAGTGTTTGCGATCGCTTAACTGATTATTTGTGAGTGAAGGGTTTAGGATTGGTGATTGAAACTGTTTATTTGCTTAATGTGTTTAGATACAGCAAATGAAAAGTTTTAAAGGTGTTTAGGATTGCTTATCCAAATTGCTAATCTGATTATTTGTAAATGAAATAAGCTGTTTTGAATAAGCAGTTTGGAGTTGCTTATGCTAAACAGCTTATTTCCGAAAGCAATAAGCCTATAAGCAGTTTGGAGTTGTGTATTTTGAACTGTTCATCTAAAAAGCAATAGAAGAAGAAGATCGAAGTTCTGGCCTTACTCATTCAAGCCGCGAAAATAATGGATGATATTTTTTACAAGCATGTATATTTATTGAACTATTAAATACTTATGGATTAATATTGTTTTAAAGTTTTATACGCATGTGATTACTTTACTGAATGATGATTTATCTATGTTATATTTT
Source organism: Chrysanthemum seticuspe (assembly GCA_019973895.1). Taxonomy (NCBI): domain Eukaryota; kingdom Viridiplantae; phylum Streptophyta; class Magnoliopsida; order Asterales; family Asteraceae; genus Chrysanthemum; species Chrysanthemum seticuspe. Next base: position 24,760,699 of record BPTQ01000001.1, read on the forward strand.
GAAAATTTGAGGTAAACATTTTAATAAAATATTTATAATCCTCATTTCTATTCTTTTTTTCCCCTTGAATTAGGTTTGGTACAGCAACACATCTTTAAGGGGATGGTTAAACGGACGTGGTGAAATATCTGAGTTGGACATGCTAAAATGGAAATATTATTCGATAAACAAGAGTCCATGGTAAGATACTGCCCCTAAAAGTACTATAGCATATATCCAATATGATCTTCTCGTATTACTGTACTTGTCACTCTTTCTGATATGTGATATCAAAAAGCTGAATCTTGTGTGTGTATTTTGCAGGTCTTGTCTTGATGAAAATGAAGCGTTTTTGACAACTGCAGACTCTGCTGTCAGATTGCTTCCTGAAGCAACAAAACAAGTGGCTGGATGGAAAGGTGTTGAATATAAAGCTGCATTTCCCATTTTGAAGCCACCCGGTGCTAGCTTCTACCCTCCAGATATGGATAAAATGGTATCCGTTTTTTATGTCTATAAATTCATTCAAATTGTGTTTGTGGAAAATGTGGTTTATATGCTATTAAGCTGAGATGTAAATTGGATAGAATCCTTTTTGAGTCGTGTTTTATCTTAAACTGTTCAAATTATATTTTCAGCTAAAAATGGGTCAAATGGGTTAAAATGTCACCATACATGTAATATTTTATGCATAAAACCGGCTATATCGCATTGTTTTAATAGTTGTAATAACGTTTTTATGTAATCAAATATAGTTGAAGTATTAAAAGTTCAAAAATTGGGTAAAAAAAGCTTTCAGGTCAACCTGACTTGACCGATTACACCTATCTCGCCACCTGACTAACCATTTCGTTTATTGTGGCAGGAATTCGAAATATGGATGAAAGGGCTTTCAGAGAAGGAAAAACAAGAAGCAACGGGTTTTTTCAATGTTATAAAAAGGCAGAATGACACTCATTCCAATAGTACCAGTGATCTTATTATCGTCCCTTATTCTCAAGAATATTCTGCCTATCTCACAAAAGCTGCTGAATTATTACGTAAAGCAGGGGATTTGACTAGTTCCCCTAGGTACATTCTTATTTAAACTTTTGCTGATTCATATATATTTATTGGTACACGCTTTTAACAAAATCATTTGCGATCTTGTAGTTTGAAGCGACTGTTACATAGCAAGGCTGATGCTTTCCTCTCAAATGACTATTATGACTCTGATATAGCCTGGATGGAATTGGTCAGTACACACGACACTATTATATCACTATTTGTTTTATAGCTCTAACTGCATGCATTTTTCATTTTCTTAAGGACTCTAAATTGGATGTTACTATTGGCCCATACGAGACTTATGAAGATGTTCTTTTTGGATACAAGGTAATCTTTTCTCTTCTTCATTTAGTTGCCAGTTTCATGCTTAATAAATCAAGTTTCAATTTTTGTTTTCTCGAGTAACAATTGTGTTCCAATCTTATAAGTAATTATTGGCATAAAGAAAAAGTCTGCTCTCTTTTATTCTTGTGTGCATCATTCACTGTGTTTTCATGGTAAAGATAAAGAAAAGATATAAAGTGATCACTAGCTTAAAATTATATATATTTATATATATTTTTCGCTGCTGTGAACTTAGGCCACATTTGAAGCGTTTATATTTTCGCTGCTGTGAACTTAGGCCACATTTGAAGCGTTTATTGATGTTCGGGATAAGCTCAACTATTCTATAATTCTCTTTGTTGTGTACTTAGGCCACATTCGAGGCATTTATTGGTGTTCGGGATGATAAAGCAACCACTCAACTCAAACTCTTTGGGGATCAGTTGCAGGTACAAATTTGGATTATGCTCATGAGCTAATTTAATTATAGTATATTTATTAAAAAATGATGCTTTTGTTTATATAACGAATTCCATTATGTAGGTTTTGGAACAAAATCTTCCAATGGATGACATGTACAAATCAAAAGATGTGATATCTGCACCTATTCGCGTCATTCAGCTTGTATACAATTCAGGGGTGAGCTCTCCATCCATAAAAATTCAACCTTTGACCCGCCTGATAGTTTAGCAAACATGTTATCAGTCTAATACATAATACCACTGGATCATGCCAATCTATGCGGACACTATCATGCTTTATAAATACACTTAGGGTGACTAGCGACTTTGTGGACCCATTTGGCATGTTCCCTGTCTCATTTTATGATATTATTTTATTATGTTGATGAAGGATGTAAAAGGACCTCAAACTGTTGCTTTTAATCTTCCGAATGATGAGCGTATTGTAAAAGATCGTGGGTCATCAATGGTCATGCTGAAGAATGTTTCTGAGGCAAAGTAAAGTCATCAAACCTGTGATTATGTTCTTCCATATTTCTTAATTTTGAACACATTTTTTTACAATAGTTAAAACCTGTTGTGTTAATAAATTTACCAATTTTATTTTCCGAAACAGGTTCAAGCTAATTCTTCGGCCTATAGCTGAATTGTGTATTATAAAGGAACAACGAGAGCTTGTTGACTTTGACTCCTTTTTCACTCACACCATATGCCACGAGTGTTGTCATGGGATCGGACCACATACAATTACACTTCCAAGTGGTCAGAGCTCTACCGTGAGATTGGTCAGTTTCTCAGTTTTGTTTCAAAACTCTATTTTGAAATTCACGGGAGACATCATTTAATTTGTTTCTTTGTGTATTTGATGAAACAGGAGCTACAAGAACTTCACTCTGCTCTTGAAGAAGCTAAAGCCGACATTGTTGGCCTTTGGGCCCTCAATTTCCTTATTGCAAAGGTTAGTAAGGGCATTGTAGAAATACTCTTTAATTTATACCAGTTCCGGCCAAAAACATACCCCTATAATTGAGGAAAAGACAGTTATACTCGATGAGGTGTCAGCATGAAATTTTTGTATTTTCAAAATTTTCATGGCGTTTCCGTCATCCTTCATATGTATAGCCGGAATTTGGGAGAAATGTAGTTATATACTTGATATTTTCATAGAACTTTGATTGACTTTTTTTGGGTTGACCAGGAATTACTTCCAAAGAGCCTTGAGAAGTCCATGTATGTTTCTTACCTTGCTGGATGCTTTCGCTCAGTACGTTTTGGGTTAGAGGAAGCTCATGGGTAACTCACTAATCACTTGTTTTTTTCCCTTCTATATTGATTTTTGGTCTTATAATAATTGATCTTCATTTATGTATATCAGCAAAGGACAAGCACTACAGTTTAACTGGTTATTCGAGAAAGGGGCCTTTGTTTTGCTTCCTGACCAAACATTCTCTGTTGACTTTGATAAGGTATGTTTTCTCAAGTATTTTTTTATTTTAAAATTAGGTTCAGATATCGATAAGATAACATATCCTCTAATATTCGTTGACCATGTTAAAAATGACAGTGAAGGAAATTTGAGATTAAGAATTTTTATCTTGATTTGAATCGTTTCATGTGTTGTGATAGATTGAAGATGCTGTCGAGAGCTTAAGTAGGGAAATACTTACCATACAAGCCAAAGGCGATAAAGATGCAGCACAAAAGCTTCTTGAAAAATATGGTCAAATGACTCAACCTTTGACCATTGCTTTGGAAAAATTGACAAAAGTTCAGGTAAAATTCACTTGGTCTAATTTCTCATAGTTGAATAGGCTGATTTGGTTAATGTTTTGTCTCTAAGAAGGCGAGTATGTCCAACTAAAAAAATAGCTTGGAAGAAATGAGTGGGCCGAAAGTTGGACAAGGCATTTTCTAATGCATAAAATTTCCTAAGTCATTTTAGTCCATAATCAAAAGATGTTTTGGGTCAATCCAACCCAACCGGGGTACCAAAAAGTACCCGTTTTGACTTGTTAACCGACCCACTCATTATTCCGCCTTATTGAATAGGGAACTGATACTTACAGCATTATTTTTTATTCTTTCACCACAATTATGCATCTACTATGTTGTAACTTATGCATTAGTGATGTCACATTGTGGTGCAAGAATCAAAAATGGTGGTGTAAGTATCACCTCCCTATTGAATATCATAGGCATATTTTAGATGATTCTATCTGGGCTCTCCGCTCGTAAAATTTAGTGGTCTACTCTAGTGAGTCCCATAAGTCCATAACGGAAGAGTCCCTTTACCCAAAAAGAAAGTCCATAACGGAAAGTTTTGATTTTTCCGAGTTGTCAGCTTTTAAGATGCATATATGTCAGGAATTTATCTTTATTTTTTATAAGCTCATTTGACATGTATTTTGGTTAAACTTGCAGGTCCCAGTTGATATAGCACCAGATTTTCCTATTGTTAGCAACTTGTTGCACAAAAAGTGAACAAGTATCTTTTTCATTTTGAATCTGCCAATGGCTTATTTTAGTTTATTCACAAGAAATTGTTGCCTCCTGGCGTTTTCTTACTGCTATGTAACGTGTTGAGAAATACCAGTTTTTTACCCGATAGTGGGATGAGTGAGCCAAGTTCAATTGAAAAACATGAGGTACAGAAGTCGAATAAACATGACTGTTATTGTTATTGGTATCCTTTTTTTTCCTTAAGCTGATATACGTAATATTATCTGTTTGCAACCATCATTTTTTCGGTTCTTTTGGCATAACTTTATTAGATTATGTTGTTGTAATCAAAATTCACCTAACTTTGTTACAATTAGAATTATGAAAAACTTATGTATAACCACAATAATTATCACAGTAACAAGTAAATTTTACAAAAAGGTGTAGATCGGTGAGGACACCCGGACCCGGGTGCCTTTTGGCACCAGCCATTGTCCACCTCACAAGGAATAGCTCCGTGCAACTCTCCTGGCCTAGTGAGGCACCAACTGGACTGAGTCGAGACTCTCCGACTCTTGAGCTCTTATCCACAAAGTCTCTCCAGTAAGCCCATAGGTTTTGCGGAGGTGGGTACCTATATGGGAGCAAAGTGCCAGGGATGGGATTCGAATCCGAGTCTATTGACTCAAGAATTTCACTAAAGGTGTAGATTGGCGGGAACACCCTGACCCCGGGTGCCTTTTGGCACCAGCCATTGTCCACCCCACAAGGAATAGCTCCGGCAACTCTCCTGGCCTAGTGCGGCACCAACTGTAGTGGGCACGAGCCAAGATTCGGACCCCTGAGCTCTTATTTCACAAAGTCTCTCCAGTGTGCCCATAGGTTTTGCGGAGGTGGGTATCTATATGAAGCAAATGCCTAGGATGAGACTTGAACCTGGGTCAATTGACTCAAACACAAGTGCTCCAACCATATTGACTCAAGAATGAAAGTCCCACCCACTAGACCGGTGCCCCAGTGGTCAAAGTAACAAGTAATTAACAAACAAAATCTTTAGATTTAGTCAAAACTTTGTAATTTCTTCATAATTAAAGTAATTTACACGAGCAATTTACATTACAATTAACCATATTGGACGACTTAAAGTATAAAGTCATATTGTTAACCAACATCAACAAGGCTACAGCCTGCCGGCTTCTTTAACCTCACATCATCCACAAACTCTCTCAGCTTCACTGCATCACTCCAACTCCCAGCACCAACATATGTATTCGCTAAAGAAACATAGTACCCGGCATTCTTAGGCTCCAAACTAAACAAAATCTCACCCACTTTCTTCCCCATTTCAACGTCACCATGATAATTACATGAACTTAGCATTGCCCCCCAAACACCATGATCTGGTTTCACTGCCATACTCTTTATAAACTCATATGCCTCATTTAGCCTCCCACATCGACCCAACATATCAACTACACAAACGTGATGTTCCATAACCGGTTCCACACCATATTCATCAAACATACATTTGTAAAATTTTAAACCTTCGTTGACTAAACCTGAATGGGCACATGCTGATAAAAGGTTTATGAAAGTGGTTTTTGTCGGTTTTTCTCCAAACATTATCATTTCGTTAAATATCTTGATGGCGTTTTCACCTTTGCTATGAAACCCGTATGCAGAAATCATTGAGTTCCAACTTGCGATATTCTTTTCTTGTAAGGAACTGAAAATGTGATTTGACATATCTAACCTTCCACAGCTGCTATACATGTCGATTAAGGCAGCTACTATGTAACAATTTGTATGAAAATTGGATCTTAGAACATGTCCATGAATCTGTTTACCATTTCTAATTGATCCAATTTGACTGCTTGCTGATAAAATTGTCGAATTTGTGATTTCATCAGGTTCAAATTCAATATTTTGAAACAAATGTAACGCAGTTTGAGCTTCTTTGTTTTGAGCAAGAGCGGAAATGATGCAATTCCATGAACAAAGGTTACGGTTGTGACACGAGTCAAACACCAACATTGCATGGTCGACGTCCCCAAATCTTCCATACATTGTAATTAAGGCGTTCTTTACACGAACATCATCATCAACCAGAGTTTTTACAGCAAACCCATGAACCAGTTTCCCGTTAAACACTAATTCAAGATTTCCGCAAGCTGATACGACGTTTACGAGGGTAATGAGATCATGTTTTGCATATGCTTCTCGTATCATGAACTTGAAAGTTTCTAAAGCTTCCAAAAAGTGCCCATTTTGTGTGCATCCAGCGATCATAGCATTCCAACAAGCAGTGTCAGCATCTCTTGAAACACTTTGTAACAATGCAAAAGAAGCTCTCAAGTGTCCACAGTTCGTGTACATAAAAATTAATGAATTAACCGTAAGAAAACTATTTGAGAAGCCTAATTTCATTGCCCAACTATGTAACGACTCACCAAATTTTAGAGATTCACGTGAATCACAAGAAGAAATAACGGCGAGAACAGTTGATAAACTGCATTCCAAACACTCGTACATCAGTTTCTTGAACATATTTTGAGCAAACACTGGTTGTCCATTTTGGGCATATCCCGATATCACTGTATTCCAAGAAACCAAATCTTTATCCTGTAAAGAAAGAAACAAGCTCCCGGATTTATCAATTCGGTTGTATTTAGAGTACATGTTCATAAGACTATTAATCACTGACACATCTAATCCAAAGAATCTTCTTATAACAAACCCGTGGATGCTTTTTCCCTCTCGTAAAAACATGGATTCTGCACATAATGAAAGTACAGCAAGTACTGTCACTGTATCTGGTTGTACTGATCCTCTAACTTGCATTTGTCTTAAGAGACTAAACGCTTCAAGAATCATTCCGTATGAAGCAAACCCATTAATCATTGTATTCCAAGAAACCAAGTCTTTAGCAGAAATCAATCTAAATACTTTTACAGCATCATCAATATCTCCACATTTGGAGTATAACGAAACAAGAGCGTTTTGTACAGAAACATGAGTACCCTCACTACATTCATTTTTTAACCCGAAGCCATGTAAAACCTTACCAATATCCAAATCTTGCAAACAAGTCGACGCTGCAATAGCACATGATAATCCCACATTATCAAGTTGTACTCCACACAAAACCATTTTCTTGAAATACCATAAAGACTTATCAGGACGATCGTTGCTTAAACAACCACTAATCATCAAGTTCCATGAAACTATGTCTTTCACTTCTGTTTCAACAAACATATTCTCCGACAAACACAACTCACCACATTTAGAATATGCATTCGTAAGCGCATTACATAAATCAGTACCCGAAAGCAATCCAAACTTTAATCCTAAACTATGTACGCACTGTAAACACGCTAACCTGTTTGAAACAACAATCACAAGAGTTACAGAATCAAACTCAACTCGTCCTCGCAGCATTTGCATAAAAACTCGCGTTGCATCTATAAGTTCTCCATTTTCGACTGCACAAGTCATCATTGCATTCCAAACCACCACATCTTTGTTAAAAACCTCACGAAAAACTGCGACAGACGAAAGATAACGCCCTGCTCGTGCGTAAGCTATAACAAGTGACGTGGCAGTAGGAAGATGTGCAAGAACACCAACTTTTAAAGCTAAAGCATGAACTTTAGTAACGTTTGTAATAATGGGTGTTTGTTTACAGTAGTTAACAAGGTCAAGAACATCAAAAAAACCAAAAGTGCTGCAAAGTTGTGTTCTTTGAGACATTTTGTCGAACATGTGGCATGTCCCATGATAAAACCTGGGATAGAAAGTTTTTAAGGATTTGTGTAGTATGAACTTTAGCAACATTTTATGAATGATAACATAGTTTTAACTTGCAAAAAGTTTGTATACATGGACTAATAAAAATAAACAAATGCACCATTCATCTAAAAATAATTGTCGCTCGACAAAAAAACACATTTTTTAATAGAAAACCATTAATGCATTCTCTCTTTTATATAGACCTTCTTTGCTATTAAAATACAAACCTTTCAAATTTCAAATTTCGATTTTTAGGTTACGACTTATTTTGAGACTTGCGAGCTTGTATTAGTTTATTATGATATGATAATTTTAAATAAGCCCATAAATCTCCAAATAAGCCGAAAAATGAAAGTTTATGATATATTAATCGAAATCGCCTACAAATAAGCTGAAACAAACACCCCCTACATAACTAAACTGCAAACATGGAAGCAAAATCACAAACTAATATAAATAAAAACCCTGTTGAACATCCACCTAAAAAAACAATCAAGATAATTATGGGCCATTGCCCTAAACTTATAAATCAATGTCTAAAATTCATTTAGACGAGTGAGCTAACTTTGAATCGTCATGTTTTCAAGTATGTCACATATCGGAGTTGGAAAATCTGGGCGTAACATGTGTTGCTTCTCTTCGTAATTTCAACGTTTCCTAGCAAACTCTAAGTACTCGTCCACGATTTGGTTTTCAACATGTTCTCTCGCCGGGGTATCATTAGGAAATTTCTTATCAAACTCATCTGGTGACTTTACGTAATACTTGATTTTGGGCTCCGTCATTGTCATCATTGGAAACTCATAATCGTCGTGTATTGTTATAGAGTACAAGGGTTCTGAACTTGAAGGAAAATAAACGCAAAACATCACGACAGCATACATAATCGTGAAGCATGAGAATAATATCACAGGGCTAGATATGCACGGCTGCGAGGCATTACTTGTTGTTGGTTGAGTAGGCAATGGTGGCGCGCTCGCAATGTTAATACGTGCATCCATGATTATTGTTTCACTGTATTCATCAACGAGAAAACTATTACGACTCAAATTAAGATTTTAAGCGTTACGTTAATAACTCCTGCTAATACATGTAACATGAAAGAATAAACATCAAAGCATCAATATTCATCTTATTTACTAGAAATCGAAAACAATATTTTTTTTTCTAGCTAGATAAACCAATTTTGAACACAACAATGGTAAAAGTAAAAGGCACTGACCTTACGTATGGATTCAAGAGTAGTTAAATTTTGTTAAAAACTTAGATTTTTATATATATATATATAGAGAAAGGATTATAACATGGTAAACACATTAGACTAAATACTAGCAGGGTACCCGCGCAATGCGGCGGCGGATACCCTGTAACTAAATTTTGTGACGAGCAAAGAATGACAATTTTATACATTTTTTCTAACGATAACTTTATAAAAGAATGACAATTTTTAATTAAAATAACTATAAACCATAACAATTCAAACTATTTCATATCCAAATAAACAAAAGATTTGAATTAAATAGAGTAGTATAAATAGCATCTTTGAGACATAAATTAAAGATAAATTTCACTACAGAATAAAATGTAATTGATATAAACACAAAAATGCCAATTGTTAATATGCATCATTAGCTATAACATATTTATCTGCAAAATCTTTAGACAATGAAATATAAGTGAGAGGATAATTGGTATCACAAAGAGTAGCTTGAGCATCTTCGTGTGATACAACTACCGCATCATCATCATTGAGACTATCAAGAAACCTCTTAAATTTATAAACTTTTTGATTTGTAATAAAAAAACATAAAACGCTAACATTAATAATAATAATAATAATCGTAATATATACGATGGTTTCAAAAATTAGAATAAAATTGCCTAATAATGATAACCATACTTTATATCATATATATTTCAAAGATTAAAATATGTGGTGCGGGTAAGTAGGCTAATTGATAGCTGAGATAGTGCAAGAAAAGCAATGAGAGCTTTTCCCTTTTTATTTAGTGAAAATTACTGTAGTACCCATTATTTATATGGTGTGTCTGCACAGACCCTCTTTTAGCTTCAATCTCAAAACTACCCATCCATGTCGTGTATTTATATACTCTATATACACGACATTGATGTGTGTGGCCAAGAATGGAGCTGGCAATTAAATCATAGATAATGTCGAGTAGAAAAACGAAAGACACACACGACATGGTTATTTTATTATTACTCACAACTACTAAAGTAATATAGTGTATGAATATACACGACATTGACCGGCTATACACGACATTGACTAAAAGAAGCAATATAGTGTATACATATACACTATATATAGTGTGATAGTGTGCAGTGTGTAAAGTGGATGTAGGAATTTATATAAGATCTATAGCACAAGGGACATACAAACCATTGTTTTTTATTCCTTCTTTAAAATATTATTTGGGCTTCCTGTCATACCTTCAGCCAGTACTAGCTACAATTCAGCCCAAAGTGTGTTCTGGCCCTTTTTCTTTCGATAATTGTGGAAGAGACCGACTGTCTCACACTATACACACACGTGTATTCTATCTAACATATCTGCTTATGACTAACCGGAGTCAGATCCCTAACGCTCAGTTCTCGAGTTTTTAGGGAAGGGAAATGGAAAAGAATAGGAAAGGGAAAAGAAAAGTAAGTGTTAGTTGTTATGTTCTTGAGATAGAGGAAAGGAAAAGGAAAGTAATCGTAATCATGTTCTTGAGTGAGAGGAAAAGGAAAATAATTTGGTCAAATTACATATATGCCCTTTAATTGTTAATGTCAAATGTTTTAAAAAGGGTATATTAGTCTTTATACAACATACTGTTCCGTTTCCTTTCCCTTTCCTCCCAAAAGTGGGAGGAAGATTTACTTAACAAATCTTCCTCCCTATTTCCTTTCCATTTCCCTTTCCTCCTTTAAAAAAGACTCAAGAATACAAAAAACTTTCCATTTCCTTTACTTTCCTCTTCCATTTCAATTCGAGAACTGAGCGTAAAGGTTCCAATTCTATCTCACCGGCTCTCTCCCTCTATCTCTGACCGCCTTTGGGTTTGTGTTGTTTGTGGTGATACAACGCAAAGACAACACAGTTACACAGAGGCACAACTGTGGAGGAGAAGATCAGCCAAACCGGGCCAAAACAGGTGCTTCAGTGTAAGTTTGGTTTCATTTTTAGGTGTTTTCATTGTGATGTGAATTTTGGTTTGGTTTTTATATGATTTACTTGGTTGTGTGTTTTATGAGTTTTATGTGATTTGGATGACTAAATCAGTGGTGTTTTTTAATTGCTAGAGGTGAGTCTCATTAATCTTTTAAATTGCATATGAGGTGTTTGATAAAATGTTTTGATGACAGATTATAGAACGGTGACAGGGATTCGTCGCGGTGGCAGTCTTGCCAGCGTGCTTTTGTTACAGGTTTTAATTATATTAAAAAAATATAGTAAAACTCGCGAATATCATGACTTTTAGAAGATTTTATACATGTTTCATACCACTTTCAACAAGAGTTTTATAAATATTTTATCAGGTCTTGCGGGTTCATGTAGCGTCCTTTTGTTATACATGTTTAGTACTATTTTCAACCAAAGTCTTAAAAGATTTTAGCAGTGTCATATTACAAAAATGTCAGTAAAGCTCGCGAATGTCGTCGCTTTTAGATTATTTGGTGGTTTTCGAACATTTCAAGTTACTACTATTCTGGGTATTTGTATCAAATTTATACATATCACTGATTTGGAGCGACATTTTGTTTTTGGGCAGGTATAATCGTGGTATGTTAACGATCAAATATACAGAATTATATTGCACGGGCGTGGGACTACGCTTCAGCCAGGTGCGATATTACATGTGTCTTTTTTTTCTTTGTGGACTCCTGGAGGGTGGGATTGTAGCTGGGCTGTTTGTGATAGTGTGAGTGGCGGCAGCGGGTGATGTGGTTAACAAAGGTATTGGAAGAAATTGCGGGATTGACAAGGACTTTAGGTTCTTATAAAAATCCTTTGGTTTTTTTGTCACACAACATAATTGTAGGTGGGGAAGATTTTCTAAGAGCGATCTAGGGCGATGAGCGAAAAAGTTTTGCTATTGTTGTTAGTATTAGATCTATGGTTTTAGTTTTTTGTAATTGCTGTAAAATGTTTGTTTTCCTCTCAAACATACACATCCTTATGTCTTATGTGGCTAACGATGTTTTTGGGATACCATCAGTCCAACACGATAACAATTTGATTTGACTCATTCAAAGGCGTTGCATGACTCAATTCCGGAGGGGATGCGATGCTACTCAGAGAGAGGGTCTGCCACGCGCGTCCTAAATTTGTAAGTGACCCATTGCTTTCCTATTTTATCGCAATTTCGTTTTCAGACATAAAAATACATATGCACACATGCTAAATGATGAATGTTACCCCTGGTACAGATGCAATTATTGTATGCAAAATGATCCCGTCAAATGACTGATGGCATTAACTGAAGGCACATAACAGTGATTGTATGGTATACATTAAATGATAAAATCCCGCTACGAGTAATTAGAACTGTGTCATTTACTGATGTATACTGCTACGAGTAATTAGCTGATGTATACTTAAATGTTACCCGTCAAATGCTAAATGATAAATCCCTGCTACGAGTATTGTCCTTCAAATTCTTCTAGATGATGCGAGGGAGTTTTTAAACTTATAATGATATTTCTTTGTGTGAATTATCATCTTCGTGTGAATACATATCATTTGTATTCAGTTGTTACATCATTTGAGTTCAAGATTCTTTTAGAACCTTCGGATAAGGTTTTTTTATTTTATTTTTTTTTATTTTTTTTAATTATTTATGCACCACTCTATCAGAATATGATGCCATTGATTACAAGCATGAATTGCAAAACGGAAGCTTAGTGCTGTTGATTTGGGTTGGAATAACAACATGGTGGGCAGCGGCCGTTTGCAGCAACGACGGTTTACTTTTTCATCCGAGCGTCCAGTGACCCAAGAATTACATTTCTTCTTCAGGTTAGCAGCTAAGAGCATGAATGCACATTGTAATTTTATACCTTATATATTATTTAATTTCCTATGCGTCTCTCTGATTGTGCTATTTTTTCTAATCAGGTAGTTGATATCTTCTTCATAATGAAATTCTCTAATTATACTTATTGCAGTTAGACGATCATGAATATTTATGGAGACCAGGTACAACGACAGCAAATGAGAGCTGCAACAAACTTTTGAAGGTACAAAAACCATTGGTTTTTATTGCCTTATCCGAAGGAAAAATACATCTTACATGTTGCGACAGTCGCTACTTCTCTAAAAAGGGTTAGCCATTACGTTTACTTCAATGTACCATTCATTTATTCCATAACTATGACTGCTCATTTCATGAATATTAATTTCTTAGGCGTCACCATGGATTTATACTGCTTATTTGTAATTTCTTATTGGAATAGGTGTCACCATGGAACTACAGAATATCAGTTCAATCTGCAAAACGAATATCGCATGTCTACGTTCTTGCGCTGGAGGTAAAATGGAATATTACCATCGTTGTCAGCTGAATTTGGTTTGGATTTTGCATTCATTTGTCTATTTTTTTCTGTGTCGATTATCAACAACTATCATCGGCCTATATATGTCTAGGAAGCTGCGACAAAGTCTGCCAGCATTGCAACACACTCTTTTGGTACAAACGTACGCTTTGGTGCCTATTGGCCTTCCCACCCATTTGACCTGCTTTCTCAAAACGTAACTTTATAATATGTTGTGTTATTTCCCTTTAGCATGTAAATTGTATCTTACTGCCTGTTTCATTAATTTCAGGTGCTCTTATCCTCGGGGTGCTTACAACTGTAGTCTCAAATCTGTATCCATCGCTTCGTTATGAATCTTCCATGCCCTTACTAACCCCTTAGTCCTCTCCCACATCAGGTAATTAATTAGCTTTTTCAGCATACAACTGTAATTGATGAATGCTGCTAAGTTCAACGGTTTGAGTGAAGGGTCAAACGCGATTTGTCATGACTGGTAATTTTGTTCATCTGAGTTGAGGCAAATGTGTTATGGATTGCTTATATAAGTACTTACAACTTATTCCAAAATCAGACAAGAAATGAATTGTTTGGATAAAGCGGCTTTTATGATTTTTTTTTAAAGTAAATAGGTTCTATCATATAACAAGTTCGGTATTTCCAATGAAAATGTTCACATAATCTGGACGAATTAAACAATATAGGATTTAACATAAATCTTTAGTTTATACCGTGACATGGTTGATTAACAGACAAGAGGATAAACATGTATTATGTTAGATATATATAGCTAACTTTATTCTTGAAGTCGGATATCCATACTTTCTTTACTTTTGGTTTACTCATTATTTTAAATGTCGAATTATATTATACCTTGGACGGTGGTGATTAAAAGGGCTAAAATTTTCCAACAATCTATTATGGTTTTCACAGGGAAGAAGATTGTTGCCGGTAATTTGACAAGCGGTGTTAAACAGAACCAATAAGATTGTTACCGGTAACGTCTTTTTTTTTTACTTTTTTCTGCACATCTTGAAATTGTTGTCCATGTTTTGCAACAGACAATTTCTATCAGCTTAATATTTAGCATCTTCGGTTTCATCGAGCACACAAAAACCAGGACAGGAACTATATCGAATTCCATTAGATTATGTTGATCATTGAAAGCCGACCGTTACATGCAAGGTAATATATTCTGTTAATTGATGTTATAATGATACATGCCGGTCAAATAATGGCCACTCATTGTTTGATTTTAACCATCAGCGGGAGTATTGTATTATGTATTCCATATCCTTTTCCTCCTGTTATCAATGGTTTCATTTGCAGACTGCCTTATAATACAGTGGTGATTGAATAACTAAAGCATTATTGGAACTGAAAGTCATGTGAATGATATCCATTTATCATCGTTTATTAAACAACAGTGCCACATGGGGGGAAAACCCGCTGCAAAGGTAACATGTTTATGATACTTTTGATCAGATTCAAAGGTTATGATATGTTGATGTACCATTTATGTGCGAAGGTGTGACAGTTACTTTATTTCAGGCTTTGAAGTTGCAGCAGTGAACTCTAGAGATTCCACGTCCGCTTACTACAAAAAACCACAAACCATTGACAGCTTAACATCAGGTACGACGACTTTAGAATTCTGCATTTTCCCTCGGTCTGAATATATTAGTGTGTGATATTGTACGATGACTGCCACTTCGAAATTACAGTTACTATTACGAAGACGCGCACCGCTTGGAAAACGAGGTTCAACGAAATTCGCGCAGGTTCGTTAAAGTTTTAACGACTGTATCTGTATAATCTTTGCTCAACATCAGTCACCAATTTGTTAATCATTTTACTTTATTATCATAATAGGCTCACACGGTTCACAAGGCTCGGGTTCACGACCACTTGAAGAACCATCAAACGTTCCAGCTCCTGCATGACAACGTTAGTGACACCGGTTCTGTTTTTATGAATCAACATACGCTCTTTAAGATTGTTTAATTTGGTTATCAAGATTGTTAGTTAAAGAGGTGTCTGATATCAAGTGAACACTTATCACGTCTCTTATTTTACCTAGCACCTTATTGTAACTATTGAATGAAGTGATTATCAATGCTTCTTAAAAGTTGTGTTTCTGTTCATGTCATTTGTTATGTACTTTTTGCTTATAAGATACATATCTTTGTTTCTCACTTGCACATGTTCTTTTTACATGGTTACTTGAATCTTTACATATTGAATAGTAGGTAAAATAGCTTACCGAAGAAATTCCCAGAACCAACCATCACAAAAAAAGCTATCGGAACACCCCGTCGCGATCGCGGCGGGTTCCAAATACTTGTTAGAAGAATGCGGCACATAAAATGCAAAAAAGGAAAGTCAACAGAAAAACAAAACACATGTAATATTAACACGTGGTTAATTGAATATTTAAGAATGTACGTACTACCTAAATTACGTTAATTCTTCATTATTACTAGCAGGGTACCCGCGCGATGCGGCAGCGGGTACCCTGAAATAAAAAATTTCAATGAAACGTTTTATGTGAAGATAAATTTGCGGATGTCAAAAGTTTAATGTCGCCTATTTCAACTCTTTAGAATATTATCGTAGGGTACCCGCGCGTTGCGATGGCGGTGATCAAGTAATAAAATTTTCGCCAAAAAATGTTTTCAATTTTATGTTTTCTCTTACAATAACTTTACCAATAGCGAAAACATAATGAGTTTGAGTAACTTTAAAAAAAGTGATTAATAATATCATACTAATTCATATAAAAACAATTGAAAGTGGCGTGATTTTGCGTTGCGGTAGTCAATAACGTTATGGTGTTATGGTCAAATTAGTTGATAGTGGTCCGTAGTCACAAGTAAGTAGAAAAAATTTTTTTAGAAAATATATATATATTTTTGAACATGTTTATATCATTAATATTGTTTATTACACTTGTCCCATATATATAAAAGATATAAATAAAAAAGTACTTATAATGTATACATCTTGTAAAGTATATATTTATGAAAATGTTTGAATCATTAGTATTGTTTATAACACTTGTCCCACATTGATAGAAGATATAAATAAAAGAATGTTTATAATGTAAAGAAAACTTACATGTTTAAACAATCATTTAGAGTTATCTATTAAAAGTATAATAATTAATATACTAATATATTAATCATTGAATTAGCACTTTTGCACTTTGCACATTTGCATCATTTGTCTTCAAAAAATTGTCCCAACTTTTACAAAAAACCGTTTTTTACTTTTGTGGTTAATTTTATTTAAAACAATTCAAAATTTATTTAGATTGGTTCTCGAAACACTCTTACGATATAATAATAGTTTTAGAACTTTGTAGTTTTGCATGCATTTTAAAATCATATTTATTTATATGTGCTTTTTTGCATTAAAACTAAACTAATTCAAAAAGAAATAATAAATGAAGCATTAAAATGTTGTGTAAGATAAATTATTAAAAGCAATTTATTGTGTACATTATGCATTAAAAATTGTAATGCTTAAAAAACACATTAATGACATCTTAAAAAAATTTAGGAGAGATGGTCATCCCTCCATTATAAGTAGTATAGATATAGATATGTGTAATATGTATAAAATCAAATAAATTATCACTTGTGAATTTACATCTTTGCATCATTTGTCTTAAAAAAATTGTCCCGACTTTTACAAAAAACGGTTTTTTACTATTGTGGTTAATTTTATTAAAAATAATTCAAAATTTATTTAGATTGGATCTCGAAACACTCTTACGATATAATAATAGTTTTGGAACTTTGTAGTTTTGCATGTATTTTAAAATCATATTCATTTATATGTGCATTTTTGCATTAAAACTAAACTAATTCAAAAAGAAATAATAAATGAAGCATTAAAATGTGGTGGAAAATAAATTATTAAAAGCAATTTATTGTGTACATTATGCATTAAAAATTGTAATGCTTAAAAAACACATTAATGACATCTTAAAAAAATTTAGGAGAGATGGTCATCCCTCCATTATAAGTAGTATAGATATAGATATGTGTAATATGTATAAAATCAAATAAATTATCACTTGTGAATTTACATCTTTGCATCATTTGTCTTAAACAAATTGTCCCGACTTTTACAAAAAACCGTTTTTTACTTTTGTGGTTAATTTTATTTAAAACAATTCAAAATTTATTTAGATTGGTTCTCGAAACACTCTTACGATATAATAATAGTTTTGGAACTTTGTAGTTTTGCATGCATTTTAAAATCATATTCATTTATATGTGCATTTTTGCATTAAAACTAAACTAATTCAAAAATAAATAATAAATGAAGCATTAAAATGTTGTGGAAGATAAATTATTAAAAGCAATTTATTGTGTACATTATGCATTAAAAATTGTAATGCTTAAAAAACACATTAATGACATCTTAAAAAAATTTAGGAGAGATGGTCATCCCTCCATTATAAGTAGTATAGATATGTGTAATATGTATAAAATCAAATAAATTATCACTTGTGAATTTACATCTTTGCATCATTTATCTTAAAAAAAATTGTCCCGACTTTTACAAAAAACCGTTTTTTACTTTTGTGGTTAATTTTATTTAAAATAATTCAAAATTTATTTAGATTGGTTCTCGAAACACTCTTACGATATAATAATAGTTTTGGAACTTTGTAGTTTTGCATGCATTTTAAAATCATATTCATTTATATGTGCATTTTGCATTAAAACTAAACTAATTCAAAAAGAAATAATAAATGAAGCATTAAAATGTTGTGGAAGATAAATTATTAAAAACAATTTATTGTGTACATTATGCATTAAAAATTGTAATGCTTAAAAAACACATTAATAACATCTTAAAAAAATTTAGGAGAAATGGTTATCCCTCCATTATAAGTAGTATAGATATAGATATGTGTAATATGTATAAAATCAAATAAATTATCACTTGTGAATTTACATCATTGCATCATTTGTCTTAAAAAATTGTCCCGACTTTTACAAAAAACCGTTTTTTACTTTTGTGGTTAATTTAATTTAAAATAATTCAAAATTTATTTAGATTGGTTCTCGAAACACTCTTACGATATAATAATAGTTTTGGAACTTTGTAGTTTTGCATGCATTTTAAAATCATATTCATTTATATGTGCAGTTTTGCATTAAAACTAAACTAATTCAAAAAGAAATAATAAATGAAGCATTAAAATGTTGTGGAAGATAAATTATTAAAAACAATTTATTGTGTACATTATGCATTAAAAATTGTAATGCTTAAAAAACACATTAATAACATCTTAAAAAAATTTAGGAGAGATGGTCATCCCTCCATTATAAGTAGTATAGATATAGATATGTGTAATATGTATAAAATCAAATAAATTATCACTTGTGAATTTACATCTTTGCATCATTTGTCTTTAAAAAATTGTCCCGACTTTTACAAAAAACGGTTTTTTACTATTGTGGTTAATTTTATTAAAAATAATTCAAAATTTATTTAGATTGGATCTCGAAACACTCTTACGATATAATAATAGTTTTGGAACTTTGTAGTTTTGCATGCATTTTAAAATCATATTCATTTATATGTGCATTTTTGCATTAAAACTAAACTAATTCAAAAAGAAATAATAAATGAAGCATTAAAATGTGGTGGAAGATAAATTATTAAAAGCAATTTATTGTGTACATTATGCATTAAAAATTGTAATGCTTAAAAAACACATTAATGACATCTTAAAAAAATTTATGAGAGATGGTCATCCCTCCATTATAAGTAGTATAGATATGTGTAATATGTATAAAATCAAATAAATTATCACTTGTGAATTTACATCTTTGCATCATTTATCTTAAAAAAAATTGTCCCAACTTTTACAAAAAACCGTTTTTTACTTTTGTGGTTAATTTTATTTAAAACAATTCAAAATTTATTTAGATTGGTTCTCGAAACACTCTTACGATATAATAATAGTTTTAGAACTTTGTAGTTTTGCATGCATTTTAAAATCATATTTATTTATATGTGCATTTTTGCATTAAAACTAAACTAATTCAAAAAGAAATAATAAATGAAGCATTAAAATGTTGTGTAAGATAAATTATTAAAAGCAATTTATTGTGTACATTATGCATTAAAAATTGTAATGCTTAAAAAACACATTAATGACATCTTAAAAAAATTTAGGAGAGATGGTCATCCCTCCATTATAAGTAGTATAGATATAGATATGTGTAATATGTATAAAATCAAATAAATTATCACTTGTGAATTTACATCTTTGCATCATTTGTCTTAAACAAATTGTCCCGACTTTTACAAAAAACCGTTTTTTACTTTTGTGGTTAATTTTATTTAAAACAATTCAAAATTTATTTAGATTGGTTCTCGAAACACTCTTACGTTATAATAATAGTTTTGGAACTTTGTAGTTTTGCATGCATTTTAAAATCATATTCATTTATATGTGCATTTTTGCGTTAAAACTAAACTAATTCAAAAATAAATAATAAATGAAGCATTAAAATGTTGTGGAAGATAAATTATTAAAAGCAATTTATTGTGTACATTATGCATTAAAAATTGTAATGCTTAAAAAACACATTAATGACATCTTAAAAAAATTTATGAGAGATGGTCATCCCTCCATTATAAGTAGTATAGATATGTGTAATATGTATAAAATCAAATAAATTATCACTTGTGAATTTACATCTTTGCATCATTTGTCTTAAAAGAATTGTCCCGACTTTTACAAAAAACGTTTTTTTACTATTGTGGTTAATTTTATTAAAAATAATTCAAAATTTATTTAGATTGGATCTCGAAACACTCTTACGATATAATAATAGTTTTGGAACTTTGTAGTTTTGCATGCATTTTAAAATCATATTCATTTATATGTGCATTTTTGCATTAAAACTAAACTAATTCAAAAAGAAATAATAAATGAAGCATTAAAATGTTGTGGAAGATAAATTATTAAAAGCAATTTATTGTGTACATTATGCATTAAAAATTGTAATGCTTAAAAAACACATTAATGACATCTTAAAAAAATTTATGAGAGATGGTCATCCCTCCATTATAAGTAGTATAGATATGTGTAATATGTATAAAATCAAATAAATTATCACTTGTGAATTTACATCTTTGCATCATTTATCTTAAAAAAAATTGTCCCAACTTTTACAAAAAACCGTTTTTTACTTTTGTGGTTAATTTTATTTAAAACAATTCAAAATTTATTTAGATTGGTTCTCGAAACACTCTTACGATATAATAATAGTTTTAGAACTTTGTAGTTTTGCATGCATTTTAAAATCATATTTATTTATATGTGCATTTTTGCATTAAAACTAAACTAATTCAAAAAGAAATAATAAATGAAGCATTAAAATGTTGTGTAAGATAAATTATTAAAAGCAATTTATTGTGTACATTATGCATTAAAAATTGTAATGCTTAAAAAACACATTAATGACATCTTAAAAAAATTTAGGAGAGATGGTCATCCCTCCATTATAAGTAGTATAGATATAGATATGTGTAATATGTATAAAATCAAATAAATTATCACTTGTGAATTTACATCTTTGCATCATTTGTCTTAAAAAAAATTGTCCCGACTTTTACAAAAAACCGTTTTTTACTTTTGTGGTTAATTTTATTTAAAATAATTCAAAATTTATTTAGATTGGTTCTCGAAACACTCTTACGATATAATAATAGTTTTGGAACTTTGTAGTTTTGCATGCATTTTAAAATCATATTCATTTATATGTGCATTTTTGCATTAAAACTAAACTAATTCAAAAAGAAATAATAAATGAAGCATTAAAATGTTGTGTAAGATAAATTATTAAAAGCAATTTATTGTGTACATTATGCATTAAAAATTGTAATGCTTAAAAAACACATTAATAACATCTTAAAAAAATTTAGGAGAGATGGTCATCCCTCCATTATAAGTAGTATAGATATAGATATGTGTAATATGTATAAAATCAAATAAATTATCACTTGTGAATTTACATCTTTGCATCATTTGTCTTAAAAAAATTGTCCCGACTTTTACAAAAAACCGTTTTTTACTTTTGTGGTTAATTTTATTTAAAATAATTCAAAATTTATTTAGATTGGTTCTCGAAACACTCTTACGATATAATAATAGTTTTGGAACTTTGTAGTTTTGCATGCATTTTAAAATCATATTCATTTATATGTGCATTTTGCATTAAAACTAAACTAATTCAAAAAGAAATAATAAATGAAGCATTAAAATGTTGTGGAAGATAAATTATTAAAAACAATTTATTGTGTACATTATGCATTAAAAATTGTAATGCTTAAAAAACACATTAATAACATCTTAAAAAAATTTAGGAGAGATGGTCATCCCTCCATTATAAGTAGTATAGATATAGATATGTGTAATATGTATAAAATCAAATAAATTATCACTTGTGAATTTACATCTTTGCATCATTTGTCTTAAAAAAATTGTCCCGACTTTTACAAAAAACGGTTTTTTTACTTTTGTGGTTAATTTTATTTAAAATAATTCAAAATTTATTTAGATTGGTTCTCGAAACACTCTTACGATATAATAATAGTTTTGGAACTTTGTAGTTTTGCATGCATTTAAAAATCATATTCATTTATATGTGCATTTTTGCATTAAAACTAAACTAATTCAAAAAGAAATAATAAATGAAGCATTAAAATGTTGTGGAAGATAAATTATTAAAAGCAATTTATTGTGTACATTATGCATTAAAAATTATAATGCTTAAAAAACACATTAATGACATCTTAAAAAAATTTAGGAGAGATGGCCATCCCTCCATTATAAGTAATATAGATATAGATATGTGTAATATGTATAAAATCAAATAAATTATCACTTGTGAATTTACATCTTTGCATCATTTGTCTTAAAACAATTGTCCCGACTTTTACAAAAAACCGTTTTTTACTTTTGTGGTTAATTTTATTTAAAATAATTCAAAATTTATTTAGATTGGTTCTCGAAACACTCTTACGATATAATAATAGTTTTGGAACTTTGTAGTTTTGCATGCATTTTAAAATCATATTCATTTATATGTGCATTTTTGCATTAAAACTAAACTAATTCAAAAAGAAATAATAAATGAAGCATTAAAATGTTGTGGAAGATAAATTATTAAAAGCAATTTATTGTGTACATTATGCATTAAAAATTGTAATGCTTAAAAAACACATTAATGACATCTTAAAAAAATTTAGGAGAGATGGTCATCCCTCCATTATAAGTAGTATAGATATAGATATGTGTAATATGTATAAAATCAAATAAATTATCACTTGTGAATTTACATCTTTGCATCATTTGACTTAAAAAAATTGTCCCGACTTTTACAAAAAACCGTTTTTTACTTTTGTGGTTAATTTTATTTAAAATAATTCAAAATTTATTTAGATTGGTTCTCGAAACACTCTTACGATATAATAATAGTTTTGGAACTTTGTAGTTTTGCATGCATTTTAAAATCATATTCATTTATATGTGCATTTTTGCATTAAAACTAAACTAATTCAAAAAGAAATAATAAATGAAGCATTAAAATGTTGTGGAAGATAAATTATTAAAAGCAATTTATTGTGTACATTATGCATTAAAAATTGTAATGCTTAAAAAACACATTAATGACATCTTAAAAAAATTTAGGAGAGATGGTCATCCCTCCATTATAAGTAGTATAGATATAGATATGTGTAATATGTATAAAATCAAATAAATTATCACTTGTGAATTTACATCTTTGCATCATTTGTCTTAAAAAAATTGTCCCGACTTTTACAAAAAACGATTTTTTACTTTTGTGGTTAATTTTATTTAAAATAATTCAAAATTTATTTAGATTGGTTCTCGAAACACTCTTACGATATAATAATAGTTTTGGAACTTTGTAGTTTTGCATGCATTTTAAAATCATATTCATTTATATGTGCATTTTTGCATTAAAACTAAACTAATTCAAAAAGAAATAATAAATGAAGCATTAAAATGTTGTGTAAGATAAATTATTAAAAGCAATTTATTGTGTACATTATGCATTAAAAATTATAATGCTTAAAAAACACATTAATGACATCTTAAAAAAATTTAGGAGAGATGGCCATCCCTCCATTATAAGTAATATAGATATGTGTAATATGTATAAAATCAAATAAACTATCACTTGTGAATTTACATCTTTGCATCATTTGTCTTAAAAAAATTGTCCCGACTTTTACAAAAAACGGTTTTTTACTTTTGTGGTTAATTTGATTTAAAATAATTCAAAATTTATTTAGATTGGTTCTCGAAACACTCTTACGATATAATAATAGTTTTGGAACTTTGTAGTTTTGCATGCATTTTAAAATCATATTCATTTATATGTGCATTTTTGCATTAAAACTAAACTAATTCAAAAAGAAATAATAAATGAAGCATTAAAATGTTGTAGTAAATAATAAAGAAAAACTTAATCAAATCAAAATTACGTTTTTACGTGTATA
>BPTQ01000001.1:24785643-24936723 GCA_019973895.1 Chrysanthemum seticuspe
AATTTTATTTAAAATAATTCAAAATTTATTTAGATTGGTTCTCGAAACACTCTTACGATATAATAATAGTTTTGGAACTTTGTAGTTTTGCATGCATTTTAAAATCATATTCATTTATATGTGCATTTTTGCATTAAAATTAAACTAATTCAAAAAGAAATAATAAATGTAGCATTAAAATGTTGTGGAAGATAAATTATTAAAAGCAATTTATTGTGTACATTATGCATTAAAAATTATAATGCTTAAAAAACACATTAATGACATCTTAAAAAAATTTAGGAGAGATGGCCATCCCTCCATTATAAGTAGTATAGATATAGATATGTGTAATATGTATAAAATCAAATAAATTATCACTTGTGAATTTACATCTTTGCATCATTTGTCTTAAAAAAATTGTCCCGACTTTTACAAAAAACCATTTTTTACTTTTGTGGTTAATTTTATTTAAAATAATTTAAAATTTATTTAGATTGGTTCTCGAAACACTCTTACGATATAATAATAGTTTTGGAACTTTGTAGTTTTGCATGTATTTTAAAATCATATTCATTTATATGTGCATTTTTGCATTAAAATTAAACTAATTCAAAAAGAAATAATAAATGTAGCATTAAAATGTTGTGGAAGATAAATTATTAAAAGCAATTTATTGTGTACATTATGCATTAAAAATTGTAATGCTTAAAAAACACATTAATGACATCTTAAAAAAATTTAGAAGAGATGGTCATCCCTCCATTATAAGTAGTATAGATATGTGTAATATGTATAAAATCAAATAAATTATCACTTGTGAATTTACATCTTTGCATCATTTGTCTTAAAAAAATTTTCCCGACTTTTATAAAAAACCGTTTTTTACTTTTGTGGTTAATTTGATTTAAAATAATTCAAAATTTATTTAGATTGGTTCTCGAAACACTCTTACGATATAATAATAGTTTTGGAACTTTGTAGTTTTGCATGCATTTTAAAATCATATTCATTTATATGTGCATTTTTGCATTAAAACTAAACTAATTCAAAAAGAAATAATAAATGTAGCATTAAAATGTTGTGGAAGATAAATTATTAAAAGCAATTTATTGTGTACATTATGCATTAAAAATTGTAATGTTTAAAAAACACATTAATGACATCTTAAAAAAATTTAGGAGAGATGGTCATCCCTCCATTATAAGTAGTATAGATATAGATATGTGTAATATGTATAAAATCAAATAAATTATCACTTGTGAATTTACATCTTTGCATCATTTGTCTTAAAAAAATTGTCCCGACTTTTAAAAAAAACCGTTTTTTACTTTTGTGGTTAATTTTATTTAAAATAATTCAAAATTTATTTAGATCTGTTCTCGAAACACTCTTACGATATAATAATAGTTTTGGAACTTTGTAGTTTTTTGCATGCATTTTAAAATCATATTCATTTATATGTGCATTTTTGCATTAAAACTAAACTAATTCAAAAAGAAATAATAAATGTAGCATTAAAATGTTGTGGAAGATAAATTATTAAAAGCAATTTATTGTGTACATTATGCATTAAAAATTGTAATGCTTAAAAAACACATTAATGACATCTTAAAAAAATTAAGGAGAGATGGTCATCCCTCCATTATAAGTAGTATAAATAATTTAATATGGGAAACGTGAGCGACTATAAACTTCTATATATACCTTCGATTTGCTAATTTGACCATGCAACACTTCCCAATATTTATTAACTAGCTTTATAATATTTATTAACTTTGTCGTTCAATAAAGAATATTAGATCCAAATGGGGATTGAAGGTAAGAGTTTTTCTGTGAAGGTGATAGACAATTTGGGTGGTTCATGCGCATGAACCATGTAATAACCATTGGTTACATTTTACAAATCTAGACTTGCTTGTGCCACCTTTTGATGTTGGATCTTTCTTTTGCTACAAGAAACCTCCCCATGATAGTTTTTCCACCATTATAAACACCCTCAAAGCTTCCTTATCTCGAGCTCTATCACTTTACTACCCTCTCGCTGGCGAGATCCTATGGAATGTGATGCTAGAGAGAACCAAATTCATTGCAATAACCGAGGTGTGGATCGGACTTTATCGAAGCTGTTGCTGAGGTGCAACTTAAGCAACTCAATTTGTACAATCCAGATGAGAGCATTGAGGGTAAACTAATGCCCAAGAAGCTGCATGGGGTCCTTGCCATCCAGGTAATTAGTAAATTTCGTCAATGGTCGTCACCCTATTTACAAAACCAAAACAAAATAAGTCTTTTATCAATACACTACTAATTCACTCATATATGATGTGTTTCTTTGTTTAGTTATGTGCACAGTTTCGTTAGAAATTATCAACTAATTTTCATAGTATATTAACAAATATAAAATGCAGGTTACTGAGTTAAAATGTGGAGGCATGGTGATTGGGTGCATGTTTGATCATCGGGCAGCTGACGGGTACTCAGCTAACATGTTTATCTCATCATGGGCAGATATAACCCGATCTGAAAGTCCGTCTATGTTACCCTGCTTTAATAGATCCTTGTTCAATCCGAGGTTCCCTACCATGTCGTGTAAGAGTATACACTATATTGCTATATATATTCTCTAGACCCCACACCTTTTTCATATAGTCAATGTCGTGCTTCATTTAGGGTGTGTTTGTTTTTTTAAAAAAAGTCACCCCTCTTACTCTTACCAGTAAGAGGAGGGCAGACGTTTTGCTTGTTTGTTTTTTTTCTTTTGAGTAAGACCCAGTTAAACATATAACATCTTACTCAGTAAGAGGTGGGGGACTTGTCTTACTGCCTCTTACTCGTTTTGTAAACTTTATATAATATATTTGATTGTTTATTAACTATGTTATATTTATAATAAAAAGTCTTGTTTCATATTTACATAAGTTACTTATTATCGCATTGCGTTGGTTTAATAAACAAATTGCAAAAACGAGCACTTAAAATCATTCGGACAGTTATACAAAAACAAACAACATTATTTCGTTCATATTTAGACTTTCTAGCCATCTCTTACCAGTAAGATGTGGTAGTGAGATTCAGACCCAAAACATCTTAATGAAACAAAACACCCTTAGTCAATGTCGTGTATATTCATACACTATATTGATTGGGTAGCCATGTCGTGTGTGTCATGTAATTTTCTACCCGACATTGTCTATGATTTAATTACCAGAGTCATTCCTGGCCACACACGTCAATGTCGTGTATATAGAGTATGTAAATACACGACATGGATGGGTAGTTTTGAGATTGAAGCTAAAATAGGGTATGTGCAGACACACCATATTAATAATGGGTACTAGAGTAATTTTCACTTTTATTTATCTCATATCTCTGTTTGTATTCCTTTCACACATCAACTCATGTTTAGTCCTTCACCCACCTCCAAAACTCTCCATTTTCTTTTCATCTCAGTAGTTTCACAGAAAAAAAACACTCAAGCTAGCTTAAAAAAAACTACCACCATTTCAGATCTTAAAGTGAAACTACCACCACCCACTGAACCCTCAATTGTGAACGCCTGAACCACTACCTATTCTCTTTATATATGGTCGTGTTAGATCTATAGGCGTCCAACTTTTTCGAGATAGAAGCGGCGGTATCGATTGAGGAAAATATTACTTTCCCAGATCCGCGGATTGCTACTTGTTTCTGGTTTTTTGTTGGTTAGTTGATCATGTGGGTTATTGTTGTGGTTTAACCAACAACCAAATCACGATGGTTGTGACGATGGTGCGGCTCAGATCTCTACTCATGTGACGAAGGTTCAAATTTTTTGATATATTTTGTAGAACTATTGGTTTTCTTATATAGCTGTTGGTGGTGAAATCACGAGATTTGTGAAATCACGATGGTTGTGTTTGTGACGATTATCAAAAGGGATTATTTGCATTTTACCATTTACCCAGCAAGGAAAAATTATATATCAAACAATTTTTTTTTTATTTCAAAAAGAAATAAATAAGGTGATGTATGTAAGTGAGTCCGATGATATATGTGAGAAATATATGAAAATAAATGTTGTAAAAATGTTTTGAGTGTATGCAATATAAATTATGCAGCTGAATCAAGTATATTAAAGTATCTTATGATAAAAGTTGTGGTATATTTCAGGCAAGACCGGCAAGAAGTTGGGAAGATGGGGATTTGAAAATTTACTTCTTCACGCAGGTGTGAATCAATCATCATACGATCATTCGTATGAGCGTTCACAATGCTGCTTTGTGAGCTCAGTTGTTGGTTCTGGTGTGTTTCAACCATCACCCAATCGTGTGCAGGGAAGCTGGCAACAATATTTAGCGACTCCATGTTTGTTATAAAAATGATATAGTTAGGTTTTATGCTCGTTGATTTGTGAGTACATAGAATGAGACTTTAGAAAAGTAGTTGATTGTAAAATGCAGAAGTTGGAATGGGTTTTTATAGTACATCATATTGGGGTACTATAAATGTTAGTTGTTACAATTGAATGGAGGGAGTAAAGAAAATAGAAAAGCTGTTTCTAACTCGTGGGCTGTTATAACTTACTCTTGGGCTGTTACAAGTCAGTATAAGGCTTTTACAGAAGTATATAATTGAAGAGTAAATGGGTTGTTTCACAATGAGAGTAAATGTGAGAGTAAATGGGCTGTTTTAGAATGAGAGAGTAGTAGCTGAATTTTTAAGCCAATTCTTTCCAAAATAAGTAAGTAAAAAAGTCTGAATTTTTAAGCCTTCTAATTATAGAATAGTCCTAAATGCATTATAAGGTATTAAGAATTAAGATAATCTAAACAAGATACGAATTAGAGTCACACTAGTATTCTAGTTGGACTGGAAAATAATATTCATCGTAATGGGCTGGTCTTAGCCCAAGTTCACTATTTTAAGCTAGGGGTGTTCATCGGTTCGGTTATCGGTTTATTTGGTTAATTTTTTTTTCTGGGTATAACCGAAAACCGAACCGAACCGAATTCAAATTTGATTCAACCAAACCGAAAACCGAACCGAATAACCAAAAACCGAACCGAATAACCGAAATTACCCAAATTACATAAATTTAATTACTTTTTTATTTAATTATATATATTTTTAGCACAAAATATTTTCTTTCAAGCTTAAATCATGTTATATTTATACTAAAAAAGAATTTTAGTGATTTTTTTTCATATATATACATAGAATATATGTATATTTTATATGAATTCGGTTTTCGGTTCGGTTTTCGGTTTTCATTACCAAAACCATATCCAAACCGATAACCAAATATTTAGTTCGGTTCGGTTCGGTTTTGACCAATTCGGTTCGGTTATGAATTCGGTTCAGTTATTTTCGGTTCGGTTCGGTTTCGGTTTTCGGTTACTGTGGATATTACCCAATCCGTGAACACCCCTATTTTAAGCCCATTTTTATAAGAACCTACTAATTTTTTACTGTTTGAGCCCATAATGAAAACACAGTTTAATCAAGTAGGTTTTCACTTTTAACTGTTTGACTTCATTTCTCTACTGCCGTCTTCTTCCACTTTCTACTAACGGTAAATACTCGATTTTTTTTTTTTTTTTTTTTTTTTTTGGTACTTATTAAAGTTGTTACAAATAAATAAATAACGTTTTATAGTGAATGAGTTATGAATTGTCACATGTGCAACTAAAAAGTAGACTATTGTAGTTGTTGGCATTTTTTTTTATTTTTATAATGAGGTGTTACAACTTGATTTATATAACTTGTGAGGGAACTTGGGTGGGCCCTGATGGGTCTCGGAAAACTTATGAATTTTTGTGATGCAGTATTAATTTTGTTTAAAAACCTTCATTTTTCATTTAAAAATTGTGTTTGTAGTATTGTATACCTGGTCACTTTGTGTCATGGTACTGTTTATAGCCCTATTTTTTGTTGTGTGACAAAAAGTTTATCAGTTAGAACTGGTAGTTGGTACTTGAGCGGTCGGCTACCTAGCTAGTAATCGGCTTTGGCGAAGCTTG
Organism: Chrysanthemum seticuspe; assembly: GCA_019973895.1. Classification (NCBI taxonomy): domain Eukaryota; kingdom Viridiplantae; phylum Streptophyta; class Magnoliopsida; order Asterales; family Asteraceae; genus Chrysanthemum; species Chrysanthemum seticuspe. The sequence goes on from BPTQ01000001.1 coordinate 24,791,625, forward strand.
AAATTTTTTACATATACATTTTGAAATTATATATATGACATCTTCATAGCACCATAGGATTGTCCATACGACGATAAAAATACATTTATAAACATCAATGCTATCGTTTAAATACTTCAATTCGAGTTTTGACTGAGTTTGATCAAGGTTTGACTTTGTTGTGACTCGTCATTGACTTTGTAGCGAATAGTGGCCGATTACTCGACCCTGTAATCCTTGTTTTACAACACTCAAAACATATAGTGAATTTCGCTATTGTTTAGTTCTTTACAAAATAACTTATGTCAAAGACAGACGTGAGTGTATTTGAAATCTAGTTTTAGACTTTTATTACACAAAACTATCTTTTAACAACTTGACTAAAATGAAAAGAATAAGAAATTCGTTAGTATTTTTATAAAAAAAAAAAAAAAAAAAAAAAACCCCGAAATATAGTTTATTACATTTAATGTCGTTACCACCAGGAAATTGGCCTAGTGGTTAGGCACCCGATGACCTCACATTTAGAGGTGTGAGGGAAAGGGTTGAAAATGGTCAAAGGAAGGTTAGCATGCGTACATTTGGGTAACAAGGGAAAATCTTGTCCGTTTACCCGTTTACATATAATGTCTATCTTTAATTTGATGCGGTAAACTTTTTACTTGTGATAACATACATCTAAATGAGTACGTTTGTTTGTATTTTTATTTTACTAGACTGTAGACACAATGGATAGCTTTTTTCCAGCTCAACTGAAGGCAAAGTTGGAAGAAGGTTCTTCCTCGCAGCAAAATGACACTCGCTCCGAAACTCAAGAATCAGAGAATGGTTCCGGTATGGACATTTTCTCACAACAGCTCAATTTGTTAATGTACATCATAGATTACTATAACAAGCAAGTGAATCGGCCTCCATTGCTCGCTCCTGTTCTTTGTTTGAGGTTTTACTTATCTTTCGGAATCAAGATCAATGAAGATCATCCGTTGAGAATTGCCAACAATGATGAATTTGTTGAGATGATAGAAATGGTTACGAAAGGTGATGAGAATTTTGATAAAGATGTGTTGAAAAAGGCTCCTTTGATTCAGAATGATTTGATCAACTCGTGCTCAGTAGAAACAACTAAAGCCATTGTAAACGATATATGTGGTCCTAACGGATACTTTGCTATATTGGTGGATGAGTATGAGGATGATGTAGGTGACGAGCATATTGTGGTGTGTTTGCGATATGTTGATAAAAAGGGAGATGTTGTTGAGAAGTTTCTTGGTATTTCACGTGTTATGGATCATAAGACGGACGTATCTCTTAAGGATGCGCTAAGTTCTTTGCTGTTGAAGAATTCATTGAGTTTAAGTAATGTTCGTGCGCAGAGTTATAATGGCGTTAGGAAGATGTACTATGATGTCAGTGGTCTCAAAACATTGATCAAGAATGAAACTCAATCAGCTTATTACGTTCATTGTTTTGCTCAACAACTTGAACAAATTCTTGTTGCGGTTTCCCAACAAAACGATGATTGTGGTATGTTTTTCTATATTCTTGAAAAGTTAATAACCCTTGTCGGTGTTTGTTGGAAGGAAAGTGAAGTATCAAATGAAAGTCGTTTCCAAAAACTTGCACAAGTCTTTGAAGACATTGAGGTTGAAATTCGTGAAGCTTCAGATGAGAAAGCTAGTTGTGGCCCCCACTATAAGTCTGTTTTGAAAATGATCGACTCTTATGATGAAATACTTGATATGATGGCGAATCTCATTTTAAGACAGGCGATTCATCATTCATATCTCAGCACAGTTGATAGAGAAGTTTTCTCTTTTAGGTTTGTTTTCATGTTACATTTAATGAAGACACTTTTGGGAGTTTCAAGTGAACTAAACATCGCGTTACTGAAGAAAGATCAAGACATCGTTAATGCCATGCCACTTGTGAAGTCAGTCAAGGAACAATTGCAAATAATAAGAAACGAAGGGTGGGAATCTTTATTGGCTTTGGTTGTTTCCTTTTGTGAAAAAAATGACGTAAATGTTCCAAATATGGAAGATATGCATCCTCCAAGACGAACAAGAAGAAATCGTGAACCAGAACCAACTACAACAACCCTTCACCATTTTCAAGTTGACGTATTCTATTCCATCGTTGATAAACAACTTCAAGAGCTTAACGAACGATTTGATGAAGAAAGTATGGAGTTACTTGTGTGTATGGCATGTTTGAGCCCTGCTAAGTCTTTTTCGTCCTTTGACAAGAAAAAGTTGCTCAAACTTGCGGAATTTTATCCTAACGAGTTCTCAACCGCTGATTTGCTTCATCTCAGTGATCAACTCGACAAGTACATTCAGGATGTGAAAAAAGATAAAAGATTTAAGGGGTTGAAGGATATTAAAGAGCTCTCAGAAGCTTGTGCAGGTGAAAAAACATGAAGTGTTTAATCTCGTCTATTTGCTTATCAAGCTGGTGTTGATCCTTCCGGTTGTGACAGCTAGTGTTCAAAGAGGTTTCTGGAGAATGGCTTTTGTTGAGAAGGAACTAAAGAGTAATACAGGTGATCAGTTGGTGAATGATCGTATGGTTACTTATATTGAGCGAGATGTGTTCATCACGGTTAGCAACGAGGATATCATAAGTAACTTTGAAAGTAAGACTCGTCAAGAGTGATTGTAAGTTTGGTTTTAGTACTTGTTTATGTTGTCCTTTTGAACAGTTTAAGTACTTGTTTTGAATATGTATTTCCGGATATAGAATGATGACTAGACAAGTTTATTGATTGTTAGTGATCAAAATGACAAAACTGGTTAAGATGTAGAGTTGATCTGATTCTGGTCCTTTAACTTATGATGTTGCTTCGAAATGAAGCCATAATGTTTGATAAGTTTAAAAGGAACACCCAGAATTATCTATTTATTGCTACCGGTGCACCAAATCCTGAAAGTCATTTGCTTCCGTTGGATCAATCCAACTTTAAATCTTAAACACTCAAATTCAATAATAATCTATACTAACAATATTGAGTAAAAAGTGGTAAATTCAAAACATGCATGGCCTTATCATTTACCCATTTGCATATTCAAAACAAAAGTTACCTTATCTTTTCACATTCAAGTTTTGAAACCAAATATGGCGCCTAAAATGTGGCCAACTACTAGCCTTATAAATAGACGTCAGATAGTCACCATCATTTCATTCATTAAAGTTTCTATCATAACCAAAAAAGAAGATCTTTTCCCCTCGACCAAAATGGATGTATGAATCGAATTCTCTCTTCTTGATCCATTGTAGATTAAAGTTGTAATTTGTAACTTAAACATTTGATTATTTACATTTATACAGATGAACAAATCAAATGTCTCAACTGTCGTAGCAATAAAACATGAATTTGGCAGAGCGAAATGACTAACAAAGAAATCAAGGTAAACTTATGTCACAACATCTCATGCCAAATGTTATTTCTCAGTAACCGACATTTTCGTCTATCTTTGAACAGCAAGGCGGGAATGATAATGTCGATCTTCATGATTATGAGGTAACACTCCTTTCTACACTTTTCGTTTTGTTTAAGATATGTATTTATTCATATGAAGTCGTAATGTTGTTTTCCGTCTTTCAACAACAACAAGAAGACAATGTGAAACTTGATATGCAACCATTAGCTGTTGAGGTGATTCGTGAATCGAAGAAAAGGAAAAGGGAAGCAAATTGGCGACATGGAAATGGAACGATGTTATTGAAATCAAAAGTTTGGACGATGAGACCATTTTCGACGGGGATGATGATACTTTATGTTTTATCAATGTCCAATATTAAGAGGAAGAACAGAAACCAAGTTTCCGTGTTTAGCCACAATAAAATTTACCGTTAGTTTGACGAAGATGATGAAGAGGAAGATGATATTTTTCGGTTGATCAATATTTAGTTGCTTTTCAATGTTCTAATGTTTTTGTCACGTACTTTTGTTTAGGATTCTTCTTACTGCTTATTCGGTTCAACCATAGGTTGAATTCATCACGGTATTGGTTTTTTAGTGAAAAAATGTTATTTGGGTCATTTATGTTTTAATGCAATTATTGTTACTTATACTTGTGGAGTAATTGTTATCATCACTCTTGTAGCTTTCCAGTCAATGATCAAACAATAAAATGAGCAATTAAAAAGTAGTACAGTATGATACTTATACGAGACGCATATACATGGTGGAGTATGACCAAACGAATGAGTATGAATCTAATAAGGTAGAGTATGGTCATTTTTTAGATCATGACTTATATGTTGTGTAGCATTGCGAAAAATGGATACAGAATCCACTCGAAATGGATTTTTTTTTTTTTTTTTTTTTTTTTTTTTTTTTTTGGGTTAGTTTTAAAGATGAAATTTTGACCTTTCTGAATATAAATGGGCCACTTTATGCCTTAATGCTTAACAGAGTAAATAGATTAACTAAAAGATTCAGCAAAAAGGAAAGCGGATTAGATGGTTCAAACATGTTGAAGGTTGTAGGGAGTGTACGTATTCAAACGCATAACAGTAACAAGCATTCTAAACTGATTTGTTGTAAAAGTTAGGCCTGCCCCAATATCATGGTTGTGTAACTATAGTATTAGTGTTAACAATTGTAGGTTGTCTTCCTTTCAAGTAGGATTTTGTTAAAACCATCTTCAAGTTAACTATGGTTCAATTTGATATGTTTTCCAGCTTAATTTGTATGCTGTCATGTTTTAAGATATACTATAGGTTTGATTGTCATATTTGTTATTATTATGGTTTTATATCCGTAGGATGTGGTTATTGGTAACAACATTCAAGTTGTGTTGATGTGTGTGTTTTTAAGTATTTTTTTTATAATATATACAAATAGCAACTTTATATATTTTTTTTAAAATTATTGAATCGTTATACCCGGACAACGCACGGGTATTGTACTAGTTTAGTTTGGTGTGTGAATTGTCATGTTAAATTAGTATTGGCGGATCGCATTGGGTTATGACGTGGACCAAAATGCAAAATTAGAATTTTGGTCCTCTGAGTTGTGATGTTGTTTTAAAATGAACCCTGTAGTTTTTATAGTTTTAAATGGACCCATACAAATTGGTTTTGTCTCGTGTATGGATTGTGGACCATATTTGCAGATTCCGCTTAGATTATTTTGTTAGTTTTTTTTTGTTTTTTTTCTTGTTTTGCTAAAGCTCATAAAACGCAACATTTTGGTTTACTAAACTCAAAATAATATGCGTTCTATTTATGGAATTTATTAAACGCAATATTTAGACTAGTTAACTTTTGAAATTGTTTCTTTCAGATCACTCATTTGCAAAGCTTATTTTTTGATAAAGAGATCTGATCATAAATATCCATTTGCTCTACGAATTAGGTGGAAAAAAAAACTTGAATGAATAAAAAGCGCAAAATATAGTATCTTTGGGTATCGATCCTTCTATAATTACTTTAGGCTGCCCCAAGTAAGGGCATTCAATCCCTCTTATATTCCTTGTCACGTCAGCTTTTTCTCTCCAGCGACATTCAGACGATTGGGTTCCCCAGTAAGGCGACCTACACTACAAAAAACATACCCCACAAATATACTTTTTTATATTCATTAAATACATACACAAACCACTTTCTCATTTCGATCGTGTATGAGACCAACATAGATAAGACTGCACAGTAAAGAGATCGATATACAATCGATCGACTATGTCGATCGTTGTATATTACTGCGTCCAGCCTTAGAACATGTCTACAAAAAATTTAGAGCTTTGGAATAATAATCATTTTCTTTTGCAACGTCTTCTATATAGAGAAAAGTTCATTATAGAACTCATTTTTTGTCATAAAACCAATGAATCAATCCTAGCTATGTATTTCATTTATTAAAATATATTCACCCTTTTTTTAAAAATTAAATATCTCACAAACCGTTAATCGTTACGCCAAAAAAATCATATCATCTCGACGAGAATTAAATTATCTTTCTATAGATATGCACTATTATATACTTTCGACGGACTTTTATTTAAAAAATTCCGTCCAAAAAATCACATGTGATTTGTTAAAATCATATGTGATCTGATTTTTACGAATCACACGTGATTTTTAAAAATCACATGTGATTTTTACAAATTACACGTGATTTTTCTGGGCGAAATAAAAAAAATAAAAAATAAATAAAAAACTTCGTCGAAATTATACAACAATGCATATCTATAGAAAGATAATTAAATTCTCGTCACGATGGTGTATTTTTTGTAGCTTGAAGATTTACCATTTGCAAGATTTAAAAAAAGATGGAAAATGATTTTTTATTAATTAAGATAAAAAATGCATGGCTATTATTGGTTCATTGGTTCTATGACAAATAAAAGTTTTATATGGATCTCAACTCCTATATATATATATATAGGGTAGGGTTAAAATGAAAAGTTTCTTATAATGAAAAGAATGAGAAGGCATGTGGAGATGACATGTGTCACTTTTGCCACATCACCATGCCATGTGACATGTGTCACCCCCCCCCCCCCGCCAAAAAATTTTTTCCCGCCAATTTTTTTTTTTTTTTTTTTTTTTTTTTTTTTTTTTTTTTTTTTGGCAAAAATTGTTTTTTTTTCCGCTAAAATTTATTACTGCATCACAGTTATAAAAATACTGCATCACAATCATAATTGTGATGCAGTAATTTATAACCTTAATGCACTAAAATCATGATTATGATGCAGTAAAAATATAACCGTGATGCAGTAACTTATAACCTTAATACACTAATAAGTTTTGGTGCATGTTTATTATAAGTTACTGCATCATAGTTAATAGTTCAGTGCATCAACTATGATGCACTAAAATCAAGGTTATAACCTTAAATGCACTAAAATCATGATTGTGATGCAGTAACTTTATAACTGTGATGCAGTAATTTATAACCTTAATGCACTAAAATCATAATTATGACGCAGTAACTTATAACATTAATGCACTAATAAGTTTTGGTGCATCTTTATTATAAGTTACTGCATCATAATTAATAGTTAAGTGCATCAACTATGATGCACTAAAATCAAGGTTATAACATTAATGCACTAAAATCATGATTGTGATGCAGTAACTTTATAACTGTGATGCAGTAATTTATAACCTTAATGCACTAAAATCATGATTGTGATACAGTAACTTTATAACTGTGATGCAGTAAAAAAATTTGGCGGGAAAAAAAATTTTGTCCCAAAAAATTTTTTTTTGCGGGAATTTTTTTTTTTTCGGGGGGTGGGGGGGGGGGTGGGTTGGGGGTGGTGATGTGGAAAATGTGACACACGTCACCTCCACATGCCTTCTCATTCTTTTCATTATAAGAAACTTTTCATAATAACCCAAACCTATATATATATATATATATATATATATATATATATATATATATATATATATATATATATATATATATATATATATATATATATATATACTAGAAGGGTACCCGGGCAATGCGGCGGCGGGTACCCGATGACTATTTTGTAGCGAACAAATGTTTTTCATTTTGTACGTCTAATTCAAGTAAGTTTCTCTCTTTTCAACTCCGCTTCTTCCCGACTGATAAAGAAAACTCATAAAAATATATCAAAATGGATGTTGAATTAAAGAGCACAAAATTTAAAAAAATATGGTGAAATTAGATTATAAAAAAATCAAACGGATTAAAAGATATTTAAATTTAAAAATAAAGGTGATTAATTAGTTAGGAAGTGACATGTGTCACCCCATTATTGGAGCTCTTTATTTTAGTTTGTTAGAGCTCTTCCCTTTTTGTTATTTTTTAGTTAGAGAAGTGACACATGTCACTCAATGATTGGAGCTCCTTATCTTATTTTTTTAATTCTTTCTATAATAAGCAAGTAAAAAAATCTGAATTTTTAAGCCTTCTAATTTTAGAAGGCCTAAATGCATTATAAAGTAGTATAGATATATAGTCCGGTTCTAGAGAAAAGTTTAATTAGAGAGAAAAGTGGGAAAAAAAAGTTACAGGGTAGATTATGTAAACAACTGAAAGTTCAGAGTAAAAATTAAAAATAGATAAACAAAATAGGGATATCAATCAATCATCATTTTCAGTTCATTCACAAACCATGGAGATGAGCTACTCCATCTACCATCTACACCGTCACCACCACCACCATCTGCACTGTTGCCACCGTCACCGCCACCACCATCTGCACCACCACCACCACCACTACTGTCCCCACCGTCAGCACAATTACCGCCGCCACCATTAAAACCAATAAAAAGCCAAATCTTATAAAATTTCGATCAAATTCAGATCCAAATAATCGTGAAAGCAGAAACTTTGTATTTTAGATTATCAGAAAAATGAGGAAATATGTTACACCATCAGTTTTATGTTATTTTTATATATTCAAGACTTGAATGTGAGAACTCAAACAATAGTAAGTCCATAATTATTAATTGTTCAATTTTATGTTATTTTGTACATCATTGAGTATATTAGATCATAATTAGTATATTTGTGAATATGTGTAAAATTAGGGCATCTGTGTAGATTCAGACCTGTGTGTATAAAAATGACATTTAAGTGAATATGTGCAAAAAATTATGTTACAGCATCAGTTGGTTCGAATTAATGCATCATGATTATACATTATGTAACTATTGTACATTTTAAAGCATCAACAACTTATGTTATGGCGTCGCGTGGCACGTTAAGGCATCCCGAGTGTATGAGTAAAGCATCACGTTACACGTTAGGCCATCTGTTTTTTTATTATTACATATGAAATAAGCGTTAGCGCATCTGTTAGTATGATTAGTGCATAACTTGTCTTGTTACAATGACCAATTGTGTCGTTAGTGCATCAAAAAATGTGTTACGGCATCTGTTAGTTTGATAAGAGCATCATGTTATAAGTTAGGGAATTTTTTTGCTTAATTATTGCATCTATAATAAGCGTTAGCACCCGTGTTAGTATGATAGGGCATCACGTGACCTGTTACAACATTTATTTGTATAATTAATGCATCAAAAAAAGTGTTACGGCATCTCTTATTATGATAAGAACATCATGTTAAGTAAGGGCATATGTTTGTTTGATTAGTGCATCACAAAAACATATTACGACATTTGTTAGTATGATAAGAGCATCATGTTACAAGTTATGGCATATGTTTATATGTTAGTGTATCGTTAGAAATACTTGGGCATCTGTATGTATGTTTAGTGCATCGATTAACATATTAGGGCATCAGTGAGTATGATTAATGTACCATCAGAAATATTAAGGCATGAGTGTGTATGTTTAGTGCATATGTTTGTATGTTCAGTGCATCTTATAGGTCATACATATTAAGGCATCAGTGTGTATGTTTAGTGTATCCGTTTGTATGTTTAGTGCATCATTGGTCATAGTAGGGCATCCATTTGTAAGTTTAGTGCATCGTTGGACAAACTTGGGCATCTGTTTGTATGTTTAGTGCATCAATGAACACATTAAGGCGTCGGTGAGTGTGACTGGTGTAGTGCGTCGTGTCTATGTTTAGTATATTGGTTTGTGTGTTAGTGCATCATTGAACATATTAGAGCATCAGTGACTTTTATTAGGGCATTCATTTGTAAACTTGTGTGTTAATACATTTTTTTATATCAGAAAAGCTTCCGCTATGTAACGTAGAGTGCAAGCATGATCACCTCTATCAAGTAAAAATTTGTAGTAAAACTTCCATTCAAGCACTTCGCATATCTGGATTGTTTTTCTTCAAAATTTATTGCAATTATGCTCAATTTCATTTTTCTGTATATACAACTCATTTTGGTTCTATGTGTAAAAAACAAAATATAGCTGTAACACCCCAACCCGGCAAGGGTAGAAGTGTCACATTCTGGTGTCATATCAGAACATACAAATGAAATCTTTACAAACGGAAACCTTAAAAATGAAGTATCAAAACATACACACAATTGACTGACAAGAAAATACAATATCCAGAATGAATTAAAATCCCAAAACAAAAGTTGTTCAAAATAAGTCCCAAAGTAATAAGGTGCTAGGGTTGGTCCACTTAGATACTCTAACTCTCAGCCCATCGAAGCACATCTTCAAACCTAAAACCTGCCGCAGGAAAGTAATGCGGCTGAGCTTAAAAAGCCCAGTGAACAGATATAACAAAACGAAAACTAAATAAAATTTGAAATGCAAAATGAAACAAAGGGAACGATAACAAGGTCGCAGCGAAAAGAGAACAATGAGTCAATGAAGATCCTGCAGAACACAATTATATAGATATCCAAAGCACAGATAACAAGGAGAACGAAGCAAAGCATCGATGACATATAAACAAGCACATACAAACCAGACATACAAGAACTGAAACATAAGCAAGCATAGCAGCGTTGCATCCACACAACATATATGTCATACAATCAAATCAGGAAATCAGAAGACATACAAGTTCAAACAGATATCTACAGGAAAACGGAAGCAATTAATTAATAAGTGAGCATGACAATTCACACAGGTCAAAACCCTTAGTTGAAAACATAACCAGTATCATAACAGCGGAAGTACTAACAGCATTCAATACATGGCAGTCACACGTAATAAGTAGGAATACAATATAAACGATATAATTAAATGAATTAAAGACATAGCAGGGCAACTAAACAAATTAACAAGCCAGACGTCACAAGTTGAACCATTTACCCAATCAAACCGTAGCATAAACAGAAATGCAAACATGGCAGGTAAACAATAAGCAGATAAGGACACAACGAATAGTCATAGTCCACGGAATTAACTGAACTAAGTACACATAATAAACAGACAAAACTAACGATTACACATTAGCATGGTCACCAGACAATTCAGAGGGTCACATAACAGTGAGACCACATATCATCAGATGAAAACAAGTAACTCAGATAACCGTATATTAATCATATCGCAGCAGAGTAATCAGTAGTCACATAACACATGAAAAGCATAATCAAATCCAATAACATATAATAACCCGGTACGTGAATGGAACGATAGTCTGAAATAACGGAATGAAAGTGTGACAGATCAATGAAAAGGAGTATCTATATCTTGGTAAGAGTGAGTCATATAAGGGTACTGAGAAATGAACAATTAATACAGATTATGGTGCGTTGGGGAAATACAGAAAGTACAGTATAGGCATATCAAAAGTGTAAGGGTTGTCAGAAATCTACCACGAGCCCGGAAACATATCATATCATATCATATCATAAGTAGCCATTGTATTCGGAGGGGTGACCTCGGAATACCATATATATAATAGGAGGGGAGACCTCAGTAACCAATGGAGTAGCTAGCTCCCAGACTGTGAAGACGCGTATTGCACACGACATCATTCACCAGACAAATCATATCATATCAGATAACATAACAGATCTAGGATGCATCCATACGCCCCTACCTCACATATACAAAATATGATCCACCACCAAAGGACGTGGCAGAACATCACTCTATTGCCCTAGAGTCATGCCAGAGGTGCATCACTGACACGGCCATGTTACCTTCATGGCTAGGGAAATCATATTTGGCTCGGGTATCAAACTGAAAGGTCAAAGCATAATCATATCATAAGGATTCATATCAAAAGTTTATATCAAAGTTCCATAACATAAGTTCATAATCAAAAGTTCATATCAATGGCTCATAATCAGAAAGGTTCGTAGTCATAAGGTTCACAATCAGAAGGTTCATAATCAGAAAGGTTCATAATCAGAGTTCATAACAAAAGGGTGCATAGCAGAGTCATAGGGAAGCCCTAAATAGAAGGCTCAGAGCAAAGTATAACAGTTCAAATCTAATATCGAAAGATGTAAACGAATCATGAGAAACCTTAAGAGATAAGGTCAGAATATCTGTACCTTAGCAACGTAATGAAAACAAACGGAAAAGTAACACCGGAAAGCAACGTCGTATCTTCGTCAACGAATCTACACGAATTCATATCATATATTACTTATATACTCATTTTACAAGCTTCTTATGCATGTATAAGTGTTTTACTTATTGATATAATCTTTTTATCTTTCATTTTCTTAACTTCATATCTGGACCAGAATTTAGCAATTTTTATAAAATACTTACTTAGCTCAAATAAAATCAAGGAAATTCCCAGGGGTTCCCATATGAGTTAAAAGACTCTTTAAAAATTGGGGGATGTTTTTTCCAGGTCAAATGGCCTATGGAAAATCATAAGTCCAGACCTGCCCAGAAAGTGGTCAGAAAATACACCTTAAAAGTTTACGCTTATTGGACCTGCTTAGACACCTTGGAAAAATTTCCAAAACTCCCATAAATTCATTTATATCCTAAATGTCACTCCTGTAAAAGGAGAGCTCCTAATTCTTTATGGTTTGAAAAATAAAAATCAAACAATCCAACTAAATTTCAGACCCGTTTTCTCAGGTTTGACACTTGATCTTGTAAAATTTAAAAATACGACTTAGACAACTCCAAATTCGACCAAACCACTTGGAAAACTTAACTAAGACATAAATATCGATCTATAACCCACACAATTTCGACATATGATGCTGTCCAGTTTTAGGGTTCATATTAGGCCATTAATACAAGTTTATATCAATCCTTTGTCTGCTCCTCATCATGTCGAGACACGACTCACCCAAAAATCATAATTATGCACCCCATTACATATCAAAACGAGACTTACACCTTGATTAAATTCGACACTCTTACTACTAAATATATACTAATGTTTTAATTTTATTTAAGCTTGATAATGATAAAAGAAACATGCATAATGAGATGCTTACAAATCAGATTCAAGACCAACTTTATGTACTTATATCCTTTTTACATACAATGGGTTTTATTTTCATGATTTCATGTAACCTTTCATTAGATTTCACATAGTTTAGTCTAGTTTTAATATTCCATGTAGTCTTCTCACTTGATTAACTTAGTTTAGTCTTAAAGTTTTATGAGACATGCTACAATGTACCAAAAGTAAACGCATGGCTGTACATAGCAACGACCAAAATCAGAAAACAACAACGAAAGACGAGGTCGTGTGATACCTTTGAAGCGTGAGACAAGGGAGAAGAACCAAGGTCAAAACAACAAACCAAAGCACCCTCTTGTGCTTTCTATCCCACGGCAGCAGCAACCATGTTAACCAACGAAAGTCATCCCGTCAGCAACCCACGAGAAACAGCCCTCTTGAACCATCGATCACAGCAGCCTTCGAACCAGTATCACGAACCAATACCCACGACCAATCTCCTTATCACAGCCTCTTTATCTTGTCTTGTAGTCGAATGGAAGAGAGGATAGAAAATCTTGCCGTCACTTTTAGGGTGGAGAGGGAGTTAGGGTTTATGGTGTAGCGTTGAAAAAAAGGAGATGGGGAATACCGGTTGTGTTTAACCGAACCAAAAGAAAGAAAACATGGGCCAAGAACCAACTTAGTTGGGCCTCAATTAGGTTGTAATGTGTATATAAGACTCGGCCCATGTACATGAGTTTTAACGTTTACAAAATTAATCTTTTGTGATCTCGTACGCACGTGTTCTCTAATTATTCGTAAGGTAAGTTAAATTTTATATTTTGATGTGCAGTGACATATTATACGTATTTTATACATATTACATTTGAGGGCAAAAATAGTCTTTTCACGCGTTTACGATTTTTAGGGTTTTACAACTCTTCCCCCCTAAGAGAAAATTTTCGTCCTCGAAAATTGAAGTTGCAGAGGTATACAGAGACGTACAAGTTTAAGGTAGACATATCAATCCATAGTTTCACACATATCATAACGATTTCGGTCCAAAGCGTACAAAACTTACACGTAACAGATGTCGGTGAGAATCTCACAAAGAGGTACAGAATTCCAATCGAACATGAGGAGTGACAAATAACGGAGACAAGTCATATTCCATTCACGTACCAACCCCAGGAATTTCCCAAGATGTCGTATGATTTCAATAAGTTCAAATTATATGATCTCGGTATTATCACGTTGATCAGGCGTCATAATACTTGCATCACATAACAAGTCCTTATTGTCATCATATTCTGCCTCGGGTCATGACAAACCACATAACCAACATCACATCAAAACAGATAACATACAGATAACAAGTAACATACCAAAACAGGCCAGATCACATACATACAACATATACTACATCAAGCAACTTACCATATCATAATGAAAGAAGGCCATCAACTTGCACAAAACGGCTCCTCATGACTCATTACTGACTATCCGAAATAAAGCTGAGATATCACCAAAATGCTAAATAATAAAACTTCACGATTCAAACCGAGTTGTGAACGAATCAAGGAAAAGCAATACCGATCAAAATCACTTAACAAAATATCAAACCGCCTCAAAACGCATGACAAACGAATCGGATTAACACAAGTCGCGCCCAAATCATATGCAGTAGATGAACCTTCTCAGCCACCGGTTGAATCTTGTCTCCGTCTTTTGCATCTTTGGTTGATCCGTCCAGCTTCCTCCAACAGCATCCTGATGTCTCCAGCAGCACGGCAGTCGGGTGCGGCTTCTGCTTCATGAACCTCTCCAGCTCAGGGACTGTTGCAGCAACGCAGGGTCAGCACCATCTTCTTCGGCTCCACGGTAGTCTCCATCTAACGATCGACAAACGGATGTGCGAAGACAAAATAACAAAATTCGATGCGAAAAGAGGAAGGCCAAATCAGTGAAGACAAACGAATATCAAAGTTAAATCTGAACGACTATCAAACGAATCGGAGAAGATCAGAACAGACGGAAGCCTAATGTCTACCCAGTCCTCACAGGTCAATCCTAAGGTCAACAAGACGAAACCTTTTCTCTGATACCATAATTGTAACACCCCAACCCGGCAAGGGTAGAAGTGTCACATTCTGGTGTCATATCAGAACATACAAATGAAATCTTTATAAACGAAAACCTTAAAAATGAAGTATCAAAACATACACACAATTGACTGACAAGAAAATACAATATCCAGAATGAATTAAAATCCCAAAACAAAAGTTGTTCAAAATAAGTCCCAAAGTAATAAGGTCCCAGGGTTGGTCCACTCAGATACTCTAACTCTCAGCCCATCGAAGCCCATCTTCAAACCTAAAACCTGCCGTAGGAAAGTAATGCGGCTGAGCTTAAAAAGCCCAGTGAACAGATATAACAAAACGAATACTAAATAAAATCTGAAATGCAAAATGAAACAAAGGGAACGATAACAAGGTCGCAGCGAAAAGAGAACAATGAGTCAATGAAGATCCTGCAGAACACAATTATATAGATATCCAAAGCACAGATAACAAGGAGAACGAAGCAAAGCAAAGCATCGATGACATATAAACAAGCACATACAAACCAGACATACAAGAACTGAAACATAAGCAAGCATAGCAGCGTTGCATCCACACAACATATATGTCATACAATCAAATCAGGAAATCAGAAGACATACAAGTTCAAACAGATATCTACAGGAAAACGGAAGCAATTAATTAATAAGTGAGCATGACAATTCACACAGGTCAAAACCCTTAGTTGAAAACATAACCAGTATCATAACAGTGGAAGTACTAACAGCATTCAATACATGGCAGTCACACGTAATAAGTAGGAATACAATATAAATGATATAATTAAATGAATTAAAGACATAGCAGGGCAACTAAACAAATTAACAAGCCAGACGTCACAAGTTGAACCATTTACCCAATCAAACCGTAGCATAAACAGAAATGCAAACATGACAGGTAAACAATAAGCAGATAAGGACACAACGAATAGTCATAGTCCACGGAATTAACTGAATGAAGTACACAAAATAAACAGACAAAACTAACGATTACACATTAGCATGGTCACCAGACAATTCAAAGGGTCACATAACAGTGAGACCACATATCATCAAATGAAAACAGGTAACTCAAATAACCATATATTAATCATATCGCAGCAGAGTAATCAGTAGTCACATAACACATGAAAAGCATAATCAAATCCAATAACATATAATAACCCGGTACGTGAATGGAACGATAGTTTGAAATAACGGAATGAAAGTGTGACAGATCAATGAAAAGAAGTATCTATATCTTGGTAAGAGTGAGTCATATAAGGGTAATGATAAATGAACAATTAATACAGATTATGGTGCGTTGGGGAAATACAGAAAGTACAGTATAGGCATATCAAAAGTGTAAGGGTTGTCAGAAATCTACCACGAGCCCGGAAACATATCATATCATATCATATCATAAGTAGCCATTGTCGGAGGGGTGACCTCGGAATACCATATATATAATAGGAGGGGAGACCTCAGTAACCAATGGAGTAGCTAGCTCCCAGACTGTGAAGACGCGTATTGCACACGACATCATTCACCAGACAAATCATATCATATCAGAAAACATAACAGATCTAGGATGCATCCATACGCCCCTACCTCACATATACAAAATATGATCCACCACCAAGGGACATGGCAGAACATCACTCTACTGCCCTAGAGTCATGCCAGAGGTGCATCACTGACACGACCATGTTACCTTCATGGCTAGGGAAAACATATTTGGCTCGGGTATCAAACTGAAGGGTCAAATCATAATCATATCATAAGGATTCATATCAAAAGTTCATATCAAAGTTCCATAACATAAGTTCATAATCAAAAGTTCATATCAATGGCTCATAATCAGAAAGGTTCGTAGTCATAAGGTTCACAATCAGAAGGTTCATAATCAGAAAGGTTCATAATCAGAGTTCATAACAAAAGGGTGCATAGCAGAGTCATAGGGAAGCCCTAAATAGAAGGCTCAGAGCAAAGTATAACAGTTCAAATCTAATATCGAAAGATGTAAACGAATCATGAGAAACCTTAAGAGATAAGGTCAGAATATCTGTACCTTAGCAACGTAATGAAAACAAACGGAAAAGTAACACCGGAAAGCAACGTCGTATCTTCGTCAACGAATCTACACGAATTGATATCATATATTACTTATATACTCATTTTATAAGCTTCTTATGCATGTATAAGTGTTTTACTTATTGATATAATCTTTTTATCTTTCATTTTCTTAACTTCATATCTGGACCAGAATTTAGCGATTTTTATAAAATACTTACTTAGCTCAAATAAAATCAAGGAAATTCCCAGGGGTTTCCATACGAGTTAAAAGACTCTCCAAAAAATGGGGGATTTTATTTCCATGTCAAATGGCCTATGGAAAATCATAAGTCCAGACCTGCCCAGAAAGTGGTCAGAAAATACACCTTAAAAGTTTACGCTTATTGGACCTGCTTAGAAACCTTGGAAAAATTTCCAAAACTCCCAGAAATTCATTTATATCCTAAATGTCACTCCTGTAAAAGGAGAGCTCCTAATTCTTTATGGTTTGAAAATTAAAAATCAAACAATCCAACTAAATTTCAGACCCGTTTTCTCAGCTTTGACACTGGATCTTGTAAAATTTAAAAATACGACTTAGACAACTCCAAATTCGACCAAAACACTTGGAAAACTTAACTAAGACATGAAATAAACTTTTTCAACAAAAACCCAGATTATTGCACTTATAAATATCGATCTATAACCCACACAATTTCGACATATGATGTTGTCCAGTTTTAGGGTTCATATTAGGCCATTAATACAAGTTTATATCAATCTTTTGTGTGCTCCTCATCATGTCGAGACACGACTCACCCAAAAATCAGAATTATGCACCCCATTACATATCAAAACGAGACTTACACCTTGATTAAATTCGACACTCTTACTACTAAATATATACTAATGTTTTAATTTTATTTAAGCTTGATAATGATAAAAGAAACATGCATAATGAGATGCTTACAAATCAGATTCAAGACCAACTTTATGTACTTATATCCTTTTTACATACAATGGGTTTTATTTTCATGATTTCATGTAACCTTTCATTAGATTTCACATAGTTTAGTCTAGTTTTAATATTCCATGTAGTCTTCTCACTTGATTAACTTAGTTTAGTCTTAAAGTTTTATGAGACATGCTACAATGTACCAAAAGTAAACGCATGGCTGTACATAGCAACGACCAAAATCAGAAAACAACAACGAAAGACGAGGTCGTGTGATACCTTTGAAGCGTGAGACAAGGGAGAAGAACCAAGGTCAAAACAACAAACCAAAGCACCCTCTTGTGCTTTCTATCCCACGGCAGCAGCAACCATGTTAACCAACGAAAGTCATCCCGTCAGCAACCCACGAGAAACATCCCTCTTGAACCATCGATCACAACAGCCTTCGAACCAGTATCACGAACCAATACCCACGACCAATCTCCTTATCACAGCCTCTTTATCTTGTCTTGTAGTCGAATGGAAGAGAGGATAGAAAATCTTGCCGTCACTTTTAGGGTGGAGAGGGAGTTAGGGTTTATGGTGTAGCGTTAAAAAAAAGGAGAGGGGGAATACCGGTTGTGTTTAACCGAACCAAAAGAAAGAAAACATGGGCCAAGAACCAACTTAGTTGGGCCTCAATTAGGTTGTAATGTGTATATAAGACTCGGCCCATGTACATGAGTTTTAACGTTTACAAAATTAATCTTTTGTGATCTCGTACGCACGTGTTCTCCAATTATTCGTAAGGTAAGTTAAATTTTATATTTTGATGTGCAGTGACATATTATACATATTTTATACATATTACATTTGAGGGCAAAAATAGTCTTTTCACGCGTTTACGATTTTTAGGGTTTTACAATAGCAATCTTTTATAGGCTTATAAATTTTGAATTTTTTAAGTAATAGAGCTACCTAACAATTCTTAATTCGACCAATACAAAACAATTACCTGTTGTGGCCGACCCAAACGACAAAAAGTGCACAAGAAAGACTATACAGACTAGCATATAGAGAATTAAATACTTATGCCCCAAGCTGTTCAATATCTGTATCAGGCTTTGTATCATAAGCTGGAGTATTTGTTAAGGCTAACATTAAAAGACTTGCAACCTAATCTTGTAATTCTAGCAATTACTCGCATATTTTTACCTGGTTTAGATGGTTTTTTCATAGGATGACATTAAGGAGATTTGACATCAAAGGTAATTAAATGGGAAGAAAGTGAAAATCTAATGGAAGTTGCTTCCAAATGTGATGTAGTGTATCAAACTCGCATTAACGATTTGGGGAGAGAATTGATCTTTGTGACGAAGCTCATGGAAAGTATATTGTTAACCGTGATGTCTTGAGCGTCATGCAAGAGCATGCAGTCATCATACATCCTCTCCAAAAACTTGATGAGGTAAGGCTAATCATCACTTGAAATGCGCTAAATTTTTAGAAATATATATGCACTTGCAATATTGTTTTATAAATGCTACAAAAATACCTTTTTTAGGTATGCACCTCTTGACTTGTCCTCCCGTAATTAGTTGGTCCTATTCGGACAGGTAGAATTAGAGGGGTAAATTCAACCTACTTCCATAGAAAATGGTCTATTTGTATGTTTAGTGCATCAATGGACATATTAGGGCATCAGCGAGTATTAATTAGTGCATCGTGAGACATATTAAGGCATCAATGTGTATGTTTAGTGTATCCGCTTGTATGTTTAGAGCATCATTGGTCATAGTAGGGCATCCATTTGAACGTTTAGTGCATCATTGGAAAATACTTGGGCAACAATTTGTATGTTTTTCTTTGGTAACCATGGTGTCCGACTGTTGGCTAAATTGAATATGTCTAAGAGTCTGAGCCCGCCAGAAGTCAGGGCACATGCTCGAAGCAGGTAATGATCTCTCATATGGGAAGTTGGTGTAGCCCTTACAGGATACGACAACATGAGTCTGAATTTGCTGTTATTATATTAAGAATCACCCTCAATGTTGGAACTACTTGGTCATTACATCATACATGTATAGCCATTAGGTTATACATGTTTGGATAGTTGGTTATTTGCTGAACTTTCTGTGCATCTGGCTTTAAATATGATATATCATTGTCTTGACTGTTTAGATTCTTGTGTGACAATGACAGCTAATTGGTGCATCTGTTTTGTTTAATTGGTGCATCTGTTTTGTTTAGTTGGTGCATCTGTTTTATTTATTTGGTGCATCTGTAAACCCTAATGCGATTGGACACATTGACTCCATTTCAATTGAGGAGATTAGCGGTTCTAGGGTATATAGGTCAATTTTTTTCTTTCTGGTTGTTTTTTCATCTACTACCTAACGTAACTGATTTGAATATTTATTACATTTGTTTAGGTAATTGTTGTAAGAAATGAACAAGGTGGTAACTCGGTGACTACCGTTTTGCTGCGAGCAAGTACTGATGACGGTGTCAATACTCGTGGAACAGTTACAGTTTTAGTTTACAACCCACCCCTCAGTTTCAGGTACAAAATGGGTTCTCCAGTATCGTATTGCTAACTCAACAGGTGTAGTCAATTGCAAATGGTCAGAAATTTAGTAATGAAAGAGACAAGCCAGGAAAATTTAGTTCGTACAGTTTACAACCACCTGATCCAGTCACTAGTTCAACGTGGAGCCTAAAAGATGATTGCAGATTAGAACCAAATTCCATAAATAATATGGAATTGTCCGCTTTTTTGTTTCAAGATCAATATTGCTCTTTAACATATCTCGACATGCAAACCAAAGGAGCCCCCTAGTTTAATGCTCCAGACTTATATATTGTCAAATTTGAAACAACAATTGGGATTTTTTGAAAAGAAAAAATCAAGATTGATCCTAAAGATCCTGTGGCTGTAATTGTTTTGTTTTAGATCAGGACCTTTGTAGAAGAGCCATTGGCTCAAGAATAAATATATTGTCAAACTTCATTTTGGAACCTTTCTTATCGCCAAATTTCATAAGAGGTTTGTAAAAACTGTGATACTACTGGTTTGGTATACAATGGTTTTACTAGAGCAAAAATATTGCTCCCCAAATTTGTTAGATGGCTCTTTTTATTTTAGTGGTTTTGTGAAAAGTTTGGATTTTGTGTACTTCTAATTATAACTATGCAAGTTGCAAGAACTTGCAAGAAATGTGGTAAAACGCTTAACATAAAGGTAGATGGAGTATCTATATTTTCTAAATTTTGTTTTGCGTAAGTGAATGTTTAAACATTATACATTATTGGGGTGATTTACAGACCCCGAACACTAGATTCATTTGTGTATTACGGCCTTAATCGGTACGTTAAAGTCTTTTCTTACTTTATGCATTTTAATTGTTTTCCATATGTGGAATGGTTATGCATGGAATGCGTTCAACAAAGTTTTTTTTTACTTGAATGACCTCAAAAACATACAAGAATTACCGAGTAATATAGTATAAGAACATGTTTTACAAAGTTGTTGATCGCTACTATTATATTACGTAAAAAGAAGTAGGACATCGAGAAAACCAAATAAACAAAATTCTCAACCAACATAATTCAAAACAATGTATATCTGCTACAAGAATCAGTTTCATATTGGAAAAAAGCACATTTTTAGTATTAATTCCTCGGTCCTATATTGAAGAAGGTGGGATTTCAATTATTTGACCACCTTGAATTTCGGCCAAACCGATTAGCCTCTGGTGTTTATAAACTCTCCTGCTTGATGCAATCTTCTCACCATTGCTGATGCACACGGGGTTAACCAGTTCTAGTGTTTCTTTTTCCGTTCTCATATTAACATCCAAAACTCGAGCTCCATGCGTTCATTGATCTTATGTTGAACATTAGCACTTCTTTGTTTGTCAGATGTGGCACCCTTCCTTGTTGATCTTCTCCCGTGGTGTTTACACCTCACAGGTGCTCCAAAAGGAAGAAGTTCACCTAATGTAAACGACACTCATAAAGTTAAAATTCAAACCCAATGAGGTGTTTTTTTTTTCATGTACATGATTTTAAAAAAAGGCAATAAGCAAGCAATCCTAAACACCCTCCAAATATGAATAATCAAGTAGCTTACCTTAAGTTCAACATTAAACATCAGGAAGTGATCCAACTTCCCCAAGCACATGGCCCACCAACCTATCAGATTTGCTCAGCGTAAGGTCAATGGTTGTTCTTACTCCAATTAGTACATCATGGGAGGCAAACTGTAATTCTTTATATTCAGCACACAAAGAAATTATTCTGGTGTATATCGGTTTGCACTTTATGTCTCAATTCTTTTTTAAAAAACGAGTTGACACTGGTTAAGTTCAAGAATGTATAATCAAATTATATTAAGATATGTTTAAGCATGAATTGAAACCTGCAATTCATCTAAAATAAATTTTCAGTTGCCATCTTTCCTCGAACTCTCCACGATACTTTGTGCCAACAACAAGTAGACCCATATCGAGAGTAATCACCTGAAAATTAGAAGCATAACAATGCAAAATTAGTGCATCACAGTTATGAAATTTCATTTAGGCATTTTATCAAACGCCTTGTGTGCAGGTTTTAAAAAGATGTTTCCAAGTCTTTTTTTTCCTCAGATTTGTTTCAAATAACTCACCTATATAATGCATCATATCACAAACTCTTAAAATCAATACATCTATGAACAAACATTATGATTACCAAATAAAAAATTGTAAAAAAAAACCATAACTCATAACAAACAATAATAAGTACAAATGAACTCAATCAGAGAACAAAACTAACAAATATATAAGTTAAGAAACTTACTTTGTTCAATAATATAACAATTATAACAAGATGATTTGTTGAACGAGATGATGGTGAACGGTGGGGAATGGTGGTGAGATGATGGTGAACGGTGGGGAACGGTGGTGAGCGATGAGGAGATGATTGTGAACGATGGCGATGGTGGTTAAAGCCGGTGTATGTGAAGGTCGGGATTGAAAGAGGAGAGAAGAAGAAAAAAAATGAGAAACAAATAGGCATTATATATGATGAATCTGGGAATTTGTAAAAAGTTACGAAACAAATCTTATAAAATAAAAAAAGTTACAAATAGACCTCTTGAGTTGTGGAAAAAAAAGGAAGGAGAAAGGGGGGTGATCTAACGGTTGAGATCACTTCTCTCACTTTTTTCTCTTAAAATTAACTTTTTAAATGATCCAATCTATATATATATATATATATATATATATATATATATATGTATATATATATATATATATTTTGAAAAATTCTACCAACCAAACCATATTACAAACAAAACGGCATCCACTATTAGAGGTGTTATAAAAGCCGATCTGACCCAAACTCGAATATGACTATTCGGGTCGGGTTAGTCGGATCCAAAGTTATATTCGAGTCAGTCGAATCAACATGAATTGACCCGATTTCTAAAAAAGGTTAGTTCAGGTCTAATATATGTCTCTTACTCGGGTTCATGTCAACCCGAGTGACCCGAGTTTCTAATTTCTATGTAAACGCCAAAAATGTATAACTTTTAAACGACCTAGACCCGAACCCGAACATGGCTATTCGGGTCGGGTTTGTCGGATTCAAAATTATATTCGGGTCAGTCGGGTCAACATGAATTGACCCGAGTTCTAAACAAGGTCGGATTCGGGTATAATATATGTCTTTTATTCGGGTTCGGATCAACCAAAGCGACTCGAGTTTCTAATTTGTATGTAAACACAAAAAATGTATAATTTTTAAACGACCTAGACCTGAACCCGAGTTGATCCGACCCGAATTGACCTGGCTCGAGTTGACCCGAACACGAATTGACCTGACCCGAGTGACATGAGCTGTAAACAAGGTCAGATTTGAATATGTTTTTTTTATTCTTGACCCGAATTGACACGACTCAAACTGACCCGAACCCGACCAGGTCAACCTGAATAACACCTCTATTCACTATATTAACAAGGTGATTAAGTATAGTGGATCCATGAATGAAAAAATGAAGATACGTCATAAGCTAACTACAAACTAGAAGGATAGAACATCTAGAAACACAAAAGAAACCAATAATTTTGAGAGAGAAATTTCACCGATAATCAATAATCTTGGACCCACCATATTAGAAAATTTTGGTGAAAAAACATATAGTGCATTTCAAGAAGAAAGTTGATTGAGTTATATTGACCCCCGGTGAGAAATGTCTTTTTTTTTTCTTTTTTTTAAAGGCGACGCCACGGAAAAATGTTACTATTATAGGTATTAATGCAAAACGCAAAAAAGCGCACTCACATCTTAGTCGTTGCTGGAGGACAAGGAATATAATTCTCACCTTACACTTCAGTGTCACCCCAGCTTTCTCTCTTTTCTCACTTTTCTTCACTCCTTATCACCTTTTTATGGACATGGTCATCTTGGCCTCATATTTCCTTAAGATACGCACTTTATAAAAATATACCTTACTAAATACATCACATACACTCACAAACTAAATAAAAACTTACAAAACATTAAAGTGAACTGGTCATCTTATTCTCTTTCCATTTGAGCAATTCGCATGTGAGTGGAACACGTGAACAAGACATCTAATTTGACTTTGGAGTACACCTTGGGCAAGGTCCGTCCAGCCTAAGATACAATAATGCAAAAAGCAACATCATGTGATACTCGTTACAGTACAATAATGCAAAAACAATCACTCCTTCTTTGTGTATACTGTAGCAATTTGAATGTTGGTAAAGTCAATAGTCAATAGTCAATAAATAAAAATAGTGAAAATTACTGTGCTACCCACATTTAATGTGGTGTGTCTGCACAGACCCATATTTATCCTCAATCTCAAAAATACCCATCAATGTCGGGTATATATTTTCACTATATACACGACATTGACGTGTATGGCCAAGAATGAAGCTGGAAACTAAATCCTAGACAATGTCGTGTATAAAAATTCAAGACACACGACATGGTTTTTTTTATTATTACCAAACCAATATAGTGTATAAATATACACGACATTGATGCAAGATACACGACATTGACCAAAAAAGTTGACCAACCAAAGCTTTAGACAAAAAGACAACATCGAGCCATCGAGATGCTTCCAAAAACACACCAAATTTTAGTGTATCTATTAAATAACAATTATATTTTTTACTAATAAATTGCCATAATCAATGACTAAAGAAGATTACCATTGGAAACATCAAAACCAGATTTCTTTGAATTCTATAAAATGATAATATCACGTCCATTCAATGATCAAGTAAAACAAATTCATCTACGTCTAGGGGTGGCAATCGAGTCGTATTCGTGTTAATCTATTCGGGTTCGCGTGTTAGCGGGTTAGGATAGTCTTTACCCAAACACGACCCATTTATTAATCGTGTCAAGAAACTCAACCCTAACTCACACATGCATAACACGTGTAACCCATTTGTGACCCGTTTAACCCATTTAAGTAAATATGTCAAGCAGTAATAAAGCTGGTAGTTGGTCGATTTAACTAGTTTAAATAAAAAAAATTGTATAAGGAACTTAAATATGATAAGAATTACATACAAATAACTATGCGACAATTTTCTGAATTATAAGCATTAATTTTCATGATATCTAAGTTTATAAAATTATAATTCACTCATACTAAGTAAATAAAAAAATACATTTAATCCACATCCAACATAAAAACCAGGTTATATATTTTATTTTTAAGATCTTTTATACTTAAACGGGTTCACGGGTTGATCTGTTTAATACTTACTCAACCAAAACACGACCCGTTTATTAAACGAGTAAGATGGGTTGACAGGTTTGGGTTGAGGTTAAACATGTTTGGTTCAAAAACGGGTCAACCCTGTTTAACCTCGTTTTTGACCCAAACCTGTTTAACCTCAACCCAAACCTGTCAACCCGTCTTACTCGTTTAATAAACGGGTCGTGTTTTGGTTGAGTAAGTATTAAACAAGTCAACCCGTGAACCCGTTTAAGTATAAAAGATCTTAAAAATAAAATATATAACCTGGTTTTTATGTTGGATGTGGATTAAATGTATTTTTTTATTTACTTAGTATGAGTGAATTATAATTTTATAAACTTAGATATCATGAAAATTAATGCTTATAATTCAGAAAATTGTCGCATAGTTATTTGTATGTAATTCTTATCATATTTAAGTTCCTTATACAATTTTTTTTATTTAAACTAGTTAAATCGACCAACTACCAGCTTTATTACTGCTTGACATATTTACTTTTTTTTTTTGAACGACACTTGACATATTTACTTAAATGGGTTAAACGGGTCACAAATGGGTTACACGTGTTATGCATGTGTGGGTTAGGGTTGAGTTTCTTGACACGATTAATAAATGGGTCGTGTTTGGGTAAAGACTATCCTAACCCGCTAACACGCGAACCCGAATAGGTTAACACAAATACGACTCGATTGCCACCCCTAGACGTAGATGAATTTGTTTTACTTGATCATTCAATGGACGTGATATTATCATTTTATAGAATCCAAAGAAATCTGGTTTTGATGTTTCCAATGGTAATCTTCTTTAGTCATTGATTATGGCAATTTATTAGTAAAAAATATAATTGTTATTTAATAGATACACTAAAATTTGGTGTGTTTTTGGAAGCATCTCGATGGCTCGATGTTGTCTTTTTGTCTAAAGCTTTGGTTGGTCAACTTTTTTGGTCAATGTCGTGTATATTTACACACTATATTGGTTTGGTAATAATAAAAAAAGTCATGTCGTGTGTCTTGAATTTTTATACACGACATTATCTAGGATTTAGTTTCCTGCTTCATTCTTGGCCATACACGTCAATGTCGTGTATATAGTGAAAATATATACCTGACATTAATGGGTATTTTTGAGATTGAGGATAAATGTGGGTCTGTGCAGACACACCACATTAAATGTGGGTAGCACAGTAATTTTCACTTTTGTATATATGGTTGTGGATGAGCCTATATCCCCTCACACGTTTTATTACTCCGTACTACGTATCATATACTAGTATATCTTTACTACATAAAATAGAAAAATGGTCAAAGGTGAAAGTGAAAATTGAAAGTTGAAAGTTGAAAGTCAAAGGTGAGAGAATTGTATAATGTAATTAATACTCTTATTAAAACACCTCATTACTTAAAAGTACATTAATTTATTCATATTGTACAACCAACTAAAAGCATATCCACCAAATTAAATACAAACAATTAAAACACCCATACTAAAAAGTAAAATAAAATTTTCACAATATAGAATTTAAACAAGCTTCAACAAAATTCAGAATATAAAATAATTACACACACTAATTACTGTTATTTTTAAAACACTCTAAAATGAAAACTACGTGTTATTATACACATTATACAAATTAATAAAACACATAAAGTTTCGTACAAGCAAACAAGTTGATGGTACAGATAGTTTTGAAAACTGGACCGGACCGGACCAACGGGTTCAACCGAAAACCGGTTTCGGCACTGGTTCGAATAAAAAATAAAAGTCATCCGAAAATGAATCAGAGAGGACCCGTTGAAACCGATACAAACTGGTAAATCATGCCTCATCGAGATCTATTTCTCCAGTTAATCGTCACAGGGTACCCGCGTATACTATATATAAAGGAAAACACAAAAAGTGAAATGTTGAAACTAAAAATAGAAATGTTGAAAACATATATTTCAAAAGAAAACTATTAATACACATCGAAAACCGGGTTGACACGGGAAGCTTCAAACTCGACGGTTGACCAGGTTTAATTTCACCCGTGTTCAACCCAACCCGTCGAGTTGACCTGGTTTAAATCGATCCGTTTTTCGACCAAAACAGTTCAACCAGTTGAACCACCCGGTCGACCCGGGTTTCAAAACATTATGTTTCATACCCAAATTTTCAAACTTTCATTATTTTTCGTTTATAACCATAAACAATTTTTATCACTAAACGATCTGTCGCTATAAAAAATCTCGTTGTTATGCACATGTACTCGTCTTAAACTATATGTATATATAACTATTATTAAAAATTCAAACTAATATTAAATGAAAACTGATTGGGCATATTCAATGTTGGAAAGTCAATACAATTTTTTTTATGCATGTTTTTTAAACTTAAAAAGTGAGTAATGTTAAATTTTTAAAATTCTTTTAAAACTAAAATTTCTACATAAAAATTCAAAGAATTTGTCCTTAATGAAATAGCTACCATAACAATTCACACCAAAAATTTCAAAGAAATGTATGACAAATTTTAATAACTTTTACTAATGTAACTTTCCAAAAAAAAAATATATTTTTTAATTTATTTAATCTTAACATTAATAATTTCTAAAATTTTATCAATATATTTTATTTTATAAGGCACCATATTACAACTTATTTTTTATTGTTATGTTACTTTATATTGTGTGTATCATATGCGATCTCAGTTATTAAATATTGAAATGTGTGCTGAGATATTGTTTTGACATTTATATATAGTTGAAATTGCAGAGATATTTTTGTGAATAACTTGAATGTATACAATCACAAAACATTGTATCGATTTTAAAAATATTGTTTTGACATTTATATATAGTTGAAATTGCAGAGATATTGTTGTGAATAACTTGAATGTTTACAATCACAAAACATTGTATCGATTTATTATATAGTCACGGGGTTCATTTTTTTTGTTCTTATTCTTGCGCATTCAATACGTTATATACAAATTGGTTTCCAAATATTGCTATAATGATGGTGATTGATTGGTGCTTTAATCGTTGATTGTTCCGGCGCATTAATTTCAAAGATATACAAAGTTTTCTGTAATAATTTGGTCAAAAAACATTATACAACCGGTGTATATAATTTTTATTAAGTTTCTTAGGTTTGAAGTTTTTTTGATTGAGTCAAATACCATGCCTTGATGGATGATAACTACAAAGTGAAGCCAATCAAAGAGTTTGGTCAAAGAGGATTCAACACCTATGCCGTGTACTAAGAAATTTTACACGACGAGTAACGTGCATTGTTAGTTATCTCATAATTGAAGTAATGTTTTATTTTCAGTTTCAATAAATATTTTTATATGTTCTATGATACATGTTAAGAATTTTTGCTTCAGTGAATTATCGCATGTTACGAAACACTTACCACAATATCGCATATTGTTAATTATCTGCCGCTAGGAACCGCTGCCGCTAGGCGCGGGTACTCGTCTAGTTAATATTAATATTAAAAGACTATTGACTTTTGACTTTATGAGAATTACTCCGTAAAATGTCTAGCGTATAGGAAATTTCCTTTTTTGATGCACTATCGGTACTCTCTACCTGCACAAATGGTAAAAAGAAATTTGTATGCATTACTTAGAAAATAAAGCATCACTTATAGCAAATATCAACATCTTTACAAAAATTCGTGAAAGATGCTTATAGCATTTGATCTTTGTTTAATAAAAGTAAAACTGAAAGATGAAGGAGAAAAAACTACTATACACCTTTAAAGAATGCATATCAACAATCTCGCACACAACAAAAATATGCATAAATGATATATGTGGTATGAACTATGAGAAAAGAGCCTGACGAAACGTGCATAGTTGACCATAAAAGGTAATGGCAGGTTGTCTCTTCAACTTTCAACTAAAGAGGAATAATCTATAATTATTGATTGCTTATGTATAATTTTTTTGAGAGTGAATTGCAAAAATCGTCCTTAAAGTTTGGCCAAATTGCAAAAAATGCTGCGAATTGAAAGAGTACTTTCTCACAGGATCTGGAAGAACTAAAAAGGGTGGTGGTGACAATAATTGTGTTTACTGTTTAGTACGCGTTTTGTATATATGGTTGTGGATGAGCCTCTGTCCCCTCACGTTTTATTACTCGGTATCATATATATTAATATTAAAAGACTATTGACTTTTGACTTTTGACTTTATGAGAATTACTCCGTAAAATGTCTAGTGTATAAGAAATTTCCTTTTTGTCACTAACGCTCACTTCTCGAGTTAAAAAGGAAGAGGAAAGTAAAGGAAACGGAAAGTTTTTTGTGTTTTTGAGTTTTTTTAAAAGGAGGAAAGAGAAACGGAAAAGAAATAGAGAGGAAGATTTGATAAGTAAATCTTCCTCCACTTTTGGGAGAAAAGGAAAAGGAAACGGAACCATATATTGTGTAAAGACTAATATACCATTCTAAAAACATTTGACATTAATAATTAAAGGGCATATATGTAATTTGACCAACTTATTTTCCTTTTCCTCTCACTCAAGAACATGATTATGATTACTTTCATTTTCCTTTCCTCTATCTCAATAACATAACAACTAACACTTACTTTTTTTTCCATTGCTTTTCCCTTTCCTATTATTTTCCATTTTCCTTCCCTAAAAACTCGAGAACTGAGCGTAAGGTACTCCCCGGCTGCACAAATGGTAAAAAGAAATTTGTTAACTTGCATATGCATTACTTAGAAAATAAAGCATCACTTATTGCAAAATATCCACGTCTTTACAAAAATTTGTGAAAGGTGCTTATAGTATTTGGTCTTTGTTTAATGAAATTAAAACTGAAAGATGAAGGAGAAAAAACTACTAAAGAGAGGAATAATATATAGGTATTGATTGCTTATGTATAGTTTTTTGAGCTTGCAACATGAAAAAATGGCATTTTACAAATAAATGTAGATAAATAATTCAAAGTTTGAGAAAATACAATTTAACACTTAGGAGATAATTGGTATTGAGAATACGAATATGATTTTATAAAGAAATGTGACATGATATCATTGACATCCATATAAATTTTACTAAAAATATTTTGACTAACTGATGTGGCATGATAAATTTAACTTATAAAGATTCCCTCTATTCTTTTAATTGCCCAATAATGAAATTGTTTTCTGGTAAAATATATGTAGATGTAGTATTTCTCTAATCTAAAAAGTATTTGGAATAGAAAGGGTGTGTTTAGTGCTTTGGTATAGGAAAACGATTATTGAAATGATAAGTGACATTTAGTACATTGATACGAGAATCAAAGATCAAAAAAAATCCCAAAATCTTTGTTTTCCGAAACCAAGCTAGGGATGTGCCTTTAAACCCATCCCTAGTGTTTTTTACTCATCTCCATTTTCGTTTCCCTCAAAAACTAAACATGAGACAAAAACAATTCACCCCACGTAAGTCACCTTGACACTTCGTCAACTATAACTTCATAAGTAACCACGCCATCCTTCTTCAAGTGACAAACATCATTCTAGGTCAAGTAGCGATTACTTATCCCTTTCTGGCCCGTCCATCCTCATTTCAAACAATCAACAAAGTTGGTGTTACACATTTACTAGTCAACTTGACCAAATATTGGTTTGTTTAAACCCTCAATTATTTTGTCATGAAAAACTTGACACATGTTATTAAGTAACACATCAGAAGTAGCTCTCCCTAAAGATAAACAGTAATAAACATGTGTTAATTATAACTGTTTATACTGCATTAACAAGTACAAATTAACTGAAACAGATAGATCACTTACATGAAAAATGTGACCTTGACCAATGGATCGGTGGTATCTTACTTAACCAATCATGGGCTGGTTGATTAAGTTTCTTGAAATCAGCCATAGCTTTTTGAAACTGTACAACAGTTGAGGCTGTTGCACATTTCCACAGATGCTCTTTGTAGGCCCTACCTTTCCATTACAGTTTTATTTTCTCATGAATGCTTCTAATACAAAATCTGTGTTCTGCATCTGGAAAAACTTCTCCTAAATCTCTACTATATCCTGCACAAAATCAAATATGTTTACTGTCTGTTTCAGAACAGCGAGACTTAAATTCATGAACAGATTAAGGGAGTACCTTTTCCATGTCAGTAATAAAAGTGATGCTTGAGATTGGCTCAAGTGCTATATCATCGGATAAAAAATGAAGAAACCAAGTCCATGATCTTATGTTTTCTGATTCAACAAAAGAATAAGCTAAAGGGTATATACCATTGTTGCTATCAATTCCCACAGCTGTCATCAGTTAGCCATTCAAAGGACCACGAATTGGAAAAGCACCCAGCCCCAACAACGATCTCCCACACGCTTTAAATCCTTCCTTCAGTGCACCTAAACAAACATACACTCTCTTGAATTCTCTAGTTGGAAGAGCTTCATCTGGAGGTCGTTCTACATTCATCACAACTGTTGTATTAGGGTTTGTCTTCTGCAACTCTTGAACATAATCTCTCGACATGGTAAATTATAGCTTGAATTGACCCTTGATGGCTGTTATTGCTAGGTTTTTGGCCTTTAAAACCTTCTGCAGGGACACTTGAAGCTCGTATTGGTTGGTAAGTTGATTATGCACTGACTTGACAGGAACCAGTGGATTGGTTTCAATTTGTGCTGTAATTTTCTGTGAGATATAGCGAAGGTCAAAAGCTCTGACTGCCCTTGATTGAAACAAGTGTGTTGCTCATTATATGTTCTGACTGACCAAATACCTGTCTCACAATTCCTGCCGACAAATAATAGCCATGGGCAGAGTATTTCTGAAGGGTCCTTTTTGCCAGAAAGCAATGCATTTATACCCCTTCTGTTTAATGGACTTCTATATGGGCCTATATCGAGTCCAGGACCTTCACTTGAGCCTAAAAGTGGAACACAACCCTTACATCTGACCCTTATTCTTATTTTGTCATTCTTCAAAAAAATAACTCCCTTCTAGTTTCTATTGAATGCTCTCTTACTTTAGTTTTAACTCCCACTGCAGTAGCAAACTCCTGACCAAAATAGAAGAATGTGGTATATACTCCATTTGCAAAGTCTGCCTGTTGGAAAGAAACATACTCACTGCAAAAGACATCATCAACAATCATAGGTAAATCATTTTCCAACTGCATGTCATCACTTATATTACTGGTTGTTCCTGTTTCATCTAACTCATTACTCTGACCTACTTGGACCATAGCAAGTTGTGCATCATTCTCCTGACAAGTATTCTCTTCATTTGCTTGATTTGAATCATCATCTGCATTGCCTAAGTCACTAGTGTCACTCACTTGTAACAGAGTAACATCAACAACATGATCTTGTTCCATGTTATTGTCCTGAGCCAATTGAAACAGAGTTACATCCACATCAGGCTCCTCAAACCTGTTATTGACATCAACTAGTGCTCTTCCTGCATTGTCTAAGTGTTTCTCCTGAGTCAACTGAAATAGGTTAACCTCAAAATTATCAGGCTCCTCAAACCTGTTATTGACATCAACTAGTGCTCTTCCTACTTTGTCTAAGTGCTTCCCCTGAGTCACTCGGAACAGATTAACCTCAAGATTATCAGGCTCCTTAATAGCATTGTCCTCATCAATAAGTACTAAAGCACGCTCACTGTTATGAACAGGTTGGCTAGCAAATGATGTGTCTAGGGTGGAAAATACAAGCTCAATGTATGGCAAATTTCTTGATTCACCAATATCATTGACGTCCATAGGCACTTGTGTAAGTTGGATAAAAGGATCTAGGGCAGGTTCATTATCAAGATCTTCTAACACCAATTGTCTACAACAAGATTGAATAGCCGCAGTAGCAACTTTTCTCCTATCTTCATCCATCTCCCAAAATACAGTCTTAATTGATTGTGGGGACATTTCAGAAAGTTCTAATCTTGTCTTCCCTATTTCCACATAGACATCTATCAACTTATGCTCTATGACAACATTTTTCAACAACTCAACATTAGCAGCTTCACGCAAAGTAAACAAACCGTCGTCCAATGTACAACCAGGCTTAAGAAAGTAGAAATAATTGGTTTGTCCAATCTCATGACCGATTTGGGTCATGGAGCATCCATTTCATCAACGGACACCTCTTTTATTTCCACATGATCAACAAGGTATTTCTTGCCTCCTTGATATATTCTACCTAGAAAGTATTTGAATGTACCTTCATAATGAAACCTCATGCTAAAGGATCCTGGTTGACCCACTGTATAAAAAATATACAAAAACAATGTTAAGCTAAAGTTACCTAAAAGGGGAATAACTTAAACAGTCGTACTAACATATGATTGTAATTGACTATATCTCCTGATTGCAGCTTTTTTCTCAATTTCATGGTCATCAAAGAAAGGATATTCTCTTATTCGCCATAGAGTAAATTCAAGGTTGGTGTTTGTTATTTTATTACTTAGATTATTTGATTTGATGATTGAAATTGAATTAGGGTTTTTTGGGTAGGCTTCCAAAACAAGTTTGGGGATGAGCAATGAGTATACAACTTTGTTATATTCTACATAATGGCGGGAAATTAGACAACACATTAGCTATAGTACATCAAGTAAAAAGACTTTTCAACCCTCAATAGTAACATGATAACGGGGTTTTCTGGAGTATAACGGAACGTTGACATCGGCGTTAGTGGTCAAGGGACGAGTTTGGCATATAAAGACCATGTTTTGGACCTCCGGCGATGATAATGCCCAGGTTTGTCCCATCGCGAAGCGCAGTGACAAGTTTAGGGACCAACGGTGTATTTTAGTCATTTAATAATTTACTCGATATGTGACTTATATAATTATCGCAACTTACGCAATTAATCAAGCTGTGAAAAAAGATATCTCAAAACATAATTATGAAACCAAATAATACTAACCAAAATTGCCACTCATACCTAAAGGCAAAGCAAGTCATGACGTAAAAAAAAGCGTCACACAAAGGAGGAAGTCGCAAGCAATAAACAACTATGCCGCTAAATACAATTATGCATCTAATCAAACAAACAACTAAGAAGATAGAATAAAAGAAGTGGCTTTTCAAAATATGTTTCTGTTTGTCGGCTTGAAAGTCTCTCGTTCAAACTGTAGGAGAGTGTTAGATAGGTTAGTTGTCCCAAACCAATAGTGGTTTGAGTGCATTAGGTTTAGGGTTTGGGTTATGTTGCTTATTATCAATGCTATGTATTTAGTATAAATACACAAGCTATCTCGTATGTAATGCATTCGATTAATAAATTTATATTGTCATCTTACAACAGTTACACCACAATTCTATCTCACATGTCTTAAGCAGAACTTGAATCATACGGTTGAGAAACTTCTCACACAACAATGAGATATCACTGGTACACAAATCCTACTATATTCTTTTCGATTGCACCTTAATATGAAGTTTTCTCTTAAATAAAATCTACTAGTTACATTTACGAGATCTAACTCGTATCTTTAACCACTTTTATTAAAAATAATCCAAAACTTCTTATAACTAAATAGTATTAGATAATGGTTTCAGTTATGTTGGTTGCTACAGCTGTGTTCCCAGTTGCGTGTAGATAATTAATAAGTACTGGATATCACTTGAAATCGTGTTATTACTTTTCAATAGAAACTATTCGAACCTAATGCTTGAGTTACACGAATATCTTTATGGGATAATACCAAGTGTTATTCTTGTTTTAGGCACAAAGCAAGAACCTGTTCGCTTTCAAGTGTTTTACTTTTTGTTGTCTTTTCCATGCAGATGTATATCCTACTTATAGGAAATGATTTACTCTAGTCAATGAAATTATGAGAATTAATCGGCCAATTAATATCCTCATAATGTTCCTCCATTATAGAAATAGTGGTTACAAGACTAAATCATTATAGCTTTAAATGCGAGTTTGAAACTGCCCATTAATAGGTCAAAACAGTTACAAAACTAATTCCAGCAAAGTCGTGGTTCACCTATCAAAAACACTCATCAGTATGCTCACTTAAGAACTAACTCAGTCTCTGATGAACACCACTTGCTGATGAGCATTCACTCTACGATGAGAATTGCTCTCTGATGAGATAACTTACTGAAGGATTGAACCTTCTGATGAGTTACTCCTTGATGAGTACATCAGACCTTAACTCACTGATGAGACCATCATAAACATAAAACCACTATGAGAGTCAGGGTATTAAGAGACTTAATGGGTGTACACTCCGTACCTCCTAGTCTATTTCCAAGTATGACCATATCCCTCAATTGAACTAAAT
The DNA here is from genome assembly GCA_019973895.1 of Chrysanthemum seticuspe. Taxonomy (NCBI): domain Eukaryota; kingdom Viridiplantae; phylum Streptophyta; class Magnoliopsida; order Asterales; family Asteraceae; genus Chrysanthemum; species Chrysanthemum seticuspe. The sequence continues at coordinate 24,827,472 of BPTQ01000001.1, forward strand.
TTCCAACAATCCTCCCCAATTTAGTACAATTCCTTTTGCATGAAAATAAACATAAAATAAAACATGTGTATAAATGAAAATGTCTTAAAGATTGAATTCCCATCTTAGTACATTACACGTTCAAATACTCGAGAACCAGGGTGTTCCAAGAATTGAACCAATCAACCCAACTGAATACCTGAAGATAACATATACACAAAGATTTCAAACACTTAAACGCTGCTGACACTATACAAGCCATGTGTCCATAAAATGTTGTAAGAGCCAAAAGTCCAAAGCTCCCTGAAGTGGCAAAACTTCAACATTCACATAGGTGGTTCCTCTTTTTCATGCTCCTGCCAAGCACTTTTTCAAAGAAATTAACCATTAAGAAGTGAAAACTTTATCCTCCTTACCAGCAGGTTCTGAGCACAACCTTGGGATGATTGTAAAACATGTGCTCCAGTCCACTGAATGTTTAGATTTCCATATTGAACTCAGCTCCCAAGTTTCCACGGGAGGGAGTTGGGTGTCCTAGCATTCAAAGACTATGTTGGACTTAAACCCATCCCTTTAGCAGACTTTATAACCAAGTCTCTAGCCAATCCTTTTGTCAAGTGATCAGCTAAATATTGTTGAGATCTAACAAACTCTATGGATATCACTGTTAAACCCCTTTATCACTTATACCTTATCACTTTACCAAGCAAACCCAACACAAACACGTAACAGTTATGCTATACGAATAGAAAGATTAAGAATAAAGAACTTGGTGACTTGAATGATATATTAGGCGTGTATGTTTAGAGAGGTAGAGAGAAGAAAGATGAACAATAAGTTGTATATTGCTTCAAGGAAAAACACACACACACACACACTCAAGCACACCCATCAAATGACATACTTGAGGGGTATATATAGGTAAGAGAGATGATGCCCTAAGGCTTGGCCATGGGCCTTGAGATGGACTTGGATTGGGCTTGGGTTACACAAACTAGACAAGGCTAGCTTAACATAACTTATGCCCAATTAGCTTAGCCCAATCCACGAGCCCGTTGACTATTCTATCACGATATCTAACACACATTACAAAGTTCCTAATCGTGAATGACCATCACTTCTAATAAAAATAATCAAGGCTAACAATCTCCCCCTAAGGGGTGGTCATTCAAAAGATGCTCCACTTGAATAGGTCTTTAATCTTTTTGAGCTTGAACTTTGTGAGTAGATATAGAATAGTCTTAATTCTTTGTTCCTTCATGCTTTGTGATCAATTAATGTGGTTGTCTGCCGTTGTCAACTTCGTTGGTTAGGTGTCTCCACGCCTTTCTCCACCATGCTCACACTTCTATTTGTCTTTTGAGTTTCCAATGATGAAGTTCTCGAGTCTTTACACTTTGTAGATTCTTTGACATTGACGAAGGATCATCTTTAACTTTGAGTTGCCTTTGATTTTGATGAGAACTTTCATGTGTTGTTGGTATGAGCATGTGGCGAGTCTGCACGATCCATCCGCTCCAGAGCTTCCATAAGAAGAAAACATAAAACATTGTTAGTAATAAGCGGATTCCGGCACTTACAAGTTTGAATTTCGAGGGTGTTAACAGCATAGTGTGAAAACACGTCTCTAATTCTTACAAAGGCCGTTCCTGAACTGGAGTCCCACAAGTGAGATAACGCGATATACCGAAGTACATCTACAGTTCAGATGAGTCGCTGAGGTACACCGAAGCATCACCCCACGACTGTAGACCATTTGAGACACACTAAGCGTAATCCACGGAGAATTACCGAAGTGACCTGCTGTCAGGGCTGCTTGATGTTGACCCTGGCAGGAGTTTCCATTCAATCACTGAAGATCACAGAAGTGAAACTTCTCATAAATGTTCTGGCAGATTGCTAAGATCTGCGTAGGACTCTGGAATATATCACTTGTGTCCTTATTGATGAACAACACGTGATGTCATGTCAAGTGTTCCTATGAGATCTTTTGATGAATCTCGTGGCTCTAGACTGAATAGTGCATTTTGGTTTTCCTGAGCGGAGACTAGGGAGAGGGTCTCCTTCTTCAATATCAACAATCTCTAAGAGAAAGTCGATAGATTATGTAGGGTTCCCAGTGAGAATGAAACAAATCCTTTTAAGAGGAATTGAGTGGCAAGGAGGTTTAGTGCAGTGCGTCACTGGGTCCATGACGTCTTTGTCTTCAATACCAGTGTCATCTAGTGACAACCAGTAGCATATGTATTGAACCCGGTTTCTGCCCTAAGGTTGAGTATGGAGGGCCATTTCTTTTCACCATTTCTTTTACTTTTCTTTTTAATTCTTCAACCCCTTCTTTCTCCTTTCTCACATTACTCCTTTTTTTTCAATCATACCTAAGGACTTCTAATACTAACTATTTGTGATGTCCTTGGGTAGATCCCTCCGGCTCTGGCGGATCATAGGACGGATTTCCTATCCTTAGTCACCTTATAACTCCATGACTGTCCTATTGTTGCCATAAAACCATTTTTCTTGAAAATCTCTCAGAGTGTTTATGATAGAAAACATGTTTGAAACACTCCGTGAGTTTTATATTTTCAGAAACACTCCCCCTTCACATGTGCTTATAAGTTTTGACAGAAATCTGCATATAGAGGGTAGAGTTTGCACGTTTTGAATTGATCGACTTTAAATGAACAATACCGATTCGAGACACGTTTACATCACTAGAGAACTAGCTTGAAATTATTACCCGTCCTGGTCAAGTCCATAGAAAGTTTCTCGAGATGGTACATGATTCCTCGTCAATTCATTGGTTTCAACTGAGTCGAGCTCTTTTTGAGATTCAAACAACGATCATTAAACATTTTGATCACATTTTAATCACGTTTCTCCCCCTCAAAAATAGCATATCCATGATGTTTTTGAAACAAAATGATTAAAAGATATGTTTTTCGAAAAGCATTTGGAGAGAAACTGATTTAGCATGAATTTTGGAACAATTCTGGTTTTGTACTCCCCCTTAACGAAAGCATATTTTTCATACAGAAAATTTAGAATCAATTAAGGGTATAGAGGGAGTTATCTTGGTACCAAATGTGAGAGATTTTGAAAAATGTTTTTGAAAAAATTTCGAATCAATGGTACGCAAGATGAAGATTTAAAAAAAATCTTTTGAAGATATTGAAGAAGTATCTTCATTTGTTTTAGGATAAGTGCTCGATATTTATGAAAATCGATTTTGCATAGCACTTTCCTTTCTTTAAAGATCGGGTTGCAAGCTGAAATACTTACAAGCCATTATGATTTTAGGAATAGTGCTTTGAAAAAATATTTAAAACCTTTGATTTTGAGAAGCACTTTCCTTTCTTTGAAGCGCGGGTCCTGAACTGATGTGTCCAGAAGCCATTATGTTGAAGTCCGGGTTTCGTACTGAAGTATACGAAAGCCATTATGTTGAAGTCCGGGTTTCGTACTGAAGTATACGAAAGCCATTATTATGAAGAAATTTTGAGAAACGACATGTTTTAGAAAACAGTTAAAGAACTCTCGCTCAAGCATCTGTACATGCCCGTATCATTGTTGAATGACATTTCTAGAAACGTACAGAATATCGATTATACGAGAGACATGTCGTGAGAAGAATATTTTTGGATTTTTTATTTTCTATTGTTTTTGTATTTTTGAAAGTTTTATATTTTTATATTTTGCTTTTGTTGGTTTTATAAAAGAAATGGAAAATCAAAGATAGAAGATAGAGAGAATGAAGAAGACGATTTTACAGAATTAGAACCCTCTGATGAGTTGGGTTCAGAGATATTTGATTCACCTGCAACCAAAGAAGAAGAGTTTTCACAAATAACAGTGTTAGAAGTACAAGATTCCTCACGGTGAGGGTGATCACTATCAACGGTTGTAGTGGATTCGACTTCCTTATCTTGATGAGTTTCACTATTATCTGTGTTGGAGCAAGTATCAAAAATCTTTCCTGTGGGGATCCATCTAAGACCTATTTGGTTGAAAACTTTTCCCGTGGGAATCCACCTAAGGTAAGATCTAGGAGTTGTTTTCTTATCAGATGCAGCGGAAGACTCAGTTTTGGGAAAACTACGTCCTGAAGAGATCCACCTATTAGGTTTCTTTTTGTTTGACATTTTATCAACGGGTTTGTTTCTATTTGGTGTCTTAGTGGATTGTGCCTTGGCACGAGAATTATCTTTCTTGAGATATTGTAAGGCACATGCATCATGATTAGCTGAAAAGACACATTTTTTACATGTAGTACAGACAAATTCAATATTCTTGTTTAAAACAGCAGCTCTAACTTTGTCACTACATTCTTTTGGAAATTGATTCTTGTTCGAAAAAGACTTAGAATTCCTAGTGTTGTTTTCTACGGGCATAGCATTTTTGTTTGCGCAACTACTCTTAGATGCAAGCCAATCCCTAGTCTTTTGAAGAGTGTTCCTAGGTAATGGTTTACTACTACTAGCATTGCCTTGAAATCTTGTAGAATTCATCACCCTAGATGTTGTACCTAGAATTCCGTCTTTTCGAGTCTGTGCCTTTTTCCTAGCTTCTTCTAGATAGTGATTGTTGACCATTTTGTTAGAACCAACAGATTCTTTAACTTGATTTGCGGTCACATTCCGTGTACTATTCCTAGAAGTGCCATGTGTAATCACTTTTTCTTTATCAAAAACTGGTTTTTCAAAACCTTTGATAATTCTCTTTTTAATAGGCAAAGTCTGTGGAGTGACTGTTTTTGACAAATCATTTTTCTCATTGACTTTTGGAGGAAACTGAGAAATAGACATTTTTGGTTTGAAAACCGGTTTGGGAACATTTGTTTTCTCCTCAGTCAATGGTTTTGTAAACTTAGTATCCACAGCCTTTCCTTTTAGACATCCCAGCTGAGCTCTTAAAAGATCATTTTGCTCTTGCATGTCCTTGTAGGCACGCTCATACGACAGTTTGTCATACTTGCATTCCTCTGTTTTTCGATCAAGCTGTTTAAAATAGGACACGTTTTCTTTTTCAAGTTTCATAAGAGCTTTTTCGTATATTGAAACAATTTCGGAGGTCTCATCCTGGAGTCTTTCATGATCTTCAACAGAATATGTTTGTAAAATAATGGACATGATATCGGTAGTCATAACATCTTCGAAGAGAGAATCATTCAAATTTTCCAAAACTTTGATGTGTTCAATGCTGTCATTAGCTTGCTTTACCAGGGATTTATGGTCCTTGACAAAGTCAGCTGTTTCTTTCAAAATCGCTTGTTCAACATGAATTACCCTCACACTGATGGCAGTTAACGGAGGGGCAATTTGGGTTTTAAAAAACTCTTTTGTTTCGTCATCATGACGAGTAAACCAGATGTTAGTTGTAATATTGGTTTTAGACTTGACAGTCTCTTGAAGATACCCAATTCTAGTTTTAACGTCATCTAAAATGCTTCTAGTATCACTTGTGTTAAAAGGATTGTTTGAAGACATTTGTTCGATTTTCGAAAGAGATTTGGAAACTACAACTGGTTTTGAAACTGGTGTTGACACTTTGTTTGAAACACTTGGTGTGATGGAAAACTTTGACTTTTCTTTTTGATTAACAAAAGTAATTCCATTAATTTTGTTCCATTTGTTATAATCAATCGGTTTAAGATCTGGATTCTTTTGTTTCATTTTTGATCTACTCTTCTCAGCTAGTTCCAACGTTTCAAGAGAATCACGAACAATTATAGGTTCATGCAAAGGTTGTCCATTGTTCAACACATTCTGAGATTTCTGAGCTTTCTTGAGAAACGAAGAAGGGTTGTTACCAAGAGCCATTTTATGTGAAGTGTGAAAAATCGGATTTACTTGATTAGAAAGCATCTTGTTTGATTTAGCGGAATGACCCGTTGTAAGAAGCAAATTATCCAATTTCTTTATAGTTTCATTTTTATCCAGAATTTCATCAAGAAGAGAATCTTCTCGCTTTGAAAAATCAGCAATCAACTGTTTCTTCTCTTTTTCAAGATCAGAAAACAATGCTTTTTATTTAGAAAGTTGGTCATTTTGTTCAGAAATTTCCTTGTTTAAAGATTTTATTTTCAAGTTCAGATTCACATCAAGTGTATCATACTTGAGTTGCAATTGTTTTTCTCTTAAAACAGAATCTCGATAACCAATTTCTAATTCTGAAAGTTTGTTTGTATGAAATTCATAGGCTTTGGCGTGCTCCTTGTAACTCTCAAGCTCAGCGGTCAGTTTAGCATTCGCGGCCTTAACTTCGCGATTGACCGTTCTAACTTTCTCAACTTCAATGCCACATTGATTAATTAATGATTCAAAATAAGCACGTGTTTCCTCATCAGTCGCAGTATTTTGTGCCACACAGCCTCCACTAGGATCCACATCTGGAGTTTCAGAGTTAGTATTGCTACAACTCGGATTGTCCATGTATGTATCATAAGTAGGTGCTGGCGTCACAGAATGCTGTTCGTCATGAGTAAACACATCAAATATGACATTGTTATAGCATGGATCAATGATTGGTACCTCAGATACTGTATTGGCGTCATAGACAGGAGGTGAGTCTGACTCAGTGTCATACTTAGCTTCCTGAAGATTTGCCATGAAGATGCAATTCGCATTGAGTTCCTCGAGGTCTTCAAAATCATCCATAATAGCGAAAAAGTCATGTTCCTTAGCACTCAACTGGAACCCCGCTTCTTGCTTATCTGCTAACAAAGCAGCTTTCCGAAGAAAATCACCATTCTTTTTGTGCGGCTTAGTGGGACAGTTTCTTGCCATGTGACCCACTCCTTGACAGTTATAACACTTAATCTGATTACCCTGATTCACATTTCCATAATTCCCAACGACTGGAGCTGCAACATTGCCATTCTTATTACCCACTGCTCTATTCCCAACATTCTGTCCCATCTGATTTCCAACATACTGACCCAACTGATTACCCTGATACGGAACCGCCTGATTACCCGTGCGACTGCTAAATGCTTTATCCAATAAAGAAAATACTTGTTGCAAGGTCGCTTCTACGTGGTCAGTTTCATTATCAGTGATTCCTTGTTCCTGGTATTGTGGATACGGTTGTTGAATGACTTGTTGTTCTGGTGGATAGAATTGTTGTTGTGGTTGTTGAATGTATTGCTGCAAGTTGTTGTTGTTGGAAGATGATGAAGCTTGTTGTTGTGTATTGACTGTAGTTTGAGTCTTAGCAATAAGTGCCAATCGATCATGATTCTTTGCCAATCTTTCTTTCCTGACTTCATTCACTTCAGCTTGGTTTTGTTTCAGAAAATCGTTGAGTTGATCAAAGTTCACCTGATGTAAGTCTTTTGTTTGGTTGACAATAGTGACATATCGTCCCCATTCTTCTGGAAGATTATTCAGGAACTTGATGTTTTGAACGATTGTTCTGGGTGCCAACTTGTTTCTGATAAGCTCATTCATCAAAGTGCAAAACCTTCCATAGTAGGATTCAATGGATTCTCCTGGTGTAGATGTAAACTTCTCCCATTCAGTTAGCAGCTTGTTCTCCATGTCTTGTTTACCAATTTCTGTTCCATAACATAGCCGTCTAACACGTTCCCACATATCGAAAGCAGTTTCACAACTGTCTACCACAGCAAAGATGTCTATTGGTAAACCCAGTTGGATAATATGAATTGCCATGTCATCTGCATCGACTTGTTTCTGATCCTCTTCAGTGTATTCTGATTCAGTTTGAAGATGAGAGGATGGTGGGATGGGAGGTGTTGCGTCTGCATTTCCAGGTACATGAACTTGTCGAGGCTGGAAGGGTCCATCCTGAATGGATTTAATCATGAGTTTCCCATTAGGTTTGGTCTTTATGTAACGGAGCATTCGACTTGTCCATTGAAGATAACCACCTTTTGCCAACATAAGAGGTCGGTTTTCGGCACCGGCTGCATGAATGTCTTGTTGAGTAGCCATTGATGAAGGTATGATCTGATAAAGTTGATGTAGGATCGATTCAACGATAAAGGAGGTGTGTTTGATAAGTTATGGTCGGTTGAGGTTTATCCGAAGGTCGTACTCGTAAACTTGGTTCTTAAAAAAATTTCGCCCAAAATTTGAAATTCACTATAAAAATCAATTCTAAGGTCGTATGAAAAATTTGAGTTATGACAATTTTGACGCCAAATTTGACCCGAAAAATTTGAATTTAGGCCCAAAAATTTGAATTTTTGACCAAAATTTTCACAGTTAAACCAAAATTTGAATCTCGCGTAAAAATTGAACGTTTAGTCTCCTCAAAAAATTAAATTTTACTCAAGTTTTCCCGCCAAAAAACTCTTTTTTTTTTTTTTTTAAATCCTTAGGCGTAGAAAGAGCTTAGGCGTAAACCTGGCTCTGATACCAATTGTCAGGACCGAAAAACATAAGATTTATGTGGTTTGGAGGCCTTGGTTGGTGAAAGTAGATGAAGAACATCATCTTGCTTAGTGAGAGAAAGTTAGAGAGAGGGAGGAGAAAACAAAGGTTTTATTAAGAAACACACACAATACACTTAACCAAATGATTCACCTCACCCCTCATGGAGAGTCATGAGGGGTATATATAGGCTCTAACTTTGCCACTTACACGATACTAGTCCCTAAGGGCAAAGTATTCTATGCATCTAGTCCAATTCACGTAAGTGACGTTATCTTTAGAAAAAGCGAGGCTAACAATCACCCCATTCATGATAAGCTCATGAATCATGCTATGCCTGACACTTAAGTGTCTAGACTTCCCATTGTACATCTGGCTATAAGCCTTTTCCAATGTAGTTGCACTATCACAACCAAAAGAAATAAGTGCCATAGGTTAAGGCCACAAAGGAATCTCAAGAAGCAAGTTTTTGAACCATTCAACCTCTTTACCGGCAGCTGCTAGAGCCACAAATTCAGATTCCATTGTGGCGTTGTTGAACTCGTGATGCAAGTTTGTTTCTTAGATGCCCAAGAAATTGCACCTCCACCAAGTAGGAATACCCAGCCACTAGTAGACGAATTATTTTCAATGTTACTGATCCAGCTTGCATCAGTGTATCCTTATAACACTGAAGGATAACTAGTATATGAAGGACTATAATCCATAATTATTATCTGATACTTCAGTACCCTCTGAACTGCTTGCCAGTGATGAGCACTGGGATTACTAGTGTACCTCCTTAGTTTACCCACTACAAAAGCAATATCAGGTCTTGTACAAGTCATGACATACATCAGGCAGCCAATCACCCTAGAATACTCAAGTTGAGATACAACCTTACCAGTATTAGGCATCAGCTTCTCACTTGTATCTATAGGAGTACTCACTGGAGTACACTCCAAGTAATTAAATTTCTTCAGTACCTTCTCAATATAATGAGACTGAGAGATGTAAATTCTTTTTTGTTCATGTTTAATCCTTATACCAAGGATAATACCAGCCTCCCCCATGTCTTTCATGGAGAACCTTGGTGATAAAAATTCCTTTGTTAGGTCGACCTGATTTTGGTCAGTGCCAAAGATCAACATGTCATCAACATATAGACAAATGATGACTCCTTTACCAGATTCATCAAATTTGTTGTATACATATTTGTCAGATGGGTTAAGAACATAACCACTAGACAAAACTACTTCATCAAACTTTTGATGCCATTGCTTAGGCGCCTATTTCAGTCCATACAAAGACATAATCAGTTTACACACCTTGTTTTCTTTTCCTGGCATGATGAAGCCATGAGGTTGGTTCATGTAGACCTCCTCATCCAATTCACCATTCAAGAAAGTTGTCTTCATATCCATCTGATGAATATTCAGATTATGATTTGATGCCAAAGTAATAAAAAATCTTGTGGTACTGATACGAGCCACATGGGCACAAGTAACAAATAGTCTATCCCTGACTTTTGTTTAAAGCCCTAAATGACTAGTATAGCCTTGAACTTTTAAATAGTTCCATCTACCTTCATTTTTCTTTTGAAAATCCATTTGCAACCCAGATGTTTGCAACCAGGTGGTAGATCAACCAACACTCAAGTGTTGCTGCCCATGATGGAGTCAATTTCATCATTAATTGCCTTTTTCCAGAAAGCAACATCCTGGGACTTCATTGCCTCTTCAAAAGTCTTAGGATCATCCTCAACAATGAAGCAATAGGAGTATTGGTCAGAGACCTCATATCTTGTTCCTTCAATTAAGTATAATTGAAACTCAAGTCCAAGTGACTTTGGAGTCCTGACCCTTTTGCTCTTTCTGAGCTCAGGTTGTTTTACTACAACCTCATCAGGGACCTCTGAAATACCAATGTCATCATGTCCATTTGGAATCCTCTGACTTGGTCTAGGGACTGATGAAAATCTATTCTCATCAAAGATTACATCCCTTGATTCAGTTATTGAGTTAATTGAAACACTTTCATTAGGTTCAATAACATAGAATCTGAAAGCCTTGGAATGCTCAGCATATCCAACAAAGATGCATTCAATGCCTCTTTCACCTAAAGTTTTTTGCTTTGGATCAGGGAGTCTTACAACAGCCCTATAACCCCAAACCCTGAGAAAGTTCAGATTGGGTTTCCTTTTAGCCTAGAGTTCATAAGGGGTAACCTTGTTCCTTTTATCTAGAACCCTATATAATAAATAACAAGTTGTTAACATAGCTTTACCCCAGAACCCGTGACTCAACCTTGATTTAGACAACATGGAATTAACCATTTCTTTCAGTACCCTGTTTTTCCTTTCAGAAACCATTTTGTTATGGAGTATAGGGAGCAGTCATTTCATGGATTATATCAACAGACTGAAAATACTGAGTATCTACGTACTCACATCCCCTATCAGTCCTGAATCTCTTGATCAGGGACACTTGTTGCAATTCAACTTCAGTTTTAAACACTTTAAATTTGTCTAGTGCTTCATCTCAAATAAACATAACAAAACCTAGAAGTATCATCAATAAATGTCATAAAGTATTTCTTATTCTACAAAGAGGGAGTAGCATGTAAATCACGTAGGTCACTATGTATCAGCTCAAAAACTCCAGTTTTCACATTTTACACCTTGAAATGGTTTCTTAGTTATTTTGGTCATCATGTAAGTTTTACACTTCTCAGTGTCCATATCAAAGGCTGGAATTAACCCATCCTTAGACATATCTCGCATTCTCTTAAAGTGTACATGGCCAACTCTAGCATGCCATAGGGTTGAATCATTTGGTTTAGAGGTTGACATAAAGGCTGAATTAGCAATATCATTAATAGTATTAAGCCTGAACATTTGATTACACAAATAGCCAAAAAACTAATAAACACACCATGTTTAGACAAAACAAACCTATCAGATTCAATAACTTGTTTATAACCACAATTATTCAAAATACTACTAGAAACCAACTTCTTTCTAATATTTGGAACATGTAAAACATTAAACAAAGAAATAATCTTTCTAGAAAAAAATCTTAAATCAACACATCCTCTTCCATGCACTAGGGCAGTTGACTCATTTCCCATACAAAGAATAGAACCATCATTCAGTGACTTATAGGTCTTGAACCAGCTTCTAGAATAGAACCATCATTCAGTGACTTATAGGTCTTGAACCAGCTTCTATCTTTACACATATGGATTGTTGCACCAGATTCTACCCACCACGCAACATTATCATCCTGCACAAAGTATGCCTAAGATATATATGTAACATAATAAATCTGAAAAGACTTATTAAACACTATCTGACCTTTCAGAGGGTTGGTTGAACCAGTCCCTGAACCACTTGTGCCTGATCCATTGGCTTTATTGCCAATTTTAACACCCTTACAATCCTTCCTGAAGTGTCCAATTTTTCCACACTTCCAAAGTTGCTTTTGGCTTTTTGTTAAGATCAGCTTTGGTGTTATCATGATGCTTATGTTTGCCCTTGTTGTCATTTTATTTGGTGGAGTTGTTATGCTCTACCATATTGACAACTGATGACCAATAGCATTTCTACTCTTTGGCTTGTCACTGTCTTGCGCTCTGAGTGATTCCTCAATATGCAAATGACTGCCCAACTCAATAAGAGCTAATTCCTCCTTCTTATGTTTCAGCATATGCTTGAAATATTTCCAAGAATGAGGGACTTTATCAATGACACAAGAGATTGAAATAGCCTCATCCATTTTCATTTTTTGTTGTGTGAATCTACCAAGTATACTAAGAAGTTCATTGTATTTTTCCATGACAGGTCTAGAATCGACCATTTGTAATTGTTAAAATTATTTACAATGAACTTCTTACTTGATAGATCCTCAACCATATATTTGGCTTCCAAGGAATCTAATAGTTCTTTACTAGATTCCACATTTTGATAAATATCAAACAAAGGATCAGACATACCATTGAGGATTAAACCTCCGCAAATGTAATCATCATTATCCCATTTGCTCCTTTTCCTCATCTGTTCCACAGTTGCTTCGTCCCCATCATCTGGAATAGGTGTGCTAAGGATATACACCACACTCACGTTTGATAACAATAAATGCATCTTCTTTTAACATCTTCTGAAATCGATACCTTCAAACTTTTCCAATTTTGAAAAGTTAGCAGCCGTTTGCTTTATAGCATTAGCCATTGATTATCACTAAATAGTTTCTATTGATTATTGGTTGCTACAGCTGTGTTCCCAGTTTGGTGTAGATAATCAATGAGTACTGGATATCACTTGAAATCGTGTTACCACTTTCCAATAGAAACTATTCGACCCTAATGCCTGGGTTACGCGAATATCTCTATGGGATAAGACCAAATGTTATTCTTGTTTTAGTCACAAAGCAAAAACCTGTTCGCTTTCAAGTATTTTTTTGTGTAGTCTTTTTTATGCAGATGTATATCCTACTTATAGAAAATGATTTACTCTAGTCAATAGAATTATGAGACTTAATCGGCCAATTAATCTCCTTATAATGTTCCTCCATTATAGCGACAGTGTTTACAACACTAAATCATTATAGCCTTAAATGCGAGTTTGAAACTGCTCATTAATATGTCAAAGCAGTTACAACCTAATTCCAGCAAAGTCGTGGTTCACCCATCAGAAATACTCATCAGTATGTTCACTTAAGAACTAACTCAGTCTCTGATGGATACCACTTACTGATGAGCATTCACTCTTTGATGAGAATTGCTCTCTGATTAGATAACTCACTGAAGGATTGAACCTTCTGATGAGTTACTCCATGATGAGTACATCAGACCTTAACTCACTGATGAGACCATCAGAAACATAAAACCACTGTGAGAGTCAGGGTAGTCAGAGATATAATGAATGTACACTCCGTACCTTCTAGCCCATTTCCAAGTATGACCATATCCATCAATTGAACTAAATTTTCAATAAGTTACTGTCAAATATGTGGCGTTATGGCTAAATGATATGTCGATGACGTGTTTTGTTCTGTACATTTATCTGTGTAGCGTCAATCAGAACAAGATTTACTTTTCCAATATTTTGATTCTCCTACCATATTGCACCAATAATTTGGTCACTTAAATGAATTTCCCAAAAGTAACACTTTTTTATGGTTTACTTTTTCATTAAATATTGCAAATGGTGTAGAAACTAATATTGTTTGATTGTTTTTTATCTAGCTTTTTGTACTTTGACTTTGCTTTGAACACACTTTCTAGCTTTAGAAATTATTTTAACTTAGGACAAAACAACAAGTGATTTGGGAAATATCCTTTTTGTTTCATTGAAATGTCCAAATGTCACTTTATTACTCGATAACTTTTACAATCTTTATTATATGAAGTTACATAGATTAACAAATATTGATTTCGCGTCAAATTTTGGTAAAAGATATAAAACTATGATATTTGTTAGATTACAATCAACGATTTGAACATTTTGTAACACAATAATTTGAATTGTTTCTATTGAAGTACTTAGTTCAAAATAGAAATATTCGTTTTCTAATTACTTAATACACGAGGGAAATTTAACTCGAGTCATTTTTTGTGACGTAAGTCAACTTCACACTTTTAAAACCATTCAACAAGATGCGAAGCTTGATTAATCACAAGACTTTCATAATTATAGAGTATAACCCCATATAACTTATATTGTAAAGTAATTATAAAAAGATTAAGTATTCATTAAAGTTACTTTTTTTTCCCCTCACTTAAGTCGTAGAGCAAATAGAAATTTATGATCAGATCTCTTTATAAGAAAATAAGCTTTTAACATGTGTGATCTGAAGGTAACAATTCTAAAAGTTAATTAACCTAGATGTCGTGTTTAATAAGTTCAGTAACGTATAAATTTTTGAGTTTAGTAAACCAAAATGTTGCTTTTTATGAGCTTAGCAAAAGAAAAAAAAAAGAAAAAAATCAAAAAAAGAAAACAAGTAAAAAAAACTGAAAAAATAACAAAATAATCTATATAAACTACAGGGCTCATTTCGAAACAGCATCACAAGTTTTATTTCATAGTTTTATAATATAAACAAAACTATTTAAAAAACATGTATATAAAAAATCAAAAACTAAAAGGCATCACTTGTATTTTTGAGGTATTTATAACCCATCCCTCTTTATATGATTAGTTGTGCATGCATCATGTCTCAGTACTCCAAGCTCAACATGTTGTAACTTTCTATGTGACGGAATCATGATTCATGAGTCATCGCACATGCGTAACGGTACTTCATAGTTCATACAGATTTTTTTTTTTTTTTTTTAATTGATTTGTGTGTTTGCAAAAATTGGACTTGCTATTTAATCGTTAATTTCAATTTTTTAATGACTTTTAATAAACCGAGAAAAAAAGGTGTTATGTGACCGGGCAAACTTTGATGTTTTAAAAAATGTCTAAACTTATCAAAAAGGTGGTAACGAATTTTTATTTTGTTTATTTAAGTTACTGATTTTATAAAAATTGACATTTAAATTATTACTTTATAACTTCAGTGTTAATATGAGTTATTGAACTTATATTTTGGTATAAGTTAAGTAACATAAATATCGTATTTTATAAGTCAGTGATGTGTACGTATATTTTTAGAGCAAAAGGAGTGATAACGTCGAAGAGGCGTTATCGTCTACATGGCAACAAAACAACGGGTTTATAGGGCGTTACCCACTCTTAGCATTGGTACATTGGCCAGGCGTTATAACTTGAGTTGTTGTGGTAACTTGTGTTGAAACGCATATGTGAATAAGAAAAATTCAAATCACCCCTTCACATTAATGTCCAACGACTAGTTTTGTTATTAAAAAAAAAAAAAAAAAAAAAAAACTTGCAAAGGTAAGAATTTAAAAAAGTTTGACAATTTTTTTGAACTTAATTGGTTTTAGAAATGTTTTCCCTAGCCCGAACGTCGGATCTCGTTCAAACCCAAACCCACTTAATTTGACACCCGAGCAACAACAATAATTGATGTTCATGTGGCAACAAAATTTCCATAAAAACACACCTCAATTCGAGCAACAAACACAAACACCACACAAACTCAATCCTCACAAGCGGTGTCTATCGACCCCGAAGCTACGTCTCCATGAAAACACAAACGTGGAGGTAAACGAGTGTATAAAAAAGCCAAAAAACCCTATTTGCATGATGAAAAAAATCCCAATGTGAGTGGTACTACGTTACGTTGGACACTGGATGAGGAAGTTTTACTTGCCAAGTATTACGTGGCCGTTTTCAAGGATAACAATGTTGGAGTTTCTCAAAAGGGCACCACGTTTTGGTATCAGGTTATGAACGAGTTCAACAAAGTTAAATTTTCAAGTTTGTAACAAGGATATATTAACAAGAAAGTGGCATACGGTGAACGCAAATTGCCAAAAGTTTTTAGCGGTTTACAAATGTGCTAAAATTGGTGAAAATGAACTGGATAATATGAGGCATACTAGACAAATGTATCGTGACGAACATAAAGGTATTTCATTTGCTCAACAGGAAGCGTGGGAAATTTTGAGGGCGTGCCCAAAATGGGACGCGACAATGATTGACTTAACTGGAGACGTCTCCGGTCAAAGCAACAAAGAGCTATTCGGTGATGATGCACGACCACGTCCGGCTGGGAAATCACGCGCCGAAAAAAACAAAACAGGGGAAGTGCGTCAAGCAATTTGAAAGCTATGTCATGCGAGATCAAACTTAGACGGGAAGCAGCCCAAGCGGCGTACGAGGCGGCTAAAGAGAAAGACCAGACGATCCAGCGTTTGGAAGAATTTAAATTTCTCGGTATTAAAACTAGTGAAATGAATCCGGCCGCTGCGTATAGGATCAATTTGGAGAAACAGAAAATCGCCGCAAACTATAATTTGACACCATCGCCAACCGAATAGTTTTATTTATTTACTTATTGTATTTATTACGTATTTTTCATTTCGTAGTTTTTTTTTCTTTATCTTTTTATGTCGTTATTTCTTTATTATTTGTAACGTTTTATTTCTTATTGTAATGTTTAATTTTATTAATAAAGTATTAGATTATATAATGAATGAAACTGTTGAGTGTAGAATTTATAAATTGTAATTTTACAAAAAGTGAGTTCCAAAAAGTGGTGTTTTTTGGTGTTATGATAACGGGTGATTTTTTGGTGTTATGTTATTTGGTTTTGAAATGATGTGACGTTGATGTGATGGGGAATTTGGCGCTATTTGGTGTTATATATGGTTCCTTTTGCTCTTATAAGTTTAGTTACCAAAAAAACTTTTTTTTATAAGCTCAGTAATCTAAATGAATAAAATTAAATTTGTTAAAGTACACTTTTTGAAAAGTTTAATGACATATTTGTATATCAACTTTTTTAAAACTTTGCACTATTTGTTTTGTTATATTTATTTGGCTATAGATTTTTGAAACATTACATTACAAACTTTTTTTTTGCCACGAGGGAATATAACCACACTGCCTCCACGACTCGGTGTCTCTACCTATATATGTGACGTTATGATATTAAGTTATGAAATAGGTTTGGATGATAAATTATGTAAATATAGTTAAGTTGCATTGTTTTATGCTTTATAGTAAAGGTGTAAAACGAGTGTCCAGTAGTCTGGATACAAATTTAGATTCAATAATTATTTGTTTTGTGTCAAATTTTGATAAAAAATATAAAAGTTCAAAATTTGTTGGAATACGATTAACCATGAACATTTTGTAAGTCCCTCCAAAAACTAACTTTGCTACACACAATAAGTATATATTTCATTTCAAGTACTTAGTTTACGGTTGTAGTATTTATTTCTAATATGTTTGTACACTAGAGAAAGTGTATTCGAGTCGTTTAAGGTGATATAGGTAAAATTTGGAGGTTAGGAATCAATTTCCAAGATCTGTGAAGCCAGATAAACCAGTAGACTTCCACGGTTTATATTGTATGATTAGGACGAATGATCCCATAGTATTTACGTTCTTAATATTGATAAAAAAGTTAATAAAAAATTATGGTACTTAATTTTGCGATCTTTGTTCATTTAAGTTACTCGGTTGATTTTTTACTTAGATCACTGAATATAATAAATAATGATTCGATTTCTCTTTGAGAAAAGGAGGTGTTAACACGAGTGATACGAGGGTAAAACTTTTTTGTTTATTAACCTATGCATACTATTAATAAGTTTAGTGATCTTAATATATAGTTTTTTGGGTTTAGTAGTTTAAATGTTGCCTTTTATAAGTGTAACAAAATATTTTCAAAGTTTAGTAGCTTAAATGTCGCGTTTAACAAATTTAGTAAACAAAATAATCATAAAATAAAAAGAAACTATAAAAACAATTTAAGCGAATAAAATGCCTCTTGGCATACGTTAACCAACCTTCTAAATATACTCGCACTAAAATCTTACTCAACTTTTTAATTCCATCAGTTACCCGATCAACCAACCTTGTTACCATCCACAGTCCACACCCCAAGCTAGGGTTCATTTCGAAACCAGACCGAATTCGATTTGCGGGTTCATTTCTACTAAAACTGTCAAAACCTTAGGGTTCATTTCGAAACAGCATCACAACAATACGATAGTTGTGTTGTTATTTCAAAATGAACCTTATTGTTTTAAAAAGTTTTTAAAAAAAGGCCTGCAATTTGTTTTGGTGTGTGTGAACTGTGGCCGTTAATACGGTATTGGCGGATCGGGTAAATGGTTGGACCTTTTTCACATGGACTATGGAGACTGGAGTATTGATTGTGGTCCTTTAAGTTATTACATTATTTCGAAATGAGCCTTTTAGTTTTGATAGTTTTATAAGGGACCCCTAGAATGAACCCTGTTGTGTGGGGGTGTGGACGACTGGACGGTGCAAGAATGTCAGAATTGGTTACACTGGGAATCGTTGTTCTGGTCCTCTTAGTTAAGATATTGTTTTAAAATGAACCCTGTAGTTTTGATGGTCTCAAATTAACCCTTAGAATCTAGTTTGGTGTGTAGAGTCTGCGAGTGTGGACAGCGGACGGTGTTGGCGGATCGGGTTAACCAGCGAAGTTTTTAGTTTACCGTACTTTTGTCTTCATTATTTTTTTTTTTGGGTTAATTTTTCAGATAATGTCACTAATGTTTGTTGGTTTTTATGTTTGCCTGTGCGTTCATTTTATAAATTTTGTTATGCCGGTTATTGATTAGCTTCCATCATACACGTGTTAAAAGACAAAGATGACTAGAGTATGTTGACAAAGGTAAGTTTCAGTCAGCTGTATCCCCTTGTTCAGTAGCTGTGTACATGCCTCTCTTTTGAATGCTTGACGCTACAGGTAATCTATAATTGTCAATTGTTGTTATACAGTATACACCTATAATATTAGAGAGTATTTGGGAAATTTGTGTTGTAGCTGTTTAGGGGTAGGGCTAAACGCAGTTTGAATTACCTGCCTATTAAAATGAACTTCATAGACGACACTGACTTGTACACATACTGCTTAGTAAGGGAACCTTTTTCTGCTCATGGATTAAGGTGTGTTTGTATATGGATATGAGAATCATATGTGTACTACTTCTTTCTAATGCTTTATCACAGGCAATACTAGTAACTCCAACAGGATGGGCAAATGCCAGCAACAATAGCTGTAGTATATGATTTGCTACATCTGATGGGTCGTGAAGACATTATTGTTGGTTTAGGGGATTCATTTGGTTCAAACCTATCTTACCCAAATGATGCTAGCGTTGGCAACTGCAAGTACTCGAAGGCTATCCCACATGGTAGTGGTGGCTTTTTGGATTGAGACACTCTCTTTGGACTTGCCCGTGATCTACCGAGAAGCCCAGGAAGGTACTTTTATTCTCATTTACAAGTTTTTCAGCAAACTTTCTATGTTTGTTTTCAAAAGGAATCAAGATGGGTTAAAACAGGTTCGGCTTCCTTCAAAAACTTTTTTGTCTATTTTTCTATAGATAGTTGTCGCATTAATATGGTTACAAGAACAGTATTATAATAGGTTGTATGCACCCACTTTAACCCAAATTGAACCATCACGAGTGACTTTGTTGACATTATTCCCTCTAATTTTTACTGTCTTCATGTTTATTTGCAGATATATGGCAGAAAATTCCGTGGAATTTGGAGCTCCTCGGACTACTGACTTCCCGCATCTTAGACAACCACTAGCAATAGAAGTTTGGAAGTCCATAGCGGAATGTATTGATCTTGGATCTAAAATAACCAGTTTCACTAATGGACCATTAACAACTCTAGCAAAGATTATACTTGCAGACACAAATGCTATTTCTGTCCTTCAGGTTAGTGTTGATCCACGTGCCTTAGTAGTTCGGGAATAACAATACTATACTATCCTAAAGAATCCTGCATTAATCATATATTGAATTGCAGGATGTATTCATAGTAGGCTGAAATGTTGACCACAAGAAGAAGAAAGACAAAGGAAACATCTTCAATGTTCCTGTAAACAAATATGCTGAACTAAACATGTTTCTAGACCCTTTAGCTGCAAAAGTGATGTTTGATTCAATGTTTGATATCACACGCATTCCTCTTGGTATACGACAAAAGGTGTGTGCCTTTTCACATATGATTAAGAAGTTGGATCTAAAGAACACGACACCTGAAGCTCGTTTCAGCCTACGTTTGCTGAGATGGATGTATCATTTACAAGAAAGAAATAATAAATATCGGCATATGGTATTTCTATCTAACTACTTTACTTGCATACTTTAATATATATTCTAAGGGTGGCAATTTTGATCCATTTACTCAATTTGGGCTATATTCTATCTCGACCCCACCTTTACCAATAAATGACCTTTTTTTTACTGTTACCATACACACCCATTCAATAATCTCTACGGTTATTTACACATATGTCTCAAGAAATCTTATAACATATAGTAGGAATGTAGGATACATTCTGCGGGGAGATCCTTGGTGCAGTTATATTGGCTGGTGATCAACAAATTCTATCTCAGCCTTTAAAGTCAAGCATCTTAAGGTTCATGTAACATGTTAGTATCAATACATAACAAAAGAAAGCATTCAAAGTATTGGAAAAGTTTGACCATGTATCATATGATGACGAGTTTGCAGACTTCCTTGCTGATAACACACAGTCTACAGTCATTGGAAGCTTCCGTGAGCAAAAAAGAGCTTGGAGCACACCACATAGTAGAGGCACTGTTAAAGTAAAGATCACATTTACTGAATTGTAAAGCCATTACAGATTTGGGGTGTAATTACATTTTTTGTGTTATGTATCATATACACAGATCAAAGATAGTGACACATTTGGGATTTCATGCTCGGGTATACACATAATCATACGATTCATAGCATTAACTGATTGTTCAAAAGGACAGCTTAAAATCCAGATGCATATTCGAAACAAGTACTTAAACTGTTCAAAAGGACAACATAACATCCAGTTACAGGTTCGAAACAAGTACTGAAACCAAAATACAATCACTCTTGACGAGTCTTACTTTCAAAGTTACTTATGATATCCTCGTTGCTAACCGTGATGAACACATCCCTCTCTATATATGTAACCATACGATCATTCAACAACTGACCACCTGTATAACTCTTTAGTTCCTTCTCAACAAAAGCCATTCTCCATAAACCTCTTTGAACACTAGCTGTCACAACAGGAAGGATCAACACCAGCTTAATAAGCAAATAGACGAGATTAAACACTTCATGTTTTTTCACCTGCACAAGCTTCTTCGAGAGCTCTTTAATATCCTTCAACCCCTTAAATCTTTTATCTTTTTTCACATCCTGAATGTACTTGTCGAGTTGATCACTGAGATGAAGCAAATCAGCGGTTGAGAACTCGTTAGGATAAAATTCCGCAAGTTTGAGCAACTTTTTCTTGTCAAAGGACGAAAAAGACTTAGCAGGGCTCAAACATGCCATACACACAAGTAACTCCATGCTTTCTTCATTAAATCGTTCGTTAAGCTCTTGAAGTTGTTGGAAATGTATATATTTACAAACATGTGAATGTCTGGATTCGAACTCGTGACCACAGGATTGCACACATTAGCGAATGAGAATTAAAGTTAATAATTAATGTTTATGTTTACGATTAATTATTACACATTAAGTCAGGTTAACGATCGTTAAGTATTTAACGGAAAAATGACTAACGACCGTTAAATGGAAAAGAGAAGGACTAGAAATGGAAAACTTGGAAAAGTTATGGGTTTGGCTTTGGGCTTTCATTAGTGGCCGGCCATAGGGCCTCTCCAAGGCCTAATTCCCTAACTTGTTCCCTAAGTTTACCTACTAGTATATAAAGAGGGTTAGGGTCTAGGGTTTCATACACTTGTGCATTGAATTAACCCTAGATCTCTCCTCTCCTCTCTCTAGTATAATATTCGGCTGAACACCCCAAGTAAGGGAGTTTGGTTTCGTTTTTCTTAAACGATGACTTGTGTTAGATCTAGCAATCGCTTGATTCGTTTGGTTAATTCGTGTGTACAAGAACGTGGTTGTAAGACATTATTCTTACACCAATAAGTACTTCTTTGTTTTGCTTTGCTCGAGGGTTGTTTTGCTTTGCTCGAGGGATTTTACATTCGCAAGAGGTACGTTACGCATACTTTCAGTTAATTATTTATTTGTTATGATCTTTAAGTCTTCCGCTGTGTACTCTTGATGTCTTTATGTTTTATTGTATTTTATATATCATAAACTAAACAGTTGTATCAGAGCCTTGTATAACAAGTAATTAATTACTGAAACACATAATTAAAATAAACATGAATGTGTTATTATTTGTATGCTTAGATCTAGGGTTTGCAAAACCTAAACCCTAATTTTGAGGGGGGGGCGTTTTATTTGGTGCCCTAATTAGGGTTTTGTAAACTATTGTTTTAATTGGATTAGAAACCCTAAGATGCATGCAACTTTATGTGTATATGCGTAACTCTGTTTAATTGCATTAATTGTTAAGTGTAATTTATATCCATGATAATTATCTGCATGTTTTATCATGGATCTGTTTTTTATTGTATGTCTTTCATGTTTTAAGTGATATACATTAAATTATGATAGATCTTAAATTGGGGAAGACCTCAATAATTATTAATTTAATCAATTATGTGTTATGTGGTATATATTTAGTTTTGACTTACGCAATCGATGAATCGATGCATGTGGTTCACCTTGTATATAGATGAAAACGGGTGGAAGTCTTAATTAAATATATGCATATTGACAGATATAGAATTGGTTATTAATAGGATTTATCAAAACCGTTTGCATGTGGCTATTTGATATGCATGACTTTTATTTGTTATGCATTCATTGTTTATTTGTTTATTTTTTCAAATACTTGCTTGTTTGTTATGTGTAACAAGGGTATTTTACTAGAAAAATAAACTGACCTAAACAATGGTGAAACATGTATTTTTAAGAATAGTAATCATAATCGTTTAATTGATTGATGACTTTGGTACAAATGACTGAACGGCTCACCAATGAGAATGAACTAATAAAAGGGGTTTAAAGAAGTGCGCACAGACACACTGAATGGATGTCTAAGGTTGTGCTTTAGAGCGTACCTGGTCCTCTGCCCCCTGTAAGTTCGAGTGGAGCTACTTAGTAAGCCATTAAATGTGCAAGCTCATCTTAAGGGCGAATTAGTTTTAATTCCATGCGCCACTTCGGTGGTAATTATCCGAAACACTAAGTGTTTACACTTATGCAAAAGTACGGTATAATGGATGATAATTAACACTAAATTCCTTGATTGGTGAATCCAATACCTCAATTAAAGTTTGATGATGAAAAGCTTATACATTAAAACAAGATATAAATGTTTTAATAAAAACTATGCTACAAAGATGAATGCATGACATCTTTGTACATATTTGATTTAACATCAAAACTATTACCCTTTAATTTAAGTTATATGTCATCCAACGAAACGGAAACACCTAAGATTACTTTCTATTTGCGTGAGAACGTGACTTAGATCTTAATCAAAGGGTAAAATGTCCACGTGTCGTGAGAACGGGCATGGACGATTTTGCAGTTTCTTAAGTTGGACAACTTAATTGAGTTGTGTAGTGAGAACTGACAACTCAAGGCATAAGATGGGATAAAACATGTTTACATGGCAATTGAAATTGGCTATATGTAAATCCCATAAATCTAGGAATTGCAATTGCAATTGGCAATTGAGCAAAAGCTCTACCACTTTGTATAAGGTTCATTACTAGCAGATCAACTGATGTGATGAGATTATGACAATTTGGATCCTAGTTTTTCAGTGAAAATTAAATGGTTATATGTTTATGAACCATGGGTGTTTAATTTTCTTGAAAAGGTTAATTATCGAAAATACTAAAATTGAATTTTGCAATTCTTTTGAATGTATAATTGCAACATTTAACCGTAAACGAAGTTTAGTCTTTGATCAGTAAATTGTTCCATTCTGCTTTCAAACAAATGTTTGATCGAGAATAATTTACCGAAAAGACAAACGAAGTCTCTTTTCCATGGGAGAAGCATGAGACTCAATCCTATTCCTTTTCATGAATGAGAAAGGTATAATAGGAACATTTGAATTGTCTAAATTCTAATGTAACTCATAGCAATGAATTGCACATCTTATTTTCCATAAAGATTTCATTACCCTCATTTGGTGAATGAATCCTTTGTAACAACATGAATGTTGGTTAACTGGAAAACATGTATATGAGTTACTAAATTAGAAGCTAGACTAATTACCGCGAAAATTGGTAAAAGGCAAACTAGCATATTTTATCTAGTTGTTTTGCTTTAGCCTTTAAAGGTACTACATACCAGTATGGGATGGTAGGCCTGTTGAGGAAGAAATTGCATACCCAATTTTTCAAGTTAATAACATTGATGGATAACCCATCATTCATAGAGTAGAACACACCTTTTAGTACCTTAGTAATGATTACGTATGGTTCTTTAAAGGTGTAGGAAAGTAAAAAGCAAGCAAGTTGTTTTCACTGGTTATGCAACACTTACAATGTTGTCAAATTCAGTGGGAGCATTTGTGTTGCATTACTAAATAAGAAGTTGTTTTAATGATTTCTAATTCAGTGGGAGCTACAAGCCTTATTTCCTGTGTAGTAACCCAGATTATCTTCAAAGATAATTACTTTCCAATTGTAGGCACTTATGGTTTTCAAGGATTGTCATGTGCGTTTCCTTACTAATCAAATGTAGTCCTACATCTACTGGTTATATCTATGACACAAATCATATTAATCAAATAAACGAACGTGCATCGTGTTGTTTATCTGCTACATGATGTTGTTCCATGCACAAGTGGGAGAAATCCTTATTGTGTGCAAGGTACAACACATATAAATATGATTCTCTTGACCGCAAGGTAAGAGAGTAACGTTCCAATAGGAATTATACATTTAAATATGTATGATTGCCGTATTAAGAACATGTGTCAAGATGATAACATAGACTACTTTATTTTAAATATTTATGTTATTCAATATTTAAGAAACACTTGTAGTTACAATTTATGTTGCGTGAGAACGTGAACTAGATTGTAGCCCAAGGTAAACTATCCACGTGTCGTGAGAACGAGCATGGATGATTTTGGAGTTTCTTACGTTGAACATTTCATGGAATAACATAATTAAATGAAGTAATCTAATACTACTTTGAATTTAAGTATTCGTTGAATGACTTAAATACATGTAGTAAATATTAACTTGAAATATTAATTGAAACCTGAGGTGGTGTTCATAATTACTTTTATTATAAATGTTTATGATTTTGTAAAGTCACAAACATGAAGTCTTTTAATACAAGACTTACAATATAAAGTAAGACGTTAACTTGCTATGTTTTAAGACATATGCATGAAGTCAATGAGGTGATCAATGACTTATAACGTATAGTGGGATTATAACTGATATGTCTTTTGACTTTGTCAAAAATACTTGTGTTATAATACATGCAATTGACTTGGTAATTCTATTGTACCATTAAGTTTTACTTTGTTGGTAAATAGATGAGCCAAAGAGTAGATGGTTATCTTAAATATTGTTAGATTAATCTTACAATATTAATTCTAAGGAAATACCATTGTTTTATGGTATGTTCAGTTAGAAGAATCAAAATCTATTGGCATGTTTGATTCAAGATAACTATAGTTTCTTCCAAAATGTTATCAAGGTTAGTAGATTGAGTATAGATTGAATATACTCAATAAGACTCCAACCTAGAAGATTAATAAGACACCATTTTTATGGAATGTGATGAATCACATTAAGTCTTATAAATGAAGTTATGAATTTGTTAAACTACTTATAGAGTGAGTTGTAACAAACTAATGTTAGGAACTGTCAATGTTTTTTTGTAATATCCCAAAAGAGAACAAGTATTGTTGCTCTACTTGATAAACTATTTAAAGGTAATCTTTAAATTGTTAAAGGCAAGTGGGAGTTTTGTTTAGATCTTGAAAGATTGAATTACAAAATACATAATCTTCTAAAATGCACTAGCAAATATCATGATGAGGCTAAACATATATATGATAGACCTCAATATGATGGAATTGTCATTCATAGATCCGTAAGGATATCTCAGATAATTAATATGCTGAGGAATATGAGTTACAGGATCATGGTAAGCCTGTTAATCATAATGATGAATTTACCAAATGTTGAATTGTGGTAAATCAATCATACTATGAATGTTGAGATGCTGTCCATAAAGATAATCAACTTTAGATACGTGGTTTATCTTAATAATGAATATGAGTTTCTTCAAAGGATGGAAACCCGAGTGGTTTAAATCTTTATAAAGAAATCATATGGACAATATTGTACACATATTTAATGTATGTCTAGTGATAATAATATTAATCATATTTAAGCAATTAACTATGATTGAATATTCTTCTCTAAGATACATTAAATAGAAGTATAAAGATTATAGTTGTCATACTTAGTTTCATTAATATGAAATTTTGACAATGAATATCAAAACTCTTTGTTTTGAAATTACTTTTGCGAGGACGATAAGTAATGCAAAGTAGTTTTATGAATTCAAATAATCTTTGAATATGTACAAACTGCAAGAATCCATGAATGGATATATGCATGCATCTATGAGATGATTCTTATGTTTAATATTAAATCAATGTTTGATTTAATAAATTAAAATAAGATAGCTCATAAGTATTCCTGAAAGCTAGTGGGAGTATTATTTTCTTAAATCTTATATGTTGTATGGGCAACTACATTCCACCTAAATTAAGTTTTAATTGGGAATGAAACTTTGTTTGTAAGATTTGGAAATAAGACATACAACCTTGGAATATATGGTTATAAACATATGCGGAAAAATAAATGAGTCTAATAAAACATGATAAATACATATCTTTAACAAGATATAATATGAATGAGCTCTTAAAGTTTAACTTGAAGATTCATCATGTACATCATGTTGTGTATAAGATTGTTGTGTCATGCTTGGTTACAAGATGATTTGACAACATTGAAAGTTGTTAGTATAATAAATATTTTAAAAGGAATATGTTTTGATTTAGAATCACATTCCACAGTCTGGATATGCTCCTAGATTCTATGGACGAAAATATGGCAATTATTTCATAATTTTCATTGCCAACAAACTTGAGTTTGGTAGGCACCAACATTACACTATAACTGTTCAAAGTTTACGGATGTTTAAAGAGCATATTGTTGTACACAATGATGCTGGTATAATTGAGATGACACTCAATTCTAGTCATGGTATCCTTGATAATGACCTTGTTGACTAGTTATGCTCAACTAAGAGCATAGTTGCATTATACATTAAAGAATGAAAAATACTTTAAAACTTTAAAAGTTTTGAAAGATGATTGTCATATAAGGGTGGTTCAGGTTATCACGCACCTTATGGAATGATATGACAATATCAAGATATGTGTAAACATATACAAGAAATTCACTTATTGAATTTTTTGAAATAAGTATTCTCAAAATTCCTATAGATCAAAGTTAGTTGAAATTATGCCTTGTCAACAAGTATGAGTTGCATGACTTGTGGCAAAATTCATTAACTGAGAATTATCATGCATTGATCTATTTAGTATTTGGATAAAGGATGTTAAACAATTATTATTTATAATGAATTAAAGTACGGTATACGTTTAATTTCATTTATAATATTGTGTCCTATATTTGCATGTTTAAATCCATGAATAACTTAAGTTGTTCTAAATAGTCCGTTGTCAATCAATAACATGGGAATGATATTTAATTAAGACAAATCTGAGTATTAATTAGAATATACTTGAAAGTATATTGATGCGTAGCATGACTAATTTCAGATGATATTCAATGAATTGAATATAGGACTTACCCCACCCACATGATGATACTTTATGGATCTTAGTCATTAAGTATATCATGAATATTTATCCTCTGACTTGAGATACAAGAGATATGTCATGGATGTAGTGCATTTTTGTGAAGCAATCTAACGCTATACGTAACTGGTAGTTATAAGGGTTGTTTTCAGAAGTGTTGCGAAATTTATGAATCCTGCTTGTAGTCAAAATAGGATTTGTTTCATTCAAATTTATTTTGAAGTATAATGCTGTTGGGCCCCTCGTAGGGCTGTTAAGATGTTTGCATGGCCATGCCCAAGGTCTTCTGGAATATGTTCAGAAGAATTGGTAATCTTAATCAATCACATAAAGCGAGAAACAGAATAGTTAATTAAGAAATGAGTGAGATCCATATTCTTATTAACATAGTATTAGAAACAAAAGGATGAATATGATGATGAATCATCAAACTTGGTTTTTCTCCAGAAACCATACACGAGTTGTACCGGGGGCATTGGCGTGTTGCTAGACGCTAACCAATGTCATTTCACGTTTTGTAAACATATCCAAGTGGGAGCTGTTGGAAATGTATATATTTACAAACATGTGAATGTCTGGATTCGAACTCGTGACCACGGGATTGCACACATTAGCGAATGAGAATTAAAGTTAATAATTAATGTTCATGTTTACGATTAATTATTACACATTAAGTCAGGTTAACGATCGTTAAGTATTTAACGGAAAAATGACTAACGACCGTTAAATGGAAAAGAGAAGGACTAGAAATGGAAAACTTGGAAAATTTATGGGTTTGGCTTTGGGCTTTCATTAGTGGCCGGCCATAGGGCCTCTCCAAGGCCTAATTCCCTAACTTGTTCCCTAAGTTTACCTACTAGTATATAAAGAGGGTTAGGGTCTAGGGTTTCATACACTTGTGCATTGAATTAACCCTAGATCTCTCCTCTCCTCTCTCTAGTCTAATATTCGGCCGAACACCCCAAGTAAGGGAGTTTGGTTTCGTTTTTCTTAAACGAGGACTTGTGTTAGATCTAGCAATCGCTTGATTCGTTTGGTTAATTCGTGTGTACAAGAACGTGGTTGTAAAACATTATTCTTACACCAATAAGTACTTCTTTGTTTTGCTTTGCTCGAGGGTTGTTTTGCTTTGCTCGAGGGATTTTACATTCGCAAGAGGTACGTTACGCATATTTTCAGTTAATTATTTATTTGTTATGATCTTTAAGTCTTCCGCTGTGTACTCTTGATGTCTTTATGTTTTATTGTATTTTATATATCATAAACTAAACAGAAGTTGTTTATCAATGATGGAATAGAATACATCAACTTGAAAATGGTGAAGGGTTGTTGTAGCTGGTTCTGGTTCACGATTTCTTCTTGCTAGTTTTGGAGGATGCATATCTTCCATCTTTGGAACATCTATGTCGTTTTTTTTACAAAAGGAAACAACTGAAGCTAATAAAGATTCCCATCCTTCGTTTCTTATTAATTGCAATTGTTCCTTGACTGACTTCACAAGTGACATGGCATTAACGATGTCTTGATCTTTCTTCAGTAACGCGATGTTTAGTTCACTTGAAACTCCCAAAAGTGTCTTCATTAAATGTAACATGAAAACAAACCTGAAAGAGAAAATTTCTTTGTCAACCGTGCTGAGATATGAATGATGAATCGCCTGTCTTAAAATGACATTTGCCATCATATCAAGCATATCAAGTATTTCATCATAAGAGTCGATCACTTTCAAAACAGACTTATAATGGGGGCCACAACTAGCTTTCTCATCTGAAGCTTCACGAATTTCAACCTCAATGTCTTCAAAGACTTGTGCAAGTTTTTGGAAACGTCTTTCAGTTGATACTTCACTTTCCTTCCAACAAACACCGACAAGGGTTATTAACTTTTCAAGAATATAGAATAATATACCACAATCATCGTTTTGTTGGGAAACTGCAACAAGAATATGTTCTAGTTGTTGAGCAAAACAATGAACGTAATAAGCTGATTGAGTTTCATTCTTGATCAATGTTTTGAGACCACTGACATCATAGTACATCTTCCTAACGCCATTATAACTCTGCGCACGAACATTACTTAAACTCAATGAATTCTTCAACAGCAAAGAACTTAGCGCATCCTTAAGAGATACGTCCGTCTTATGATCCATAACATGTGAAATACCAAGATACTTCTCAACAACATCTCCCTTTTTATCAACATATCGCAAACACACCACAATATGCTCGTCACCTACATCATCCTCATACTCATCCACCAATATAGCAAAGTATCCGTTAGGACCACATATATCGTTTACAATGGCTTTAGTTGTTTCTACCGAGCACGAGTTGATCAAATCATTTTGAATCACAGGAGCCTTTTTCAACACATCTTTATCAAAATTCTCATCACCTTTTGTCACCATTTCTATCATCTCAACAAATTCATCATTGTTGACAATTCTCAACGGATGATCTTCATTGATCTTGATTCCGAAAGATAAGTAAAACCTCAAACAAAGAACAGGAGCGAGCAATGGAGGCCGGTTCACTTGCTTATTATAGTAATATATGATGTACATTAACAAATTGAGCTGTTGCGAGAAAATGCCCATACCAGAACCATTCTCGGATTCTTGAGTTTCAGAGAGAGTGTCATTTTGCTGCGAGGAAGAACCTTCTTCCAGCTTGGCTTTCAACTGAGCTGGAAAAAAGCTATCCATTGTGTCTACTGTCTCATAAAATAAAAATAGTAACAAAAGTACTCATTTAGATGTATGTTAAACTCTGGTTCAGAAGTAAAAAGATTATCACACCAAATTAGAGATAGACATTATATGTAAACGGATAAATGGACGAGATTTTCCCTTGTTAACCAAATGTACGCATGCTAACCTTCCTGTGAGGCTGTGACCATTTCCGACCCTTTCCCTCAGAGCGCCACTAGGCACACATATAGAGGTGTGAGGTTATCGTGTGCCTAACTACTAGACCAATTTCCTGGTGGTATCGACATTATATGTAATAAACTATATTTTGGTTTTTTTCTTTGTATAAAATACTATCGAACTTCTTATTTTTTCCATTTTAGTCAAGTTGTTAGAAGATGATTTTGTCTAATAAAGATCTAAAACCAGATTTCAAATACTATTACTTTCTTTTACATGCAGACACAAGTAGTTTAACTGATGAACATAACAGTTTATGATTATTAATTTAAACAAAAACATGATGAACAAAAAAAAATAACTGATGAACAAGGATATTATCATGTTACTGATGAACATAACATATACTTTGTAAAACTATTATCATCTAACAAAACCAAACAGCCTAATAATCTTCGCAAACTATCACTATCAATAACTGATGAACAAGGCTATTATCATCTTAGTGATGAACATAACATATACTTTGTAAAACTATTATCATCTAACAAAACCAAACAACCTAATAATCTTCGCAAACTATCACTATCAATAACTGATGAATAAGCCTATTATAATCAAACTGATGAACATAACATATACTTTGTAAAACTATTATCATCTAACAAAACCAAACAGCCTAATAATCTTCGCAAACTATCACTATCAATAACTGATGAACACAAAAAATAACTGATGAACAAGGCTATTATCATCTTACTGATGAACATAACATATACTTTGTAAAACTATTATCATCTAACAAAACCAAATAGCCTAATAATCTTCGCAAACTATCACTATCAATAACTGATGAACAAAAAAAATAACTGATGAACAAGGCTATTATCATCTTACTGATGAACATAACATATACTTTGAAAGACTATTATCATCTAACAAAAACAAACAGCCTAATAATCTTCGCAATCTACCACTATTAATAACTGATGAACAAAAAAATAACTGATGGACAAGGCTATTATCATCTTACTGATGACCATAACATATACTTTGTAAGACTATTATCATCTAACAAAAACAAACAGCCTAATAATATTCGCAAACTACCACTATCAATAACTGATGAACAAGCCTATTATCATCTAACTGATGAACATAACATAGACATTGTAATAATATTATCATATAACAAAAACAAATAGCCTAATAATCTTCGCAAACTACCACTATAAATAACTGATGAACAAATAAAAATAACTGATGAACAAGCCTATTATCATCTAACTGATGAACATAACATAGACTTTGTAACACTATTATCGTATAACAAAAACAAACAGCCTAATAATCTTCGAAAACTACTACTATCAATAACTGATGAACAAGTAACTGATGAACATAACATATACCTTGTAACAATCTATTGTCCCACTTTTTAATGAATGCGGTACCTTCATTTGTCCCGGGGAGTTGCAGACGGTCGTGTCTGTTCTTCGATCTTTTTTCTTTGAAGAGTTCTTCTATTTTTCTGTCATCTAAAAATTTAAATAAAATAAGATTAAAATAATTCTAATTCTTCCTGAACAGTCAAATACTATATTTCTCC
Source organism: Chrysanthemum seticuspe (assembly GCA_019973895.1). Lineage (NCBI taxonomy): Eukaryota > Viridiplantae > Streptophyta > Magnoliopsida > Asterales > Asteraceae > Chrysanthemum > Chrysanthemum seticuspe. Next base: position 24,859,740 of record BPTQ01000001.1, read on the forward strand.
ATTATTTTTTTTCATTTTTTTTTTCTTATTTGCCTAAAAATTTAAATAAAATAAAATTAAAATCAGATTATTCAAAAATAACTAAATATAACTGATGAGTAATTTTAATTCTAAAAAACTCATATTTTTTTCTCTAATTCTAATAAACTAACACATAACTGATGAATGCAAAAACTAAAATTAAAAAAAATTAAAACAAAATTAAAACATATATTAAAAAATAAATCATGAACTTACTTTTAGTTTTCACCTTTCCGAGTGCAAATCGTTCACTTTAATCCATTAATTTGAGTGAAAATCGTGTTTTTTTTTATCGGAATAGAGAAGCGTAAACCCTAGTTAGATCCCCAATTGTAGAGAGAGGATTTAGAGGTTTTCGGTGTTTTTTGTGAGAGAGAAATGAGAGAATTCTCTGAGGTGGGAGGGAAGTGAATAGTTGGGAGGGAGAGTTGTATTTACCATTATGCCCTTCTATAAGTAAAGTGCGCTTCTTTTTTTTCTAATTTAAATCCCAACCGTGGGATTGAAAATGGACGGTTGATGTTTGTTTTTAGACTTTTTAATTTAAATGTCATTATAATGGGAATTCTTTTTGTTGCTCAGTTTATGGTTTAAGACATTATATTGATGATCAATAAGTTGATTATTTTCTTATATTGGCTTATGAGCTGAGAGTTGGGTTTTATACTTTTATGATGAATGTTTGATTGTTGAGGTGTTTTAACATTTCTTTGATAATATTGTTATCTGCTCTTGAGAAGAACCCATGCACCATTATCCTTATGATCCAAATATCTTCGTATGCTTGTTTAAAAACACAGTCATGAAATTTTTGAAAGTCATATATTATACAAAAAGTATTTCTTGAGAAGTTGCTCATCATCTATAAATCATCTTTTTTAGCATCATATGGTTTCGACAATGAAGAAAAGTTCACTGAAGATGCTGGGATCTTTAGTGGGTGTGATTTAATTGGTGACGACTATCCTGCTGGAATAGATCACTTAGATGAACTTTCACTCATTGTCATGGTAGAACCTTACAGTAAGTCGTATCAGTCATCCGGAATCTATAAACTACTTTTAATTGGTTCCTTTGATGCCTTGTGAATAGTTTAACTAAATGCCATTATTCTTTGTCTTTGTAGAGCACAAGTTTCCATATGATTGGCTAACAAAAAAGCCTGCAATTTTTAGGGCAATAGGACAATGGTTTGTGTCTGTTGAAGTAATAAGAGAGACTGCTGTGAGTGGGATTAATCAAGTAGAATGGACTCCATCTCAGGTACAAGTATTAAGTATATATAACTGGTACTTGATATTATTTTGATCTTCAAAACTTGAGATCCTTAACCAACTGGCTTAGCTCAGTTAGCCACCTTGGAGTCCTTAGGGGCTCTTAGGGGAGGGAGGTCTTGAGTTCAAATCCTGCAAGGGGTTTGAATGAGGTATTTTCCTTCAAGGTAGTCTTTTAATGAAGGGTTTGGGCCTGGTAACCCCAGGTTCGAATCTTGGAAAAGGCAAGGGTTTACCCCTATTAATTGTCGTGCCTTCGGGCGGATTAGTTGGGGGTTTTCCCCCCATCGGGTATTTGAAATAGGCATTTCCGCTTCGAGGGAGCTCTCTAGCGTGGACCCGGTTTAGACAACGTAGTCTAGATCTCCCGCTGTCGAACCGCGACACGAAACACTTAAGAAGAAATTCACCTTTCAAAAAAAAAAAAAGACTTGAGATCCTTAACTGAGTTGCACACTAACTGTCTCATAAAATGTATCCTTCAATAGATCGGTCATATTAATGAGATCCTTGAGACTTGTTGCTGGTTTAATATTCTATGGACTTAAATGGCCTTTATGAAAATGGCCTTTTTTAGTGGAGATCCGGTTTTTATTCAACAAAATTGGATAAACTAGTAGCACCCCTGAAACCCATTTGTTATAAAAGGGAGGTTTTGATATCTTTCATAATGGTTATAGTTTAATTAACATTTGTAATAGAAATGGTAATTTTTTTAATGCTAAATAGAGATGCCAATTGTATGGTTATTTTGTGGTATTCTGAGTGTGTTTATTTTAACTTGAGTTGGTGGTAAGATTATGACACTTTTAAATGTGATTGTGTTTTGGACTTTTTTTTTTGAACGGCAATTTTATAAAGCAACTAGCAAGAAGCTAGATTAAACAACTACAATATAAGGGTTTTTAAGCCAATCGTCCCAAGTGAACGACGCTTTACATCTATATTTGCACCAAAAAAAAGAAATAGAGACTAAGTTATCAAATATCATCGCCTTCTTGGGAGTCTTCGAATAAAAAAGAACCATATTACGGAAACGCCAAATCAACCACCATAGACCATAAAAAACTCCCTCAAACATGTCCTTAGCCTTGGAAAGAATCCGAAGAGACACAAACCAACTACACCATTCCTCATACGAATTCACGTCCGAATATTAAACATTCCACCAAGTAGATATCTTTTGAGCCAATTGTCTAATCACCCTACATTGGAAGAAAAGATGGCCAGACGTCTCTGATCCTTCCTTGCAAATAGGACATTCCATAGTATCAATATCCATCCCTCTACGTGATATGTTAAATCTAGTCGGTAATGCATTAGACTTGATTTTCCAAGCAGTAATATTCACCTTAATAGGAACGTATTTAACCCACCTAGTCGGCGAGTTAACCTCATGAAAACGATTATCATCAATAACCTTTCGTAAAGAAGCCACTGAAAAATCTCCATTATTATTTAAAGACCAAACATACCTATCCTCACAAGGCACCAGCTGAATAGTCTGAAATATATCCGCCATCGCGTTGTATTGCGACTCTTCGATACCACTTCTAATTTTCCTGCGAAAAGAATTATCTAAACTATTTGCATTCACTTTCACACTAATTGTCGCCCTTTTATCCACTTCAAGCGCGTACAAACGTGGAAATAAAACTTTCATAGTACCACCCTCGAACCATTTATCCTCCCAAAATCGCGTACCCTCTCCATTCCCCAGCTTAAGACACATGAACTCGAACACGTTAATCCCTTTACCTTGCAAAACCTTCAGTTCCTGAGCAATATAATTCCAACTAGAACGAGAACCACCAACATTCCCCTTTTCCAAACTCCCATCAGCTCCATGAATAGCTTTAATCACATTAGACCATAGCGAAGGTTTTTGAGAGACGAAACGCCACACCCACTTTAGCATAAGGCTACGGTTTAGGGCATATAAACTTGAAACCCCTAAACCTCCTTTTTCTTTAGGAGTTAAAACATTACTCCACTTAACCCATGAAGTTTTATTACTCTTAAGATGATGACCATTAAAAAAATGACCACGGATAGATTCAAGCATGTTAAGGATACATATCGGGACTTTATAAATAGACATATGGAAAATCGGAATAGACCCTAACACAGATTTGAGGAGCGTGAACCTTCCTCCAATCGATAATGTTTTCATTTTCCATCTAGAAAGACGTGATACCACCTTATCCACCACCTCTTTCCAAGCTTGTTTTCTAGTCATGCACTCTCCCACTTTCGTTCCCAAATACGTGAAAGGAGTTTTAAGAACGAGACAACCAAGTTTGGCAGCCGCATTAATCACCTTACCATCATCCACATTCACACCCATAAGTTTGCTCTTGCACATGTTAATCCGCAACCCAGATGCTCTAAAAAAACATTCCAGCACATGAACCAAAGTATCAATGTTTGCGTCACTCCATTGGCCAATGAATATAGCATCATCCGCATAGAACAAGTGAGACAAAGATGTTGAGGAATTAAGTTTCATACCCGTGAATAAACCCGCCTCAACAACCCGCTGAAACGATAAATGTAAACTCTCCATAATAAGAATAAATAAGAAAGGGGATAACGGATCACCTTGCTTTAGACCTTTAAAAAACTGAAACTCCTCCGTCGGACTTCCATTAATGAGAATGGAGCCTCTAGACGAATTAAGGCAACTCTGAATCCACTTCCTCCATTTATCGCCAAAACCAAATTTAACAAGAACATCATCCAAAAAATCCCAACGGACGGAGTCATAAGCTTTCTCAAAATCAACTTTGAAAATAAGAGCATGATTTTTCTTCCTTCGACACCATTGGAGGACCTCATTTAGGATGAATGGCCCGTCCAGGATTTGTCTATCCGCCACAAATGCCGATTGCACCTCATTAACAATATTATCCAACACCCCAACTAATCGATTCGACAATATTTTAGCGATAATCTTATAAAAACTCCCAATCAAACTAATAGAACGAAAGTCTTTCACCATGTTAGCATCGGGGATTTTAGGAATTAGGGCAATAAAATTCGAATTGCATCCACTAGGGAACTCGCCAGTCAAGAAAAAAAACTTTACAGCTTCAACCACATCGTTTTCAATCGTAGGCCAAAAATGACGATAAAAACCGAATGTGAAACCATCCGGGCCAGGAGACTTGTCAACACCACAATCCCAAACCGCCCTTTTAACCTCCTCTTTAGTTACCATACGATCCAGATCCTCTTTCTGTTCGCTAGATAACACATTAGGGAAACACATGTCGACCCGAGCACGATACCTCAAAGGTTTATCAAACCTTTTCCGAAAATGTTCAAAAAATTCAAACTTAACTTTCACCGGATTATCAACCCATATCCCGTTCACCAGGACACCCCTGATATTAGATTGACTCCTCTTCTTATTTAACATGCCATGGAAGAACTTAACGTTTTCGTCCACTTCAATTGCCCATCTAATCTTGGCTTTTTGAGCAATTTCTGAAGCTTGAACATTATTAATCTTTTGTATCTTACCAAGAATCTCCAATCTTTTGCAACTCAACTCTTCAGACCCATTACCCTTGTCAATCTCTACATCAACAGCCTCAATCTCCTTTTTTAACATATCTAACTCACCTTTCAAGATCCTTTTATTCGTAGACTGCCAACCCCTTATTCGCTCCTTAAGAAACTTCAACTTATACATAAAATTACGAATAGCATTCCTTTCATGACACGGAGCCACATTCCAAGAGTCTACCACCAATTTATCAAATCCATCCGCTTGTAACCAATGATGAAAAAAACGAAAAGGTATAGGCCCATAATCAAAAGACGCTTCACGTAATAATATAGGCCGATGGTCCGAAATAAAACGCTCCAAAGCAATTGCATTAATATTAGGGCAAGTATTAAAAAGATTTTCCGAAACAATAAATCTATCTAACTTGCTCATCTTCGAAGCAGATTTATGGCACCAAGTATAAGCACATCCTCCTAAAGGAACCTCTTCTAACCCCGCAGTATGAATGAAAGAGTTGAAAATCGCCGCATCAAACGCGTTAAAAACCGTACCAAACCTATCCGCACTAATCCGCACCTCATTAAAATCACCTAACATAAGAATCTCGCCATCCCACTGTTGAGATACATGAGTTAAATAATCCCATAACATACGTTTCTCTTTAGCATCATGAGGAGCATAAACCACCACTATCAACATATCAATACCAGATTTCACCCACACCCCTCGAATGCTGACAAAGTAATCCGAGACCGTACTACTACTCTTACAAAACGCATTTGGATCCCACATGCATAAGATCCCACCAGATTTACCAACGGCATCACTATGAACGAACTCAAAATTATTATTACCCCAACAAGATCTGACACAAAATAAATCAATCGACTCCATTTTCGTTTCTTGCAAACCTACAAAATTAACTTTATGTTTGTTACATAACTCCTTTACCCAATCTTTTTTGGACTTTTTTGTCATAATAATGAATTTCCAGTCTTGTTATTTGATCTTGTGAAGAATCCGTGCACCATTAGTGGAGTGGTTTAGCTTTAATACTTAGATAAAGATAAGTTGAATCAGAATTGGGGGATAGATGGTCCGATTGTTATTTTGCGGAAAATTACTTCTACAAGGAGACGAAATAGAATGTGTCAATGTACTAACTAGAATTGGGGGATAGATGATTAGAGTAAGACTAGATGGATCAGAATTAGGGGAAAGATTTTCTACTTCGATGTTGCCCATTATGTTGCGCAAGACATTTTCTTCTATATTCCAATGAAGCTTTACATTCGCTTTATAGTGACATAGATTCTAATTGAGCGGTGGTTCGATTTTACAAGGCCGAGTTGTCAAACTCTTCATGCAGAGCATATACTCTCCATAGTGAGTGTCGTTTCTTCAATGCCTCGTCTGGCTGAAGTTTGTGGCAAAATCTTCCTTTTGAATATAATACTACCTTCGTCCCAAAATAAGTGTCCAGTTTGACTTTTCAAAGTCAAACTGGTTCAACTTTGACCTTAACTATTTTGTGGGTTTTATATAATATTTGATGCAAAATATAAGAATGAATTGGGGTTTAAGTGTATTCTTCAATGGTGTAATTTTTCATCAAATGTTATATAACAAAAAAACTATATTTAAGGTCAAAGTTGAACCAGTATCACAGTTTGACTCTAAAAAGTCAAACTGGACACTTATTTTAGGACGGGGGAGTATTGACAATGATGACATGGCCAAATTTGTTTTGGAATCAACATGGCCTACAATATTGAAAAATGTTGGTGATTTTAGTGTCATCGACAATTTTAGGTAATTTCGATTTATTAGAGACCAATGAAATATCATTTAATGCTCATATGCGAATTAGCAAAGTATGGAGTACACACTCATTTGAACTAGAGAAATGTTAAATCTTCCTACCAAAATCTCCTACTTATCTTCCTACTCACATGATCCTGACAAGTGTCAGAACTGACTTGGATGCACAGAGAGAATGCGTGGAAAAAATATATATAATATTGTTGTGTGTAGGAGGATTAGTAGGAGGATATTGTAGAAGACTTTAGCAATGTTCTTTGAACTACTAATATATTTCTACCACGACAAAGATGCACTCGTCAAGGGGCAACTCCCCTTGTTGGGGTTCCGTACCCAAGTGATAAAATAACAAGTGATTTGACAAATATCTTGTTTGTTTTATTCAAGTGTCTAAACGACACGTTAGAAAAAATACTCGACAACTTGACAATTTGTATTTAGATACAGCTAGAAAACGTATCGACTCTAGGCCTCTAGCTAGTAGGTTTTATATGTTTCTCCATCATTCTTCAGTTAGTTTTTTATTACGCAATTACATCGATTAATAGACTCTAGAGTTGTGTCAAGTTTTGATAAAAATGTAAAAGTTGTAAATTTGTTGGAATACGATTAACAATAAACATTTTGTAAGCCTCTCGGAAAACTAACATTAATACACACAATAAATGTTCGTTTCATTTCAAGTACTTAGCTTACAGTTGTAATATTTGTTTCTAATATGTTGTACACTAAAGAAATTTTATTCGAGTCGTTTTAGGTTATAAAGGTGAATTTGTACTTTAGGAATCATTTTTCAAGATCCGTGAAGCCAAATAAACCACTAGACTCACCGTTTATATTGTAGGATTATGACGAATGATCTCACAATATTTACGTTCTTAAATACAGATGGATATTACTTATTTTGTGGTTTTTGTTCATTTAAGTACTCAGTTAATTTTCTACTTAGATCACTGAATTTATAATAAAAAAGATTAGGTCTTTTTTTTTTTTTTTTTTTCTTTTCTTTTTTTTCTTTTTTTTTTTTCATTTAAGTACTAAGTAGGTGTTAATACGTTTGATATAAATGTAAATTTTTGTTTTGTTTAATACCCTATGTATTGTGTTAAAAAGTTTAGTATTCTCAATATATATTTTTGTGAGTTTAGTAATTTATAGGTCTCGTTTAATAAGTTTAACAGAACATATTTTTTTTAATTTAGTAAATTAAATGTCGTGTTTTATGAATTTAACAAAACAAGTAAGAAAAAGATAGAAAAACCGAAAAAATAGAATTTAAGCGAACAAAAGCGCTATCATCGTATACGTTAACCCACCTTTAAAGCATATATGTCGACTTAATACGACTAACCTTTAAACAATAGTTCAATACCGTCCACACTCATAGGGTTCTTTCAAAACCATGAAACCCATAGGGTTCATTTCAAAACAACATCACAACTCAAAGGACCAGAATCACAATTCCCAGTGTAACCAAATTTGACAATTCGGTTCAATAAGACACGCACTAAGAGCATTCCCATTCGTAACGGCATAACGCCGTTATCTGGCTTATAACGCCGTTAACGGGCGTTAAACCGTTGGAACCCTCGCGTTATTTCGGAGTTAGTCTCTCCACGTTATGTAGGCAACGCCCGTTAAAAAAAAAGAAAAAAAAATCATTTTACCCCCTAAACCATTTCAAATAAATTTTCATTTACACCCCCTCAACCTATTCAAATTCAAATTTAAATTATACTGGTTAATTCTGGGCGGGATAAATTCAAATTCAAATTTGAAATTTAAAAATCAAATATGAGCGGGATTTATTCAAACTCAAAATCAACTATGCTTATATATACAACTCTACCAGATTGTTTAGAACACACAACACACAAGTTACACACACAACTCACACACACAAAAAATGTCTCGCAAAGATTTTTCTCAGCAATTCCCAAGTCTAGAAAAGTTGCCGGAAACCAGCTTTCCAACTCCAAATCAGTTGCCGGAAACCTGCTTTCCAACTCTACCAGAGTTTGAAGTTTACTCAACACCACCTGAATTTGTCTTTCCGGTTTTTCAACCAGAAAATGTATTTTTAAACTCTCCACCTGTGAACAATCCAATTTTTCCAACTCCACTTGTGAACAGTCAACAGGTTGATCTTCAAAACCACCCCAGCGGGTTAAGTGAGGCTTCCCTCCGGAAACTAGAACAAGATATTGAAAACGGTAGGGAGATTATGGAAAAGCATGCACGTGAGGAAGCTGCTCGTCGTGAGCAAGAAGCACGGGAAGTTCAGTATCTTCAAGACAACTACTTCGACATAATGGAGCGTCGGCTCTTTAATGGAGAGTTTGATTCCCCTTCAAGTTCTGAGGGTTGGGTCTTAGATGATTCGTTTTTTTAAGTTTTAGTAGTTTAATTTTCATCAGTATGCGTTGTATCTTTAATTTTTAATGTAATTCGTGTTTAACGTTTAATGTACTTTGTGTTTTAATGTTAAATGTGATATGTTTTTTAATAAAAAATGTAGTGTTTGTATTAGTTTAGGGTTTGAAATTGAAAATATGAAATGTTAAAGTTTAACTTGGGATGTTATTGATGTGGGTGTTTTTTGGGGATGTTAAAGTGAAATGTTAAAGCTGATGTGGCGCTGACGTGGACGGTGTTAAAGGATAACTCATGTTATTGATGGGAATGCTCTAAAGACATCTTTTTGAACTCAAATTTTGCCAACCGTCCACACCTCACGCAGCAAACTAAATTCTAGAGGTCCTTTCAAAACCCGCAAAACTATATAGAGGATCATTTCGAAACAATATTGTAACTTCAGAAAACCACAATCAGTACTCCATACAAAAAAGGTCCAACTGTTAACCCGATCTGCCGATACCGTATTACCCGTCCACAGTCCAGCCACCAAAACCAAATTTTAGGGGTTTCTCTTAAACTGTTTAAACTGCAGGGCTCATTCCGCTACAACATCATAAGTTAAAGGACCAGAATCTTCATTCCACATGTAACCGATCTGCCTTTTTTGTGCACCGTGCACCCGTCATTAATAATCCGCATGTAAATTGTGGTCGTCATCTTTCTTTTTAGACAAAATTACACGGTTGGTCCCTGTGGTTTGCTCGTATTGCAAGTTTGGTCCCTAAGTCGTTTTAATTACACCAGAAATACCTATTTTTGAAACTTTGCACTCATTTAGTCCCTATTTTGGATGGCCGTTAGTGCAGCCCGTTAAGTATTTTGCGCTGTTAGTCCTTTGTTAATAAATTTTGCACCGTTAGTCCTTATTTTCTAAAATATAGTTTTCCAAAGTTAGTCCCTCCGTTAATAATAGATATGGCCCGTATTTTTACGTTTTTATCCGTTTTCTTTCATTTTTTATCCGTTTCCCCCCGTTTTTTACGTTTTTCGTCCGTTTTTTTTCGTTTTTTATAGTTTTTGTCCGTTTTTCTTACGTTTTTATCGGTTTTCATCCGTTTTTGTCCGTTTTTCTAACATTTTTCTTAATTTTTTATCCGTTTTTCATACGTTTTGTCTGTTTTCTTTCGTTTTTGCCCGTTTTCATCAGTTTTTGTCCGTTGTTATTACGGTTTGTCCGTTTTTCGTACGTTTTCATCCGTTTTTCTTTCGTTTTTGTACTATTTCAACATACTGAAAATTTTTTCCAAAAAGAAAAAAAATTAGGAAAAAAAATTTCCAAAAAAAAATTGGAAAAAAAATATTTCCGAAAAAAAAATTGAAAAAAAATAAAAAAAAAATTCAAATTTCAAAAAAAAAATTGAATAAAAAATTTCAAAAAAAAAATTGAATAAAAAAAATTTTCAAATATATATTTTTTTTAAATCTTAAAAAAAAAAATTTCCAAAAAAATTTTTTTTTGAAAAATTTAAAAAAAATCTTGAAAAATTTTTAAAAAAAATCTTTAAAAAAAATCTTTAAAAAATTTTTCAAGATTTTTTTTTAAAATTTTCAAGATTTTTTTAAAATTTTAATTGAATAAAAAATTTCAAAAAAAATTTTGAATAAAAAAAATATTTTTCAAATATATATTTTTTTTAATTCTTAAAAAAAAAAATTTTCAATCTTTTTAAGATTTTTTTTTGAAAGATTTTAAAAAAATCTTGAAAATTTTTTTTAAGATTTTTTTTTTTTTTTAATTTTTCAAGATTTTTTTTTAAGATTTTTTTGAAATTTTAGAAATTTTTTTTTTATTCAAAATTTTTTTTGAAATTTTTTATTCAATTTTTTTTTTAAATTTGAATTTTTTTTCGGAAATAGTTTTTTTCCGATTTTTTTTTTTGGAAATTTTTTTTCAAATGGTTTTTTCTTTTTGGAAAAAATTTTCAGTATGTTGAAATAGTACAAAAACGAAAGAAAAACGGACAAAAACGGATGAAAACCGATAAAAACGTACCAAAAAACGGACAAAACGTAAGAACAACGGACAAAAACGGATGAAAACGGGCAAAAACGAAAGAAAACAAACAAAACGTAAGAAAAACGGATAAAAATTTAAGAAAAATGTTAGAAAAACGGACAAAAACGGATGAAAACCGATAAAAACGTAAGAAAAACGGACAAAAACTATAAAAAAACGAAAGAAAACGGACGAAAAACGTAAAAAAACGGGGGGAAACGGATAAAAAATGAACGAAAACGGACAAAAACGTAAAAAATCGGGCGATATCTATTATTAACGGAGGATTAACTGTGGAAAACTATATTTTAGAAAATAAGGACTAACGGTGCAAAATTTATTAACAAAGGACTAATAGCGCAAAATACTCAACGGACTGCACTAACGGTCATCCAAAATAGGGACTAAATGAGTGCAAAGTTTCAAAAATAGGTATTTCTGGTGTAATTAAAACGACTTAGAGACCAAACTTGCAATACGAGCAAACCACATAAACCAACCGTGTAATTTTGTCTTCTTTTTATACACACACAAGTCAAAGGATCTGAATCAGTAGTACACCTACCTGTAACCAACTTTGCACTGGTCCAGGCCACTTATACCATTTAAAAAAACTGTTCCACTCGGTCATTTTCTCTTTATCATTTTGTTTTAGGGGTCTTTTTTTCAAAACTATTTGAACTATAGGGTTCATTTCGAAACAGAATCACAACTTAAAGGACCACGACCAGTCAACCAGCACTTCACATCTAACCAACCTTGACTTTTTGGTCCACTCTCGCTCATGATTAAACTAAATTGGTCCAGTCCATTTTTATCATTGATTCATAGCACTATGAAGATGTTAGTGCTATGGATTACGTCACTGTTGTGTTGTTTGTAACTCTGGTGAACCTCAACAGATAGTGTTAGATACTGATGATTTCTTTGCTTTGTTGCATCTCTGGAAGCTTAAGCGATCAGAATTCGATTTGCAGGTAATCACTTTAGTTTTTTTTTTGCATGTAATCAGTTTCTATCTATCTACCATTTATATAAAATCATCAGTTTCTTAGGTTTTCAAAGTGGTAGATGTTATTTCAAAATGAGCCTTGTTGTTTTTATAGTTTTATAAAAACCCCTAGAATTTAGTTTGTTGTGTGAGTTCAGAAACAGCTTTTTAGAGCGAGACGCATAGCAATGATCGTATTGGGTTTGAGACTTGGACCAGAATGTCAGAATTTGTTACTCTGGGAATCGTCGTGCTGGTCCTCTTAGCTAAGATGTTGTTTTAAAATGAACCCTGTAGTTTTGATGGTGTTAAATTAACCCTGTAGTTTCTCTTATCATTTTTTTTCTTCCACATTTTGGTTAACAATGAAGATGTTATTGCTATTTGCTATGGATGACGTCACTGTTGTTTGTAATAACTGGTGAGCCTAAAAAACGGATAGTATTGGATACAGATATTGATACAAATGATTTTTCTTTGCTATTTTGTATCTCCTGAAGCTTAACCGGTCCGAATTCGATTTGCAGGTAATCACCTTATTCCGTTTGAACCTTTTTTTTTGTTTTTTTGTTTCAGGTAGCCAGTTTCTACCATTTATATAAAATCAGCCTTTTTGCTCCTCTGCTTTCCCAAATTGAACCTCCTAAGAAATTTGCCACACAAAAAGTGGCCCACGCCTCTTCTCACACGTACCTATCTGCATCATCACCAGCAAAGATTGGAGTTCAAAATGAACTTTTTAGAGCAAGTCCCATTGAACCGAGAGTCGGATCGTATTGAGTTTGAGACGTGGACCAGAATGTCAGAATTGATTACACTGGGAATAGTCATTCTGGTGCTCTTAGTTAAGTGTGGACAGTGGATGGTGTTGGCGGATCGGGTCAACTAGCGAAGAGTTTGTTAGCGAAGTTTTTAGTATACTTTACTTTTGTTTTCATTCTGTTTTTTGGGCTTAAATTTCAGATAACATTACTAATGTTTGTTGGTTTTTATGTTTGCCGTGCGTTCAGTTTGTATATTTTGTTATGTCGGTTATTGATTAGCTTCCATCATACATGTGTTAAAAGACAGGTGACTAGAGTATGATGACAAAAGGTATGTTTCAGTCAGCTGAACCCCCTTATTCAGTAGCTGTGCACATGCCTCTCTTTTGATTGCTTGACACTCAAGGTAATTTAGAATTGTCAATTGTTGTTATGCACATAATATATTAAAGGGTATTTGGGAAGTTTATACTGTAGCTGTTTAGGGGTAGGGCTAAATGCAGTTTGAATTACCTGCATATTAAAATGAACTTCATAGACGACACTGACTTGTACACGTGCTGCTTAGTAACGGAACCTTTTTGTGCTCATGGATTAAGGTGTGTTTGTATATGGATATGAGAATCATATATGTATTACTTCTTTTTAATGCTTTATCACAGGCAATACTACTAACTCCAACAGGGTGGTCAAATGCAGCAACAATAGATGTAGTATGATTTGCTACATATGATGGGTCGTGAAGACATTATTGTTGGTTTACGGGATTCATTTGGTTTAAACCTATCTCACCCAAATGATGCTAGCGTTGGCAACTGCAAGTGCTCGAAGGCTATCCCACATGGTTGTGGTGGCTTTTTGGATTAAGACACTCTCTTTGGACTTGCCCGTGATCTACCTAGAAGCCCAGGAAGACACTCTCTTTGTTTTCAAGAGGAATCAAGATGGGTTAAAACAGGTTCGGCTTCCTTCAAAAGCTTTTTTGTCTATTTTTCTATAGATAATTGTCGCATTAATATGGTTACAAGAACAGTATTATAGTAGGTTGTATGCACCCACTTTAACCCAAATTGACCCCACTTTTACTGTCTTTAAGGAATTTAGAAGTCATGTTTGTTTGCAGATATACGGCAGAAAATTCCGTGGAGTTTGGAGCTCCTCAGACTACTGACTTCCCGCATCTTAGACAACCACTACACTAGCACTAGAAGTTTGGAAGTCCATAGCGGAATGTATTGATCTTGGATCTAAAATAACCAGTTTGACTAATGGACCATTAACAACTCTAGCAAAGATTATACTTGCAGACACAAATGCTATTTCTGTCCTTCAGGTTAGTGTTGATCCACGTGCCTTAGTAGTTCGGGAATGACAATACTATACTATCCTTAAAGAATACTGCATAAATCATATATTGAATTGCAGGATGTATTCATAGTAGGCGGAAATGTTGACTACAAGAAGAAGAAAGACAAAGGAAACATCTTCAATGTTCCTGTAAACAAATATGCTGAACTAAACATGTTTCTAGACCCTTTAGCTGCAAAAGTGGTGTTTGATTCAATGTTTGATATCACACTCATTCCTCTTGGTATGCGACGAAAGGTCTGTGCCTTTTCACATATAATTAAGAAGTTGGATCTAAAGAACACGACACCTGAAGCTCGTTTCAGCCTACGTTTGCTGAGAAGTATGTCTTATTTGCAAGAAAGAAATAATAAATATCGGCATATGGTATTTCTATCTAAGGGTGGCAATTTTGACCCATTTACTCAATTTGGGCTATATTTTATCGCGACCCGACCTTTACCAATAAATGACCTTTTTTTTACTGTTACCATACACACCCATTCAATAATCTCTACGGTTATTTACACATATATGTGTCTCAAGAAATCTTATAACATATAGTAGGATACATTCTGCGGGGAGATCCTTGGTGCAGTTATATTGGCTGGTGATCAACAAATTCTATCTCAGCCTTTAAAGTCAAGCATCTTAAGGTTCATGTAACATGTTAGTATCGATACAGAACAAAAGAAAGCATTCAAAGCATTGGAAAAGTTTGACCATGTATCATATGATGACGAGTTTGCAGACATCCTTGCTGATGACACACAGTCTGCAGTCATTGGAAGCTTTCGTGAGCAAAAAAGAGCTTGGAGCACACCACATATTAGAGGCACTGTTAAAGATCACATTTACTGAATTGTAAAGCCATTACAGATGATAAAAAATAGACTTTGGGGTGTAATTACATTTTTTGTGTTATGTATCATTTACACAGATCAAAGATGGTGACAAATTTGGGATTTCATGCTCGGGTATACACATAATCATACGATTCATAGCATTAACTGATTGTTCAAAAGGACAGCTTAACATCCAGATGCATATTTGAAACAAGTACTTAAACTGTTCAAAAGGACAACATAACATCCAGTTACAGGTTCGAAACAAGTACTAAAACCAAACTTACAATCACACTTGACGAGTCTTACTTTCAAAGTTACTTATGATATCCTCGTTGCTAACCGTGATGAACACATCCCTCTCTATATATGTAACCATACGATCATTCAACAACTGACCACCTGTATTACTCTTTAGTTCCTTCTCAACAAAAGCCATTCTCCAGAAACCTCTTTGAACACTAGCTGTCACAACAGGAAGGATCAACACCAGCTTAATAAGCAAATAGACGAGATTAAACACTTCATGTTTTTTCACCTGCACAAGCTTCTTCGAGAGCTCTTTAATATCCTTCAACCCCTTAAATCTTTTATCTTTTTTCACATCCTGAATGTACTTGTCGAGTTGATCACTGAGATGAAGCAAATCAGCGGTTGAGAACTCGTTAGGATAAAATTCCGCAAGTTTGAGCAACTTTTTCTTGTCAAAGGACGAAAAAGAATTAGCAGGGCTCAAACATGCCATACACACAAGTAACTCCATACTTTCTTCATCAAATCGTTCGTTAAGCTCTTGAAGTTGTTTATCAACGATGGAATAGAATACGTCAACTTGAAAATGGTGAAGGGTTGTTGTAGTTGGTTCTGGTTCACGATTTCTTCTTGCTAGTTTTGGAGGATGCATATCTTCCATCTTTGGAACATCTATGTCGTTTTTTTTACAAAATGAAACAACTGAAGCTAATAAAGATTCCCATCCTTCGTTTCTTATTAATTGCAATTGTTCCTTGACTGACTTCACAAATGACATGGCATTAACGATGTCTTGATCTTTCTTCAGTAACGCGATGTTTAGTTCACTTGAAACTCCCAAAAGTGTCTTCATTAAATGTAACATGAAAACAAACCTGAAAGAGAAAACTTCTCTATCAACTGTGCTGAGATATGAATGATGAATCGCCTGTCTTAAAATGACATTCGCCATCATATCAAGCATATAAAGTATTTCATCATAAGAGTCAATCACTTTCAAAACAGACTTATAGTGGGGCCCACAACTAGCTTTCTCATCTGAAGCTTCACGAATTTCAACCTCAATGTCTTCAAAGACTTGTGCAAGTTTTTGGAAACGACTCTCACTTGATACTTCACTTTCCTTCCAACAAACACCGACAAGGGTTATTAACTTTTCAAGAATATAGAAAAACATACCACAATCATCGTTTTGTTGGGAAACTGCAACAAGAATTTGTTCAAGTTGTTGAGCAAAACAATGAACGTAATACGCTGATTGAGTGTCATTCTTGATCAATGTTTTGAGACCACTCACATCATAGTACATCTTCCTAACGCCATTATAACTCTGCGCACGAACATTACTTAAACTCAATGAATTCTTCAACAGCAAAGAACTTAGCGCATCCTTAAGAGATACGTCCGTCTTATGATCCATAACACGTGAAATACCAAGAAACTTCTCAACAACATCTCCCTTTTTATCAACATACCGCAAACACACCACAATATGCTCGTCACCTACATCATCCTCATACTCATCCACCAATATAGCAAAGTATCCATTAGGCCCACCGCATATATCGTTCACAATGGCTTTAGTTGTTTCTACTGAGCACGAGTTGATCAAATCATTTTGAATCAAAGGAGCCTTTTTCAACACATCTTTATCAAAATTCTCATCACCCTTTGTAACCATTTCTATCATCTCAACAAATTCATCATTGTTGGCAATTCTCAACGGATGATCTTCATTGATCTTGATTCCGAAAGATAAGTAAAACCTCAAACAAAGAACAGGAGCGAGCAATGGAGGCCGGTTCACTTGCTTGTTATAGTAATCTATGATGTACATTAACAAATTGAGCTGTTGTGAGAAAATGTCCATACAGGAACCATTCTCGGATTCTTGAGTTTCAGCGCAACTGTCTTTTCGTTGCGAGGAAGAACCTTCTTCCAACTTTGCTTTCAATTGAGCTGGAAAAAAGCTATCCATTGTGTCTACAGTCTAGTTAAATAAAAATACAAACAAATTTACTCATTTAGATGTATATTAAACTCTAGTTCAGAAAAACTAACACACACGATATTAGATATCACAAGTAAAAAGTTTATCGGATCAAATTAAAGATAGACATTATATGTAAAAGGTAAACGGACGAGGTTTCCCTTGTTACCCATATGTACGCATGCTAACCTTCCTGTGACCATTTCCGACCCTTTCCCTCACACCTCTATATGTGCACCTAGTGAGGCTTTGAACCTAGAGCTGTTGTGAGGTCATAGAGTGCCTAACCACTAGGCCAATTTCCTGGTGGTAACGACATTATATGTAATAAACTATATTTTGGGGTTTTTTTAGCGAACTTCTTATTCTTTTCATTTTAGTCTAGTTGTTAAAAGATGGTTTGTGTAATAAAATTCTAAAACCAGAATCCAAATACACTCAAGTCTGTCTTTTGACATAAGTTATTATGTAAAGAACTAAAAAATAGCGAAATTCACTATATGTTTTGAGTGTCGTAAAACAAGGATTACAAGGCCGAGTAATCGGCTACTACTCGCTACAAAGTCAATGACGAGTCACAACAAAGTCAAAAGTTAATCAAACTCTGTCAAAACTTGGATTGAAGTATTTGAACGATAGTATTGATCTTTATAAATGTACTTATATCGTCGTATGGACAATCCTATGGTCCTATGAATTGAAGATGTCACCCAAGCCGATTACTAACTGCAAGCTAGCCGTACCAACTACCGAGTCTAACTAATAAACTTTTTGTTGAAAAACAAAAAATACGGTTATAATTATAAACAATGATGCAACCATGAGATGAAGATGCACTTAGAATAATCTAAATAATACTACAAACACAGTTTTCAAGGACACGCTGCATTTATGAAAAATCGAGATTTTTTAACAAAATTAACACTACATTACAAAAATCCATGAATTTTTCGGACCTCTCGGGACCCGCCCTAGTTACGTCACTTTATTACAAAAGAGCACCAGCAAGACAACATCCACATTACCTTTTACTTGCACATGTGATGATTCATAACTCATTCACTATATAACTTTATTTATAAAAAGTTTAATAAGAAGTACGAAAATTTTAAAAAGTTTTGAGTATTTACCGTTTCATTCGATGTAGAAAGTGGAAGAAGACGGCAATCAGTTAAAAGTGAAAACCTACTTGTTTATACTGTGTTTTCATTATGGTCTCAAACAGTAAAAATTAAGTAGGTTTTTATAAATATGGGCTTAAACAGTAAATAAAAGTAGGTTAAAACAAGCCCATTATGATGAACACATTTTTTAGTCCAACTAGAATACTAGTATGACTCTAATTCGTATCTTGTTTAGATTATCTTTAGTCTAATGTGTTTATCATGTTATAATCCTTTCTATATATAAAAAAAATTTCTAAATTTTTAACAAAATGTAACAACTCTTGAACTCATACGTAAGGTTAGTGTCTTTTACTTTTACCATTGTTGTGTTCAAAATTGGTTTATCTAGCTAGAAAAAAAATATTGTTTTGGATTTCTAGTAAATCAGATGAATATTGATGCTTTGATGTTTATTCGTTCATGTTACATGTATTAGTAGGAGTTATTAACGTAATGCTTAAAATCTTAGTTTGAGTCGTAATAGTTTTCTCGTTGATGAATACAGTGAAACAATAATCATGGATGCACGTATTAACGTTGCGAGCGCGCCACCATTGCCTACTCAACCAACAACAAGTAATGCCACGCAGCCATGCATATCTAGCATCACTGTGATATTATTCTCATGTTTCGGCGCGATGATGTTTTTGGCCATGATAATTGCTTATGATCTTTAAGTTCACAACCCTTGTACTCTATAACAACACACGACGATTATGAGTTTCCAATGATGACAATGACGGAGCCCAAAATCAAGTACTACGTAAAGTCACCAGATGAGTTTGATAAGAAATATCCTAATGATACTCCGGCGAGAGAACATGTCGAAAACCAAATCGTGGACGAGTACTTAGAGTTTGCTAGGAAACGTTGCAATTACGAAGAGAAGCAACACATGTTACGCCCAGATTTTCCAACTCCGATATGTGACAGACTTGAAAACATGACGATTCAAAGTTAGCTCACTCGTCTAAATGAATTTTAAACATTGATTTATAAGTTTAGGGCAATGGCCAAAAATTATTTTTGATTGTTTTTTTAGTGGATGTTTAACAGGGTTTTTATTTATATTAGTTTGTGATTTTGCTTCCATGTTTGCAGTTTAGTTATGTAGGGGGTGTTTGTTTAAGCTTATATGTAGGCGATTTCGATTAATATATCATAATCTTTCATTTTTCGGCTTATTTTGGAGATTTATGGACTTATTTAAAATTATCATATCATAATAAACTAATACAAACTCCCAAGTTTCAAAATAAGTCGTAACATAAAGATCGAAATTTAAAAGGTTTATATTTTAATAGCAAAGAAGATCTATACAAAAGAGAAAAGGCATTAATAGTTATGTTTTCTATTAAAAAAATATGTTTTTTTTCGACTGACAATTAATTTTAGACGAAAATAATTACTCCGTGTATACAAACTTTTTGCTAAGTTTCTTTTAATTAAAAGTTAAAGCTATGTTATCATTCATAAAATGTTACTAAAGTTCATGCTACACAAATCCTTAAAAACTTTATATCCCAGGTTTTATCATGGGACATGCCACATGTTCGACAAAATGTCTCAAAGAACACAACATTACAACACTTTTGGTTTTTTTGATGTTCTTGATCTTGTTAACTACTGTAAAGTGACACCCGATGTTACAAATGTTACAAAAGTTCATGCTTTAGCAATTAAGGTTGGTGTTCTTGCTCATCTTCCTACTTGCACGTCACTTGTTATAGCTTACACGCGAGCAGGGCGTTATGCTTCGTCAGTAGCAGTTTTTCGTGAGGTTTTTAACAAAGATGTGGTTGTTTGGAATGCAATGATGACTTGTGCAGTCGAAAATGGAGAACTTTTAGACGCAACGCGAGTTTTTATGCAAATGCTGCGAGGACGAGTTGAGTTTGATTCTGTAACTCTTGTGATTGTTGTTTCAAACAGGTTAGCATGTTTACAGTGTGTACATAGTTTAGGCCTAAAGTTTGGTTTGCTTTCGGGTACTGATTTGTGTAATGCACTTATTAACGCGTATGCTAAATGTGGTGAGTTGTGTTTGTCGGAGAACATGTTTGCTGAAACAGAAGTGAAAGACATTGTTTCATGGAACTCGATGATTAGTGGTTGTTTAAGCAATGATTGTCCTGATAAGTCTTTATGGTATTTCAAGAAAATGGTTTTGTGTGGAGTACAACTTGATAATGTGGGATTATCGTGTGCAATTGCAGCGTCGACGTGTTTGCAAGATTTGGATACTGGTAAGGTCTTACATGGGTTCGGGTTAAAGAATGGATACAATGAAAGTTCTCATGTTTCTGTACTAAACGCTCTTGTTTCGTTGTACTCTAAATGTGGGGATATTAGTGATGCTGAACTTGTGTTTAAATCCATGTATAGCAAAGATTTGGTTTCTTGGAATACAATGATTAATGGGTTTGCTTCACACGGAATGATTCTTGAAGCGTTTAGCCTCTTAAGACAAATGCAAGTTAGAGGATCAGTACAACCAGATACAGTGACAGTACTTGCTGTACTTTCATTATGTGCAGAATCCATGTTTTTACAAGAGGGAAAAAGCATCCACGGGTTTGTTATAAGAAGATTCTTTGGATTAGATGTGTCAGTGATTAATAGTCTTATGAACATGTACTCTAAATGCAATCGAATTGATAAATCCGGGAGCTTGTTTGTTTCTTTACAGGATAAAGATTTGGTTTCTTGGAATACAGTGATATCGGGATATGCCCAAAACGGACAACCAACGTTTGCTCAAAATATGTTCAAGAAACTGATGTACGAGTGTTTGGAATGCAGTTTATCAATTGTTCTCGCCGTTATTTCTTCTTGTGATTCAAGTGAATCTCTAAAATTTGGTGAGTCTTTACATAGTTGGGCAATGAAATTAGGCTTCTCAAATAGTTTTCTTACGGTTAATTCATTAATTTTTATGTACACGAACTGTGGATACTTGAGAGCTTCTTTTGCATTGTTACAAAGTGTTTCAAGAGATGCTGACACTGCTTGTTGGAATGCTATGATTGCTGGATGCACAAAAAATGGGTACTTTTTGGAAGCTTTAGAAACTTTCAAGTTCATGATACGAGAAGCATATGCAAAACATGATCTCGTTACCTTTGTAAACGTCGTATCAGCTTGCGGAAATCTTGAATTAGTGTTTAACGGGAAACTGGTTCATGGGTTTGCTGTAAAAACTCTGTTTGATGATGATGTTCGTGTAAAGAACGCCTTAATTACAATGTATGGAAGATTTGGGGACGTTGACCATGCAATGTTGGTGTTTGACTCGTGTCACAACCGTAACCTTTGTTCATGGAATTGCATCATTTCCGCTGTTGCTCAAAACAAAGAAGCTCAAACTGCGTTACATTTGTTTCAAAATCTTGAATTTGAACCTGATGAAATCACAAATTCGACAATTTTATCAGCATGCGGTCAAATTGGATCAATTAGAAATGGTAAACAGATTCATGGACATATTCTAAGATCCAATTTTCATACAAATTGTTACATAGTAGCTGCCTTAATCGACATGTATAGCAACTGTGGAAGGTTAGATATGTCAAATCACATTTTCAATTCCTTACAAGAAAAGAATATCGCAAGTTGGAACTCAATGATTTCTGCATACGGGTTTCATAGCAAAGGTGAAAACGCCATCGAGATATTTAACAAAATGATAATGGTTGGAGAAAAACCGACAAAAACCACCTTTATAAACCTGTTATCAGCCTGTGCCCATTCAGGTTTAGTCAATGAAGGTTTAAGATTTTACAAATGTATGTTTGATGAATATGGTGTGGAACCAGTTATGGAACATCACGTTTGTGTAGTTGATATGTTGGGTCGATGTGGGAGGTTAAATGAGGCATTCGAGTTTATAAAGAGTATGCCGGTGAACCCTGATCATGGCGTTTGGGGGGCAATGTTAAGTTCATGTAATTATCATGGTGACGTTGAAATGGGGAAGAAAGTGGGTGAGATTTTGTTTAGCTTGGAACCTAAGAATGCCGGGTACTATGTTTCTTTAGCGAATACATATGTTGGTGCCGGGAGTTGGAGTGATGCAGTGAAGTTGAGAGAGTTTGTCGATGATGTGAGGTTAAAGAAGCCGGCAGGCTGTGGTCTTGTTGATGTTGGTTAACAGTGACTTTATACTGTAATGTAAATTGCTCGTGTAAATTACTTTAATTATGAAGAAATTACAAAGTTTTGACGAAATCTAAAAATTTTGTTTGTTAATTACTTGTTACTGTGATAATTATTGTTATTATACACAAGTTTTTCATAATTCTAATTGTAACAAGGTTAGGTGAATTTTGATTACAACAACATAATCTAAAAAAATTATGCCAAAAGAACCGAAAAAATGATGATTGCAAACAGATAATATTACGTTACGTATATCAGTTTAAAGAAAAAAAGATACCAATAACAATAACAGTCATGTTTATTCGACTTCTGTACCTCATGTTTTTCAATTGAACTTGGCTCACTCATCCCACTATCGGGTAAAAAACTGGTATTTCTCAACACGTTACATAGCAGTAAGAAAACGCCAGGAGGCAACAATTTCATGTGAATAAACTAAAATAAGCCACTGGCAGATTCAAAATGAAAAAGATACTTGTTCACTTTTTGTGCAACAAGTTGCTAACAATAGGAAAATCTGGTGCTATATCAACTGGGACCTGCAAGTTTAACCAAAATACATGTCAAATGAGCTTATAAAAAATAAAGATAAATTCCTGACATATATGCATCTTAAAAGCTGACAACTCGGAAAAATCAAAACTTTCCGTTATGGACTTTCTTTTTGGGTAAAGGGACTCTTCCGTTATGGACTTATGGGACTCACTAGAGTAGACCACTAAATTTTACGAGCGGAGAGCCCAGATGGAATCATCTAAAATATGCCTATGATATTCAATAGGGAGGTGATACTTACACTACCATTTTTGATTCTTGCACCACAATGTGACATCACTAATGCATAAGTTACAACATAGTATATGCATAATTGTGGTGAAAGAATAAAAAATAATGTTGTATCAGTTCCCTATTCAATAAGGCGGAATAATGAGTGGGTCGGTTAACAAGTCAAAACGGGTACTTTTTGGTACCCCGGTTGGGTTGGATTGACCCAAAACATCTTTTGATTATGGACTAAAATGACTTAGGAAATCTTATGCATTAGAAAATGCCTTGTCCAACTTTCGGCTAGGGGTGGAAATGAGCCGAGCCGCTCGTGAAAAGCTCGGGATCGGATCAATAAAAAGCTCGAACGAGCCGAGCCTAAACGAGCTCGAGCCCGAGTTCGAGCCTAAGTTGCGGCTCGTTTATTAATCGAGCTCGAGCTCGAGCTTTACATATAAAGCTCGTTTGGGCTCGCGAGCCTAAACGAGCCTAAAAGAAATTATAATATTTTAAGTATTAAACATATATACTAGCCGAGCTTGAGCTTATTAACGAGCTCAATAAAGATATTATTACGAGCCGAGCTCGAGCTCGAGCCAAGATTTAACTTTTTATAGCCAAATTGCATAAACGAGCCGAGCTCGAGTCGAGCCCGAGCCTATATAACATACTACGAGCCGAGCTCGAGTCGAGCCCGAGCCTATATAACATACTACGAGCCGAGCTCGAGCTTAGAAGTTAAGGCTCGAAACGAGCCGAGCTCGAGCTCGAGCCTTTTAAAACTTAAACGAGCCGAGCTCCAGCTCTGACGAGCTCGGGCTCGGCTCGTTTCCACCCCTACTTTCGGCCCATTCATTTCTTCCAAGCTATTTTTTTAGTTGGACATACTCGCCTTCTTAGAGACAAAACATTAACCAAATCAGCCTATTCAACTATGAGAAATTAGACCAAGTGAATTTTACCTGAACTTTTGTCAACTTTTCCAAAGCAATGGTCAAAGGTTGAGTCATTTGACCGTATTTTTCAAGAAGCTTTTGTGCTGCATCTTTATCGCCTTTGGCTTGTATGGTAAGTATTTCCCTACTTAAGCTCTCGACAGCATCTTCAATCTATCACAACACATGAAACGATTCAAATCAAGATAAAAATTCTTAATCTCAAATTTCCTTCAGTGTCATTTTTTAAATGGGTCAACGAATATTAGAGGATATGTTATCTTTTCAATATCTAAACATAGTTTTAAAAATAAAAAATACTTGAGAAAACATACCTTATCAAAGTCAACAGAGAATGTTTGGTCAGGAAGCAAAACAAAGGCCCCTTTCTCGAATAACCAGTTAAACTGTAGTGCTTGTCCTTTGCTGATATACATAAATGCAGATCAATATCTATAAGACCAAAAATCAATATAAAAGGAAAAAAACAAGTGATTAGTGAGTTACCCATGAGCTTCCTCTAACCCAAAACGTACTGAGCGAAAGCATCCAGCAAGGAAAGAAACATACATGGACTTCTCAAGACTCTTTGGAAGTAATTCCTGGTCAACCCAAAAAAAGTCAATCAAAGTTCTATGAAAGTATTAAGTATATAACTACATTTATCCCAAATTCCGGCTAAACATATGAAGGATGAAGGAAACGCCATGAAAATTTTGAAAATAAAAAAATTTCATGCTGACACCTCATCGAGTATAACTGTCTTTTCCTCGATTATAAGGGTATGTTTTTGGCCGGAACTGGTATAAATTAAAGAGTATTTCTACAATGCCCTTACTAACCTTTGCAATAAGGAAATTGAGGGCCCAAAGGCCAACAATGTCGGCTTTAGCTTCTTCAAGAGCAGAGTGAAGTTCTTGTAGCTCCTGTTTCATAAAATACACAAAGAAACAAATTAAATAATGTCTCTCGTGAATTTCAAAATAGAAAACAAAACTGAGAAACTGACCAATCTCACGGTAGAACTCTGACCACTTGGAAGTATAATTGTATGTGGTCCGATCCCATGACAACACTCGTGACATATGGTGTGAGTGAAAAAGGAGTCAAAGTCAACAAGCTCTCGTTGTTCCTTTATAATACACAATTCAGCTATAGGCTGAAGAATTAGCTTGAACCTGTTTCGGAAAATAAAATTGGTAAAACACAACTTCATTCTAAAAGCTTTTGACTATAGTAAAAAAATGTGTTTAAAATTAAGAAATATGAAAGAACATAATCACAGGTTTGATGACTTTACTTTGCCTCAGAAACATTCTTCAGCATGACCATTGATGACCCACGATCTTTTACAATACGCTCATCATTCGGAAGATTAAAGGCAACAGTTTGAGGTCCTTTTACATCCTTCATCAACATAATAAAATAATATCATACTTTAAGAGTTTAATCATATATTACGGGTCAAACAGGTAAAATGAGACAGGGAACATGCCAAATGGGTCCACAAAGTCGCTAGTCACCCTAAGCGTATTTATAAAGCATAATAGTGTCCGCATAGATTGGCATGATCCAGTGGTATTATGTATTAGACTGATAACATGTTTACCAAACTATCAGACGGGTCAAAGGTTGAATTTTTATGGATGGAGAGCTCACCCCTGAATTGTATACAAGCTGAATGACGCGAATAGGTGCAGATATCACATCTTTTGATTTGTACATGTCATCCATTGGAAGATTTTGTTCCAAAACCTACATAATGGAATTCGTTATATAAACAAAAGCATCATTTTTTTTATAAATATACTATAATTAAATTAGCTCATGAGCATAATCCAAATTTGTACCTGCAACTGATCCCCAAAGAGTTTGAGTTCAGTGGTTGCTTTATCATCCCGAACACCAATAAATGCCTCGAATGTGGCCTAAGTACACAAAAAAGAGAATTATAGAATAGATGAGCTTATCCCCGAACATCCATAAACGCCTCAAATGTGCCCTAAGTTCATAACAGCGAAAATATATATAATATTGAAAACACAGTGAATGATGCACACAAGAATAAAAGAGAAGACTTTTTCTTTATGCCAATAATTACTTATAAGATTGGAACACAATTGTTACTTGAGAAGACAAAATTTGAAACTTGATTTATTAAGCTTGAAACTGGCAACTAAATGAAGAAGAGAAAAGATGACCTTGTATCCAAAAAGAACGTCTTCATAAGTCTCGTATGGGCCAATAGTAACATCCAATTTAGAGTCCTTAAGAACATGAAAAATGCATGCAGTTAGAGCTATATAAAAAATATATTGATATAATAGTATCGTGTGTACTGACCAATTCCATCCAGGCTATATCAGAGTCATAGTAGTCATTTGAGAGGAAAGCATCAGCCTTGCTATGTAACAGTCGCTTCAAACTACAAGATCGCAAATGATTTTGTTAAAAGCGTGTACTAATAAATATATATGAATCAGCAAAAGTTTAAATAAGATTGTACCTAGGGGAACTAGTCAAATCCCCTGCTTTACGTAATAATTCAGCGGCTTTTGTGAGATAGGCAGAATATTCTTGAGAATAAGGGACGATACTAAGATCACTGGTACTATTGGAATAAGTGTCATTCTGCCTTTTAATAACATTGAAAAAACCCGTTGCTTCTTGTTTTTCATTCTCTGAAAGCCCTTTCATCCATATTTCGAATTCCTGCCACAATAAACGAAATGGTTAGTCAGGTGGCGAGATAGGTGTAATCGGTCAAGTCAGGTTGACCCGAAAGCTTTTTTTACCCAATTTTTGAACTTTTAATACTTCAACTATATTTGATTACAGAAAAATGTTATTACAATTATTAAAACAATGCGATATAGGCAGTTTTATGCATAAAATATACATGTATGTGACATTTTAACCCATTTGACCCATTTTTAGCTGAAAATATAATTTGACCAGTTTAAGATTAAACACGACTCAAAAAGGATTCTATGCAATTTACATCTCAACTTAATATAGCATATAAACCACATTTTCCACAAACTCAATTTGATGAAAAACATAAACAACGGATACCATTTTATCCATATCTGGAGGGTAGAAGCTAGCACCGGGTGGCTTCAAAATGGGAAATGCAGCTTTATATTCAACACCTTTCCATCCAGCCACTTGTTTTGTTGCTTCAGGAAGCAATCTCATAGCAGAGTCTGCAGTTGTCAAAAACGCTTCATTTTCATCAAGACAAGACCTGCAAAATACACACACAAGATTCAGCTTTTTGATATGACATATCAGAAAGAGTGACAAGTACAGTAATACGAGAAGATCATATTGGATATATGCTATAGTACTTTTAGGGGCAGTATACCATGGACTCTTGTTTATCGAATAATATTTCCATTTTAGCATGTCCAACTCAGATATTTCACCACGTCCGTTTAACCATCCCCTTAAAGATGCGTTGCTGTACCAAACCTAATTCAAAGGAAAAAAAAGAATAGAAATGAGGATTAAATATTTAATGATTTAATCAAAATGTTTACCTCAATTTTTCAAAATATAACATAGATAAATCATCATTCAGTAAAGTAATCACATGCATATAAAACTTTAAAACAATATTAATCCATAAGTATCTAATAGTTCAATAAATATACCTGCTTGTAAAAAATATCATCCATTATTTTCGCGGCTTGAATGAGTAAGGCCAGAACTTCCTTGTCCTCTTCTGACAGACCGGTCAACTGTCATAGAACGTTTAGTTAAATTCCTTCATATCTTTTTAACAGTTATGGTTAACAGATATAAGTTGGAAAAGAAAACCTCTGCTGTAAGTGAGATCGGAGCATAACGAGCGAGCTTTAGTTGCAGAAGCAAACTCTTACTTCTCGCATTTTCTTGGTACCTATAAAAGTTGAGATATCTACTTTATATGGATATACAATTACCTTATGGATTTGAAATGGTTCACGATTCACTAATTAGAAATAAAGGATAATATAACAGTGCTTATATGGTCAGGATGTACCTTTTGGTGATTATATCAAATAGTTGACCATATGGCCCATCAACATTATAGGGTGCATAATGAGGGTCTTTGTTAGCGAGTAAGTGCTTGTACTCTTCAACTGAGATATATTTAACGGCAGAAACCTCAGATTCCTAAACAAAAATAAAAACAAACTTTGACTGATCAACCTTTTTTTGCTACTAACAAGGAGTTGCTACTTTGGTATATCTTCGTTACCTGAAGAGTAAAAGCTTCCAAGGGGATGGGGTCTAGTGTTGTCACGAGATAAACATCATCAAATTCATTATCTATGAACTTTCCGTCATTAGTAACACTACAATCAAATGCGAGACATCAATCAAATAACATCTAAAAATGGAAGATTTGTCTGCTTATGTTAGAGTAAGGGTGAGCATCGGGCCAATATCGACCCGACCCGAAACCGATCCATCCCGTAACCGAGTTTCGTGAAAACCTAAACCTAACCGAATACTGAACCGAAATTACTCGGTTTTACTCGGTTCGGTTCGGGACGAGTCGGTTTCGGTCGGTTTTCTCGGTTTTGTTTGTATTTTCTCGGTTTTTGGCCCGAACCGACCCATCCCGAAACCGAATTTCAGGAAAACCCTAAACCGAGAAGCGAACCGAGTATGGTCGGTTCGGTTTCGGTTCACTCGGTTTCGGTCGGTTTTTCGGGACGAGTCGGTTTTGCTCACCCCTATGTTAGAGTTATTAAGCTCTTATAAAAACCACTTTGGTACTTGATTATTAAAAACAGATAACGACATCGAACCCGAAGATTCCATGCACAGCAAACGGTTCCCATTATCAAAAAAATAGCAGGATTTTTATATAATTAAACCAACACGCTGATCATTTAAAAGGTTTACCATTCTTGTAGAAAAACAAACAGCAATTCAAAGGCATCGTTTGGGAGGGTTACACCTAGCTCTTCTTGAAGCTCTCTCCTGCAAGCATACAACATAGATTCATATTAAATGATGCTAAGTTAGCAAGTTCTAAGGAAATAAGTTAAGCATAAGTGCTGCAAAATGACACAAGAGAGACACCAAACAATCTTTTCCTGACTCGGATGCAGAGAAAAAAGCTACAACGGCTAAAATTGGATAAATGAAAAGCAAGTTGGTACTACGCTTATGCATAAAGATTCTGGTTTATCATTGGGTCTGATTATATACCTCGCTGTGATAAGGGATGTACCACCAGCAGATACATGACCTGCACTAGAAATATCCCATAATCCGGGCCATGAATCCTTGCAATCAGCACGTTTTTGGAGTAACAGTTGCTGCGTACTTTCGGCAAAGATCCACACGTGAACGGCTCGGTGGTAATCACCATCTCTGTGAACAGCACTTCTGTACAAAATAAGTATTAATATGTTAGCTAAAGACATTATGTATAATCATAAACACCAACTCATCTATCCACATTATACATATTCGACGCTGATAATTAGACTCAAAATGATAAGACCTACTCAAAACTTGTAGAAAATTTTGATAGTCACATTAATATGTTTGTTTTGAAAAATTTGAGACATAAAGTTGCAACAAAAAAAGGCTACAAATGATGAGTTGTTTGAGGGGCGTTTGGGATTGCTTACTAAAACTGCTTATCTTCTATTGCTTTTTAAATGACCAGTTCAAAATACACAACTCCAAACTGCTTATAGGCTTATTGCTTTTGGAAATAAGCTGTTTAGCATAAGCAACTCCAAACTGCTTATTCAAAACAGCTTATTTCATTGACAAATAATCAGACTAGCAATTTGGATAAGCAATCCTAAACACCTTTAAAACTGTTCATTTGCTGTATCCAAACACATTAAGCAAATAAACAGTTTCAATCACCAATCCCAAACCCTTCACTCACAAATAATCAGTTAAGCGATCGCAAACGCTCTAGGGGTGTCTGGATCAGCTTATTTTATCGGCTAATGAGCTTATTTGAATCCGGCAAAGCTCACTTATTTCAGCTTATGAGCTTCTCATAAGCCAAAACAAACAGTCGTAGTATAAATAAACACCCCTTAGAAATAAGCGCATAAGCCAGGCAAAATAAGCTTATCCAAACACCCCTTAGAAATGTAGATACTCAAGCAATTACTCTCAAATCTCAATTAATCAAATAATTAGTTTCACTATAAATAAACACTATATACAAACTTTGTTTAAGCTTATTTTGGTAATTATAAGCTTATTGACTCAGCTTATGCCTCACACGCAATTTTTTCTGGCTTACTTTTTAGCTCATGAGCTTATTTTCCATACTTAAGACATATTACACTCGTAAGTCAAAACTCAACCACCCTGAGCGCAGCGGGGGAACACGATAACCCAACCCGAGCATAGGGCGACAACTCCAACAAGAGTATGTGCCGAGTCAAGGGGGGGTTTGTTAAAGCTTATTTTCGGACCTAGAGCCAATGTGGTTGCGGCTTATTTTTCTTTTTTTTCGGTAAATTAAAATGGATTAATCATTTATGACATTTACAAAGAGGTGGACGGCAAACGGGAAACAAGCTGCGCCGCTAGCCCTTTTTGAATAGCAAAACTAATCCTTTTGAAAACTACATCTATGGATCTAGGTGTCATAATATTACCACGCATAACCCGTTGAACTCTGTTGAGGAACTCCACTGCCTCAGTTGGAAGGAAACCAAAAGTATCAAACGCAAAAGGGATAAAAACATGTTGAAACACACCATTACTCATATATGAAATATAAGCCTAGAGTCAAATTAGCTTAAATAAACAAACAAACACCCCTTCCTTAAACGACATTTATCTATAACTTGTTACTATCACTAATTACAATCCCACAAAAGAATTTTTTTTATATAAATTGATCCCATATTACTCATTAATCAATAGTTAAATAAAGGGAAATTTTGTGGGTAGCGAACAAATCTTTTTTGCTTTTGTGGGTATTTTCTTTTTTTTTTTTTTTTTTTTTTTATTTTGCGAAATTGTTATTTTTGCCCCTTTAGCTAATAGAAATTTTTTTGCACAAAAGGGCAAAAATGTCACAAATAAAGAATTTAAAAGAAAAGTATCCCAAAAGCAAAAATAAAATAAAAAATTGTTCGCTACCCACAAAAGCAAACGCCAGCAATTATGATATCTTTTAAAAACATTTGCCTTACATAAAATATATAGAAATATAAAAAGGGTATCTTTTATACTATAAAACAAGAAATGAATGAACCTGCCTGGGTTTAGAGAAAACCGGTTTTGAGACCAGTTTTAGTCAATATGTCAAACTCTTCTTCTTCATGTAACTGATGATCTCCATCGCCCATGTTGCTAATTGTTTTGTTGATTATAATTTGTATAAGTGTAATGATTTTGACTAATTAGAGATGGGTTGATTAAATTCCAAACACTTTAGTGTCGAATAACAGAATAATTTGTGTTTAGGTTTTGGTTTTCGGCATATATTCATTTTCTTTTGAGTTAATTACATAAATGGTCCTTGTGATTTGTCGTGTTTTACGGATTTAGTCATCAAAATTTATTTTTTGCGGATCCGCTACCTATAGTTTTGATCCGTTATGAGTTTGATCCTTTAACCACTTTTTTTGTTAGTTTGACCGTCAAGTGGGTGTTTAAATAGCTGAAATGACAGAAATACCCTCATGTATGGTCTCTGTGGTTTATAGGGTATCACGAAATTGGCCTCTACTTCTTTGTTTTTTTAACTATTTATATTGGTAGCTTTTTAAATTCAAAAAATATTGAAAATTTAAAAAATAAAATAAATTAGATTTCTTTTATAATTTTATTTGAATATTTTTCGATAGAATTTTGAATACATTTTCATACGTTTTTGTCCGTTTTTATACATTTTTTTCCGTCTTTAAACGTTTTTGTCCATTTTTATACGTTTTCTTTCATTTTTTATGTTTTATACGGACGAAAATGTATATTTGAATTTTTTTTGAAAACTACATTTTTCACTTTGTTTTTGAAATTTGCAAAATAAATTCAATTTGTTTTTGTACATTTTTAAAATTTGGTAAATTTAAATTAATAAAACTTGAATTATGGTAAGGGTTTTCCTAAACTTTTGTAAAATATATGTTTGAATATCTTTCTACATAGAATATTTTACAAGATTTTCTTGTATATTTTTTTTTAATTTGTAGAAAAATTTTATTACAAGACAATTTATCAAAAAATATTTGAAAATTACTTTTTAGTCAGAAATAAGAAATAAATTTCATCAAAAAATATTCTAAAAATTTTTGAAAAAAAAATTATGTCATTTTTTTAAAATTTAAATTTTCTTAATTCAAATTTAGGAAAATTTTGACTAAATTTGGACAATCAATTGACAAAAAAAAAATTAAAAAAACAAAGAAAAAAAGCAGCCTTAGAGACTAAATTTGTGATATGAGACAAACCACAGGGACCATACGCTTAGACATACGAGGGTATTAGCGTCATTTCAACCATCCTTGACGGTCAACCTAACAGAAAAAATGATCAAGGGACCAAACACATAACGGGTCAATACCATAAAGAGGGGATCCGCAAAAAATAAAGTTTAGGGACTAAACCCGATAAACCACATAGACCATGTAATTAACTCTTTTCTTTCTAAAGTTAATGGCAACCGGTGGCCCACCTTTTCCCCTCCTTTTAATAACGGTTTTTTGTTTCGTATTTACTATTTTATATTATGTTGTGTATGTTCTCTTTTTGAATATTTGGTTGAAAAAATTCTCATACAAAATGGCTACCATTGTAACACGACTCACTTTTACCCCTCTTTTAAAGGCAAAAGTTCAATATAAATCTCATATTTGTCATATAACAAATGAATAAATCATGGTCATTCCTTTTTTGTTTATCAAAACCAAAAAAATTAACTTTCACCCTTTTTAAAAAAATAAAATATCTCGCAAACCGTTAATCGTTACACAAAAAAAAAAACACCATAGCGACGAGAATTAAATTATATTTCTATAGATAATTTAATTCTCGTCGCGGTGGTATGATTTTTTTCGCGTAACGATTAACGGTTTGCGAGATATTTAACTTTAAAAAAATGGTGAAAGTTTTTTTTTTTTTTTTTTTTTTTTTTTTTTTGGATCAAAAAATGAATGATCAATATTGGTTCATTGTATATATGACAAATATGAGATCTATATTAAACTTTTGCCATGTCTATATTAACTTAAACCTGTCTGGACCAGACATGTTACGCTACCTGCCCATTTTGTCAACTGAGTTGCATTTTTTTTTTCTTTTTTGTCCCTCCCAGGTAGAGAATAAAGTACTCTCACCTGAAGGAAAAGAAGCCGCTGCTACCATCGAGCAACGTCTAAAGCTCGGTCAAAGCTCTCTGACATTGCCAAAACCAAAACGGATGCACGTGCAGTACTTGACTTGTACAAAAACCAAGGCTACATCCTAACTCCGTATAACGGAAAAGTTTGTGTAAGCCAACTCTAACTTCTATTGTTATCATCTTTACTGTTACTGGTTCTCATCAAAAAAGTTCTATTTACTTGCATTGAAAATGCGGCTCAAGGTTGAGAAATCTGAATCTGACTCAAATAAAACTGTTTTTTTTTAAATGTCTGGTCAGTTTTTACAATATAAATATAAAACCCTTGCATTCGCACAATAGATAAAATCTATACATATATATGAGACTACATATGCCACGTCATTAATGCTGACTAGGCAATTTAATGTTGACATGGCGCATCATTTGATGATGTGGAAATGGTGACTAGGCACAAGATCCGGTTCAACAAGAAAAAAAGTGGTATGTTGCAAGGTTCGAACTCAGACTTCGGGGTTAAAAGACCAACGCCTCAACCACTGAGGCAACCCATATTTTGTTGTAAAAACTCTTATTTCCAAATTGGTATTCCTTCTTTAACTGTACCATCTGCAATCTTATCAATTAAAAGTAACTGAAACCCTGTTGATTCGGATCAAACATTAAATCCCCCCTTTTCACTCTGCATTTTTAAAAATGAAATACCTCAAAACGCATAATCTATACCATTTTTAGATCTTTATATTTTCAGTGTGATTCTATTAAGGTTTTGAATGGCAAAATATTATCTCCAACCCATACTCATTTCACGACATTTCCAAAATCAAAATCATCCAATTAAGAAGCCGCCTAATCTAATTCAAAAACC
Source organism: Chrysanthemum seticuspe (assembly GCA_019973895.1). Taxonomy (NCBI): domain Eukaryota; kingdom Viridiplantae; phylum Streptophyta; class Magnoliopsida; order Asterales; family Asteraceae; genus Chrysanthemum; species Chrysanthemum seticuspe. The sequence continues at coordinate 24,894,193 of BPTQ01000001.1, forward strand.
TACCATGTATCTATTATAACCGATTACAAGTGAAACCCTAAATCTTTGTTGTAAGGGATTTTCTGATTTTATTCCCTTATTATTGGGTGATGATTATTTTGGCTCGGTTTTGAGGGTTTTTCCCACCGCAGTCTGTTGACTTGGTAAAAAATTACAATAAGGTATGTTTTGTATGGTTGGTCAAATTCGATTTTCAATTGTTATTTTATCTTTTAACGAATGGATGATTTAATCGAGCGAGTCTCACTTACCATGAATGTTGGACAATGTGTTTTAGTTTTGAATGCGCAGCAAGTTTTGTGAAAATGTCTCACTGAATTTCCTTTTTTTTGCACAAGAGACGCTATTGTCAATGGGTTTTTCAATGAAAATGATGTGTATGTGTCTTATTTCTGCACTAAATCTATCCATGTCCAACTACTCAGTTTTTTTAAAGTCATTTTAGTTTAGTGGAGATAAGCTTCATGGGTTTTTCAATGAAAATGATGTGTATGTATAGATTTGTCGTTACCCGATTTCTGTCATGTATGCCTTTGGTTGCTTCACGTAGGGCTATGATGATTAGTGGCTATTATCTGAGACAAATGAAGTGGGTCGTCAAAGATTGGATCTGTAATTTGGCGGGGCAAGAACCGGATGGCATGATTATGCAACCGTGTTTCTTTGCAGCCATGGCGGACTCTAGATCTTTTTGGCCCTATTTGGTTTAAAAATCTGAGCCTAATAAAATAACATTTTGGCATACTTGCAAAATGTCTAACGGATGGCATGCTTATGTCTAACGGTTTTACCTTTTTTTTCATTTCTTTAGGTGTTACTGTCACGTTGCAAAATGTATATTATATCTAGCGTGGAATTAAACTTTCAAAATATACCTGTAGTTTTGAGTGTCCTGTGTCCATAATGGTCGTGCACAGTCATCGCAAGTAAGCAATCGTACACTTTCAATCGTCGTTGAACATGTGTAGCATGAATATATATTTACATCTCTATTCATAAGCATTATTCAACTTCTATCAAACCATTTATTCATTCTCTAATTCATATACGCCTTGGAAAACAGGAAGTACTCCCACTACGCTGCATAAAATCAGTAGTCGTGTATGTCCAGTCACGTGAGGTGATTCATTTACTTATTTTGGCTCATGTTTATGAAATCTTCAACTAGGAATCTACTAATACTTGGATTACCGTTTTCGTTTTAGGTACTCCCACACAACCAGTTGTTGCTTCCAGCACTTTGTGTGAAAATAGTAGCCTGCACTTTCAGTTACTGAGGGTAATTCCATTACTTATGTGATGTTGTTCTGATGGCGTTTGATCAGGTTAATGGTTTTATTTTATTTTTAACTTGGTGTTAAATATTGAGTTTGGATTTTCTTATTTTTCAGTTCTGTTAAATTTAGTTTTGATAGGTGGATAACTTTTGAATTATTGCAAAAGTGGTAGTATAAGTGCACATTTTGAACACCATTAGGGAAAAAAATTAAAAACTTTTTATTGTGTAACTGATATGTTTATGCATAAAAAGACTTATTAAGTATTGAATACTTTGAGTAACCGATATCAGCCTGGTTGATTTGCTAATGCATTACAGATTAGCCTTCAAGAACAATATAAATTGCTATTGGTTATATACACCGGTTCATAAGCTCCGTACGCGTGAAGCTACTAATCAGATTCTAAAAGTTGCAATCGCTATGATTAGTGTTTATTAATCTCATATAGAAGTTCCTGAAGCATACTTGGAGCCTCTTCCAAAGATATTTAAAAAAAAAAAAGAGAGTTTTATGACTTTAAAGTTATGTAGGTTTCTTAATTTTTAATGGAATTTTACACTAATTTACAGAATCAAGGACTGTGGTCGGGCAATGTGATTTATCGGTATATAATCTCGACGAAATTTTCAGCAAAATGCTTGGTTGCAAATGTCTGCCGTTGGTTGTACCGTCACTTGGTGCACCTAATATATGCTTCACTGATTTCTTAGTGGCTGATGTTTCACACTCGCAAAAGGTAATCATCACTCTCTATATCTTACAATGTTATTATAAACAAATAGTATGCGCAAGACTGATGCTGTTAATATTGTCAACAGGTTATATCTCAAGAGCCCATTTGAACCCATCTCTCATGATTGCATTTTCCGCACTACATCAATTTCAGTAGACACGACCCCCGTAATACGAGAAAATAATTTTCCATAGATGCTAAAGGTAATCTTGAAGGATCTAAAGTTCAAATCTTTGATCGTCATCTCAAAGTAAACAACTAAACTTCTAATCTTTGTGATATTTATTTGAAATGTGGCTCCACCTATCTTAATTCTCATTGTTTTGTATATGTTGTAGACCTTGATGAGTCCATCCTACAAACTGTGACAACCAATAAATATTTGGAGTACATATCCGTTCCTCATAATATTAAGTAACTTACGCTTTTTATTCTTGCGTTTTATGATCCGTTCCTCATTTTAAAAGAGATGCCTATGTCCACGAGTAAGTAATGTTCATAACTTTTAAATTTTATGGTTGTTGTTGTATGAGATATGATACATGATAGTAGTTAGCGAATGTTATATATCAAGGGCATTACTTGATTTGGCTCTAATGAGGTGATTTTATATATTGCAGGCACACACATCAACAAAATAAGGGATGGATCAATATACAAAGTTGCCAGAATCGTCTTAAAAGGTAGAATCTTTCAACACATAAATAATATGAATATCTTCTTCGGTATTTGATACTGACTTTTAAAATAACAATAATAAGATTTTTTAATTTCTCATTTTGTATTTTACCTCCAGATGTTCATAGGTCCTATCAACAGAACATATACAACACATATTGAATGCTGAAATGAATTTGAGGTGTGCGGATCATATAAGGTAAAAATACGTTAATCCATAATGTGACTATATCTTGACTGTTAGTAACCATTCATCTTTGTATATCCAACTAAAACCAGTCATTTTACAGTCATAGAGGTGACCAACTCTCTTTTGTTTTTTTGGTTTTCCGAGTGGCATCTTTTGTCCGTAATAACAAATTTTGAATGGAACGGATTTTCCATATTTAGTATATAGTATAATATAATTCAGTTCAATACCAATCCTTTTTACAGGTGGAGTATCTCTGTAATCGTTACAGCTAGATAAGTTGCACCCTGTCGGCAGAAACTGTTGATGGCCTCATGGTAACTGGTATGACAACCTATTTATATGTTTTTTCTTTGTAGTCCTACAACTAATATATTGTGTTCGAAGACAAAGAGCCTACTCACCTAATATATTGCAGGTGGTTCGAGTTTTTGCATTAAAGTTGGACTTTTAAGTCCCTTTCCGGATGAAAAGCCATTTTCAACATGTTTGATGACTATATTTTGTAATCTTAATTCTTTGTTTACTTCAATATACTTTGAATCGCTTATCGAGCCTCATATAACGTATTTGTTACTTTACATGAAATAAATTTGCAACTTTCTAACAACTGACAATATGCAAGTTATGGGTTTTTCTTCCTACGTGTTAATAGAAGCATATTGAGTATTTGCCTAAATTCGGTTGGTTAACTTCATGAGATGATATGCTCCAAACGGCCATGGTCTGATTATTAAATGCATTAGACTTGACAACAAACGTTGTCAATGTTTTGTTTAATTTGTGGTTACGAAATCGCAAGCATTGATATAGTATTTGCCAACGCCATTAATAGCGGTCCCGCAGCAACGCGCGGGCTACCCCGCTCGTTGGAACTAAAAAATTTCATGTTGCTTCTTTATACTTTGCCATTATATAATTCTTAGTCCTAAGCAACTATTAACCATTCCTGTGGCTTTATTTTTTTTAAAGATGTTTCACTATCTTATTAGTAAATGTTAGGACCTGAAAACATATCATGGGTTGAATTTTTGCAGGGTCATGAGTAAAGCCATCAAGGCTTGTGGGGATGTATTAAAAATGAACACATACGAGCCTTCTTCAAAAGCCATATACCTGCATATAGAAATACAATTTACCACAACCCTTTGTAGATATAATTTGGTTATTTGGGTCTTTTTATGCAAAACTTTGTTTTTTTTACTACAGAAAGGTGTATTACAATTTCCCATCTCTTTGGATTTTTTTCTTTGAAAATTTTGAATGTTACTTCTATTTTTTACAAAAAATAACTTGATATTGCTATTAATAAAAAATGAATATTTTTGTTGTTGTTGGCTAAAACATTAATGTTTCTTAAAAAATGAATTTTCAATTAGACATGTTCTTTTTTTCCCTTTTAAGCAACAAAACTCAACTAAGATTGCTGACAATAGTGAGACTACATACCAATGCAAATTCTCAGAAAGTAAAGAGTATGAAGCTGGAGACCAAGCATTATCCGAGGCTCTTCAATTGACATTATATTGATCTAGATGAAGAGAAATATGGTTTAACATTTGGGATAAATAACTTCAAGCATTTGGCCTAATAAACTGTACTGCCACAACAAAAGTTTTTACAAGCTTTGAATGTACATGGTTTACTCTATTGTATTGCTACAACCTTTCATCTAACATATTGACATTTGAGTAATCATATGGTTATTCTTTAGAATTATTTACATGATATTCTATTATTATCAAGTAAATTCACGAAGCTAGCCCGCCCATTCGGGCGGGCTATGAAGCTAGTTTATTAAATATAAGAAAACAATTTCTATTATATAAATCAAGTTAAAGTTAAGTATTTTAAATAAAACATCCAATTTTATGTTTATTTGACAAAAATAAACATGTTGGAGTTTAAATTGAACTTTTTAAAACGATTAACTATATGGTTCGTGTTATAGTTGAGATATATGAGTTAAAAACTGAACCCTTCAACTTGAAAAAAGTATGAATTGTCACATATCATTTTATACATTCTTTATTTAACAAAACATATGCAATGATTCTATTTAATACTTGTAATACGAAAAACAAAGGTGAAAAAAAATATAGAAAAACATTACAAAAAAAGTAACAATAAAAAAGAGACATTAAGAGGTGTTAAGACACCTCCTCCACATCTAGTTCAATAGAGGTTTATGCCTCTTACTGTCTCTTAATGACCAGAAAAAAAACAAACACTCTTACCATAGATTACCTCTTACTGCCTCTGAATGACATAAAAAAAACAAACAGTCTTAATGATCCAAACGTCTGACCGCATCTGAATGAGTCAGATTAAGATGTTGTTAAGAGTCAATTATTAAAAAACAAACACCACCTAAGTTTGTAGGTGCAATTTAGTGTCTTAATATTTCTAATAAAAAAACTAAACTTTAGCGACATAATCGGCAAATCAAATACATAATAAAAGGTATTTGATTTTATTAAATATATATAATCTTCCAGCACTGAATTAACCATAGAAATATTGCAAGGACTTGATCGCATTTGTGGTGAAAGTATAGTACATGTTTTTTTAAGCTAACCCCTCAACTTTTTAACAATAATTTGTTGGGTGTTTTAGGTGACAAGATACAGTAAAAAAGACCACATCCCTGACAATTATTTGTTTGGGTAGTTACTTCCCTCAAATAACTACCTTTTGGTAGTTAGGGTATAATATGTCAATATGGCGTAGTTGAAGGTCTAAATGCTCAAAGGTCATACTAAAAGGATTATTCCAACATTCTCCCACTTGACCATAGGACCATTTATATATACACATAAACCTGGAAATTTATATTGGCCAATTACAAGTTTATGTGAATTACCATAATTCCATAATAGCACCAAAGCAAAAAAGATACAGCCACACGTGTTGCGTTTGACATGGGACCCCCATCAATTATACTAATGGCACTAATTTGAAATATATGATTTCATTAAGCCAAAATGACAAAGAGTAATGTGGTACATAAATGAGTTTGTCTATAATCAAACATAAGTGTGCACCGAAACATAGACAAACTAGACATTATAGTGAAGGAAATTGTCTTAAAGCGCTTGTTTTGAAATTAAAGTTTATCATGAAATAGTGCACTAACTACAACATTATGTAAGGTCTTGGCGAAAACCCATTTTAGCAACATGTCCTTGAAATACTTTGGGTGGTAGACCTTTAGTTAGCGGATCCGTAAGCATTTCATGAGTTCTAATGTGCTCGATACTTATACGTTGTTCCTCCACTCTTTCACGTACGAATAAGTACTTATTATCGAGGTATAAACCAACTCCAGTTGAACTATTACTATTCGAGAAGCTCACAGCTGCGCTATTATCGAAGTAGATCTTTAATGGCCTTGAGATGGGAGTTAACAATTTTGAGTCTAGTGATCAAATTTCTCAACAACATTGCATTGCATGTTGCATTATAAACTGAAACATACTCAACCATCATTGTTGATGTTGTCGTTATCACTTGTTTTTTACTCTTCCAAGAAATAGGCCCACCTGGCAGCATGAAAATATTCCCAAAGTTGACTTACTAGAGTCTTTGCATTTCGCGAAGTATGAATCCGAGTATCCAATAACTTCAAGATTGTCGGATCTAGTGTAAGTTAATTTGTACTTCTTCGTTCCTTGTAGATATTGCAATACTTTCTTAGCAGCTTTCCAGTGATGTAGGCCAGGATTAAATTGAAATCTGCCTAACATGCCGCATATATAAGCGATATCTGGTTGAGTACAAACTTGAGCATACTTTAAGCTTCCTACTATGGAAGCATAAGGAATTCGCTTCATTTCCTCATGTTCAACCTTAATTTTCGGACATTGATAAGACCCGAAAACATTACCCTTAAATACGCGTGCGACCGTGGGGGAGCAATGTTGCATATTGAACCTATTGAGTACACATTCAATATATGCCTTTTGGGACAATCCTAATGTCCCATTGGCTCGATATCAGTGAATTTCAATTACAATGACATACCAAGCCTCACCAAGATCTTTCATGTCAAAGTTTCTAGTAAGAAAACGTTTTGACTCAGGCAATATATCAATATTATTACTTGCTAAAAGGATATCGTCAACATAAAGCACACATATAATAAAGTTGCTCTCACTCATCTTGAGGTATACGCATTGATCTACCATATTCTTGATGAAGTTATGTTTCTTCCTCACTTTATGAAATTTTAAATACCATTGACAGGATGCTTGCTTAAGCCCACAAATAGATTTCTTGAGTTTACAAACTAAATGTTCTTGGCCTTTAGATTTAAAACCTTGTGGCATTTGATTTAACTCCAAGTTAAAATGAGTTGCAAGGGCCATTACGATCCTTAGGGAGTCTTTTCTCGATATTGGAGAAAAGGTTTCTTTATAATCAACACCCTTTTTTTAGTATACCTTTTTGCAACCAAACGAGCTTTGTATCGCTCAACATTTCCATTTGGTTCAAGTTTGGTCTTAAAGACCCACTCATCTTTCATTGCTTCCCTCCAATGAGCTGATTGGTCACAATTAATGGCATCCTCATATGATTCAAGGTCATTGCATTTCCCTAAGTCAAAATCAGCCTCATTCAAATAAGTATATTAATCGTCAAAGTTTGTGGGCTGCCTATGTCGTTGTGACCTATGCAAAGTTTGTTGAGTTTCTTGTGGTTCAACATTAATTTTGGGGTTAGGTTCATTTTCCTCGACATTATTTGGATGATTTTGAGCAATTAATTGATCATTCTAAGTGTAAAGTGATGTGTTAATCGGGATGGGCACATGGATTATTGGTGTCTCATCTCGAGCCTCTTGTAGTTCAATTCTTTTAAATGAACCGCTCCCACTGTTGTTAGCATTTTCAAGAAAATCTGCGTCACGTGTCTCGACAATTCTGGTACTATGAGACGGGCAATAAATCGGTAACCCTTTGATCGTTCTGGGTACCCAATGAAGAAGCAATTAATGGTTTTCAAGTCCAGTTTTCATGATTGAGGATTGTATAACTTAGCTTCAGTTGGACATCCCCCAACCCGTAAGTATCGTAAGCTGGGTTTTCTTACTATCCAAATTTCATATGGTGTTTTTTGAACGAATTTTGAGGGAACCCTATTAAGGATGTGGACCGCCGTTTTCAATGCCTCAGTCCAAAGAAATTCGGGAAGGTTTTAATTTGCTAACATACTACGAGCCATGTCCATAAGGGCGTGATTTCTTCTCTCAGCTACACCATTTTGATGAGGGGTACCCGACATGGTATATTGGTTAATAATCCCCTGATCTTTGAAAAATTCAAAGAAAGATCCAGGAGCTTGACCAAGATCTGTATGTCTGCCATAATATTCACCTCCCCTATCCGATCTCACTACTTTAATTTTCCGGTCAAGTTGATTTTCAACTTCCGCTTTAAATGTTTTAAACATTTCAAGTGATTCGGATTTTTCATTAATTAAGAACAGGTACATGTAATGTGAGTAATCTTCAATGAAGGTAATAAATGATTTTTGACCACCAATGCCCGAAGGAAATAGTCCACATATGTCGGTATGGATTAGTTCTAATAATCCGGTACTTCGTGTGGCACCTTTCTTATTTCCTTTGGTCATCAATAATTAGTTTAGATACATATATTAAGTTTCAAGTCATGCTCGGTACATAAAGAGTGCCATAAAGATTTAAACTAATATATAATTTATTGTATCCAAACGTAAAGACAAAGTCATCAATAATTAGTTTAGATACATATATTAAGTTTCGAGTCATGCTCGGTACATTAAGAGTGCCATAAAGATTTAAACAAAAGCCACCCTCCAAAATTAATGAAAGGGTCCCAACAGCTTCTACGTTCAAATCAACTCCTTTCCCGTCTTTAACTGTTCGTTGGTTTCTTTCCAAACTCCGGATTGTACGTAATCCCTGTAAAGAATTAGCAATGTGTACCATGAATCCAGAGTCAATCCACCATGAATTAATAGGGACATTACTATAAAAGGATTCATTAATCATAAAAGATATATATATACCTTTCTTTGCTAACCATTCCTTGAATTTGGGACAATCTTTTTGAGTATGCCCTTTCTTATGGAAAAATTTACAGTTTGGATCATCTTGGAATGAGCTAGTACTTGTACCCATTTTCTGGACTTTAGTTGGAGTAGAATTATCTCCGTTTGAACCTTTGCCCTGCCACGAGCCCTTTCTTTTATTGTTGTTAGTGGTAACAACATGAGTGACATCATGCTTTTCAACTTTGAGGCGTTCTTCCTCTTACACACACATGGCAATCAGTTCGCTCATTTTCCACTTCTCCTTTTGCATATTGTAATTGATCTTGAAAGGACCAAATTGCATTGGGAGAGATGTCATAATGAGATGAACTAAGAAACCCTCACTAATTTCCATGTCCATGCCTTTCAGTTTGTTTTCCATATCGCTCATCATCATTATGTGCTCACGTATACTACTAACCCCGTCATACTTGGTAGTCAACATTTTGAGGATCAAAGTGCTTGCACGGACTTTTGAAGTCCCTTTAAATTGTTCCTTTACGGAGCTTAAGTACTCCTTTGCATTCTCAGAGTCAGGAATGGCTCCTCAAATGGTAACGAATATGGAGTTCTTAATGATCATGAGAGACATACGGTTAGATCGCTCCCACTGTTATTAAGCACGTTTTTTATTTGTTGTACTAGTAGCAGTAAGTGCAGTGGGAGGATCAATACAAAGTGCATGATTGAGGTCCATTACTCCGAGAGTAAGTTTCACTTGATCTCTCCATGTTGGGAAGTTAGTACGAGTTGGTGTTTAATTCCGGATAAGTAACCCGTATTGGAAGTCAAGGTAGATGCTGACATAGATTGAATATCAAATGTATGCTTAGATAAAACTAAAAGAATTATTGGGATATATATGTAAAGCATATCAATATAAACATAAACCCTATCATGAACACCAAAATAATAGGTATTAAGATGTTGTGCCCAATTATCAACCTCACGTTGGTTTAGTTGACAATTGAAACCATTAATCATCTTTAACTAGACAAAGCATGCACATATATCACATATCACCGTTGGGAATAAACGTAACATATATGCTAATTATGCTAATATATATTTCATTTTTCAAATTATCATACAAGTAGCCGTTGGGTTCACTGAGTGATAACATGAACAATTCTATTATATGGCATCATTTAACTCATATATTAATTCGAACAACAATTCGTTGGAATGATTATTCACATTAACATACAAGTTTCCATCTAGACTTAACAAATTCATAGAAGAATATGGGTCTGACATAATTTCCATAATCACTGATGATATGTGACACATATAAATCGTTTGCATAAAGATCGAAGCATACATCATATGCATATTGATGGTAACATACAAATCATTAAAATATGGATATCCTATCACATATAATCAGATTGTGTTTTCATGCACAAGTACAGTAGAGGTTACACATGATATAGGGTATGTTTGGCAAAATTAGCTGTAAGATGTATGCTGTAAGCTTTAAGATGTAAGCTGTAAGCTGCAAAGCTGTTAACGTGAACTACAAGCTGTATCTTTTTTTTTCAATAAAAGTGTTTGGTAAATTAGCTGTTAAATTTAATTATAAGCTGTTAACAGTTATTTTATATTTTAACAGCTCCGAGATATTTAAAAAGCTTCATGAATCAACTTTTTATTTTGGAGCTACTTGTTTAAAATAAAAGCTTGAAGTTGATATATCCAAACAAAGCTACTTATTTTGGAGGAGATTATTTTTGTAACAAAAAACTTACAACTCCAAAAAAGTTGCGTACCAAACAGGCCCATAGATTCATTCATTATTAATTAGATGTAGTTATTATATATATATATATATACTAGCTTAGAGACCCGTTGACACCGGGTTATTTTTTAAAGAAATAGATAAATGAGATGATAATAAAAGTAATAACGTAAATTTGTTAAATTTAAAATACGTGTGAGTGACAAACGATTTACAACCATCGTGTTGGTAAAATAAGAATAGATTGACACGAACATAAAATGAGGTATGATTTCAATGAAAATTTTAGTTGCTAACAAACCTTGTAACATTACAAATAATGAACCATAGTATAATATAACGTGATTACACCAATGATACATACATGATATAACCATGAACTTTGTTCAAAGACCTTCAAGTACTTCTTTATACACGACATTTGTTGTGGTTTTGGAGAGATTACCATCCTGATCACAAACAACAACCTTCAAACCCCGCTTGCTCTTTACTCTTGATACGGCAACGTAGAGTTGTCCATGTGTGAACACAGGACGGGGCAAGTACAAACCAACTTTAGAAAGGGATTGCCCTTGGCTTTTGTTGATTGTCATGGCAAAAGATACTGATATCGGATATTGTTTCCTGACAATATTAAGAGGCAAACGCTTATCTGAAGGAGTAATCCTCAACCTTGGAATAATCACCTTTTTCCCGAAGTTGGTTCCGTTAATGATCTGCGCCTGAATAGAGGTTCTTGTTAATTTAAGTACTTGAAGTCTTGTACCATTACATAAACCATTTGATTGGTCTATGTTTCTTAACAACATAATGGGCACTCCGACTTTTAAAGCCAGCCTGTGGTTTGGCACACCTGAGAACTTCAATCCATTAATGAATTCAGGCGAGAAAATAGACTCATCTATGATAACACCGCGTTCACTTTTATCCACGTTGTCACAACTTAAGTAGACCATTTCTTCTCCTGGAAATTTGGCCAGCAAATGTTCATTTATAGTGTCAAAACATGATCGAAACATATTATGAGTTACCGAGTATTATAAAATTTACATCCCAAAAAACATAATGCACTTACCAACGGAGTTATTTGAGGTAGTGCAGAACTGGTTGAATCGTGATCCTATTTAAAAGTAATTGTTAAACACCGAACTACATGTTGAATAATACAGTATGGATTATAGAGAAAATGTCGCAGAATCATTACCTTCACGGGAGTTGCAATGGCAACAACAGACTTCAAAATCTCAGCATCATCCGTCAGACGGAGCACAGTGAACACAGGCAACATTTTTTTGGCATTGACCTCATCGATGGATACCTTAAAAGCGTACTTCTTTCCAACCAAGTTGGTGATCTCTTTTGGGAAGTCTTGATCTTCGGCATTCTACATGTAAGAAATAAGGCATTTAAAGATATACAACACACATTTAAAGATAACTTGAGAACTACAGAAAAAATAGTGTGGTGTATTTTGAATAAACCCTATTTTCAGAAAAGAAACACAGCCATTGTTCAACCCAACACCAAACTGCATGAAAGTTTTCATGAACAATCACTAACAGTACTTGTGGGTGCCACACTTTCTCATCCTGGTCTTTGTTGTGCAGAATTTTGTTTGGGACTGATTAGACCTTTGTTGTGCAAACAATGTAATGCGTGTGCAAACACACATAGAAATATAGGAATTGTTTGTCTATAAGTCATTACAGTTACCACAACATTTTGGGTTCAGGCTTCCATCTGCTAATGGTTCAGCCTTCCAAATGCTAATGAATCATGTTTGGTTACAATTAAACCTAATCGGCAAACTTAAAAAAATGGGTAAATATCAAATACAGGTCCATTGTAAGGCATCTCTGGTCCATTGTTAGTCCACTGTGTATGCAATGCTTGATGTTGCCAGCCCTGTATGGTGCAAACTAAACTAAACAAAAGTTTACATTCTAACCTCTTAATACTAACCAAAGCAACCTAACATGAACAATATATGCCTAACTACTTTGTTGCATCAAAATCTAATCCTAATGCCAACATATCCATCAGGTCACACATTGATACATTGATATTAAAAGGTTTCTATAAAACACAAACAATTTTTAACACTATTTATGGATTACTTTTTATCAAATACTTCTATTACGCGTATATCATGCCACAACAGGGGGTTCAGTGACCTATAGTCATTCAAATTTCCAGCAGACATTAAGCTTCATGAAATTAAATGTAACCAAACATTATTAGGTGAAACTCTGATCTTATGCTGAATTAACTATCGTAATCTGAGGTGTTACACAAGGTCGAGCCAAAATATAATTTTTTTTGGTAAGCAATTGTTGCTATAACTACAAATTCTGTCATTACAGTTTCTCTTTTTTATTGTTCCAAACCTATATCACACATTCCCAAGAAATAGTCATTATTTAAACTAATCATTTCATTACACTTTATCTCGCCAACAGATGTGAAAGATTCAACGAAAGCAAAAGTCAATATATACAATAACAGGATACTTTTAAGCATTTCAAGATCCATCTATAGGCATAAGTTATACATTAGTCTATAACCAAACAGACCTTGCAATAAACTTTAATGCGGATGTTAATGAAAATTACCTTAATTATGTTTGACAGACCTAAAACCTAACGCTTATGTTTTACCACAATTGATTATGCCTAACTACTTTGTTGCATCAAAATCTAATCCTAACGCCAACCTATCCATCAGGCCACAGTGATATTAAAAGGTTTCTATAAAACAGCCGTTGACACTATTTATGGATTACTTTTTATCAGATATTTCTATTACGCGTATATCATGCCACAACAGGAGTTTGAGTGACATGTATTTTTTCAAATTGCCAGCAGACATTAAGCTTCATGAAATTAAATATAACCAAACATTATTAGGTGAAACTCTGTGATCTATAACCACTTTAAGCATTTCAACATCCAGCTATAGGCATAAGTATATAGCAATCTATAACCAAACAGACCTAACAATAAACTGTAATGAGGATGTAAATGAAAAGTTAACTTAATTATGTTTGACAGACTAAAACCTAACGCATTTGTTTTACCACCATTGATTAACTTTAAAGTTCTTCCAATTTAACAATCGTATCCAAGTTAGATTACCTTGCACCCATATTTGTCGCAATTAACTTTAATGAGGTTGTTAATGAAAATTACCTTAACTATATTTGACAGACCTGAAACCTAACGCTTATGTTTTACCACAATTGATTAACTGAAAACGTATCCAATTTCACAATCGTATCAAATTTAGATTACCTTGCACCCATATTTGTCGCACAGCTGGTAAGCAGACCTACCAACCATTGCTTGCACCTCATCGTTAAAGAGCGACAGGGATATCGTGCCTGACTCATCCTGGACTCTCATCTGAAGACGAAATCTAAAACAAAAAATAAATGCATACAAAATTGTAAGGTGATGGTTTCAAAAGACTGTAGTATTACTATCTCACGTATAAAGACACAATGAGAAAAATCTTACTCAGTTTTTATCCCGGTAACGGTCTTAGCACATTTGGTGCATGTCCAATGATCAGGTGTTTGCTGATATCCAAACTTGGGTTTGGTTTCGGCCTCAAGGTCTACAAACTGTGATTCTTTAATCACTTTCTTGTTGCACTTCCGGCACCCGAGGTACCACCAGCCCTCCTCTTCGTGTATAGCAATAATTGTTCCAACAATTACGCTTGCCTTACCCTGTAAATGGAGATGCACTGAATGTTTACATTTTTAAAACATTTGATATATTTTATAAAGGTGTGCTAAGGTAGAAGTGTAACCTGATCAACATCAAGCAGATCAACAATGTTTTTGACCTGATACTTGTTCAGAAATTCCTCTCTAGTTGAATGCTTGGACTGAGTAGAAATACGGGAAGCCGTGTTTTCACTCTTGGATTCATCCTTGTCAGCAAACAGCCTATAAATAATCAAAAGAGTTAGAATTTGAACATCAAAATAAAAGTTCGCAGTTAATAAAAGGTATCATTAGTTAACTGTAATAACAGACCTTAGCCTATACAACTCCACATCCATAAATTCTTCTTTTGGGATGTTTTCATTGCCGTTAAACAGAAAAAGCCTTGTCCCATTATAGGCATTTTGAACTCCCATCTTGGCTGTTTACAAACAATATTAATAGTGATTATAACATATACGAAGGTAAAATATGTAAAAGCATTCACAATTAGTTATACCGTCCCATATCTTCATCATGCCTAATTGAAGAATTAGCATGATTTTGCCACGGTTGGGGCATCCATCGACAAAATCTTGAAACTGCTGCGCATATGGACCCCACAGTGTGCATCTGAGTTCGATACCACTGCATATATTTAAGAATTGTAAGAAAAACAACAGAGTACAAAATGTATCCGTTTATTATAGTGCTTAAAAAGACAAAAAAGTTAAAGCTACTTACTCGGCATCAGCAAGGGTCAACGGCTTCTTCTTGCCTGATCTGCCGTTCTTATCGTAGTTGTCTAAATCGTCACAAGCAACAACATGTCCAATTACATCTACACAATTTAAAATACAAATCAATGCGTAAGTTTGTAGCGCATGAGTTGATTTATAATATACTATCATATACTGACCAGGAAGAAATATTACGTACCAAATTGTCCGTCTTCGTCCTGTTTGAGATCGACAATTGTTCTGAATGGCCTAAAGTCAAACCCATAAATCGAACCGGTAAAGTCAGGACACGGTTCAATGATGGTGTTGGACAAAAAACTGAGACGTAGTGGTTTGTTGACCATGCGATACTTGGGCTGAATCTCCCCAAGACTGTATCGAGACAGTGTAACAGCACTCCCCTCTTGGACCTTGTGCTTAAATCCATTGACCAATGCCATACGCATAGTCGCCTGCATCTTAGTGCCCTGTTCAATTAGGAAGAACATGAGATTAGTAACCACACAAAACTTTCAAAATAAGAAATAGTGTTTACCATCTAAGCTTTTCATATGTGTGTCGTGTCATTTATTACACATACATTGCACCAAAATAGTACAACTGAATACTGTAGCATAAGCGTTTCATATGTGTGTCGTGTCATTTATTATCTGTAAAGCTATTATCTCATATCCTGTTTATAATCTGTAAAGCTATTAAATTTTTATATAAAGGTGTTGATATATATTGAAAATCCGTGGCAGATATATATTATCTGTAAAGCAAGTTTCTCATTCTCAAGTTTTTATAAAGCAGATATATTGAAATCTATCTCATTAGACCGTTATAAGAAACACAGAAGCAGGGCAAAATATATTGAAAATCCGAAACTTGTTACTTACAAAAACCATTTACACAGTTTCACTCTCAAGCACCTAGTTGTGGAAAAGGCATTATCAAACACACTTATCTCATTACTTCAAATCAGTTTTTAAGCATGAATCCTTTATAACTCAAATAAGCTTGATTTATACATTTATCCTTTTGAACATACAACTTTCAACATATTAGAGTCAAGATACAAACAAAAAACTGATAAGTCCATGCTAAAAAGATTGTTTAAACAAAACTGATAAAGATTCCTTGCTATAACATACCTGTTCATCCATAACCACGAATTCCATGTTTTTCACTCCTTGTTTGCCATACACGTCCTGCATCCAACTTCTTACTATTCGCACACGCAGTTTGATATTGTCTTTAACTGCCGATAAGTCATTGATAAACCCTGCAATGTAAGTAGCCATGGTTGTTATGCTTTTTGAAAGTGATAATCAGAAAGGTTAATGTGGTAAACAATTTATGCCTAATTACATTATATAGGAAGAAATATAAATATATTTAGGAAACTATTAACAAATATAAATGCAATCACTTGCCCCTTACGTTTTGCTAACCACAGAAACATAAATTAGGGAAGTATTATTCTAATTCATGAAATCACCAATTTCCCCCAATTTTCCACAACTAATTAGATGGTTAGGGTTTCAAACATAAATCATTATAATTTGATTTAATTACGTTTTATAAGATGCAAAAAAAGATTACGAAACAGAAATTGATTATAAACTGAAACGTAAATAGGAAAAAAATTAAAAAACTTACAGATTTACAAAATAAGAACATCAAATTGGGCTGCCAAATCATATATGTTACAGTTGGGTAATCGAAAAAATAGGAGATTTAAACGTAAGGAGCAAGTGATTGCACAAGGTTTTTCATGAGCAATTGATTTTGTTAAAGTTATGGCAACGATCTGTGAAAGAGACAGATTTTTGATATTCATGTTTTTTAGCTTCTTTGATAAGGATGAAAGAGACAGATTTTAAAGTTACCTTTTAAAATGTTTTAATATACCTATTGACTTTTAAAACGTATTGAAAAAAAAAGTCAGTTTCTATACCTTCACTTGAAAAACGTTAAGCATAAAAGAATTGTACATAGTAAGTAAATAAGGAAGTGCATTAAACGAATTTTTAATGCTTATAGCTTAGTAGACTTGTACAAAAGCTTATTTTATTATATATAATAGATATATATATATATATATATATATATATATATATATATAGTGTATCTTTATTTTGAGAACTCTGTTAAGTGCGAGAACTGCGAGAACCCCCTATGTACTCCTGTTAATGTATATTGTGCAACAAGTCAATGCATAATGGCACTTTTGAAAATATAGTTAACTTAATTTGACAGAATAATTAAATTAGGGGCAAAATGGGAATTTAATTCTTCCATAAAAAGGATAATATCACAAAACAGTTTCCCCATGTTTTATTTTTTCCAGATCTACTCTCTTTCTCTCTTCCTCTCTTCCTCAAGAACCCTAGCCGCCCCTATTTATCAGTTTACCATGTCCGGTGGCATGTATTAAGATCTGTAATCACGGTTACAAAGATGACTTTCTTTTGTAATCATATCCAATGTTCAAGGTTCATACAACAAATTAAAAGGTAATTTTTTTTGTTTAATCGATTTATGAATTCACTTAAAAGGTAATTTTTTTTTGTTTAATCAAAGTATGGACATAAGATATAAGATAAGCATCTGTCATTTTTTTATATGATAAAACAATTAACAACATTCAAAGTTTGTAATAAATTATATGTTTTTTGAATGAATGTTTAATGTACTTGCTTATGAACTTGTCAGTGAAGGAAGATGACTTTGGGTTTAGTCATTTGACTCTATGAATATAAGATATAAGATAAGCATCTGTCATTTTTTTTATGGTCCAGTCATTTAGTTTTTTTTCGGAGTGATTCTTTCGTTCATCTAATAGAAGTTGTAGAATATTATTTGATTTTGAATGATGATGATATATGAGTTTTGCTTATGAACTGGATTGAGTGAGTTATTGAGTTTGTGATGTTGTTTGCAGTCTGCAATTCCTATTGCAATATCGAGAGTTAACCAAGTGGATGCAGGGAGGCTCGATATCGAAATGTCAACCATGTTGAAAGAACAACTGGTTAAGGTTTTTTCTGTAATGAAGGTATACCTTTATTAAATCTTGTGTTTACTTAGTCATGTCCATTTGGCTGTTATTTACTATTTTGAATATAATTAGAAGTTGATGTTTCCTTTTTTTGTGTTACTCGAGTTTTTTAGACGTTAACTTGCTACCCTTGTCTTTTTTGGGATTAGCCTGATATCTCATCGTATAATTTTGAGTTTTCTGGCTGTGGATGTCGACATTACGATCATCATCAACCTCTACTAAAATAAATTGAAGTGAGAATTGATGTTAGAACTGAATTCTTGATTGTTTGTTGGCAAAAATTCTTGTAAAATTAACTTGTTACTTTTTCTGCCGTTTAGGAGGATTTAGGTGCAAAAGAAGTGGGCGATGATGAGATAATCAAGTTTGAAATGGTTAATAATGTGGAACAAGAAGAGCGCCGCATGTCTAATTTGTCGGATTGGGCTCCTAGTGTCAGCTCCTCAACTGATGTTCAGGTATAACAACATACTCGTATATTGTTATATATTAGTTCCGCCGATGCTCTTATAGTCTTAGTACGCTGCCTATATCAGCAGACACAACAATTACCATGTTTATAAGTAGTCTTTTGTATATTTAATCGTCTAAAGTAGTGTATGGTATGCTTTAAAGATGCTTGAAAGATAAGCCCAATGGTGGTGTGATGGGAAGGTCGAAAGATATGCATGCATTGTGTTTTATCCTTATCTTCTGTATTTTACATAACCAGTTCAACTCTGAATTTTACATGAGTACATATACTCAATTTTCTTTTATCCTTATCTTCTGTAAATTACAATGTGTATCTTTATAGTAGAGTACTCTAGTTTAACATGTATATTTTTAACATGTTTGTTCTTGGTTTAACATGTATGTTTTTAACATGTTTGTTCTTGGCTTAACATATATTTAACATGTATGTTCTTGGTTTAACATGTATGTTTTTAACGTGGTTATACAAATAATTTTAATTTAATGGTTATAGCTTCTTTATTTTGCATTTAACATGTATGTTCTTGGTTTTTGATAAATTTACATTATCTAGAAAACACATAAGCACTTTACTATTTGAAAAACATAAATTGGAAAAATATTATTCCAAAAACATAAACAAAAAAATTAAATTTAGGTCCTCATACATGTGTTTATACGTGTTTATATTAGTTTGCGTTTATTGTTCCTAATTTTTATACTTTTCTTTATATCAGATGTAGCTGAATTAAAAGAATGGTGACAACGAGTGTGCACATTTGTCCGTCTTCTGAAACATTGAAAAGGAGCGTGTACATATGTCCAACTTCTGAACTTTGACAACTACGAGTGTGCATATATGTCCGACTTCTAAAAATGTTGATAACAAGGAGTGTGGACATATATGTGTATGCGACATGCGTTAAATATTACTTGTACACACGTGTATAGATCAATTAGATTCATGTATTTCTGCTTCTTAGAAATTTGTATTTAATTGTATATCAATCAATATTGGATTTTGTATTTAACATGTATGTTTTTAGTTTCATATAAACTTACTTATCCAGAAAACATGTATGCACTTCACTTTGAAAAACATGTATGTCGAAAAAACTATTCGAAAAACCAAAATAATAAAATTATTTCATAAAAACACATATGCACTTTTGGATATGAATGTTCAGGAAAAAAAAAACATGAATGTTCAGGAAAAACATGAATGTTCTGGAAAAACATGAATGCACTTTTGGATATGAATGTTCAGGAAAAACATGAATTTTCAGGAAAAACATGAATGTTCAGGGAAAAAAAAAATCTGAAAATTGAATGCTTTTAATAAATAGGATTTATTCATTTTAAAAAATTAAAATAAATAAAAAATTGACTTTTACTATTATACCCTTTTGGATTAAATAAAAAGGTTTAATAATTCAAAAATGCTATGTTGCATTGATATGTTGCACAATATGCATTACTAGGAGTACATAAGGGGTTCTCGCAGTTCTCGCACTTAACAGGGTTCTCAAAATAAAGGTCCCCTATATATATATATATATATATATATATATATATATATATATTCAAATAATCTATTAATCTATCTGATTTCCATAACAAAAAACATGTAATAATTTGTTCATCTGCCGGAAACATTGTCGATGGTTGTTAGTTTTCTGCCTGAACAATGTTGGGTTTTTCTTCGGCGACGAAGATGGGGATTGACTGTTTGTCAGTGGTAGTCTATATGTCAGCAGGTATGTATGTTTGGGGTTATTTCAATTTGACATTTATTTTGTTGGTAAATAATAAATTCAAAACTGTTGATACAAAAAGTTAGGCGTTCCTTGTTCGGGGCTCCGGCTCTCGTACCAATTGCTGATTCTTGCTTGAGATCTGCGCACTAAGAGACAGAAAACACCGTTAGGCTTACCGTGGGATTGTCTCCCACGATTATCCTCCGGCGTGAGAGTAAGTAATCGGTTTAGGGTTTAAGGAGAGTTAGGGTTTGTAGATCGTACCTTAAACGAGGGATGAGATTCCCTTTATATACACACGGAATCCTTGTTGGTTCCGTGTTCTTCAACCTTCGGCGTATCCCGCCTAAGTCGGTTGGGAATGATTATCTCCGTATTTAGGAGATATCCGATATCTATTTCGTAAAATAGATTTGGGCTTGGGCTTTCGTGAGCCCAAACACTTATTGATATTAGCCCAGTCCGTGCTGGGCTTATGAGTATTGGACTCTAATCGGGTTCATGACCCGAATATAGGCTATACGTCATCATGTCCCCTCAGTCTAGTATGCGCAGTGACCAACTGCGGATGCTAGACTAATAACCGTAGTCAATTAAAAACATCGAAGCGTAGCCAAGAAGCCATAAAAATATACCCACCGGTACATTGTATCTAGACAATGGAAAAAAAAATGGACGCCTCGTAAGTCGGGGGAAAGTAACTGCAGGAGCGTCCCATCAAGCTATCTCAGCCACACAATTAGTGCAAGTGAGGTCCACGTGTCACTCATCGCGTGGGTGAGGAGAAGTATATAACCCTACGCTTCATTTTCATAGTGTTACTCACAGTGAAAAAGAAAAACACAATCCGCCATTGTTAAAGCATACTTGCAGTTGCAATTCAGAAACAAACCTACTTCAAAGGTAGCCGCGCGTGCGCTTTCTCAAAGAATAACAACACTATGGTCAAACAATTATCTGACTTCACCTCCCACCTCACCGAGAGCGATCTCTTAGAGTTCACCTCAGATTACTTTATACCCCTTGACGTGCATCCGGTTGTTCCGGATGCGCGGGCATCTATTGCGGACTTCCCCGTAGGGAAAGTGGGAGTATATACACGCTTTTTCGAATTCTCGAATCAACGTGTGCCCCTGTCCCGCTTTCTGTGTGATGTGTTAAACTATTACAATCTGCACATATCCCAGTTACACTGCATTGGTGCGGCTAAAATTACCAATTTGAGGTGAATTGCCGTTTACTGGCGATTAACCCAACCATCCACTTATTCCGCGCCTTTTATCACACAACATGGGCACATGGGTGGGTATCTTTTGTGAAGCGTGCTGGTAGATTCCAATGCTATACTGATAAACTAGACTCGCTTAGGAATTGGAGGGAGTATTTCTTCTGGGTAGATGATATATGCTTTCCATGGAATTATGATTTTTATACCCGGGTACATTAGAGAGGGATGAGTGCCCCTTGCCTGGATCTTATGTCACTGAGGTTGCGGAACTGATAAATGCTAACCGCATCCCCATTAGTGCCTATCCTGAGGGATTTTTGGTACATATGGGCATCAGCCGTAATTATTTTGGTCCCGAAGATGAGATCCCAATCTTCTTAGACGCCAATGGCCAGGGTGGGTACTCATTCCGCTGTACCTCTGTGTGTAAATAATGTAAGAGTTTTCCGTCTTTATCCGCGCATTGTATAACTCGTTTTATTTGTTGTTTCCCGTTGCGCAGAGATGGATCTATTCGCTGTGGTGCAACTAGCCAAACCAATGGAGGTAAAGACAGGGGTGCGACCCTTGAAAGAAGGTGAAGAGCCGGTACTGAACTCCACCGCAGGGCGTACCCTTGAGTTGGACGTAGGGGAAGCGGGGACCAGTTCTTCCGTTGCGGTAGAGGTGACGCCGTTGCAAAGCGTGCCTAGCCCTCGAGTGCCTTCTCCCATAGCGCAGCCACCACCCGTAGCAGTGGCGCAGCCCGTGGAAGAAGAGGTGGAAGAGCAAGAGTCCGGGTTACAACGCAAGAGGAAGCGCGGAGAGGATGACGCGAGCTCCTCGAGGAAGAAACGCCCTGTGGTGTGCATTGTGGAATCATCTGCAAGTGAAGCTACGTCATCGCACCCATCGGCGGATGTATCTAGTCCACAGTAAGTAATCTCAACAGTATTGTTGGTCTTTGCTCTTTTCTTCTCCGGGGGGGAAAGCGTGGGACCAGTTCTTCCGTTGCGGTAGAGGTGACGCCGTTGCAAAGCGTGCCTAGCCCTCGAGTGCCTTCTCCCATAGCGCAGCCACCACCCGTAGCAGTGGCGCAGCCCGTGGAAGAAGAGGTGGAAGAGCAAGAGTCCGGGTTACAACGCAAGAGGAAGCGCGGAGAGGATGACGCGAGCTCCTCGAGGAAGAAACGCCCTGTGGTGTGCATTGTGGAATCATCTGCAAGTGAAGCTACGTCATCGCACCCATCGGCGGATGTATCTAGTCCACAGTAAGTAATCTCAACAGTATTGTTGGTCTTTGCTCTTTTCTTCTCTTTTCTTTTCTTTTTTTTTTTTTTTTTTTTTTTTTTTTTTTTTTTTTTTAAACTGTTCGTATAAGAGACTGACAAGTCGATATCTGTGTCTGCAGGTTTGAACAGGGTGCCGAGTCGCCGCCTCATAATAGTCCTATGCAAGCTTCGCACTCCGCGCAGTCTGAACCGCGCAGTCAAAAAAATGCGGATATGTTCGCTGGGGATGCATCAGTGGGGCAACTGGTAGAAGAGTTGGTGCAAGTGTCTGCGCATCAAGCTTCGCTAGTGGAAAAGCTAAGGGCGCATATTTCCGGTGAGAGCAGCTAAGTCACTCAGAAGGATCAGGCTATTGCGTTGCTGGAGGCGCAATTGGCTAGTGCCAAGGCGGAGATAAGGGTGGCCAATGCGTATTCGGAGAGGCTTGCAGGAGAAAAAATGTCATTACTATCCCAAATAAACCAAGAGCGTGCTGAAGCGGTAAAGTACAAGTTGTCCTGTAACTGGGCCCTGAAATATCTGGAACAGGGTAAGGGAGATTTTCTTACACAGTTAGGAGATCTTGGCGCTACTGTGAGTTGGGCATTGGAGGTGCAAGAGGCAAAACTGCGCAAGCTCAGCATCGAGTATGACGAGGAGTTGTATCCCCAGCTCATGTCGACTATAGCTGAGCGCAGATGGCTCATAGGCCATGGTCTTCGTCTTGCTGCACTCAATACACTGGAATCGCCAGAAGTGGTTAATGCCTTTGGGGAGGTAGTTCAGTGCGCTCTGGAGCGTGGTAAGGCAGAGGCAGTTGAAAAGCTTCATGAGGCTCAACTGTTGAAGGTGCCTATTGAGAAGGTACCAAATTATGATGCTGCGTCTTATGATCACTTGGTCGCTGCTATGAAGAGGATGAAGGACCTAGAGCTCCCCATGATTGCTAGAATGGAGTGCGATCAGGATTATCCTATAAGCGTTATTATGGTGGGGTTGACCCTAGCGTGTCATCATGCCGAGGGTGCAGAAGCACAGCCGGACTACTTTTTGAAACCCCATGAATCTCAGCTTCAAGTGCCTGTCTTTGCTCGTCCCAGGGATATTCTGAATCCCTTTACTGTAGAGAAAGAAGTGCCTTTGAAGGAAGTTCTGGAAGCGCATGCGACCAGACTTGCTAAAAAGAGAGGTATTGAAGGTAAAGCGATTTTGTGCGGGGTTGGTGCGGCTCATCTGCCAAGGTCTGACGGGGTGCCAGTGAGTGTTGCTACTGTATCTCGTCAGGACTCAGACTTGTTGAAGAGGCTTAGCGAGGCTAAAGATGCCGCAGACCGCGTGGGTAGCTCATCTACTGAGCGTTGTCATAGTTGGTAGGTTGTACTTTGGGAAGTAGCCGTCTTTGTGTAATAACTTGTAGGTATTAATAAAAATATCCTTTTGCTAATTGCATGTGAGTATTATTGTGGCGTGTAACGTACATACTTATCTGTTTGTCTTCGCACAAAAAAAAAGGTACTCATTGCCAAAGAAACAAATGTGTACGCTAGTGCGAATATAGGAAATCCATAATCATGTATGAAGATCATAGTATACTTGAGAAATAATTTCTAAGTACTTTATCATAGTCGTGTATGTTATGATATGCAGCGTACTGTAAATATCACACTAAGGAATCAAGTG
Organism: Chrysanthemum seticuspe; assembly: GCA_019973895.1. Taxonomy (NCBI): domain Eukaryota; kingdom Viridiplantae; phylum Streptophyta; class Magnoliopsida; order Asterales; family Asteraceae; genus Chrysanthemum; species Chrysanthemum seticuspe. Next base: position 24,918,752 of record BPTQ01000001.1, read on the forward strand.
TCTTGGTTCCTAAGTTGTTAAACGTGCACCATATGCAATGTTGCGCACTCGTCGTGGGGTGCTCCCAAAACTTATTCCAACGTCTCGAGAACAAGGTGTTTAACAAGGATACGTGATCCGATGTTGATGGGTTTGCAACCCTCTTACTCAACAAGTTGTTTTGTAGGTTAACTTATCCTTTTACCATCGTGGGTTTATTATAGTGCATGCACGCCATGTAGGCAAGAGATAGAAAATTGTTAAGACATACAGTATATGGAAATAACAAATTAAAATGTGTTGCGGAGTTAGCTAGAAACCGCAACGTTTTATTAATACTTGCAAGTGTTTATGAGAAACAAATAAGACATTATGCTAAAGAAATAAAAAGTAAATACATAGATATTTATTGGGTACTTTAGTAAAGTGTCTGTGCGTTGGGCCGTAGCCATGCCTATAAGTAGCACCTCTTGAGGTTGCAGATATTCCATGTGCGCGGCAGTTCACGGCCATCCAAGCCGCGTAGCTTGTACGCGCCTGCTCCTAGTGCTTCAGTGACCTCATAAGGTCCTTCCCATTTAGGTCCAAGCTTGCCCGTGTCTTCTGCGTGGCTCGCATCATTGGCGCGGTAGACGAAGTCACCTGGTCTGAATGAAACACTGCGCAGTTTGGCGTCATAGTATCCTTTCATCCTTGACTTTGATTTTGCCTCCCGTATACTTGCGCGTTCGCGCCTTTCTTCTAGCAAGTCTAAGTCGACACGTCGCTCGTCATCGCTGGTTGCCACATTGATTTCAGCGGTGCGGATGGTTGGCATTCCGATCTCGGCTGGTATGACAGCTTCTGTCCCGTAGACTAAAGAGAAGGGGGTGTCCCCTGTGCTGGTTTTTATGGAAGTGCGATGCGCCCACAGAACATGCGAAAGTTCTTCTACCCATCTTCCTTTGTGTGTGTCCAAGCATGCCTTGATTCCTTCACCCAAGCTTCGATTAGCCCGTTCAACTAGGCCATTGGTTTGTGGGTGTTTAACCGACGCAAAGTGTTGTGTGATGTTTAGCTTCTCGCACCAGTCCTTGAAAGGGTTATCACAGAATTGTTTCCCGTTGTCCGAGATAATCTCCCCAGGTAGACCAAAACGGCATACGATGTTTTCCCATACAAAGCACTTTACTTGGTTGCCAGTGATTGTTACCGCTGCCTTTGCTTCGATCCACTTGGTGAAGTAGTCTATGGCAACTATGAGGAATTTTAGTCCTCCGGCTGCGACAGGAAAGGGGCCTGCAATGTCGATACCCCACTTGTGGAATGGCCATGGTGCCGTAATTGGTGTCAGCTCTTGTTGTGGTTGGCGGGGAATGGGTCTGTAAACTTGGCAGTCGCTGCACTTTCTTATTAAATCCTGCGCATCGCGGTGCATGGTGGGCCAATAGTACACTGATCGTAAAGCACGCGCCACCACATACCGTGGTCCTGAGTGCATGCTGCATGAACCTTCGTGGATTTCTCGCAGTACATATGTTGCTTGTAGGGTGCCTACACAGCGGAGCCATGGTTGCAAGAAAGAGCGTCGATACAATATGTTGTCCCGAAGTTCAAACCGTTGCGCTGTGTGCCGTATTCTTCGGGCTTCCATCTGATCTTGGGGTAATACTCCCTTGCTTATGAATTCTACTATCGGTGTCATCCACGTAGGTCCGTCTTCCTCTATTACCGTAGATACTTCCATTTCTGAGATGGATTTGTTCTTCAATGTTTCCACTAATACCTGTTTCGATAAGTGGGCAAAGCTTGTGGATGCGATTTTGCTTAATTCATCCACCTTGCGATTCTCCCCTCTCGGGACTTGTTTGATGGTAAACCTGTCAAAGCCTTGGATTAGTGCCTTGGTCTTGTCGAGGTACTGGATCATATTTTCCTCTTTTGCCACTTACTCGCCCAACACGTGGTTGGCCACTAGTCGGGAATCCACATTTGCTTCTAGGTTACGTACACCCATCCGAGCTGCGATGCGTAGTCCAGCGATTAGAGCTTCATACTCTGCCTCATTGTTTGTCGCTGTAAATTCAAAACGCAGTGCGTAAGTGAATTCCATTCCCTCTGGATTTGTGAGAATGAGGCCTGCGCCTGAGCCATCAAAGCACGAGGATCCATCCGTAAACAAGATCCATGGATCATGTAGTTCCGTGCTACTTGGTGCGGGTACCTCATCAGTGTCCGGCTTTTCAATGATGAAGTCTGCCAGAATTTGTCCTTTGATTGCGGTACGTGGTCTGTAAGAGATGTTGTGTTCACCTAGCAATACACTCCACTTCTGTAGTCTGCCTGATGCGTCAGGTTTGGAGATGATCTGCTTGATCGGTTGGTCTGTAATTACTGCAATTGGATGCGCTTGGAAGTACCTGCGTAGCCGTTTAGCAGCAAACACCAATGCCAGGACTAATTTCTCCATGGCGCTATAGTTCATCTCCGTCTTTTTAAGCGCTTTGCTTACAAAATAGACAGGGGTTTGTACTGAATCCCTGTCTGTTAGTAGCACTGCGCTGACTGCTCCCTCAGTTGCGGATAAATACATAATCAGCTCTTCCCCTGGTCGGGGTGCGACAAGTGTGGGAAGCGTCGCCAGGTGTTGCTTAAGTTGTGCGAAAGCTTCTTCTGCCTCCGTGGTCCACCGAAAATCTCCCTTTTTGATACACTTCTTGAGTGTTTTGAAAAGAGGTAGAGACTTGTCTGCTGACTTAGACAGGAACCTATTAAGACCAGCTAGCTTTCCATTGAGAGATTGGACCTCCTTCAACGTGCGCGGTGAAGGAAGTTCGATGACAGCCTTTGTCTTTTCTGGACATGGTTTTATACCGCCGGGCTCTATTAGGTAGCCAAGGAACATGCCTTCAGTGGCACCGAAGGTACATTTTTTGGGATTTAGCTTCATATTGATCTCTCGTAGAGTTTTGAACGTTTCCTCAATATCGCGCACTAACTCATCTTCAGTATGGCTCTTTATGACCAGGTCATCAACATATACCTCCAGGTTGCGGCCCACCTGTTTTTCGAAAGCATTATCTACTAACCGCTGGTAGGTGGCGCCTGCATTTTTTAAGCCAAAGGGCATTTTTGTGTAACAGTAAACGCCTTGACTTGTGTGAAAGGCCGTTTTCTCCTCATCCTTCTTGGCCATCTGGATTTGATGATATCCTTTATACGCATCAAGGAAACATTTCAATGGGAATCCGCACATAGATTCTATTTTCCAGTCTATCTATGGTAATGGATAGCAGTCTTGTGGACATGCTTTGTTAAGATCGGTGAATTCTATGCACATCCGCCAGCTTCCATCGCTCTTTTTGACCATTACTGGGTTAGAGAGCCAGTCATGGTAGTAGACTTCACGCATAATTCCCGCATCCACCAGTTTGTGTACTTCTGCCAGAATCGCTTGCGCGCGCTCTGGGGCTTGGCCGCGTTTCTTCTGGCGTATTGGTGAGTACCCTTGTCGGATTCTCAGTTTATGCTCTGTGATTGAGCGTGGTACCCCAGTCATGTGTTTTGGCTCCCATGCAAAAATGTCTAAGTTCTTTTGCAAAAGGGCGCACACAGCTGCTTTGCCGTTGTCCGACAGTGACCCTCCGATGGATATTTCCTGTTCCGGGTATTCTGGGTGAATTGCAACCTTCAGATTTGGAACTTTGGCTGCGCGCTGTTCTGTGATAGGTGCCGTTTCGCATGTAATCGTGTTACATTCTTTCTGTGGAACAGTGGCATTGTAAAGAGTAACAATGCCGCCTTCTACCGGGAATTTAAGCATCCCGTGCGCTGTTGATGGCACTGCGCGCATAGTTGATATCCCAGGTCTCCCGATAATGCCGTTGTATGGTGAGGGAGATTTGATTACCATGAATCCATCCAAGCCGTCGCAGAGTGTTTTTCGTTTCCGATGCTGACTGGTAATCGTATTTGCCCCATAGGCCATATCTTTTCACCCGTAAAGCCAGTCAGCGCCGTTCTGACCGGGGTTAACTGACTGCGTATTTCAGGCCGCAGTCGCTTGAAGCAGTGCTCATACATGATGTCCGCCGATGCGCCACCATCGACATACATGCGATGGATGTCGTGACCACCCGCGCTAATCTCAATAGTGAGTGGCTCGATCACTGCGTTGTCCGCAGTTAAGGCGGGGAAAGAGATTTTGCTTCCTCGGGAAAACTCCTGGTTGACTTTCTGTCTAGTGACCCGCTGCCATGATTGTATCATGTAGATGGTATCGGCCTTTTCCTTAGGTGTCTCCTTCTTGTTTCCATTCTTCTGTTTATCCTTTCCCTCCTTAATATGTTTGACCAAATGGTCCAACCTGCCATCTTTAACCATTTTGTCAATGAGCTGGCGCAGTTGGACACATTCGTTAGTGGTGTGGCCCTTCTGTGCGTGGTAGTCACAGTATCCACTTCCGGTGCGCCGGTCCTCTGGTGTGCGCATCTGCGGCGGTCTTGGAAAGTTCGCACCTTCTGTTGCGAGTATTTCCTTTGGGGTCTTGATCAGCGGGGTGTATCTGTCATTATCCCTCCCGCTCCCCTGGCTGCGATAGCTCCTATTACGGTTACTACCCCGGTCATTGGATTGTCTCCCAGGTTGTTCCTGTGACCGGTAGTTCGAGTAGTTCCTTTTGCTATCCGCCGCGGCGGCTTCTCCCTGGACGAAGGACCGAGAGCGTTTCATAAGCTCATCAAAGGTTTCAGGAATCTTGTCGTTCAACCTCTTGATGAGTTCTGGATTATTAATCCCGTTCATGAAACCAGAGATCTTCAATACTTCAGGGCATGCTTTAACTTGCATGCATTCATCTTTGAAGCGTTCCATAAATGCGCTTGTAGATTCTCCTTGGCGCTGCTTTACCCTGGCGAGTTCGACAGGATTTTTAGCGCACTTCTTCCACTGAGTAAAGTTTAGGCGAAACGCCTTTCTCAATTCCTCAAAGCCGTTGATGCTTCTGCGTGGAAGCTTGCTGAACCAGTTCTGCGCGTTTCCCACTAGTGTGGAGTTGAACATGTGGCACCACACAGGCTGTGGCCAATTTTCAATTGTCGCGGCTGATTCAAAAATTTTGAGGTGATCATCAGGGTCACCTGTTCCGTCATAGGTCTTTACGTTGGCAGGCATGCGCCTTCTTTTGCTTTCTGAGAAGTCGCTGATGCGCGGAGTAAACGCATCCACCTTTTGACGGCGCCAAGGGAGGGATATATCTTCATCCTCCTGGTCATTATATCTGTTTCTGGACTTCCAGTGTCCAGTTTCGCTATCCTCGTTGTCCGAGGAATTTTCAGAAGACGAATTTTCCCTTTTTCGGCGTTTGCGCCGACTGTCCTCTGAGTTTGTACTCGGAGGACTTTCACTTGGGGAATAGCGTCGTCCAAGTCTGTCTTGGATTCTGCGGCTACCAAGTCTGGTGTGGACATTGGTACGCTTTTCATCTTCATCACTCTCACTCAGATGATGCGAGTGGGATGTCTCATCATCCTCGATTCTCCTCCCGATTCTGTTGAATACTGGGGGTCGGCGGCTGTCTCTCCCGCGCTTCTCTTTCTGACGGCGCAGTGGGGAAGTCTCGTATTCAGAATCGAAATTGAGTCGGGCTTTCAAGTTCCGACCCGATCTCTTCTTCTCTTCCTCTTGCATGAGGGCAGTTAATGTTTCGTAGTTTTGGGATACGAAATCTTCTGGTGCTAGCTCTGGTGTGACCCCCTCAAGAGCGAGTGTGTTTGTTTCTATCACTACACCCTTATTTCGGTCAGGTGCATCTGGTGCCTTTGTCAGGTCAGTTTCTGGTGCCTTTGTCCGTGTTCCTCAACCTTTGGCGTATCCCGCCTAAGTCGGTTGGGAATGATTATCTCCGTATTTAGGAGATATCCGATATCTATTTCGTAAAATAGATTTGGGCTTTCGTGAGCCCAAACACTTGTTGATATTAGCCCAGTCCGTGCCGGGCTTATGAGTATTGGACTCTAATCGGGTTCATGACCCGAATATAGGCTATACGTCATCAAAAACTAAATTAAAGGTTAATTTTTGTCATAAATCTCGTTCTTTAAAATGGACTTGGTATAAAAATTGTGTAACTAATTTTTTGTTTTTTTGTTTTTTTTAATCAAATGTTTGCTCAAAGGACCTGTTAAAAAGCGTCAACTACATGTATGAAATCCGTAAAATTTTGAAGTAGATAAAGATAGATATATTTTGATGTTAACACATGAACAAATTATGTAATTCAGCATAATTTTATAAATAAAAAAGGTTAAACAAACACTTATCCTCACTAAAATCTCCAAGTCTTACTCTGTTATTGAACCATCTGTCAGTTGTAGCACCATTTATGAATTTACATATATCAATTGATGAAAGCTATTGTTGGAAAATTTAGTACACTTGTGGGATGGTTCACACCTTGTAATGGGTTAGGAGGTACGGAGTGTACACCCATGAGGTCCATGAACACCCTGACTCTAATAGTGGTATGTATTGGTAGTGCTTGGTGAAAGTACTGTTGTGGTTAACACTGATTATCAGTGTTTCCACTGAAGCAGTACTTCAGCAGGATCAGTGTTTCCACTGAAGTGGTATCTCACTGAAGTTGTGTTTACACTGAAGCAGTGGCGTTTCCACTGAAGCAGTGTAACCACTGAAAGCACTATGAAAGTACTGATATAAGTACTGATAAATGACAGTTACAACTGCATCATTATGACCACGTTTAATTGGTCATGTAACCACTAACGGCTATAATGGGGATAATTATGAGGCTATTAATGGGCCGATTAATACTCATAATTTCATTGGAAGTGTCAAGAGTAACCTCCTATAAATAGGAGATCTGAACATGCACGAAAGACACAGAAGACGTAAACACTTATTAGTGAAAGGGTTATAGAATTGTGCCTAATTCTCTAACTACATTTGGTCTTATCCCAAGTAGATATTCGTGATACCCAGGCATTAGGGTCGAATAGTTTACTTTGGAAAGTGATCACACGATTCCAAGTGATATCCGGTAACCACCAAGTGGTATCTGTTACTACTAACAGTTTGTTTGTTTCTGCTGAAGAGTTGCACATTTCTGCTGAATTGATTATCTTCACCCTGCTTTGGGACGAATAACCACCAACAATCAAAGTAAACTATTTTGTGATAATCAATTGCAACTGCTGCAATGAAACACATGGCTTCAAACTTTGCCAAGCTTGATAAGTTTGAAGGGGTGGACTTTAGGAGGTGGCAGAAGAAGATGCACTTCTTGCTGTCAAGCATGAGTGTGGTGTATGTGCTTACTACACCTATTCCTGATGATGGGGATGATGCTACTGTGGAGCAGATCAGAAGGAGGAGCAAGTGGGATAATGATGACTACATATGCAGAGGTCTTATTCTGAATGATATGTCTGATTCTCTGTTTGATATTTATCAGAACTCTGAATCTTCCAAAGAACTGTGGGATTCCTTGGATGCCAAATATATGGCTGAGGATGCATCAAGTAAGAAGTTCCTTGTTAGTAATTTCACAAATTACAAAATGACTGATTCAAGACCTGTTATGGAACAATACAATGAACTTCTTGGAATACTTGGAAGGTTTACACAACACAATATGCACATGGATGAGGCTATTTCAGTCTCTTGTGTTATTGACAAACTTCCTCCTTCTTGGAAAGATTTCAAGCATATCTTGAAACATAAGAAAGAGGAATTAACTCTGGTTGAGTTGGGCAGTCATCTGCGCATTGAGGATTCTCTCAGGCTGCAGGATAATGACAAGCCAAAGAGTAGCACTGCTACTGGACCATCTGTTGTCAATATGGTGGAGCATAACAACTCCACCAGGTACAATGACAACAAAGGCAAGCGCAAACATCATGAAAACACAAGGGCGGATCCTAACAAGAAGGCAACACCTACTTGTTGGAAATGTGGCAAGACTGGTCACATTAAAAGGGACTGCAAGGGTGTTAAAGTTGGTGGTAAAGCCAATGGACCAGGCACTAATGGTTCAGGGAGTGGTGGTTCAGCCAACTCACTGAAAGGTCAGAATATGTTTAATAAGTCTTTTCAGATTTATTATGTTACATATGTATCTGAATCTTTTTATGTGCAGGATGATGATGTTGGGTGGTGGGTTGACTCTGGTGCAACAGTTCATGTGTGTAAAGATAGAAGCTGGTTCAAGACTTATGAGTCACTGAATGATGGTTCTATTCTTCACATGGGAAATGAGTCAACAGCCTTGGTGCATGGTCGTGGTTGTGTAGATCTTAGGTTTAGTTCTGGAAAGATTGTAACTTTGTTTAATGTTATTCATGTTCCTGATATCAGGAAGAACTTGGTTTCAAGTAGTGTTTTGAATAATCATGGATATAAACAAGTTATTGAATCTGATAAATTTGTTCTTTCTAAATGTGGTGTTTTTATTGGTTTTGGTTATTTATGTAATCAAATGTTCAGGCTTAATATTACCACTGACAGTGTTATTTCAGCTTTTGTGACCACATATGATCAGAGTGATTCTAACTTTTGGCATGCTAGACTTGGTCATGTTCACTATAAAAGGATGCAAGATATGTCTAGGGATGGTTTAATCCCTGCTTTTGACATGGACACTGAAAAGTGTAAAACTTGCATGTTGACCAAGATAACCAAGAAACCCTTTCAGGGTGTTAGTCGTGAGACTAAGATCTTGGAGCTTATTCACAGTGACCTGTGTGATTTGCATGCCACTCCTTCTTTGGGGAATAAGAAGTACTTTGTGACATTTATTGATGATGCTTCTAGATTTTGTTATGTCTATCTATTACATACCAAGGATGAAGCATTAGATAAATTCAAAGTGTTTAAAACTGAAGTTGAATTACAACTTGGGTCTTTGATCAAAAGATTAAGGACTGATAGGGGAGGTGAGTACATGGATACTCAGTACTTTCAGTCTGTTGGAATAATCCATGAAACGACTGCCCCTTATACTCCTCAGCAAAATGGTATTTCTGAAAGGAAAAACAGGGTGCTGAAGGAGATGGTTAATTCCATGTTGTCCTATTCAGGACTGAGTCAAGGGTTCTGGGGTGAAGCTATGTTAACAGCTTGCTATTTGCTAAATAGGGTTCCCAACAAAAGGAACAAAGTTACCCCTTATGAACTCTGGACTAAAAGGAAACCCAACCTGAACTATCTCAGGGTCTGGGGTTGTAGGGCTGTTGTAAGACTCCCTGATCCAAAGCAAAAGACTTTGGGTGAAAGAGGCATTGACTGCATCTTTGTTGGATATGCTGAGCATTCCAAGGCTTTTAGGTTCTATGTTATTGAACCTAATGAACATGTTTCAGTTAACTCAATAATTGAATCAAGGGATGCAGACTTTGATGAGAATAGATTCTCATCAGTCCCTAGACCAAGTAAGAGGATTCCTAATGGAACTCATGACACTGGTATATCAGAGGTCCCTGATGATGAACCATCAGTGGTCCCTGATGAGGTTGTGGTTCAACAACCTGAACCTGTGCTCAGGAAGAGTAAAAGGGTCAGGACTCCAAAGTCATTTGGACCTGAGTTTCAACTATACTTAGTTGAAGGTATAAGGGATGAGGTCTCAGACCAATACTCCTATTGCTTCATTGTTGAGGATGATCCCAAGACATTTGAAGAAGCAATGAAGTCCCAGGACATTGCTTTCTGGAAAGAAGCAATCAATGATGAGATGGATTCCATCATGGGCAACAACACTTGGGTGTTGGTTGATCTACCACCAGGTTGCAAACCTCTGGGTTGCAAATGGATTTTCAAAAGGAAAATGATGGTAGATGGAACTATTGAAAAGTTCAAGGCTAGATTAGTTATTCAGGGCTTTAAACAAAAGTCAGGGATAGACTATTTTGATACTTATGCCCCTGTGGCTCGTATCAGTACCATAAGACTGCTGATTGCTATGGCATCTATTCACAATCTGATTATTCATCAGATGGATGTGAAGACAGCTTTCTTGAATGGTGAATTGGAAGAGGAGGTTTATATGAACCAACCTCAGGGCTTCATCTTGCCTGGAAATGAAAACAAGGTGTGTAAACTGATTAAGTCTCTTTATGGACTGAAGCAGGAACCTAAGCAATGGCATCAAAAATTTGATGAAGTGGTTTTGTCTAGTGGTTATGTTCTTAACCAAGCTGACAAATGTGTATATAGCAAATTTGATGAATCTGGTAAAGGAGTCATCATTTGTCTATATGTTGATGACATGTTGATCTTTGGCACTGACCAAAATCAGGTTGACCTGACAAAGGAATTTTTGTCATCAAGGTTCTCCATGAAGGACATGGGGGAGGTTGATGTTATCCTTGGTATTAGGATTAAACATGAAAGTAAAAGAATTTCTATCTCTCAGTCTCATTATATTGAGAAGGTGCTGAGGAAATTCAATTACTTTGATTGTACTCTAGTGAGTACACCTATGGATACTTGTGAGAAGCTAATGCCTAATCATGGCAAGGTTGTATCTCAACTTGAGTATTCTAGGGTAATTGGCTGCCTGATGTATGCCATGACTTGTACAAGGCCTGATATTGGCTTTGCAGTGGGAAAATTGAGCAGGTATACTAGTAATCCTAGTGCTCATCACTGGCAAGCAGTTCAAAGGGTACTGAAGTATTTGAAGAGAACTATGGATTATAGTCTCTCATATACTGGTTACCCATCAGTGTTGGAAGGTTACACTGATGCAAGTTGGATCAGTAACACTGAAGACAATTCGTCTACCAGTGGCTGGGTATTCCTACTTGGTGGAGGTGCAATTTCTTGGGCATCCAAGAAACAAACTTGCATCACCAGTTCAACAATGGAATCTGAATTTGTGGCTCTAGCAGCTGCTGGTAAAGAAGCTGAATGGTTGAAAAACTTGCTTCTTGAGATTCCATTGTAGCCTAAACCTATAGCACCCATTTCTATCCGGTGTGATAGTGCAGCTACATTGGCTAGGGCTTATAGCCAGATGTACAATGGTAAGTCTAGACACTTAGGTGTCAGGCATAGCATGATTCGTGAGCTTATCATGAATGGGGTGGTATCTATAGAGTTTGTTAGATCTCAACAGAACTTAGCTGATCACTTGACGAAGGGACTGGCTAGAGACTTGGTTATAAAGTCTGCTAAAGGGATGGGTTTAAGTCCAACTTAGTCACTGAATGCTAGGACACCCAACTCCCTCCTAAGGAAACTTAGGAGCTGAGTTCAATGTGGAAAGCTGAACATTCAGTGGACTGGAGCACATGTTTATTTTACATCCCAAGGTTGTGCTCGGAACCTGCTGAAAGGAGGATGAAGTCTTTACTTCTTAATGGTTAACTTATCTTTGAAAAAGTGCTTGGCAGGAGCATGAATAAAGAGGAACCACCTATGTAAATGTTGAAGTTTTGCCGCTTCAGGAAGCTTTTGGACTTTTAGCTTTTACAACATTTATGAATTTGGATATGGACACATGGCTTGTATAGTGTCAGGAGCTTTTAAGTGTTTGAAAACTTGTGTGTAGTTATCTTCAGGTATTCAAATGGGTTGAAGGGTTCAATTCTTAGAACACCCTGATTCTCGAATATTTGAACGTGTAATTACTAAGATGGAAATTCAATCCTCAGGACATTTTCGTTTATGCACATGTTTTGCTTGATGTTTATTTTACATGCAAAGGGAGTGAACTAAATTTGGGGAGGATTGTTGGAAAATTTAGTACACTTGTGGGATGGTTCACACCTTGTAATGGGTTAGGAGGTACGGAGTGTACACCCATGAGGTCCATGAACACCCTGACTCTAATAGTGGTATGTATTGGTAGTGCTTGGTGAAAGTACTGTTGTGGTTAACACTGATTATCAGTGTTTCCACTAAAGCAGTACTTCAGCAGGATCAGTGTTTCCACTGAAGTGGTGTTTCCACTGAAGTGGTATCTCACTGAAGTTGTGTTTACACTGAAGCAGTGGCGTTTCCACTGAAGCAGTGTAACCACTGAAAGCACTATGAAAGTACTGATATAAGTACTGATAAATGACAGTTACAACTGCATCATTATGACCACATTTAATTGATCATGTAACCACTAACGGCTATAATGGGGATAATTATGAGGCTATTAATGGGCCGATTAATACTCATAATTTCATTGGAACTGTCAAGAGTAACCTCCTATAAATAGGAGATCTGAACATGCATGAAAGACACAGAAGACGTAAACACTTATTAGCGAAAGGGTTATAGAATTGTGCCTAATTCTCTAACTACATTTGGTCTTATCCCAAGTAGATATTCGTGATACCCAGGCATTAGGGTCGAATAGTTTACTTTGGAAAGTGATCACACGATTCCAAGTGATATCCGGTAACCACCAAATGGTATCTGTTACTACTAACAGTTTGTTTGTTTCTGCTGAAGAGTTGCACATTTCTGCTGAATTGATTATCTTCACCCTGCTTTGGGACGAATAACCACCAACAACTATCACTGTTTTAGCTGACTTAGAAAAGTACAATTTGTCAAGGACAATAACTTTAGGAATGAAGTCACTGCATACAACGACACGAAGAAACGATAATTAGCATCGAATTACACAACTAATAAGCAACAAACTGTTGATATTGTATTGCAACAAGAAATATAATTATTGATGGCCAAACCAATAAAATATAAGGAGTACGAAGAATTGTTTATAAAATTTTCACATGTTCTTATCCTGGGTTTTTTGGACTCTTTTCTCATCAACAACCCCCTGCTAAGATTAAAATATTTTAGAAGGTGAGAAGAGTTTTGAGATATTGTCTTACTATACTCTATTACCTAAGTAAGTTGCATAGTTGATATATTTGCCATCAAATTGTATCAAGAGTCCAAGATCATATGCAGTTATGCACAAAGACAATCAACAAAAGAAAAAGTAGGAACAGGTCCTTAACCTGATGAAATCATCAATTAATGTGCGACATCACAACCAAAAAGACATGAGTGAAAGTCTTTGTTGGGAAACAAGTATATACCGACGCTAAATTTTATGAATTACTTAGCTAACGATATGTTATGACTCTAAAGCCTTTGTATGACTGAAGAGCAAGAACAAAAATGGCTTGTTTTTCCACCATATCATGATGCACCAAAGTCGTCGTAATGAGTTATTTAGGGTGGTGGAGGAACTATTAGTTGTAACTATCTTTATTAATGGATATCTCTTTCTCTTTTATTTAGTACAATGATTTTTATACCAGGATACACATAAGCTTGAAGTGTGTGAATACTGAAGTAGTGGCTTATTTGGTCATTTATCTGACTTTTCAGTAGTCCTATTGCAAGTGTTATCGGTGGAACCTTCCTAATCTATAAAACCTTCTTGAATATTATTTCCGCCGGAAACATTGTCGATGGTGGTTAGTTTTCTGCTTAAACAATGGTTGATTTTACTGCTTAAACAATGGTGGATTTTACATCGGCGACGAAGATGGTGATTGGATGTTTGGCAGTGGTGGTCTATATTAGGGGTGTAACCGAGCCGAGCCAAGCCCGAGCTTGACAAGGCTTGAACTCGGCTCGAAAACAAAAACTAGGCTCAAGCTCGGCTCGATAGCTCGTCAAGCTTTAACCATCTAGGCTTGAGCTCGGCTCGATTCAGTTTCGAGCAAAGCTCGAGCTTTGCTTGAAAAGCTCGAATATATGTATTTGAGTACATTATTACACATTTACACCCCTATTTCAAATCCTGAACAAGTTGATTAAGGAGTTGAGACTTGAGACTCGAAAAGAAGAACATATACAATACAATACCTAATGAATAAAATAATATAAAGACTCTAGAAAAGGGACATACACCTAAACCAATGAATCGTATCTAACTTGGACAAAATGTGACTAAACTGTCACCTGATGCCACACATTCAAGTGTCAAAAGTCAAGAAGATGAAACAAGTCTAACATAAAAATGGAACATAATCAATAAATACTAGTTAAGGTTCGAATGTCTAAAATAGTTCAAAAAAATATATTCACGAGACGTCATAAGCTTCATAGATCTTGAATACATGAGCAAAATGATTTCCATAACTTGAATACTTATTTATAATTAGGTTAATATTCAAGTTAACCCTTATTTACTTAATGTTCGAAAAAGCTCGATAAAAACTCGAGCCGAGCCATCAAAAGCTCGAGCTCGACTCATTATATGTTTCGAGCCAATATATTGGGCTTGAGCTCGATAAAAGCTCGACTCGATCGAGCCAAGCTCGAGCTCGAGCTCGTGTTGCTTGATAAAAGCTCGGCTTGTTTGCACTCCTAGTCTATATGCCAAGCAGGTATGTATGTTTGTCGATGGTGGTTAGTTTTCTGTTATTTCAAGACAGAATTCCGAGGGTTCACTGACACTCCTGGATTTTTGCAGGGTAGTGCTAAATTTTGTTAAAATCTCGTTCTTTAAAATGGACTTGGTTCAAAACATTGTGTAACTAGTCCTTGTTAAGTTTTTTAACGGATGTTTGTTGGACATAATTGAGTGCCCAATGATCCAGAATTAGGATTTGAATAAAAAATAACTCAAGTGTAGATGAAGTCCATGAATGATAAGGGTGGGTTTAGTTGGAGAATAAATTCTCTTGTTTTCTATCTCAAGTTTTGTAAAATTTGGATGGGAAATTTATCTCCACAAAACACTTGAAAATATAGAAAATGCGTTTAATTGATATTTGAATTTTCTATTTTGAAGAAGAGGAGGGAGGGTTGGGGGTTACAAAGGAAAACAAGGAACACAACTAAAATTTGTTTTCTAATTTTCGTTATTAGATTAGGAATAGGGGATTTTGTGTTTTGCAAAACATTTTGTTGAAAAATGATAATTTGAACGCGATTTCTATTTTCCTTGTTTTCCACAAAATATTTTGTGAAAAGTAAGGGTGTTTTCCCCCAACTAAACGCACCCTAAATGTTCACAGAGTCATCTTTAGAGTTCTTCAGAGACTAAAGAAAAGTTTCACCACTTCTTGAGGCGGAACTCAACAAGTGAAGTCTCTGAACCAAGAAGAAGTTGATGAAGTCAATGAGTGATGACACCCCTTTGAATTCCTCAATTACAAGACATCCTGAACTTTAATACTTAGGAAAAGTATCTAAGTCTCTAAATCAAATAGGTGGGAACTTTGTTGAATTAATAAGTTAAAGCTACTTATCAAAGAAGGTAAATAAAAAATAAAAAAATAAAAAATAAGAGCTGGGACAAAAAGGTAAAACAGTTGTCAACATTGTACCATGAACTAAGGTTGGAAGTGTTACAATAATAGATGCATTAAATGCGTTAAGGTATGAGTGCGTCACTATTAGCATTTAACTCACAAGTATATACCTTGATTATGCCTATATAGACGAATGTTGTAAATGAGAAAATGCTTACCTTGTATAATTAATGTGTTAGCATTTAGGTAAGCATTTACTCCTGCCAAAACGAAGTCCCCGAACATCTTAAGATGTTAGCACAGTTCTTATTAAAACACATAACTTTTGTTTGTGTTTAAGAAAGTGAGGAGATCACCAAACTCTGTCAACTTTGATTATTATTCCACAAACAATAATAGCAAATTTTTAATTCATTCAAATGAGAATATAAATGTTAAATATTGTTGTACTTACTTTGTTTAAACTATTTACACTTCATTTCTTCAAACTTTTAAACAAACATGAGATGTAAAAGTGAATTAACTTAGTTTGATTAAGTTATATTCATTTTAAAGTGAGCAACAATGTTGGGTCAAAGGATATGTTTAAAAGCGTCAACCATAGAGACGAAGCCATAAAAATAATTTAAGATAGGGCAAAAAGATTTTGATTTTTTTTACATCAAGCTGAAAAAGAGAAAACAACGTATGTGAAAACAATACTAGACTTTAAACACCTTATTATAGTTAATAGGTCATATTTTCTTACTATTAGACTTATTGTGGCATATTATTTTTATAACACTAAACTAACAGAAAAGAAAGAAATATATTTGTGAGTGAACTTCCAATAAACTATTATACTATCCTTATTGTCTTTTTTCCTAGGTATCAGAGTACCACTCTAACACCATACGTTTAATAATGGGTGATATGCACATCACCAAAAAAGATGTACACACAATAATCATGCATATGTGATGTTGTATTATGTGCATCACTAGTGTAATTTTGTGGTGTGCATATCATTTTTGATGGTGTACATATTAACTCTCTTAGCTGCTTCATTTCAACTTCATCTTCTTTGTTTCAAGTTTTGCAAAAGGTAAATCCTACTAATTCCAATACCTTCTAAACCTGATTTAGATTGTCTTTTTATGAAAGGTAAATATCTAAAGAAATTTACTAAGTTTTTTTGGGAGGAGGGGCACGTGCCCACCCTGCCCCTTTCTACCTCCACCTCTCAACCACAAGAATGAAATCTGTACATTATTGAAGTAAATGATTATAGATGCATTGATCTAATCACGTGAACAATTTAGGTAATTAACTATAATTTAATAATATAAAAAGGTTAAACAAACACTTATCCTCACTAAATTCTGCAAGTCTTAGGGGTTGTTTGGCTAAGCTTATGAATTAGGCTTATACTTATGTTATATAAGAGGCTTATAGCTTATACATTATGAGTTAATAAGTCCTTACTAATTTTGCTTAGCTTATCATAATATATTAAGTAAAATGACAAAAAAGTATATGAACATTAAATGATGCAGTTAATGAATGGGTTGTAATCTATATATATATATATATATATATATATATATATATATATATATATATATATATATATATAGGTTTGGGTTATTATGAAAAGTTTCTTATAATGAAAAGAATGAGAAGGCATGTGGAGGTGACATGTGTCACCTTTGCCACATCATCATGCCACATCACCATACCCCACCCCCTCCCCCGCCCCACTCTCCCCCCCCCCACGCCCGCCCCCCCCCCCCCCCTCCGAAAAAAAACAATTTAAAAATTTTTTTGTTGGGCAAAAAAATTTTTTTTTTCCCGCCAAAAATTTCCCGCCAAATTTTTTTTACTACATAACAATTATGAATTTAGTGCATCAAGGTTATAAATTACTGCATCACAGTTATAAAGTTACTGCATCACAATCATAATTTTAGTGCATTAATGTTATAACCTTGATTTTAGTGCATCATAGTTGATGCACTACTAACTATGATGCAGTAACTTATAAAAAAGATGCACAAAAACTTATTAGTGCATTAAGGTTATAAGTTACTGCGTCACAATTATGATTTTAGTGCATTAAGGTTATAAATTACTGCATTACAGTTATAAAGTTACTGCATCACAATCATGATTTTAGTGCATTTAAGGTTATAACCTTGATTTTAGTGCATCATAGTTGATGCACTGAACTATTAACTATGATGCAGTAACTTACCAATGGAGCATTAGTCCAATGGTTAGAGCACTTGTGCTTGAGTCAATTGACCCAAGTTCAAGTCCCATCCTTGGCATTTGCTTCATATAGGTACCCACCTCCGCAAAACCTGTGGGCACACTAGAGACTTTGTGGAATAAGAGCTTAGGGGTCCTAGTATTGGCTCGTGCTCACTCCAGTTGGTGCCCCACTAGGCCAGGAGAGTTTCCGGAGCTATTCCTTGTGGGGTGGACAATGGCTGGTGCCAAAAGGTACCCAGGGTCAGTGTGTTCCCGCCAATCTACACCTTTTGTAGAATGATGCAGTAACTTATAATAAAGATGCACCAAAACTTATTAGTGCATTAAGGTTATAAGTTAATGCATCACGGTTATAAATTTACTGCATCATAATCATGATTTTAGTGCATTAAGGTTATAAATTACTGCATCACAATTATGATTGTGATGCAGTATTTTTATAACTGTGATGCAGTAATAAATTTTGGCGGGAATTTTTTGGCGGGAATTTTTTTTTCCCTAAAAAATATTTTTTTTTGGCGGGAAAAA